>JAWNLS010000691.1:3037500-3765000 GCA_035042185.1 Drosophila kambysellisi | reverse complement strand
TTCGAATATTTTTTTTGTTAGGGTTTCCCCCCCCCCCCCATTTCTCTTTCAATTTTATGTCTTTGCTAAATTTATTTCGTTATTTTTCTATGGTACAAAATTAACAACAAAAAATTAAAAAAAAAAAAAACAAAAATCGCGATACTCCCAAAACACGTAACAATTATCGCATGACTTTCAGAGAATTTTTATCGTTTTTTTTTTTTTTTTTTGAATTTTTTTAAAGATATGCAAAAAAAAGAAATGAATTGTGCGACAAACAAAGTTCTCCCAACCGGCAAACAAAAACATATATTTATGTACTATATGTATGTATGTATGTATTTATCTGAAATAAAAAAAGAGCATATGCAAATGTTCAAAATGTCGGAGAATACAACACGACAGATTATTACCTCAGTCTATACATATGATGTGTGTGTGTGTGTGTGTGTGTGTGTGTGTGTGTGTGTGGGGTCAACGGTAAATAATTTTCAACAAAAACTCGACTCGAAAATATTGACAGCATTGAGAAGAAACGCAATATTCAATTTGGAAAGAACGAAACGCTTGCAAAATGGTCTTATTTCAATGTTTTTTAGCCTTTATTCTTAAATCAATTTACACAACTCTGGCGCATAAATAAAAAAAAAAAAAAGAATCCAAATAAAGAGAAACAAAAGATAACATTTAATCGATGAACGTAGTGAAAATTGGCCTTTCGCCTTTGTCGCCAGTCGCCAAGTCAAGTGATAGCATAGATAGCAAAGCAGGAGTGTCCTTGACAAAAGAGCTAGACTAGGAGATACCACGTACCCAATTACATACACAGCAGCAATGTTCGTTGTTCCGGACGGACGGACGGTTGGACAAACAGACAGACGGACGGAATTCAATATTGAATCGATTACTTCATTGGATTGGATTGGATTGGATTCCTTCCGACTGTCACATTCATATGCCCAACTTCATTGTACAATTTTTAAACAAATTTTTAATAGGTGCTGGTTATAAAAATAAAAATATATATAACTAATTTATTTATCTCGCTTAACTAATATGCTTGCCATACGCATTTCAATTGTTAACATGGACAAGAAAAAAAAAAGAAAAAACATTTAGTAGTTTATCAATGCCGCCGCCGCCGCCGCCGTGTCCCTCTCTCCTTTGTCACTCCAGCTCTATGTGGAAAGCTGATCCACTTTGCCAATTGATGCCGACAACAACAAGAGTATTACGAAAATAGATCAACAAAAAAAATTTAATTTCAGAAAAGAAAAAAAAAATATTGAAAAAAATTGTACAATCAAAAGAGAGAAAGAAACGAATTGAAGTCATGTGGTGGTCAGATTTGATTCTCGAAGAAGACATTCTTCATATATATATATATATATATATATATATATATATGATGTGAGAATTTATATATATATATAAATTTGTTGTTTGCTTTGTTATAGTTCCACTTGTTTTTTTTTTTGTATAATACGTACGTAGTTGGTGTTTTATATTTTCAATGCGTTTTTTTTTGTTTTGTTTTTTTTTTTTATTTTTTGTTTAGGATTTTTCGCTTTTTTAGTATTTTCTTGTATTTTTGCTATATAAACTGTATAAACTGCCTGCCTGCTGAACGCTGAACGCTTGTCAAATTTTAGTTTGTTTTCTTTTTTGTCGTTTTTTTTTTGTTTTTTTTTTTGTTTTCTGTTTTTGCTTTGTTTTTTGTTTGTTTTGTTTGTTACTTAAATGGTAGAACGTTTTTTTCTTTTGTTGGTTTGTATATGCATTACTTAACTAACAAATAGCAGCGCGCACATACATATATATGGTCTATACGTATATAGCATAGCTACATGCACGGCTCTAGCGTAACCGCTTCTTACAGACTAACATTTAAAGACTGTCCATTGTTGTTGCTTTTGCTGTTGTTGTTTTTGCTTTTGTTGTTGTTATTGTTTTTGCTTTAGCTTTTGTAGCTGTTGGTGTTCCTGCTGTTTTTCATTTTTTTTTAAAATTATTTTAGCTCCTTTTTTGCAACATTCATTCATTCATTGTGAGTATAAAAAAGATTTCCTAATTTTTGTTTGTTTGTTGATTGGTGTTTGTTGTTGCTTGTTGATTATTGTTCTTCTCATTTAGGTTTGTTTATTATGCTTTGTTGCTTCGGCTGCCAGCCAATTGTTATATATTGTTATTATTATGTATGCTTATTACATAGCTTTTTATATAAAGTATATATATATATATATATATATATATATATAAATATATATATATATATATATAGCGTAGATGTTATTAATTATATTTTGCTTTTCCTTTTTGCTTTCGCCGGCTTCTCCACTTCCTTCTCTTTCTCATGTATGTATGTATATGCATGCCGCTCTCTCGCTCTCTCTCTGTCTCTCTTTCTCATTCTGTTTCTTTCTCTCTTTTATTCGGTCACACACAAATGATATATGCCCCTATCATTTTAATTTTCATTTACTTTCTCTATCTTTTTACGATTGTTTTTTATATGTTGTTTTGTTGTTGTTTTGTTTTTGTTAAGTTTTGTTTAGTTTTAAATATCGTTTGGGCATATGAAAGACACCAAAATACGGCCTAATTATCGCCATTGTGATCGATATCCTGTTGTAGGTCCTTGAGCTTCTCCTCCCGCGGCTTGGCATTGCCAAAAATGGAGGCCGATTGTTTGGTTTCAGCCACCGCATTGATGGGCGCCGCAATGGTTCGTGGCTTAAGCTGCAATCGTGGCCGCTCCGTATCATCTGCAAACAATATAGATATGAAATGATTAGCTTTAGCTATAGATAAATGGATGGATGGAAGGGGAAGATGGATAGATATGTTACCAATGGCACCCATTGCAATGTTGCCGCCACTGCCGCCGCCACCGCCGCCGCCGCTGGGCCGTTCCGGCTGCTGCGAGTGCTGCTGGTTGGGATTGTAGTGAGTACGCTCGCGGTCCCGATGCCGGCTGAAGTTGTTGTAGCGATCGCCGTCGCGCGACTGATTACCGTAGCTGCCCTCGCGCTGACCACGATCACGATCCTGATTGCGTTCGAATCGCTCGTCATTATTGAAATTGCCGTAGCGGCCGCGATTTGCCGGCCGATCTGCAAAAATATTCATATTGTGAATCATAATAAATATGAATCATATATATATATATATATATATATATGCAATAACTATATGTGTTTGTATATACACATTATAATACTTTATATATATAATTAATAGGCATTATATGTGGCAAAGGACGTTTGTACGGCATAGTTTCAACTTTTGAATGGGGGGCATCATGCGGGCCCATTGAAGCGTGCTACAAAATGCATTTTAAATCAACTAAAAACTTAAATATCTAGAATACTTATATATGTATGTATGTAGAAGTGTTTGTTGTATATCTAAATAAATATCGCACAATAATTTATAAGAATAAGGAAGAAAGAAAAGAAAACAAACGCCCAAAAAAAAAAACAAAAAACAAAAAACTATAAAAAGTAATATTAACAATAATAATAATTATAATAAAGGATAGAGAAACAAAGTGGACACTCGAATATAAGAAGGTTAAATGTAGTTTGCAAATGATATCTGTTTGTTGATTGTGAAATCTTATATTTAAACTGTTGAAGGAAGACCAAAATTCGGTTGGATTATCAAAAGTGATTTACCCGAAAGTGCCTCAAAATAGTATACAAAAAAAAATCGTATTAAATTCAAGATCTTTATATGAAGTCCATCAGTTACGAGCGAAAGCGATAGTAAACGAGATTATAGGAAAATTCAATTTGAAGTGTATTTTTAGTAAACTAAAAATCAGCAAAAAGATCTGTGGCAAATGAAGTGCGGAAAGGCGTCTTAATATTAATCAAATATGTTGCAGATGCTGGCCGCTTTTGGACCACGCGAATTATTTCTTCTTTTCGTGTTTTCTTTTCTTTTCTTTTTTCCATGCGAATTTGGCGAATTTGCAATCAACTACAGTTTTTTTTTTTGTATATATTTGGTTTTGATGGTTTTTTTTTTTTTTTTGGTACGAATTTTTGGGGCACGAACTACAAAGATGCATCTACTACGTGTTGCTGAAGTTTTGTAGTAAGAGGTTGTTGCACTTGCGTGGCAGATAAAAATGCTTTACCATTGTATCCTCTATTCATGCCGGAGATGGCGACGCCACGACTTCTATCACTGTGACCACCATAATTATCATTGTACGAACCTCTACTATCGCCGCGATTACCAGAGCCGCCGCCGGCCTCGCGACCGCCGCCGGTGCCGGGACCGCTTCGGCTATACGATTGACTGGTGCCGCCCTGACGGGGTGGTCCGCGCTTCTGGAAGCCATCGCGGTTGCCATCTCGGGTCATGCCGCCACCATTGCCGCCACCGCCGCCAATGCCGCCGCCGCCAGGGCTATAAAAGAAATGCAAAAATAAACAATTGAAGAGAGAAAGATACAGAGAGAAATGGAGAATTATATTTACCGTTCATTTTTCCTACGATCGGCAATATCTATGCGGAGCGGGGCCGAAAGATCATCGAGTTTAATGCGACCATCGCACTCGAGTGCACGCTCCAAATTGTCGAGCGTCTCGAACTCCACGTAACAGAATCCCTTGAACATATCCGTGTCTCGATCCTTGACCAGGCGAACATTCTTCACCTCGAAATTGTTAAATATTTTCATAACATCGCCCTGGACGAGACCCTGCGGCAAGTTGCCCACGTACGCAATAAATGGCGGTTCCGTTGGCAATTGCTTCACATGCCGTTCGCCTCCAAATCCACCTCTAAAATATGTCAATAAATACAAAAAAAAAAAAAAACAATGTAAATAAATAAATAAATTAGTGTGCAAAATACAAACAATGTAGCATGCGCCGTACCGGCTGCGGTTTAAACGCACGTGTCTTTGGGCCGGAGCCAAGCCAAACGCACTCAATGAAAAATATGCAAAAAAAAAAGCACACAAAACAAAAACAATTGCCGCTCAAATAACAAGCAGACATCAACAATAACAAAAGTGGAGCGGCGTCTTAAGCAGACAACAGTTGCAATAAAAACAACAAAAAAGCGCGCGCTTTTTAAATATTTGCGGCAAAAAAATAAATAAATAAATAAAAATAAATAGCACAAAAAAAAAAGGAGCTGTGTGCAGAACTCCGCGTCGAGCCGCCCATTAGCTGCGTTGGCGCTGGCGCTGGCGCTGTTTTCATAGTTAATGATGCGCCAATGGCAAATCGCATACCGCCGACGTCAGCGTCGCCAGCAACGTCGTCGGCGACAGCGCAGCAAATTGCCCGAAAAAAAATAGCAAAGAAAAAGAAATATAGGAAAAAAAAACACGCACACTTGCAAACACACACACACAAACACACAGTCACAGTCACACGCACGTATGCATGCATGTACATTTTTAGGGTTTTGTGTGTTTGTGCTCCGTGTGTGTGTGTGTGTGTGTGTAAGTGTTTGTGTGTGCGTGTTGGTTGACTTTTGCTTAAACCGCGTGCATTATTATACATTGGAGCACATTTCGAGTTGTTGCGGGGCACATGCTGCGATCGCACTTCCATCGTTTTTACACATTTCCGACGAGCTGACCCGCACAGTTATTAAATTATTTAATAATATTTACCTAGCGTGTTCATAACCACCTCTTCCAGCCATGTTTTATTTTTTTCAAATGAGCGAATTCGCTGCAATCCACAGACTGACTGCCAAGTTTGTCGCCGTGTGCACGCGCTCCAGTGTGTACACACCAAATTTTGGCGGCTAAAGGGAGTACACCCACTTATTGAAATTGTGATATACAAAATACTAAAGGCCTGACTAAATAAAATTCTATTTTAATTGCTTTAATATTTTCCCATATGTCGAAATTAAAGATAAATCTCTAAACCAACAATAAAACTCAGATGCAGCCGTGGGCAGCACTTCAATTCGGCGAATTGAATGTGCACTTGGCATTGATCAACACTAATATCGCAGAATGACAACATCAATGACCTATCGATTGTTTGCATTAAATGCGTATTTAAATATTATATATGCAATAAGATACGAAATTCAATTAATCTATTAAGGGAAATAATATAATTTTTGTTGCGTTCGCCTTGCTACAAGGCTGGCTGCACATTACCTATATCGATATGTATCGATGCGAATTCGCCGCCCGACACACTCGCCCAATACATCGTTGACCAACTCTGTTTGCCGCTAGTTAGCTTCTTCTTACATCGTATTTCGGGAGAATTGTACACGTTTTTTTGCTGCAATTTCTCCTCAGTCTGCGTTTTGCCACAAACATCATATCCAAATAAAAAGTGCACAAGCAAAATGGCACTAACCTCGAGATTCTACTTTGAAAAATATCCGGAAATTGAAGATGTCGTCATGGTGAACGTGCTCTCGATTGCCGAAATGGGCGCTTACGTTCATTTGCTGGAGTACAACAACATTGAGGGCATGATTTTGCTATCGGAGTTGTCGCGTCGTCGCATTCGCTCCATTAACAAATTGATACGTGTGGGCAAAACGGAACCGGTTGTTGTCATCCGTGTGGATAAGGAGAAGGGCTACATTGATCTATCCAAACGTCGCGTTTCGCCTGAGGATGTTGAAAAGTGCACGGAGCGATTTGCTAAAGCTAAGGCAATCAACTCATTGTTGCGTCATGTTGCCGACATTTTGGGCTACGACAGCAGCGAGAAGCTGGAGGAGCTCTACCAGAAGACCGCCTGGTATTTTGAAAAGAAATACAATAGCAAAACGGTTGCCTACGACATCTTTAAGCAATCGGTGACAGATCCGTCAGTGTTCGATGAATGCAACCTGGATGTGCAGACGAAGGAGGTGCTGTTAAGCAATATCAAACGCAAACTGGTCTCGCCCACGGTGAAAATACGCGCCGATATCGAGTGCTCATGCTATGGCTACGAGGGCATCGATGCCGTCAAAGCGTCGCTCAGCAAAGGACTCGAGTTGAGCACCGAGGAGCTGCCCATACGCATCAACCTGATAGCGCCGCCACTGTAAGTTCAATTCAAATTTAATTACACATAGATATCTATATATATATATATTTGTACATGCATACAGCTATGTGATGACCACATCGACCACAAAGAAGACAGATGGCCTCAAAGCACTGGAGGTGGCCATTGAGAGTATACGTGCTAAGATCATCGAGTTCGAGGGTGAATTCAAAGTGATAATGGCGCCGAAACTGGTAACGGCCATCGATGAGGCAGATTTGGCACGTCGCCTGGAGCGCGCCGAGGCGGAGAACGCTCAAGTCGCTGGCGATGATGATGAGGAGGATGCCGCCGATCAGGAGGGTATGCAGTTTGATCCCGAAAAGGAATTCAATCACAAAAACACCCCATCGCGTCCCAATGAAGATGACGACGACGAAGACGATGACGAAGAGTAGAAGCAACATCAATTCTGCCTTAGCCTACAGCAACAACATCTAACAATCAAAATATACATTATACATGTATATATGAATATATATGCGTATATG
The DNA here is from genome assembly GCA_035042185.1 of Drosophila kambysellisi. Classification (NCBI taxonomy): domain Eukaryota; kingdom Metazoa; phylum Arthropoda; class Insecta; order Diptera; family Drosophilidae; genus Drosophila; species Drosophila kambysellisi. The sequence goes on along the minus strand of JAWNLS010000691.1, from coordinate 3,757,487 downwards.
TGTGTGTGTGTGTGTGTACACCAAAAGAAGAAAGGAAAAAACAAACAATAGAAACATTGGCTTCAGAAACTGTAATAACGATGTAATTTAAACATAACTCAATAACACATATTTAATAAAAATTAAAAAGGAAACTGTCCAACAACCATCAAAAAACCAAAGGCGCCTTTAAGGGAAACTTATTCTTGAATGGGGAAATTCGCAGCAGGAAATGAGACGGGGAAAATTGATATATCCACAATTATTTTCGTTCAATTCCAATCCAAAACAATACTCGTTTTATTTAACCATTTCACTTCGTACATAATTGCATGGTACAAGTCTTAATACTATCTCAAATTTTATAAATGAATTTACAATTGTGTATATATATATACATACATATATATATACATATATATATATATATATATAAATAAATATATATAACGAAAAATGTATGTATAATTAGTTAGTGTATAAATATTTGCTGCGTGTGTATAAATTTTTCCCCAATTGGGTTTTTCGTTGCTGCGACTAATTTTCAATACTGTGGCATTTCTTTTACAGATCGACATCGAATTTCGAATAATTATTAATTTAGTGCTAAATATAAACAATTAAGTGATTAAGGGGAGTTTGAAGCTGAAAATAAAGCTGGAACAATTAATTATTGCACATTTTTAGCATGTCCGAAAATTGTTTTGATATTGATACTGACATCGTTGTTGTTGTTGTTGTTGTGGTTGTGGTGGCTGTGTTGGTGGTGGTGGTGGTTGTGGTTGGAGTTGGTGGCGTTCGCTTTTTTCCTATTATTGCAAAATGACGGTTGATTTGATTTGATCCCAGAGCATTGACGGAGCCGCAGCAGCATGGAGCGCTCCAGCGTTCAGCTGAGCCCGCCACTACCAGCGGCTGCATTGATGCTAACTAGCATTGAGCTGGCGACCGCCTTGTTGCCATTGCTCAGTCTCAGTACAGTGAGCACAGCTCTGCGCGGATAGCCCAATTCCATCAGATCATTCACATCCTGTTCCGTGAAAGGATCCATCGGCTGTATATTATTTAGATTATTGCCAACATTGCTGTTGCTGCTGCTGGTGCTGGCTCCACCGCTTTCCCGTTTGCTCTGCTCAATTGCCTGGGCAATTGCCTGGCGTTCGTTTTCCTCTGGATTACGGGTGAGGCGGGCGCATGGTGGCAGCTCGCTTTCCGGTAAAAATGGCGTTGTGGTGCCTGTGGTGCCAATGATCAACAGATTGCGTTGCAAGTCAATAAGGCACTGCAATCAAAGCGATATTTATTGTAAATCGTATAGCGAGAATATATAGTATATCTAAATCAGATATGTAGGATGTGTGACATCTGGACATCTGGACAGTAAAGTGGGTGTGAGAACAATGCATGTCTGCTTTTTGACTTCATATTATTTTGAATTCTTTACAGTATGGTTACCAAACCAATCTAGTTCTTTGTCTACTTATTTTGGACAATACAAAAAAATATTCACTCCTATTTTACTGTCCAGTTTTTGATGTAAGCACTTAATTCCTAGATGATCTCAATGCTGCATCTGGCAAGAGTATGTCATTATTATTATTAGTATTTTTTTTTTGTACTCACCTGATGTCGCTTGAGCATGTCCAGGCCCAATAGCATGTCCATGGGCTGGTGGCCCAACACCGTAAAACTGGACGTCAAATAATCATTGTCAATCTGCAGCTGGACCATGTGAACCCGACCCAGAATTGGCTGTGTGCCAACACCCTTGGCAACGCCGTTCCAGCGCGTGTCGAGCAATCGATTCACATTGCAACGTTCCGCGCACTCCTTGCTCATGATTGTCGTCTGTGCACCGGAGTCGACGAACGCCTTCACCGGTGTCCCATTCACCTTGCAGTTGATGTAGCTGTATTAGTGGCATCCAAATTGTGATCAATTAATTGATATACGTTGATACCGAAGGTATCGATAAGTCGATAAAATTTGGTAATTTCATATCGATTAGGCCACATATTTACCACCAGGACTACAGTCAGCAACTCTGACTTAAAGTTTGTTGACGATATGCATCAAATATCTGCATATGCCACTACCACTAATAGCTCCACTAGGTTAGGTTAGGTTAGACGGTTCTGACCTAAAAGGTCAGCACACATAGACCAATTATTGGCCCCTTGCGATACCGTGGATCTGAGTCCTGTTCCAAAACTCGTGGTAATTCGGATCAATTGAACCAGCCAGTTGCATTTATGAATTTTGCAATTCTGGCTGGTCTTGTGTGCGCTAGCTGTGTTAAGCCGGATAAGAAGTGACTTCCCAAGAAAGTAAACCGTCTTTTTGCTGGTGCTGGGCAGAGACAGAGGAAGTGCTCCGAAGATTCCACCTCCTCCTCGTCTCTGCAGCTTCTGCAGTAATCGTTGTGTGGGATTTGAAGCCTACAGGCGTGAGAACCCACTAGCCAGTGACCAGTAATTGCCCGAATAACAGCGGAACAATTACTGCGGCTTAAGTAGCACAGTTCTCTACTGCGCTTACTGTTGAAATTGGACCAGGTTTAGCGGGCAATACGACTACAGTCAAAATTAAGTTATTTTATTTTGAGCTTGCAGGTTGCAGGTTGCAGGTTGCTAGAGGCATACTCACACCTTCTTTTCCAGTGAGGAGGGTTAGTAGAGTGCCTTTCCTAGCTAACTCATCAGCTATAAAGTTGCCTTCTATATTACTGTGCCCAGGCACCCATATTAGACTCATAGCATGCTGCTGTGCCATCTCGTGTACAGATTTGTGACAGCATGTTACGGATATGGAGTTTGTTAATGGCAGCTTGGCTATCTACATAAATGTTTACACTAGAAGAACTAATTTTTTACCTTTTCAGGCAGTTTAGTGCTTCTTGTATAGCGATCACTTCCGCCTAGAAGACACTACTGTGTTCCGGAAGATTGAAGGATAGTTGGGTGGCTAGTTGAGCGGAGTATAAACCTTCGCCTACGCGATTTTCGAGTTTTTGACCCGTCTGTGTAGAGCTCCACGGTCGCTGGTGGACTGTGGGTTGTGAGTATGGGTATTTCGGATCTCCCTATTAGGATAGAGGCGTGGCCCTAGTTCTGGGTGGTCCGCGATGTGGATTCTCTAAGTCTGATGGCTGTGTTGCCTGCTCGAGACCTTCTACTTGGCGTCTAGTGGCTCATTCGGTGTGGAGCGAAGTGCTCCTGAGATACATAGTTCAGCCATTCGCCGAACCTTATTGAGTTGTTTTAGAGTGGTTTGCTTTTTAAGGCAAGGTCACCATGCTATGACCTCATATAAAAGAATAGGCCTTATGATGGATAGGTACATCAATCGGACAATATTTGGGGATATGCCCCTATGATTCCGATGGATTTTCTATAAGTGTCAAGGGCTACGGTTGCCTTTCTAACCTGGGTGTTTAGATTCCAATCCAATTTCTTGTCCAGTGTCAACCCTAAAAAGCTGACACTGGATTTGAAGAAAAGGGCTGTATTGCTCAGTGTTGGCGAACAGCTCCACTAAGGGATCGATAAAAATTTGATGGCCACGCCTCCCTAAGCCGGGTAACCTCTCAGTGTAAATAGATTAATTACTAAACTCTTCCATTAAAATTGTTCGGTTTATATTTAAAGGCAAATTGGGAAGGTATTTTTTTGGCTACATCCACCCGGTTATCAGCTGGTATCAAAGTATTGCGCAGTCGGTTACACCCGACTGCAAACAGTCTTTCCTGTTCTCTCTACTGAATGCGACAAGGTAATAAAATACTTACAGCATTGTGACAGTGCCAAAGATTTCTGGATTGTATTCAATGGCCGCTGCCATATTGTCCTGAATGTTCTTTTCCCTGATCTGTTCGGCAATTAGTCGCTGTGTGTCCTCATTGAACGGATCGGCATTGAGCATACGCTGATGCTGCTCGTTGCGACGCATTCGGGCATCAATTTTCTCGCGCAGAGCCTTTGCAAATGCCTCCAAATCGCCAGAGTCGAGGGCTTCGGCTAGTCCAGGATTGTTTTGTCGGAGCAGCGCCAATTTCTCCGGGCTGGCCAAGAACATTTGACGCACCAACGCCGGATCATCGTCCCAGTTCACATTGAACTCATCTGTCATTGGTATGTCGGCGAGCGGTTCCTGCAGCTGTTCCAGAAACTGCTGCAACTGTTGCTGCATATTAACCGAACCAGGCGTGCCACTGCCACTGCCAGCGCTTTGTTGTGTTGACGGACTGCCGCCCGATGTACTCGCACCGGGCACAGCGATGCTGCTAAAGTCCAGATTACGTATAGATGGATTGTTGCCACCTAAAATGCATTCAGTTAAACAGTTAAACAACAATCAAGCAAATAGTACTTTTTATATAAATTCTATTTGCAGGTAAACATTTATTTTTATCCGGTATAGAATCCATTTCATTTAATCTATCTACAAAAACAAAGAACATCAAAAAATGCGCATTCATGTTTGTATGTATGACACCCACTTCGGGTACGTGTTGGTTCGAGGTAAAACAAAGAAATTAAATAATTATAACGCAGAAAGCGACTGGAAATTAAAAGCGATTGCAAATTGCGTGCGCCCACGCTCAACAAAAAAAAAATATATATATATATATATATATGAGAAAAAAATGAACAATTCGGGCAATGCACACTGGGCCACATTGGACCATTTCATAAATTTGAACAATAAATATAATGAATTGAACTTTGAACTAGCGTCTCTTGATATTTTCAAGTTTTTGACAACAAATGAGAACAATTGTAAAGCCTGTCAAGGATTAAATATACCCTTGTAGTAACTAACCGGAGTTTATTTATTTATTGTCAACTATAAAATAAAATTTAAATTATAAATAAATAAAAAAAAATACTAAAATATTTATAAGATTTTTAAGATTTCTAAGATTTCTAAGATTTCTGGGGGTAGTAAACAAAATGGTCCAACATTTGTTGCATGAATTGGGGAAAACCCAGAAAAATCCACCACATGTACATGCGAAAAAGTTAATCCCTAGACAAGACATTTAGAATTGAGTTTTTAATTATAGAAATGGAGGACTCTGAATTTATTACACGATATAGTTTAGTATAATCATTACAGAGTACTCGAAACGGTAGTTGATTTGATCACATTGTGGTCCGCTACGCATCGAATTACGTACTGCATCCAGCACAGATGGCCAAAGATGCCTATCAAGATCGACAAGGAGTAGAAAATAGGTTCGCTTCAATGCGTTACAAGCTGCACTGCTAAATTGGAATAAGAATGGCCTGATTTGATCCAGTGTACAATGTACAATGTATAAATACATATATTTATATATATATATATATATACTATATGTATGTGTGTGTATTTTATATGTAGTCACTAGGCCAATCGCCCATGGGGTCACCTGAAACATGTGCAGCTGTGTTCATGGATTCGATTACCCCCATGCTATGCGTAGATCGATAATAGCTGATTGATGAAAATCAGATCAACATTTGCATATGCACATGCCTGTATGTATGTGTGTGTGAGTGTGTGTGTGTTCCGTTTACTTTTTTCTGTCTTCTGCCTAGCAATTGGAATGTGGAAAAAACTCAACCATACATTTGTAGTACTGACTGAGACTTAGTAATGTGTAAATAAAGAACACATTTTTATTTTTAATATGCAGATTACATACATCACACACACACACACACACACAGGCACACTGCTGGCCAGGAGCAGCGGCCTAGAGCGGATGCAATGACCCACTTAGTAGTTAGCAAGACGCGCGCATCTTGCAAACCAATGCGAATGATGGGTTGGGTGGGTGGTGTGTGTGTGTGTGTGGGGGGGGGGGGGGTGTCTCTCACCTGTACGATTGGAGTTTATCCGTCGGCGCTCCAGCACAATGCAGTCGCCCTCGCGGACACCGAACTCCTTCAGCGTCTGCTTGTCGTTGGTCAGCTCGCGACCATTGAAGATCACCATTATTTGGCTAACCTCGGCGCTAATTTCGTTGGCACACAGTGCCTTTAGCACTTCTAGCTCCAAATCTTCGGCGACATCTATAAAGAAAATTTTATCATCGGAGGTCGTCACGGTGATTTTCATCGCGGTGGCAGTTGCGGCGGCGGTGGCGTCGTCAGCGGCAGCGTTTACTCTCTCTTAACTATTTATCAATTGCAGTGTTTTTCTTTGTTTTTAGGTTTTTTTTTTTTTTTTTTTTTTTTTAGAACGCTTGCCGTGGGTGCAATAAATTCGAATTGAAATTGGAGTTGCAAGCGCAGCGTATGGGATCCCTGAGCAAATAGAATGCTGCTTATTTTGCGGCTGTTGCAAAAACACACGTTTTCAGCGCAGCGCAAATTAATAAATGCGTTTGAATTTTGTATTTCGTAGTCGGTTTCTTCTTTTCGCGTTTCTTTTGCGTTCATTCGTTTTTTTTTTTTTTTTTCTTTATTTTTGGCTATGCTTTGTTGTTTAGACGGAACGCTGCCGCTAGATATGAACGCGATATACGGTATTTGCATACGATGATTTTCTTTTCGCCTTGTTTCTTTGTGTGCATGATTGGTTAGCCTAGACTAGTTAGTTAGTTGGTAAGCAACATTCAATTTTAATCTAAAATCAAAAAAAAAATAAATAAATAAATAAAACTAAATATGTAGCCAAAACGCATGAAATATGTTTTCCAGAGCCTACTTTATCAAATTAACCATAAGCCGATAAAACGATATACAATTTGTTTGGAATATTTTGACTTGGCAATACCCATTATGTAAATGCGCAATTTGACGCTGATTTTAATGAGTATTTTCTTTGTTTTTATAAAGCTTTCATTTTTACGTTGTTTCCCGAAAAGCATACAATTTATATTCGATAATAGGCCATGCTAGTTTTTATTCATTTGTATTTCTTATCGATATATGTACATATATCGATAAGCAGCTCTGGAACGCGAAATTTCTTGTGTTATTTACATGTTTGGTGCAGCAAAATTGCGACGAGTGCTTTAGTTACAATCCCGTTATCCTTAACATTTGACGCATCGGTTGTCGTCTGCACTGTTTTGAACTGAAAGCGCCATGTCGACGCAAAATGTGGGAAACGAGGAAAACGCTGCCCCAAAGTCCAAACGACCTTCAGGTGAAAATTCTGTGAATTTTATATTATATGTAAATAAAAGACAAACACCCACACTCAAGTAACAAGTTGTCGATTCAATTCGGCCCTGCTCAAAAAATATGTGTGTGAGTGTGTGTGTTGTGTGTGTTATTGATAAGAAATGAAAGAATGACTAATGGCTAACACAGTGTTGCCAACTTTTAAAGCTACCGTTGATAAAGCTGAAAGATTTAAGATAATCTTGTAGTAAATTCATAGTCCAAATATGCCCCAAATATATGTATGTTGTATGTGGCATTCAACAACATGTTTACCTCTGTACTATTTATGCTTTTAACCAACATTATTTCAATACTATTTTATGTCACACACACACACGCACACATTACATTGTGTTTATGCCTTTGGAAAGAAAACAAAAAGGTGATTTTTACTTGAAATGATGACGGAATTGTCAACAAGCAATGTGGTCAAATGTGATCGATATTTTAGGGTGGCGAGCGTTTGACACGCAGCCGCAGCCAAAGGCATGAATCACTTTTTAAAATACATTACAATATTGGTTATTTTTTCCCGTTTTTGTTTGGATTGAACAGATTCAGCATTCAAGCAACAACGCCTTCCCGCCTGGCAGCCGGTGCTGACAGCACGAACTGTTCTGCCCACGTTCTTTGTGATCGGTGTGCTCTTCATTCCCATTGGGGTGGTGCTGCTGCACTTCTCCAATTCATCCAATGAGCTCATCATCGACTACACCAGATGCATGCAGGTGGGAAATAATAATAAGACTTGTGCCGAGTTTTTGGAAGCCACAACGGGCGGACAGTGCTTGTGCGAGATTAACTTTAATCTAACTGAAGACTTTAATGCAAGTATCCAAGTAACCAAGTGTTTGGCAATAGTTCATCCATAAGATTAACACATATATTGATTCTATTTTTTTTTTTTTTGCGCAGGGCGATGTTTACATGTACTATGGCCTGACCAATTACTATCAGAACCATCGACGCTATGTGAAATCGCGCGACGATGAGCAGCTGTTGGGTCACCTTTCGCTGACGCCCAGCTCGGACTGCACTCCATTTGCCTACGCGGACAATGACAAACCCATTGCGCCATGTGGCGCCATTGCCAATTCCCTTTTCAATGGTTGTGGAAGACATAAATTAATTACATTCCTTGTTATTAAAATTTTGTATTTGTATTTGCAGACACACTCACACTGAAACAAGGCAGCTCGGAAATTAAATTATTGAATACGGGCATTGCATGGCCATCGGATAAGCGGGTCAAGTTCCGTAATCCTGAAGGTAACTTAAAAGATGCGCTAGCCGCATTTGAGAAGCCAATTTTCTGGCAGAAAAACCTAAGTGAATTGGATCCAACGAACGAAGAAAATAACGGCTTCCAGAACGAGGATCTAATCGTTTGGATGCGCACCGCTGCCCTGCCTAATTTCCGGAAACTATATCGTCGCTTGGACCAGGCAAATAATAGCTTTTCACGTGGCCTGAAGGCCGGTGAATACACATTGCATGTAGAGTACAGTGAGTTCTTTTTTGTTCTCTATATATGTTATATATATGTATATATATCTACCATGTAGATAGATATGGTTAGGTGCAATGTGTACATATTGATATTATTATTTTTAGAGTATCCCGTGGTCTCGTTTGATGGCACCAAACGCATGATTCTATCGACCACATCCGTACTGGGCGGAAAGAATCCCTTCCTGGGCATTGCCTATATCGTTGTGGGTGGCATTTGTGTAACGCTTGGACTGGCGCTGCTCTTCATTCATCTGCGCTGCAGTCGCAGGTAAGTTGGTGCTCTACCCTATCCCGCTCCCACTCACGTTCCCCCATATCCAGATGTGCATCATCTCATTATCGTTATCGTTGCCCACTTTAGCAATCACTTGGTGTGCGATAAGTATAATCATATCAGCAGCAGCAATGATTACAACAAATTTGTTCATTCTAAAATAAAACTAATGAACTTGTTCCTCATATTTCTCTCACACACACACACTCCCACTCTCTTTCTTTATGTCCTTCTCTTTCTGGAACATACAGCAGCAACATGGAGATGATAAGCGTTAATCCACACACACAGTACTCCTAGAGGACATGGAACTGGAAATGGATTTAAATTGATAGTATTTTCTTCTTTTTTTTTTGTTTATGTGGAAAAGTTCTATCTGCGAATCGCCCTTGCACCATTAATTAGTTGTAATCTCTTTTTTAGGCATAAATTATTACATGTATCTAACGCCTTGTATTAGATTACACAATTAAGTTTCTATTAGCATTGATAACATTGTACGTTTGTAATTGTTTCCTTATTTTCAATCCTATGTTTTTGCACCCAATTATAATATGTGATGTTTGTTGTTGTAACTTTTTAATCGTTTTATATAATGCACCTCACAAACAAACAGAAACAGCAACAGAAACACAGACCAAATAGCAGAGTTCAATAATAATTAAAGTTTAGACTTGTGTGCCTGAGCCGCTCCGCCGCCTGCCAAACACCAATCATTTTAGGATAGCATCCGCATTAGACTAATGCTAAACAAAAACAAAACAAAAAAAAAAAACAAAAATAAAGCATAAACAAAATTATTATGAATGTGCATTGATATTTTACTAATAAACTGTGCAAATATGAATTGACCTACACACACATACAACAAGATCGTCTATTTACTGTAAACACAACGGAAGTTGGTGGGTGGGGTGGATTACTGAGCCACAACTTACAGTGCTTACGATTGCAGCAGTGCTAGGCAATCGATATGTATCGTTATCGCAACTTGGGCGCGCTTCAAAATTGTTCAAATGTTGAATAAATAAAATGCAAAATGTTTAAGGTATTCAATTCATATGCATATGCATTTGGTTGCATTAATGCTTCTTTTTTATTTGTTTTAAACTAGTTTCCAATTACATACATAAACCTTAAAATAATTTTACAAGTAAAAGGTATGTTCGCAATCGCAATAATTAATTCGTAAGCGTAATTAACATTTGCAGTATGCTCTATTTGTTTTGTTTTATGTTTTTTTCTTCTTTTTTTTTGTTGTTTATATATGAGCGTGTGTGTGTGTGTTGGTGTATGTGTGTTGGTGTGTGTGTGTGTATTCACACAATACATACGAATATGATTGGTTTGAAATTATGTATGAAATGCATCATTTAATATAAATAATTAATATACAAATTACATACTACCTTTTATTGTGACTGCAGCGAACAAGACGTTGCTTAGAGTTTTTAGTATCAAGAAAAAATACGGATTTAGTCAATTACAATGGTTTTGCCGCTTGCTTTGCTGCAGCAGCAGGAGCTGCCTTCTTTGCCGGCAGTTGTTCGCCTTCGGAGCTGTCGTCCTCGCTGCTTGAGCTGGCAGCTGATTTAGCTGGCAGCTCATCACCGGAGTCGCTATCCTCACTGCTTGTGCTGGAAGCTGATTTAGCTGCTGATGCCAGCTCAAGCAGTGAGGATAGCGACACCGGGGATGAGCAGCCAGCGAAAAAGTCGTCACCTGCTAAAGCAGCTACCGCCGCATCCTCAAGCAGCGAAGACGAGCAAAGCAAGCGGGAAAACCCGCATATTCCAGCGATAGCAGTGACTCGGAGAAGGAGAAGCCTAAGCAGAAGAAAACGACAGCAGCTGCTGCAGTGGCAAAGGCACCACCTCAAAAAGCAGCTGCATCCTCCTCCAGCGAGAATTCAAGAAAGCATCTGTCAAGGCCGTGGCGCCAGCCAAGAAACCAGCGGCGAAGTCCGACTCTAAAGACTCGTCCTCAGACAGTGATAGTTCCGAGGATGAAAAAGCTGCAGTAAAGCCAGCTGTCAAGAAAAACGCAGCAGCTGCTGCCAAAAAGGCGGAATCCTCATCATCTGACGATTCTTCCGGAGACGAGAAGCCGGCCAAACCAGTAGCAGCCACCAAGGCAGCTGCCAAGCCAGCCGCAAAGAAGGATGACAGCTCTTCTTCGGACAGTGGAGAAGAATCCGGAGAGGTGAAGGCCCCACCAAAGCCAGTGGAAAATGGAAAGAAGCGCAAGTTCAGCGGTGCCGATGTGGAGGAGGAAACACCAAACGCCCAACAACAACAATAATAATAATGCCAACAACCAAAGTGGTGGTGGTGGTGGTGAAAGTGGTCGCCGAAGATCGCCTTTCCGGCGTGTGTGCGCACCGAGGACGTGATCGTTGATTCACGCGTCCAGGACATGTCCTTTGAGGCAAAGAAAAACGCTGCCGTCTCCTGGGGAGAGCGCGCCAGTAATGTGATGAAACACACGCGCGTCAAATCCTTCAAGCACGAGAAGATCGAAAAAGAAGAAGCGGCAGCTATCGGGGCTATCGGTCAAATTGACACTGGCATCAATTCAATTAAATTTGACTAGATTTATGTTAGCACATAACATATGCCTACATATTTTAATACATCAACTTAAATATTTAGCTTGTAAACATGCCAGACGACCACATTAATTGTGTAAGGCAGACCTTGGACCATAAATTCGATGGCCAATTATCGACATAGTGTCTATTGTGACTACTTGAATTGAACTGTTGGTTCAGCAGCCAGCATTTTTATATATGTACATAACTTCAATCTAAGATCTGTTGAATAAATCGTTTACATTTAATGTTGTAATTTTCAATTGAATTTCGCTGCAAAATGTTGTTGTTTTTATTTTGTTATTGCGATTAATTATGGTTAGCGTTGCTGAATTATAGAAGGGCATTACACAACCATTCTTCAACTTCAATAGTTTATAATTCTGAGTAGCTCTGTTCTTCTACATGAAACTTAACTTAACTTAACTAATATATAAAAATGTTTAAATGGGTCAATGTGTATGGCGAAAATTAACGTTTTTTTAATAGAAATGCGTTCTTTACATTTTCTTCTTCTTTATTTTTTTTTGTTTTTTCGTCTCAGTTCAAATCACTCATCGCATTTACTTCGTTTGCAAAATGATCGTATTGGAAAGCTCCATAGTCATCAAATAAAAAATTAAATATACAAAAAAAAAAAAAAACTGATTCAAGAAAAGTTAAAAAGCTTTAAATAATTTACTTAACTTTCTCCCACTCAACTAAAACTGAAATATTTCATTTGACAACTCATTTTCATTGAATGCCTCCTTAAAAAATTTATTAATTCCAATACGATTTAAGAAATGAATCACGTAATTTTATGTTTAAATTTGTGAAAATTCATGTTGAATAACTAAAACTATGCGAGTCCAAAGAGCATAAAACAAAAACAATATTTGTAAAAAAAAAGAAAGAAAAAATAGCAAACAATTTACTGTGCGCAGAGTTTCAACTAAATTGGAAATGCTTCGAGATAATTTCAAATTTAAAAAACGCACTTGTAAAATCAATGATATATATATATATATTTGTATATATATATATATTTACACAACAATTTAGAATCAAATTAAGTATCGGTTTTTTAAACCCAGCGGCAGGTAAAGAACAGATATTAAAAACAAAAAATTTAAAAATAAAATATGATTAATGTTCCATTAACAACTAAATCAATCAAGTGGCTTTTTTCTCCACTTCCACTTCCACTTTCATTTCGTTTCATTTCGCTCTCTGCCACTTCCCACTTCTACCTAAGGTTTGTTGTTGCTTTGGTGCTTCTTCTTCTTCTTCTTCTTCGTCTTCGTGTCTCTGTCCGAAATTTCGCCAGACAGACAATTCTAGGTTCGCGTAAACCTCCTCTCTTAAATAATATTGTTTGTATTCATTCTAAATCCTTATGTATGTATGTATGTATGTATGTACGTACGTAGGCATTTATATAGGTATGTATGTATGTATGTATGTCGGTATGTATGTATGTATGTGCAAATCTTAACTAACTAAATCTCAGAACTGCAGACACTTTCGGTCTGCTATTTTCTGTGATACCAACTAATTTAACATGTAAAACAAAAAAAAAATATATATATATATGTGAAATGTACACATTTCTATATGTATGCATATTTGTATGTATAATGTATGATGTATGATGTATGTTGGATGTGTGTGTGTGTGTGTGTGTGTGTACGTATTATACCATATCAAATATGTAGATACATATTTTTGCAGCAGTTGCTGCTGCAACTACAAATTTAGTAGCAAGAGAATAAAAAAAAGAAGAAGAGTTATTTAAACACACACACACACGCACACAACTTTCTTTATACATATGCGTGTGAGTGCGTGCGTGTGTGTATGTGTATGTATGTGTCTCAGTGTGTGTGTGTGATTATGATTGAATGACGATAATTGTTGTTGTTGTTGATGTGGTTGTTGTGGTTGTTGTTGTTGTTGCTGTTTGTTTTCTTGATGATGGAATGCGTTGCGTATTTGATGTGTGCGTGTGTGTTTTGGATGTGGTTATTTGTTTTGTTTTGTTTGTTTTTGTTTTTGTTTTTGCTTTTGTGTTTGCTTTTGTACATTTGTCGAGCTCACTTAAAGCTCGTTGCAGCGTCCGCTGCAGCAGCAGCTTTAACTGTTGTTGTTGTTGTCTTCGTTGTTGCATCCAAGCCGGACTTTTTGGTATTCATTTTGTTATTGCTGTTGCTGTTGCTGCTACTGCTGCTGCTGCTGCTGCTGCTGTTGTTGTTGTTGTTGTTTGTGGTGCTCCTGTTGGCGCCGTTGCTCTTGCTACTGCTGCTGCCCCCCGCCGATGGCCCATTGAGGAAATGACTTTTAATATGTGTTTGAAGAAGCTCCTGGGAATCGAAACAAAGTTGACATAGATCACACGTATAGCTGGAATTAGGCTGATCAGCGGCAGCGCCATGTGCCGCTGATGCAACTACTTTTTTTTTATTTTTTTTATTACGCCGCTCACCAGTTGAATACGATGTTGTTGTTGTCGACTCGCTCTCTGATGATGATGATGTACCATCACCGTCAGCATCTCGAGCCACACGGCCAACACCGTTGCCAATATTGCTGTTATCGACATCGGCATCGTCGTCATCTTCATCTTCATCCATTTCCTCCTGAACATCATCATCATCTTCTTCATCATCATCATCATTGTTGTCGTTGTCGTTGTCATTGTCATCATCATCATCATCATCCTCCTCAACAACACCACCGCCGACACCAACCACTTCGTCATCATCCACACCATCATCCTCTTCAATAATATCATCAATGGTCATTGCCTCACCCACAACATCATCATCATCCATGTCATCCACCTCCTCCTCGCCATCTACCACCCCATGGCGACGACTATTGCTACCGTGCATGACCAGCATTGGCTGTTGCTGCAACTGTGTCTTTGATTTCGCCACAGACTGTTTGCCACCGTTGCCGTTTAGCTTGGCGCTTACGTTGCGCGAGTAGTCGAAAAGGAGGCGCCTCGACTGATGTTGCCCAACCGTTGTATTATCATCCTCAACCTCATCCATGTCGCCATCGTCATCGACGTCGTCATCGTCCTCTTCCTCGCCATCATCATCATCATCATCGTCGTTGTCCTCGTCATCATCATCGTCATCCAGTTGCTCCACAATGCCATCATCCTCGATTACCTCCTCAAACAGATCCTCGTCATTTTCAATTGCGTTACTCTTCTTTGCATTTTGAGCCTGTTGTTGCATCATTTGCTGCTGTGCGACATCATTTTCGCCATTGTCGTTGTCCTCTTCGTCATCATCATCATCATCGTCGTCGTCGACGTCGCCCTCCTCATCATCATTATCAATTGCATTCCGGTTGTTTGTATTTTGAGGCTGTTGTTGCAGCATTTGCTGCTGTGCGACAACATTTTCGCCATTGTCGTTGTCCTCTTCGTCATCATCATCATCGTCGTCGTCGACGTCGCCCTCCTCATCATCATCGTCTTCGTCAACATCATCGTCGGCACTGGTGCTGCCCTCCTCATCATCGTTGCCACTATCGCTATCATCATCCATATCACTATCTTCCTCTTCCTCCTCCTGCTGCTGCTGCTTCACATCCTCCTCCTCTGCCTGATCCCGCTGCTGCTGCTGTTTAGCCTTAAGTTCTTTTCGTGCTGTTGTCGTTGCCTTCGCCGCTGCTGCTGCTGTTGCTGTTGTAGCACCTGCGACTGTTGTTGCGGCAGCAATTTTTCTTGCTGTTGCTGCTGCTGACGTTGCAGTTTTATTGGCTGGCGGTGCTGGTGGCTTGGTGGCGACCGGCACAATCACATCCTCCTTGAGATGATTGTTAATGTGATTGATGAGCTTCTCCTTGCGCGACAAATACTCGCCGCACAGATCACAGCCCCATTGGAATGGACAGAATGGACGCACCACTCTCGCATCGGCCAGCTTATGTTCGATCCATTGCTCTTTGGTCTCAAACTGTAGATCGCCGCAACGGCGACACGACAGCTGCTCATCCACCTCAATCACGGGCGGCTCCGGCAGATTGCTCACCTCGTGCTTGTGCAGCTCGTACATGTGGCGACGCAGGTTGTTGTTGCTAATGAATGTGGAGGCGCAATATTCGCATTTCAGTTCACGTTTCCGTTTCAATGATTTGCTCATCCGTTGCTGCTGTCGCTGCAGCTCCTCCTGCTGCTGCAGTTGCTGCAGCTGCTGCTGTTGTTGCTGTTTCTGGTGTAGCTGCTGATTGGGCATCAGACCCACCGCATGCAGTTCGCGTAGATGCAGCATCGATGATGAGCTCAGCGAATTGTTGTTGTTGTTGTTGCTGCTGCTGCTGTTGTTGCTGCTGTTGTTCAGCGTTGTCGCTTCGCTGTCGTTGATTGGGATCTAAAAATGTTGTTTGGGTGGACCGAGGGAGGGGTGGAAAAGGGTGGAGAAACAGAAAATCGAAAATTAGTAAACCATTCAGTGAATGCAACAAATTCTACAATTTGTTGTAAATAGTTTCTTTTTTTTTTTGTATATTGTTGTTGTCTTTGAACTATATTTTGTTTTTTTGCGACTGGTGCGGAGGCAACAATAGAACAAACGTAATATTCCACGGTAGTGGGATCATTGGCATCATTGATCATCGAAAGAGATTCCACCTCGCTGCACAAGCCCAAAAAGCTCACCTGCTTGCTATCACCTCTGAAATGCCACTTGCGATGCACCTTGAGCGCAATCACCTGGGGGAACGTCTTGGTGCACAAATCGCACGCGTATTCGCCATTCTCGTTCTGATGCTCAACCTGAAATTGTCCGGCATCCGCTGGCCCATCATCGAACATGGCGGCCAACGGATTGTCCACATACAGTTCTTGTTCGTGTTTCTGTATGTGTTTGGTAAACATTTCCTGTTCGGTAAATCGGGCACCGCAAATGGTGCATGCCACCTCCGGAATGCGTATCTTCATTGTGCTCGTATTTATTGTGACTGCTGCTGCCGCTGCTGCTGCTGATGCAATGGCATTGGCAGCATTGCTATCATTGCTGCCGCCACCACCACCATCATCCATTAGCAGCTGCTGATCATCGTCCTCCTCCTCGTCATCATCATCGCCCGTTTTGTGCTTGAAGATCAGTCGCTGATGATGTTGCAGCGATTGTGGTTGCTGCTGCTGATGATCCTGCTGATGGGCTCCGGTGGCAGTGATTGGCTTGCGATTGCAGATGGGCGTATGATTCTCCAGCATCTGGCGATCGAAGAACATCTTGCGGCACAGCGTGCACTCGGCGGGATCCGGCACCTGCGGATGCTTCTTGTAGCGATGCACCTACAAAATCCAAATCACAATTTATCAATAAACATCAAATAAAAAATAAATCAAAAATTAAAAAGAAAATTAAATCATTTGAGATGAGTTGAAACACTCAAGTCGAGACTGCTCGTCTTGCAGATACCCTGCAAAAGTGCATAGCAGTTTGTTCGAAATCTATATAGCTGATGAATGCTGATATATATCTGAATATGAATATATATGTATATATAAAAAAAAACCAACTCATTTTCAAAGCAACTTTCAACAGTAAAAGAAATTCAAACAATTTAAAGACTGCTCGTCTTGCAGATACCCTGTATAAACACATAATAGACTTGGCTCATAGAACAGTCTGTTCAATATCTTTATATATATACATAATATATCTATAAAATATGTATTTATGAAAACAAATTAGAACTGCCTAAAATAACTAAAGAATTTCGATTTCAAATTGAAAGTTTCTCTATATCAGCTATGATGATGCTGATGTATATATATACATATATATATATATATATATGTATATATAGTTATATATAGTTGAGACTCACCCAGAGGCTCTTGCGACCACTGTAGACATTGCCGCAGTCCTTGCACGAGTAGTCATTCGAGTCGAACTCGTCGTGCGAGTTGATGTGGATGGCCAGTTTCTTGTTGGTGTTGAAATTGGATGGACAATATTTGCACTGGTACCAGTAGAGGGGCAGCAGCATTGGGCCCGCCCCCGCCCCCGTCGCTGTTGTAACCCCTGCTGCGGATGATGTGTCGGACGTTAGGAGATCAGGTGCGGAACTCGATTTCAATGATGACGATTTGCCAGCTTTGGATGAATCACTGGCCAGCGTCTTGTGTACGTTGCGCTTGTGCTGCTGCAACTCAAACTCGGAACTGTAGACAGTGGAGCAGACATCGCATTCGAACTGCTTGATTATCATCTCATCCTTGATGGCCCGGCCGTGCACCTTGAACAGATGCACCTTCAGTCCCTTCTCGTAGGCGAACTCCGCGTTGCACAGCTTGCACTTGATGAACTGCACATTCTGCACCTGATGGTCGGTGTACATGTGGTAGCGATACGATTTCTTCGAACTGAATCTGCGCTGACAGATCCGACAACGCATTCGACGGAATCGACGATCCGCCGCCTGATCCAGACTGCGACGGAATACCGCCTGCTCCTGTGCCGTCTGATGCGCCATTGCTGGCGGTACGTTATCGCCGGATGATGAGAATGATGTCGATGCTGATGTGGCGCCTCCTGTTCCAGATGCAGATGCTGCTGCAACTGTTGTTGCTGTTGTTGGCTTTGTTGCAGCAGCAGCAGCAGCAGCAGTTGATGTATTTGTCGTGGACGTCGCCAATGTTGATGTTGATGTCGCCTCCAGCGGTGGCGTTGCTGTTATTGTCAGCGATTTGGGTGTCATCCGATTGGCAGCCGCCAGAGCAGCACTTGTCGTTATCGATGCCGTGTAATGGGAACGCATATGATTCGATAGGCCAATATTGTTGCTGAACACCGCATTGCAGATGAGGCACTCCTTCTGCTGGTTGGCCAGGCTGCTCATGTTGACGCTGCCGCTGTTGTTGCTGCTATCGTCGAGGCGCACTTTTTTGGCAACGTGTCCGCCAGGGCCGCCATCTTCGTCATCATCATCTGCAAGCAAAAGTGAAGGTGGAGGTGGTGGAGGAGCAGGAGCGGGTGGAGGTGGAAGCAAGACAAATGATTAGATTAAGATGTGGCATATAAACACTGAGATAAAGACATATATATATATATATATATATATATATATCGATATATATCGATATATATATATGTATTTTAATATGTGGACTTCACAGGACTTCACACAATTTAGATGGCTGGATGATTATGGGGGGGACGGACGGGGCTGGTGGCCGGCGAAGGCCAAACAAAAAATTACCGAGTGTCCCACCATTTGTTATAGACATCAGATCCTTCATCACATAATCATATCGTCCCGTGTAGACATTGGGTGTGCTGCCATCCGCCAGTTTAACCGCATCGGCATTCACAATATACTCAAATCCGCCCGAGTGACGATTTTTGTCCACGCCATGCACATTGATCATGTGCTCCCGCAGATAGGAGATGCGCGGATAACCGAGTCCACAGCGGACACACTTGTATGTCTCTGGCAATTTGTTGGGATGCTTCGATTCCATGTGGCGCAACACGTTGTTATAGTTGTTGTACTGCTGGCCACAGATCGGACAGACCTGTGGCATACGTGAGAAATACTGCGATTTGGGTGCTTCCCGACTGGCCGATGTTGTTGATCCGCCACTGGTTGCGGCTCCTCCTCCTCCCCCAGCTGATCCTCCTACCGTTTGCAGTTTGGGTTTTGAGGTTAGAGGCGTAGTGTTGTTGTTGTTATTATTGCTGTTGTTATTGTTGTTGTTGTTGTGGTTATTGCTGCTGCGCGACTCATCATTGGATGATTGACTAACAACACCGATGCCGAGGGCGCCCAGCAAACTGCGTTTGCCGCATGCCGAATAATCCATGCCGCTGGTTGTCGCGGTGGACGAGGCATTATCACTGCTGACGCCACCCAAATGATCCTGATAGACATGGTCGAGGAAGCGCTGATGCGTCTCCAGTTTGGCATCGCAGGTCATGCAACGCAGCCGGACAATGCAGTCCATGTTATTGTAATGCCTGCGACGATCCACCGGATCGACAAAGTCCAATCCGCAGAAGCTGCACTGTATCGAATTATTATCCTTGCGCTGCACATCCGCATGCTTGTCGTAGACATGGGTGCGAAACTCGTGCTTGGTGCGGAAACCCTTTGGGCACAGCTTGCACTCGTACAGCTTGTTGACCAGCAGCTCCTTGGCGCGCAACTTCTCCGGGCGATCTGTTGATGTTGTTGCTCCTGCTGCTGCGGCTGCTGTTTCATTGGCTGTCACCAACTGTTGCTGCTGCTGCTGGTGTACAGCAGACGTTGCAGCTGGTGTGGAAGCTGCGGAAGTGGATGTGTCATTGGCATGGACAAAGTTTGGCTGTTTGGTGCGCAGTGCGTTAAGCACACGATACAAATTGATGCAGTTGCGCTTCTTCAGATGCGATATGAAAAGCGCTTTGGAGTCGTTCATTTTGAGGCAGTTGAAGCACAGGTTGCGCGGCAGCAACGGATACTTTTTGCGCACGTGCGCCATAAAGTTTTTGTACGTATTGAAGTATTTGTTGCAACAGCGACACGTCATCGTCTGGTACTGTTCGAGAAACTCGCTGTTCTCCTGGATAAAGTCGACCTTGTCGTGGGACAACAGCTGCTGGTACTGTTCGGGATTGTCGTAGTCGAAGCCGCCGTTCTCGCATTTGCTGAACGTGTTCATCACAACCTGTCGATACTTTTGTGTCGATATATTGCCACCGGCAGCGGCACGAGTTGCCTCAGCGGTTGCCGCCGCCGCCGCCGCTGCACGCTGTATCTCCAAGGCGGCGGCGAGGGCCGGCGTCGGTTTTGTGATCGGCGTATTATTTGGTGAGTCTGTCGACAATTGAAACAGATTCGGGTGCAGATTGCGCTCGTGGCGACGCGCATTGGCCCGCGTCGAGAACTGCAGACTGCAGGCCCGGCAGCTGGCCACCTTCGAGTCGCCGGCGGCGGCCACATTTGCAACGGCGCTCGCCGGCAGCGATGCAGCCGCCACAACTGCGGTCACGCCATGCTGAGCCGTATAATCATAGTCGGAGGTCTGAAAGAGAGAGAGAGAGAGGGAAAATGCACATTAGATTTAGACAAATCGGTTATGTATATAAAATATATATGAGTGTGTATATATGTTTACATTCGCCTGCTAGTAACTGATGACCTTATTCTATCCATCTACCTATATATATATATACATATACGTATCCTCTCCTCTTCCACGTCATTTTTGTGGCATAGAAAAACACACATTGCGGCAGAACTGAGAAACGCAGCAATTGAATTGAAAACCGATTTAATCGATAAATATCCATGGGAAGAAACGGAACAATGCCCTTCAATAATAATTAAAATCAATATTTATTGCTTATTATTGAAAATTACTAACGACATCTATGCAATTAGTAAATTAATGAAAAAAATGTATTTCTCAGCGTCGCTATAAATATATATATAAATAATCGATAATTATCGATTGTATTCCTACAGTGTTCATACGCGTAAAAAAAACGAGATTTAAATACACAAATTAAATGTTGACATTGTCGCTTGATTCGAATCGATAATTATCGATAGTCACTGATTGAATTTACTACACAGTGCATTATCGATAAAAATCGATACTTTTCATCAAGTTGAGTCTGCTTTTCTCGCCTTATATTTCAATTTACGATTTGTAATCGGATTTTTTTTCTTTCCGGTTTTACTTACATTTAGTGGCACATCGCCTTCGTGCTCGGAGCGCTCTAGGAACATTGTGGGATCCATCATGTCATCGGATTCGTCTATGCACTTCATTTGAAAGTCATCATCCGTGTCGTCCTGGGGCTCATCCTTGATGGGCACGGCAGGCAGCGGCTGTAAACGAGACACGTTCAATAAGTTCAAAGAATCCGCATCAAATTCGTATAGTGAGCCATATTTCAAATAATTCTTTTTTTTTGTTTTTCTTATTTTTGTGCACCGTGGCTGATGCGAGCCGGGCTGTAGGAGGAAAGAGAGGTTGGTTGGTTGTTGGTGGCAGGCAGATTTTGGTGTGTATTGTTCAACATATGTGAGGGACGGACTAGGCTAGGCTAGGCTAATCTAGGCTTGGCAATGTGGACGCTTGCGAATGCACGATACAATTACATTATAGGAACAGCGCCTGAAAAAGCGCAGCTGCTGGGCGGCGCTCTGCAGCGTCACCGGCAAGAGCAATGGAGTCGTGACTGCGGTTGCGGTTGCAGTTGCAGTTGCACTACAGCCAGTGGCAATGGCAGCCTCGTTGCTGCTTATTGTTGCAACTGGCGGCAGCAGTGGCGGCGGCGGCGGCGGTGGCACTAAAACGCTACTTGTATATCTCTGATTTAGATTTTGAATTGAATTTGGATACTGATTGGGATTTGGATTCGGATTCGGATTCGGATACTGGCTGAAATCAAGTGGCAGCGACAGCGGCAATGGCAACGACGCTGCATCAGCAACAGCTGGCGGCGGCGGCGGCAACAGCGCTGGCAGTGCTGGCAACGCTGGCACCGTTATATCCAATGGCAAATACAATTTGCTCCTCAATTTGGCTGCTTGTTGTTGTCGTCGCGGTTGACGAACGCGACTCTGGCGATGCTGCTGCTGCGGCTGTTGTTGTTGATGGTACTGATGTTGCTGCTGCTGTTGCTGCTGCTTGCCACGTTGCTGCTGATGCTTGCGCTGCTGTTGCTGTTGCTGTATTGACGCCGTTGCCAATGTCGCTGCTGCTGTGGGGGGCACCTGCAATAAAAGGGTTTGCAATGTTGGTTGCGACTCCGCCACCGCTGCCGATGTTTTCGTTGTTGGTCTTGCCCCTGTTGCATGCGGTTGCTGCGAATGTTGCTGCGACTGCTGTTGCTGTGCTTGCTGCTGTTGCTTGGGACTCACATAGACTGTTAACGATTTGCGTCTCTTCAGCTGAGGTATGCCATCCAAAATGTTTGCAGCGGACGCCTTTTCAGCTGCAGCCGTCGCTGAATCCATTTTCAATTCGTGCTGCTGCTGTTGTTGTTGTTGTTGTTGTTCAATGGTGTTGCCATTCTCGGCCCTGTTCAAATCCAAGTATCCGAGTAGCGTCTGCTGCTTGGTTTTGTCGGTCTCCAGCCATTGGCGCTGCTTCAACTGTGAGCTGAGGCAGCGATTCTTGAAGCTCTGCCACGAGTTCAAATAACTGATGCAAGCATGGCAAATATGCAACGATAGACGATCCACCGATGTGATCTATATCAAATAGATATCAAAATGAAATTGACAAATTAGAGATGTTTATGTCAATCATAACAAAAAACATATATATATAAAAAGTATATAAATTGTTGAATATATTTGTAAATGTAAATGGAGACTTGCGCATTGCATATATCTGCCCATTTGTTCGATATAATAACACTCTGGCTAACTGGTATAGCTTTATATATAGACTTCATATACAAACATCTATTTACATATTGCAGTTGGAGGGGGGACGACTCGTGTTGTATGCCTTATGTACTTTGACGATGACAAACATATGGGGAATGGGAAATGGGAATGCGCCTTGGGTCAGGTGAAGTTATTCCCGCATCTTGAGCCATTTAATCTCACACCATTTGTTGCAAGTTATTTTCTTTATCGATAGCCGACAAACATTCAAGGAGAGCTCGGCTCGGGCTGCTTGAAGCCAGCCTCAATGCTCTCAACTAGACTCTATTAATGTCAACGACCTGCTTTAATTATATGCAAAACACACACACACACACACACACAATTACCCACCTACATGGAATAGTGAAATTCGAATGCATGTTGCATGTCCTTTTGCCTAACAGCATTTTGTGTCCACATGTATGTGTATATATACATATGTGTATATACAATCGAATTGTACATAAGATACATATGTACTTATATACCTGATGATGTATTATATGAGTATGTGCAGCTGAGTGCCGCATATTAGGCATACATAAACACATCTAATTGTCGTCGTCGTCGGCAACGGCAGCCAGCAATCTCCTCTTTGGCTGCGGCTTTGTGTTTGTGCATAATGCGCTTTTGATTGTCTCTGTGGCATGGGACCATTTTGGCTTTTAAGTGGAAAGATTGTGTGGCGACATGGGGCATGAGAATGAAAGCATACTAATCAGCATAAGCAACCCATTTATTATAGTTGTGGTAGGGTTATATTGAGTTATTCACTTATAGCGATAATCGATAAGAAATTAGAAAAATGCCACACTGGTGCAATCGAAACAAGATCCAACGAACATGAACATGAAATAAAGTCACAATATGCACATATACAACCAGTTGAGAGACACTGTATATATATTATATATACATACATATATATATATACAGTATTGAGAAAACTTTAGCATACAAAAATTATTTAATTTAAAGCAACCTGCTGAATTTGGATGAAATGGAAATGATAAGCAAAGCAAAGGGAAACCAACATTAGGTAAAAAATAAATAATAAAATAAACAAGTAAGAAGGCTGTAGTCGAGTGAGCTCGACTACCATATACCCTGAACCAAGCTTTAAATGCATTATAGGTTTATCGTTTTTGGGGGCTGGAGTGGGCGTGGCCCGATCTTAGTAATATACCTTCTAAGTTTGGTAACTGTAGCTCTTGAATTGCGGGAGATACAGGCATTTATCGTTTTTTGTGGGCGGGAGTGGGCGTGGCCCAAAATATTTTGGATTTCGATCTTAGTAATATACCTTCTAAGTTTGGTAACTGTAGCTCTTAAATTGCGGGAGATACAGGCATTTATCGTTTTTTGTGGGCGGGAGTGGGCGTGGTCCAAAATTTTTTTTACACATTTATGAAGGGTGTTACTAGCAATATACCTTTAAAATTTGGTGACTTAAGTTTTCAAATTGCGCGAGATATTTGGCTTTATCGATTTACACCAAGAGGTGTATCGGTTTAGGTAGGTGGAGTGGGCGTGGCCATCCAATTTTTTTATCGATCTTTGGGGGAGTTACCAGTAACATACCTGCAAAATTTTGCGACTCTAGCTTGCAAATTACGGCAGATATGCGCATTTTAAATTTCTAGGGACGAAGTTCGTGGGGGCGGCGGATGTGGGCGTGGTCCAAAAATTGGTATGCCAATCTTTGGAGGAGGTTATCAGCAAATTACCTTTCAAGTTTGGTTACTCTATCTTTAAAATGTTCGGAGATATACGGAGTTATCGATTTAAAATCGGAATTGTCGATTGTAGGCGCAGGTGTGGGCGTGGCACCACAAATTTGTTATCGGTTCTTAAAGGCAACTATCAGTAATATAACTACCAAATTTGACGTTCCCTACTCAAAAACTGCGGTAGATATAGCCATTTGAAAATTTTTGGGTCGGGGGTGATGGGGGCGTCGGAAGTGGGCGTGGCACATGCCGATCTTTCAAGGACCTCGCCAACAACCTACCAACCAAAATTGGTGACTGTATCCATTAAATTGTGAGAGATATCTGGAATTTACTGCTATCGGAAATCTAAATGTATCGATAATTCAGAAACTGAGGCAGTTATCGATAAAATAACGCAAACTTGATCTGGGCCTGGTATACGAGATCTTATATTCCAAATTTGAAGTCTCTAGCTCTTATAGTCTCTGAGATCCGCGTGTTCATACAGACGGACAGACGGACAGACAGACGGACAGGGCTAGATCGACTCGGCTATTGATCCTGATCAAGAATATATATACTTTATGGGGTCGGAGATGCTTCCTTCTGCCTGTTACATACATTTGCACAAAACCATTATACCCTTTTTTCCCATTTTTAATGGGTTCAGGGTATAAAAATATAAGTGTTAAATTAATTGAAGTGCGATCATCGTAGTAATTGACAACGCGCTTATCGTTTAACAAATGTATCGATATATTTACCGATGTCTCAAACATCGATACACATAAAGCGCAAACGAAGCAAACAAAAAGGGAAGAACAAAAACAAAACAGAAGCGAAAATAAACACAAATTGGCGCTCGTTGAGCCGGCAGCAAATGCATTTGACAGCTGGCAACAATCAAAGCTGCCAAGTATATAGAGTTGTAAATAACGGTTATATAAACACACACACACACACATTTTACATATATATAAGTATTTACCTATTTTTGCATCTTTAATGCGTATGTTTTTGTACAATTTACTAATTAGCAAATCCCCCCACTACGCAACCATGCATAGCAATAGCTGTATATAGATATATATATATATATATATGTATACATACAGATATATATATATGTATATATATATATGTATACATACAGATATATATATATGTATATATATATATTCATACATACTCATGCATGCACGCCTTATATACAAATGTTGTTTGTGTGCAATACACACACACACACACCACACATTTGCCAGCAGGTCCTGCAATTCCCATCCTATAGATATTTCCTCCTTCCACTTGACTTTGAAGGGTTTTCGATAATATGTTGTTCATTCACCTTGGATACCCCCCCTCCCACTCCAACCACACTCTTACTCTCTCTCCAATCCATCCACCCGCACAGCAACATATCCTCCCATCCTGCATTTGGGCAAATCTCTTTCTCAAGTGGTTGCACCGAAGATGGCGGCATAATCACAATTGGATATAGATACAGTGCACACACACACACACACACACACCGATACACACAAGCTGTGGTCTTAAGCGGGGTGGATGAGGGGATGGGGGGGGTTGTTGACTTTAATAGGCATAGGCAGTTGTTGCTGATGTTTTCAGTTTAAATGTGCAGCAATTGGACTTGGAATGCGACGAAAATGCCGATGCTTCTGCTTAAGTTAACCACAAACTACGCTAAAAGGAAGTTGCGGACTAATTTGGTGAATGCCAACTACACACATGCACACACACACACACACACACACACACACACACACGCACACACACACACACCTTTTTACTGATTTTATTGCAAGTAAATTGCAATTGGGAACAGATGTTAAGCAAATGCCACATTTGCAAGGAATTCAACGCCTTTCAACCGAAACAAACACAATTACTGAAGCGCTCTTTAATATATGCATAAATATATATATGTATATATGTATAAACAATTTATATATCGACTATTATTTGGGGAAAAAGTGGAGCAGTGTCAAACATTGTGATTTGGGGTCAAGAATGTAAATTCAAAAGTCGAGTTTTCGTTCGTCCTTTTAGAATAACTATTTAAACACTTATTCAATTTATCTTCGATAACAAAGACACAAACGAAAAAAAAACAGGCTGTCGTTTTAGAAAGTTAAAAGGAAATCTTTCATCCATCAATACTGCAACAACAGCAACAACAACAACAACAACAATACATGCAGTGGCAGCTGCCACAGTTGCCAACAGCAGCTGCTGCTGCTGGCCACCAGGTGCAACAATTATCATCAGGGCACAAGGCAGAGATCAGAGAGATGCTGGCCAGAATTACGAGTCTCTCTCTTTCCACTCTCCAGTCTCAGCCAAAGCAGGCAGGCAGGCAGGCAGGCACAGCTCAGCTTGTCCAGTCCAGCAACGCCGCATGAGATCTCGGAGCCTGAACGAGTTTCGAGTTCTTGTTCCCCATATCTATATCTTCATTGCCGTATTTACTTTTGTGTCCTTATTCGTTGTGTGTGCGTGTGTGTGTGTGTGTATGTGTGTGTCCTGTCCAACAAAAGTAACCCTAAGCATTAGCAAGTAATGGCGATCTTCACCGGTGGCTGTTGTTGTTGTTACTGTATTGAATTACACACGGCAAGCAGAACGATAACAACAACAACAACAGTCAAGTGCATTTGCACCGATAAATCGTTTAGTTATCGATTCGAAACGGTAAATTTCATATGCGAAAGGGCAAAATATATATATGTGTGTGTGTCTGTGTATTATGGGCTCTCTCCCATAGGAGATTTTATCTCTCTCTCTCGAGAGAGAGAGAGCGCTTTTTTCTGATCAGAGAAAGTTTTTTTTTTTCTTTGCTGCTGCTGCTGATGATGTGTAACCGAAATTCGATGCGGAAAGCAGGCGGACGCAACAACTGCAACTTCACCAGGTTAATCTGCTTGAATACCAAAAACAACAACACACCGAAAAAAACAACTCGGCATGTGTGTGCGAGTGTGTGTGTTTTGTATCTGCCCTGCCCTGTTGCCCTCCTTCTCCCTGCTGCTACTGCTGCTGTTCTACTCTGAGTAAGTGCGTGCATGTGTGTTGTGTTTGTGTGTGTGTGTGTTTGTTGTGTGTGTGTGTACATGTGGTCCGCCTCCAGATAACAAGCGAACCGCACGATGACGCCAACCAAATGGTCGGTCGCTTCTGTACAAGTGTGTGTGTGTGTGTATTGGTTGAGCTGCTGCTGCTGCTGCTGCTGGTTGCTGGCTGCTAGTTGCTAGTTGCTCGTGTATTCACCATGAAATCGAGCCAAAGCGAAACCAAAGAGCAGCCCAGCAAGCACACCAGGCACCAACCAAAGTACACGCAGCAACAACGTGCCGACGACGACGACAGCGACGACGCCGAAGTAGATGATGATGTCGTTGCCGGGGGCGCAGGCCAAAGAGTCGTCGTCGCCGTCGTCGACATTCGTAGCAGCAGCGGCAGGCAACCATTTTGTGTCGAACGAAAAGTGGATGACGACGAGGGCGACTCTGGGCTTGACTGCCTGCCTGCCTGGCTGTGGCTCAGCTGTGCCCTGCAAAAGAATCAATAACCGAGCCGAGAGCACCAGCCAACAGCAGCAGGCAGGCAGGCAACAAAGCAACGAAGCTAGCGAAGCCAACAAATCCAAAGGCAGTTTCACATTTGGCTGTTGTTTCACCTTCCTTCTTCTTTTCATTCTTTTGCTTCTCTCTGTGTGTGTTTTGTGTGTGTTTTTTCTTTCTACGTTTTGCGTTTTGCTTATTCCCTTTTGTGCGGCGGCGGCGGCTGCTGCGGCTGCTACGACTACTTTGCCCCAGAGGTGCCCTGCCTGCACCGGATATCAATGGCCCAGGCGAGGAGTCGAATCACAAAATTGGAAGCCAGTGAAGGACACGACAAGAGCGCGCGCGCAAGCACCAAAGAGAGAGATAGAGAGGTGGAGAGGGAGTGCGAGAGAAGCATCATCAAGGAATCAAGAGGAGTGGCGGATGGGGTGGCGGAGGGTGATGAACGGGAGCGGAAATAGACTGGTCTGAACTGGACTGGACTGGTGCTTCTCGGTTCGACTGGGGCTTGGATTCTTTCGCTGATTCTGTTGATATAAATCGAGAATTGGACATGGGCCATGGGCAGCGGATTGACTATTGGGTTGTGCAGCAACATGGCATACACCAACTAAGAGACTCGCGGGGGCATCGGGCACCGCCGGGCACCATTTGCTGTGAATTCCATGGAAGCGAAGCGAGCACAAAAATTATACGTAATTGCTCTGGCGCTGGGCAGGCACACCAGACGCAGAAGAAGCAGACACAACCGATATGAAACGAACCAAGCGCGACCCAAGCTACACATACACATATACACAGATATATACATGTATGTGTATATATGTGAACATATTATAAAGGCATAATACACATGCATACGCACACGCATACACACGCACACATCTCTTCCTCTTGCTCTGCCCTCGCTCGTTCGCTCTCAATTCTCATAGAGACGTTGACGGCCTCGAAAATTGTGTTGTGTGTTGCCCGTTGGACGGCGTTCGTTCGGTTCGGCGGCGGCGGGCGCCGCTGCCGCTCATTGCTCTCTACGTTTTGTGCTGATTTTTCGTGTTGTGCACACACGTTCGTGCTTAGTGATGGACTCACGCAGTGTTTGTTTTTTTCGCTGCGAAAATTATTTCTTATATATTTATATATACATATCAAAGTAAATAAATAATTACATATATATATATATAAATATATATTATATTATACTATTATATTATTTATTTATATTTATTTATTAACTTTTAGTTAATCTACTACAGAAATCAACTCAATTAATATGTGTCAATTAATTTCACATGCCCACTTTCGATAAATTTACAAGCTCATCTCTAAACGAATTGGGAAGAGCGGGTGGCGGCAAAACTTAAATAAAAAAAAACAGCAACAACAACAAAAATCAGTAGAATGGAATGGAAAGAAGCAGCAACAAACGAAATTTGTAAATAATAAACAAAAAGAAGCATCAAAACAGTTTGTTGTTATTATTTAAAAAAGGGAAAAGAATAAGAAAAGAAAAATACTTTGTTGCCGGGCCAATTCTAACCTCAATCCGCTGCACGGGAATAGGAATAGGAATGGGCAACGGCAAGCAGCGAACGATTCCCAGAGCAGCAAGCAGCAGCAGCAGCAGCTGCCAACGTAGCACACACGAAATGCCGATGACGACAACCACGACGACGACGTCAAGTCAACGTCGGCAATCGAGCAACAGCAGCAGCGAACGACAAACCAGCCAAGCAAGCAAAGCAAGCAGCGAGCCACAGGCAACGCCAGCCAGCCAGCCAGCGACAACCACAGCGACAACGACAAAGTTACACCAATACCAATACCAATAAATGGCGATGGCGATGGCCGTCGTCGTCGTCGTCGTCGTTGGGCATCGTGACTTGGCACTTGAAAGCAATGAAAGAGCTAGAGCCAGAGCAGAGCCGGAGCATACATAACATTCATATAGGGGCATGGATAAAACGAGTGCTCGATTCCGTTGTTTTCCCAATGATGATGATGTTGCTCACGGGCAACTGACACTGACTGGGAAGGATGGGAGGGGATGGGGTAGAGAGAATACTGCAACGGGCGACGAGCAGCAGTCGTTGTCGACGACGACGACGACGCCGTCATCGTCATCGTCGCCATCGCTTGCACAATCAAATGGGGCCAGCCAGCAGCAGAGCAGAGCAGCTCGCGTCTGATGAGGCATATTTTACTTTTGGTTTCGTATTTAACCTCACTTTCTTGTTTTATTTCATTTTTTTTTTTGTTTCGAGTTATTTAGTTGATTGGCAATTGTGTTATCGATTACAAGATTAGCGCACAACTATTATTATTGCTGCTGCTGCTGCGGCTGTGGTGCTGGCACTGGGATGGATGACCCGACCCGACCCATCCATTCCAGCGCCGCCAGCACGGGTGTGGCAGCCGGCCTACTCCGGCGTGGCATGGGAGTCAGCCAGTATAGTATGTATAACTGTTTCGTTTTGGAGGAGGAGGCAGCAGCAGCAGATAAATATCGAATCTCGATATAAAATATGGGTAATGGATGAGAATGTATTACGTACGTGTATATATATGTATATATGTGTGTGTGTGTGTGTTTGTGTCTGGCAACTCTTTACAACGTCGTCTGTGTGAAGAACTCACCTTGATATTTACGCAGTTGTGTATTTTTGTGGCCAACGGCTCCTTATCGGCCGCATAACTGTTAATGATCGAAATGCATTCGCTGGAGGGCGCAATACACAGGCGACAGCAGCTTTGTCGCTCTCGCTGATTTTGTTCTTCCATCGCTGTATCGCTAGCAGCTCCTGTTCCTTGTGTTGCTGCTGCTGCTGCAGTTGTTGTTCCTGCTGCTGTTGTTGTTGTTGTGGCAGCGTCGCACATTTTTCGGCACAAGTTTTAACTAAACGAATGAATATTTTGCTGCTGCTGTTCTCGCTGACTTTTGTGTATTTTTGCACGTTTTCACTTTTATTTTGAATGGGGGCGCAGCGTCGCTGCCGATTCCTCTCACTTTTTTCTTTTTTCTTCCAAATGGTTTTTTTTTCTATTTTTTTTGTTGTCGCCTCGACTGCGCGATTGCGGACACTTATGCGTCGGGTCGTCACATTTCACTGGGCCATTTTGTGGGTATATCGGTATCGGTTAGTCGGTAGACGACTCCGTCGCGTGGTGTGTCCGTTGTTTGCGTTTGGTTAGTGGGCAAAACAAATTTCACAGCAAAAAAAAAAGGAAAAAAGAAGAAATTAACACAACGCAAGACGAGACGAACTGCTTCCAACGTGCACCTCGACAAATAAAATACACGTCCGAACCTTGCGGCGAAACAACAACAAATGAAACGACTACTCAATGAACAATCGATGATGCCAACGATATAATCGATGAATAACAGAGTATGTTAACTAACAGCGATATAAATTGCGATAGTATGTATCGATTGCACTGCTGATCAGTTCAGGGCTGCTGCTGTCATCTATCGGCTGTGGTCAGCTGTTTGCCATTGCTATTGTCAATTCTGCTTTCAACATGATTTGCTTGTGTGCGTTTTGTTTATTATTTTTTGTTTAAACCTCCTGCGCATCTTGACTTCTTTTTTATTTTCGACTTGGTTTTAATTTAGATTAACATTTTATAGACGAAAACAGGTAAAAGTAATAAATCAATTCTATTGTTGCCATAAATATGTTTGCAATATATACACATGTACTTATTGTACTCATAGTTAAATTGTAAACGATTCAAGCAACATTTTTAACATTTTACACGCAATTTCCCCTTTCCCACCCCGTCCCCCGCAACCAGTCAATGATCTTAATGTTTCCCTTCACTTCAATGTCTATGTTATGTATTGTATGTATACATTTATGAATGTATGAATGTCATATTTATGCACATATATTTAGCAGCACTTATAACAAATAATTCGAATAAATTTCGAAATCCTATGTGTTTCATTGTTTTTTTTTATTTATTGGCATATAAATAATTATTTTGAATATCTCGTCCATATTGACGTGGAAGTGGATTTAATAAAAAATGAATTTTCAAACGTTACACAATAATATTTAATGTGAATTGTTTAAGATAATTCAAACCATTTCTAAACTATAAGCCCTACAATTATTTCTGCTGAAGCTGTAGAGACGAAGAGGAGGTAGAATCTCCGGTACACTTCCTTTGCTTCTGCCCTGCACTGACGAGGAAAAGTTGCTCCATACTAGCAAGTCACTTCCTATCAAGTCAGAGAATATTGGACCAGCGAAATTCATAAATGCATCTGGCTGATTTGCCCCCTGATTCAAGCGCACATGATTGCAAAAGAAATTAAGATAGTCTATATGTGTCCAACCTTTGTAGGCAACCGTCTTAACTTAACCTAACCCAACTATAAGAAATCTATATATAGTTCGGAATTATCTATATACATTGGAGGTATTCCTGCAAAGCATTCGAGACTTTACAAATAGCTTGAGTTAATATTGTTTCACCATTTTGGGAATTGATGTTGTTTTTTATAATGACTGTCAAATTAAGACAGAGTCAAAGAACAATCAAACAAACAATTTGGCCATAAATCTTGTTCCAAATTAATTAAAGAGCAATTTAAATTTAAAGCAAGCGAGCAACCAACAAAAACCTGATAAGCAATAGAGTCTCTGTAGCTGTCTCCCCCCCTCCCCCCACCTCCTCCTTCCCCCTTACCCCATCACTATCAGTTGGGTGGAAAGTGCAAAGGTTGTACGCATAAATAATGTTCCGCTGTCTGACCGATCGAGCGACTGACTCAGCATCCTTTTTATTCAGCAAACACTGACAATAGGGACTGTGGCCTGCAATCAATTTGCTCAAAGCTGAGATGGATGCACGAGTGCAATTTATCTCAGTTAAGTGAGAGACCGGAAGGTCGCTATATATAAATACAAAAAAAAAAAAAATATATATATATATATATATATATATATATATATATATATTTGTTTGCGCCTGAAATACATTTTTTTTAATGTATTAATAAGCTGACTTTTGGCTTATCAGACCCACCCACACAGGAATTAAACAAGAAAACATGGCTTGATATTTATTAATTTTTATTTTTTCTTTGCAAAATATATAATCAAAATATATAACCACTAAAAGCTGCAATTTGAAGTCTGCATATTTTCTAATGATATTCAGAGCCGGGACTACCGAAAATCGACAAGAACTTTGATTTCGAGACTGGAGAGAAATATTTGTCAAAAGTTGCATCTACCCTTACAGAGACTCTATATATATACATTTTATAGATTTTATAAATTTCATATTGATCCATCGATCTGTACATATTAAAATATACATTGACATCTGTGAAAGAGACAAACGAGCCCATCCATTTGTAATCGATTCCCATTCTCAATTCGGGTAACAACAGTAGCTATGTAAATATTTTATAATGTGGCCGAGCCCGGGAGCCGAGCAATCTTTTGCTTTATGTATATATACATACATATGTGTACATATATTCAGTAATGTATGTTTGTATGTGATAAGTCTTATCTGGCTTTGGCTTCACTCTCGACGCTTATCACATAAATCCCAAGCTGTTGTATGTATATATTTGTATATGTATATATATATTGCTTTTGTTGCACAGAGATTGGCTATAAAAGGAATCCTTACCGGCCGCATAAAGCTCAGATAGCGCTCATAGCTCTAACGCGTAGTGTCAATTTGTCAGTCTTCTGCTACTCTTCAAATCGAAAACTAATCGAAGGTATGTACGACAAGTCCAATATTATTCATACCCACAATTGATTGGAGTCGGTTGCGGTCTTGTAAAACGTATAGAAATCGGCATCTCTGATTTTCCTGTGTTTAGTGTTAAATGTTTTTTTTTTTTTTTTTTTGCTGTAATAAATTTGTTTCCTTTTTTCATTGTGACGGTTTTATTTTTTTTTAATTTTCATTAACTTATCTCAATCAAACTAAACAATACAGAAACGATCAGTTGACAACTAATTTGTAAAGATAAGTTCATTAAAAACGATTATTTTGGTTTTAAATAGCCCTAGGTAAATTTGATAAGGATCGCTTTAATAACTAATAACTTTAATAGCTATTAACTTTTGCTAAATCAATATTTATTTAAATAATAATAAACCATTTAAAATTTAAGTGGTCAACAATAATAAGGCACAAATTTTTTTTTCATTAAGCGCTGGTCAAAAAAATTTGACGATCCCTATATCACTAAAACTCTTTACATGTCTCTTGTGCGTCCTATTTGCGAATATGGGTCTTGTATATGGTCACCCAATTACAAGGTTCATCAGGACAGAATAGAATCCGTGAAAAGCAATTTCTTTTATTTGCACTTAGACGTCTAAACTGGACTACTAATTTTAGTTTACCTTCCTACCGTAGTAGACTTCTGTTAATAAATCTTCCTTCACTTTCTGATCGTAGATCAATGCTTGTCGTAATCATTTTACACAAGCTTATAAATGGTGAGATTGATTCTTCGGAGTTAATTAGCCAAATAAATTTTACAGTTCCGATCAGAAATACAAGGAACTTTCTACCCATCTTTCTTCAAACTTGTAGTTCGAATTATGCTTTACATAATCCATTTAGAATTTTATGTACTAATTATAATATGCTTTTCCCTTTAATTAATTGCAATTCCCCTATTAATGTAATTAAAAATGTTTTGTTGTGTCATCTTTCTTCCAATTCGCGATCTTCGTATCAGTAACTCGTGCGGTCGCCCCTCGGTCGGTTGTGTTGGAGGGGGGGGGGGGGGGGGCTGCTTTCGCCTGGGTCCGCGCGTTAACAAGCCCGAGCTTGGTATCGTTGGGCCACTTGAATGTACTGCTCGTTAGTACTTCAACGTCCAAATACAAAATACAAAAAATAATACTGAAAGGTGATCTCAAGTTCAAATTTATAAAACGACTACTGTTCAATCTTACAATATTAGGATACCTAAGGAGGCATCTTATCGCGAAGAAATATAAAGACGTGAAAAGACACGTACCCATTCTGTCCGTAATAAAACCATCCGCGATAAGAGTTCTATGAACTGATAGGATAATGAGTCTCGACTCATTTGCAGCAGTAAATATGTAACTAGATAATTTAATAGGATAATAATAATTAAATAATAACTACGTTGTTTAAATAAATTCTAAGTTATCTTACAGCTATCTTCAATTATATATATGTATTTACTGCTTCAATTTACTGAACTTTAATCGCCGAAGGTTTTATTAAGGTCACGATGGGTTCGTTTCTGATCTCTATTCTCTACCGTTTATTTTTTTCACTTATATTATAAGTGCTGTAGAATTTTTATAATCATGGTAGTTTACTAACAACTTTAACTTATTGCTAATAATTGAAAAAAAGACCAACCACAAGTGGATAGTAAAACTGTCATTAACAAATCGCTCACTGTTCGTCGAGTGTTGCACCACTGTGCTTACCTGTGTGATCCTTGAGTCGCCATCTTTGATCAGTTGTTAATTGGATTTGAAACCGTTGTATTGTTGTACATACAACTCTGTGTATGTGCATGTATGTATGTATGCATGTATGCATGTAAATGTAAAAGCTATGTTGTGTTTACCGTTAGCGAGTGGCGCGTTCAATTCGACAAGTTCAATAACAACAGCAACAACAACAATAGCAACAAAAACAAAACATTGCACGGCAATTAAATTTGTGCATTGCTAATCAAAAAACAAAAACAAAATACAAAAAAAAAAACGTTACTTACCCCAGCTGGCTAGCGAGGTAGAAAATCTGGGTCTTAGCAAGTGAAGGGCATGACGTCACAGCAGCAGCAGCAGCAGCTGGCAACTGCAGTCGGGATTTGTAAAGAAAAATAAAAAGCTTCCGACTAATAATAAAAAACAATTTGCACCGCCGTCAGCCGCTTCAGTGCACAGTTAAGTCTCAAGCGGGTCTGTTGAACTCCCCACAAGCAAAAAATCAGTAAATCCAGAAAAAAGAAATCGGAAGAGATGCTGCTGCCGAAATTAGCATCATCGTTAGTCACATTGATTATTATGCTTGCGTTAAGCAATCCGACGGTATTTTATTAATTGTTAATTATTTATTATTGGCCAAATCAATGGCTCTGTCTTATTTTTGTTTGCATCCATTAATTGCAGATGTCGTACAAAGTGGAGCCATTAGCCGATTCGTATGCTCTTCTGGGCGAGGGACCGCATTGGGATGTGGCCAGGCAGAGCCTGTACATGGTTGATCTGGAGGCTGGCTCCCTGATGCGCTACGATTACAAGCAGAACAAAATGTACAAGACAAAGATTGAGGGTGAAACTCTGGCCGGTTTTGTCCTGCCGATCGCTGGCAGCACGGATGAGTTTGCCGTCGGCTGTGGCAGACGTGTCGTCATTGTCAACTGGGACGGTGTCTCACCGGTGGCAAAAGTGGTGCGCACTCTGTTTGAGGTGCAGCCCGAATATGAGGAGAATCGTTTCAATGATGCCAAGGCCGATCCACGGGGTCGTCTCTTTGCCGGCACAATGCGTTACATTGGCGATGAGTTTGTGCATCGCCATGGCGAGCTCTACAAGTGGGAGGCCGGCGGTAATGTGTCGGTGGTGAAGACCGATGTGGGCATTTCCAATGGTCTCGCCTGGGACGAGAAGGCCAAGAAGTTCTACTATATCGATACCACCGATTATGAGGTTAAGTCGTATGACTATAATTTTGAGACGGGCGTCGCCAGCAACCCGAAGGTTATCTATAATTTGCGCAAGACCAGTCCAAAGGATCATCTGTTACCCGATGGCATGACCATTGACACCGAGGGCAATCTCTATGTGGCTACGTTCAATGGCGCCACCATCTACAAGCTTAACCCAAGGTATGTTTACAACACAACAAATATAAATATGTAAATAATCAAAAGCTAATCCGATTTACTTATTGCAGCACTGGCAAAGTACTCCTGGAGATTAAGCTGCCCACCAAGCAGATCACTTCGGTTGCCTTTGGTGGACCCAATCTGGATATACTGTATGTGACAACAGCGGCCAAATTTGAGCAGCCCGCTCCAGCTGGCACCACCTACAAGGTGACCGGTCTTAATGCCCAAGGCTATCCCGGCGTTAGTCTGAAAATCTAAGAACACATGTAATTCACATAATAATGAATCTTTTTTTTTTGTTTTTACCTAAAAAAATATTACTAATATATATGCACATGTCTATGAATGTATGTTTGTTGATATTGATGGATACCATATATTTTATAAAGAATCTAGTGTTTTTATACTATGATACCGAAGGTATAATAGTATATTGGGTTTGGGCAATGACCGTCATGCTGTCTGTCCGTCCGTCCGTCTGTCCGTTTGTATGAACGCGCGTTTCTCCGACACCCTTAGAGATAGAGACTTGAAAATTTCATTTTTTTTTATATATTTACATATATTTGATTGAAAACGTTTTAAATTAGAGCCTTAAAATGACATTCAGTTAAAGTAATGGTAT
This sequence comes from Drosophila kambysellisi, assembly GCA_035042185.1. Classification (NCBI taxonomy): domain Eukaryota; kingdom Metazoa; phylum Arthropoda; class Insecta; order Diptera; family Drosophilidae; genus Drosophila; species Drosophila kambysellisi. The sequence continues at coordinate 3,719,806 of JAWNLS010000691.1, read as the reverse complement.
TATTTGTTTTGGTTTTGGGAAGTGATGCGCTCCTACTCGTCATCCATCTCGGATTCGGTGACAGTTTCGTAGTCCTCATCGCTGGCGCTGGAACGATTGAGGCGCAACATTTCCAGAAATTCGCTAACGCGTATCTTTTCGGGCACAATTTGGAGCAGAAACTCCAGATATTTGTTCTGGTTAACCAGCTGCGACAAATGCTCGTATTTAAGTGTTTCGCTACTCCGCTTGGTAAAGGACGCTGCGTACGCTTCCCCGGCCAAGTGCTGTATGAATAGCTCCGTGCATCTGGTCATAAGGAAGAGTACCTCGTTCGTAATTAGGCCCGTGTCCATCGAGCTCTTCATAATTGTGCGCACCCGGCTGAGTGGCAGCTGCAGTTGCTGGTTCTGCTGCTGCGTTTTGCTGTTGTCAATCATTATTAATTTAATCTCAATAAAATAGTTATTCTGCTTTCAATAGCTCTTCTTTTGCCGCATCTGACGCTTTGTCAATTACAAAAATCGGCAACATGAAGAAAATGGCACATCGGACTGCAGTCTTTTATCGATATGCACGATTGCTCTGCAGCCCTGCTGGCATATATCAGACAGTAGTCGCTTATCGATGTGCACGATTAGTTGAACGCATTTGCTGTGCAGCCCTGCTAGCATGCAAATGCAACACTGCGATTTCTTTTCGGCCTCCTTTTTGGCTGCTGTTTCGTGTGTTGACCAATAAATTTTTCGTACGCAGCATATTTTTTTTTTTGACACTTCTCAATTACAAAACCCCTATATACGTATTTAAAACGCATAATCAGCTTACGGGACTGGCTGAGCGATTATTACTGGGAAATTCACGCAGCAACATTGTATGCAGCTCGAGTAAAATACGTACACGCACTAACAAAACGACGGCAAAAAAGAAGAAAAAACAGGCAGAAGCAAAGGCAACGGCAACGGCAAAGGCAACTCCAACAACCGACACTGAAACGTGAATGTGAAAGCGAATAAGCCGCGGCAAGGAACTGGTGCAACACACAAGCGCAACAACAGCACATACACGACACAACAAGCTAAAACAGAGAGCGCTAAACATATGCGGTTATAAACAAGAGGCATTGGCATTAGCACTTTCCATGACAATTAATTACAAAATTCGCAAGCCTGTTGTGTAAACAATTCGCCAATCGCATCTGCAGCGGACGACGACGACGACGACTGCAACATTATCAAAAGCGTTCAACGCATCCATTGCGGATATATTGACTTCAATTATATATATTATATATATATATATATATATCGTGTGCGTTTTCGCGTTTGTGTTTGTTATCAATAATATCACATTGGAAGTTGTTGCTAAAGAAGAGTTGCAGCGAGAGCGACAATTAAAAATGGCCACCGCTTCCACCGTCGACGTTGTAAATGCAGTGAACGACTGCTTCAGTATCGGTTCCACAGTGCTCTGCACGAACTGTTTCAAGGAGGAGGTGGAGGGCGAGGTGCTCGCATTCGATCATAACACAAAAATGCTTATATTGAGTATCCTTTTTAATCGAAACAAAACACACAATTCGAACTAAACTCTGTTCGCTACAATAACAACAACACCAACAGCAACAACAATGAGTGACTTGATCTGTCAAAGTGAAAGTTGTTTTATTGTCATTTGCTTTATATAATTATATATATAAATATATATATATATATAAATGTATATATTTCTCGACTCTGTTTTCCTTTGCTTGGTCAACTTACATCGTTATCGAAACTCTTTGCCCGCCTTGCGTTTCCCTTTCCCTTTCTTTTCTGTGTTTTTGTTCGAACAGAATGTCATTCGAAGACGACAGAGGATCTGAGTGATGTTTATGTGATGAACTTATCGCTATGCAGTAACGTGCAGGTAATCAAGGAATGCAATGGCAATTTCATTGATGACCCCCAAAAGCTCAACCTGGAACAGGTATTTCAATATTCTACTACTACTAATTACTACAGTGGTCTCTCTCAGAAATTATGTCAGTTCGGCAATGATCATTTTGGATCAGTATTGCAAATATTCAGCTTTCTATAATTTCTAAATGGAGACCACTTTGGTTTTGTACGTGTCACAATTTACGTATTTATATCGGCTTTGCTATTTTCTATGTTGCAGGTTAAAATGCGTCTTCGCAAAACATTAGAGAGAAGGCAGGATTATCTCAAATCAAAGAATGCCGATGTCAGTCCAGAAGCACAGGAGCTCTATAGAGCGATAGCCAAACAACTTGGGGTTAGTTAGCAATAATCATTTGCTGATTAGCTTGAATTGTTGTAAAATATTTGTTTTTTTCTTCCTTTTTTTTTGTTTGTTGTATTTTTGGTATTGCAGTCGCATGAGGTATCGTGGCAAGGACAGAACATTCAAATATTAAATGAAGTTACCGTCTCGCCGCCATACAGGGTGGACAATGTTGTTTCTAGTTCGGATAACGAGACCGCGTGCAACTACATAAAACGAATTGTAAGAGCGCAATCAGCAATCAGCAACCATGCATCGATTTGTGCCTACTACAAACCATTTGGATCTCTCTCTCTCTCTCTAATTGCAGATCAAACAGTTCTTCATCACGAGACCTTCGGCGGCTTTGGAAAATACGCATGGTACGGCCAGCTCTTCGTCGGCATCGGTGTCGCCATCGTCCTCATCTCTCTCATCGAGTAATGCAGCTTCAGGATCGCCGGTTCCCGCTAACTAAAAATAAACAAAACAAAAACAAATCCAAAAAAAAAATTTTTTTTTTTATTTATGAATGTATTATAATTGATAGAGCTGTGTGCATCGTGGCTTTGCCAGCTGGGGATAGTAATAATGAGGGGGCAGCATCAAAAGGGCATCTAAATTAAATATTTATCTTAAGGATTTGCAAATCGAATAGCTCGATAAATTGATCAATTATTATGCGGTGTCGCTTGCTTGTCTGTCGCCACATTTTTGTGACGTAACAGACAAAATATGAATCATTATTTTTGTTCAATTGCCATGTGCGCCCCAAGTGCAACAGATATAACAAAAGATTTCGTGTTCGGTTTGGCTTGGAAAGTAATGAAAAATGCCTAAAGGTATCGACATATTTGTTGTGTTCGCCGCCAATCGAAATGGGTATCGATACTTTTTTGTGTGAATTGCAATTACGGTAAACTGCGAATGGCAAATTGTATGATAAAGCCGAAGCCGCGTTTACTTTTGACATTATTATTATTGTTGACGAAATAAACCATTATATTGACTGATTGACGCACCAAACACATCAATAATAATAATTATGGAAGACGTGCAGAAGCACAGCGTTCACACGCTTATTTTTCGCTCTCTGAAGCGCACACACGACCTGTTTGTGTCGAACCAGGGCAACCTGCCGGACATTGATGAGCGTCTGTAAGTTGCAATTTGCACAGATCGTTCTTTATATTATATTATAATAATGACATTTGTATTGGCAGCGAGAAACTGAGGCGCTCGATTAAGACGCGCGACACGTATGGCTTGGTGCTTGATCGGGCCATCAAAACAATGGACGCCAAAAAGTTGGCCGGCGACAAGATGCTGGCCATCACAGACGGCAACCACGCCGCCTTGGCCAGCATTTCCGCCATGGAGGCTGGTGGCAACTTGGTGCGTTACAATCGCGAGAAGGCCGGTCTCAATAACACCACCTCGCTGGTGCGCGCCTCGATGCCCAACAACAGCAACGGTGGCGTTGGCGGCGGAGTCGGTGCAAGCAATTTGCAGCTGATACCAAAGAAGGCACCAACGATACCCAAGCCCAAGTGGCATGCACCATGGAAGCTGTCCCGCGTCATCTCTGGACATTTGGGCTGGGTGCGCTGCATTGCCGTTGAACCGGGCAACGAATGGTTTGCCACCGGTGCCGGGGATCGTGTAATCAAGATTTGGGATTTGGCCAGCGGCAAATTGAAGCTATCGCTAACCGGCCACGTGAGTACCGTGCGTGGTGTGGCCGTCAGTACCAAGCATCCGTATCTGTTCAGTTGTGGCGAGGATCGTCAAGTGAAGTGCTGGGATCTCGAATACAACAAGGTCATACGGCATTATCATGGCCATCTGTCCGCCGTCTACTCACTGGCCCTGCATCCGACCATCGATGTACTGGCCACCTCTGGGCGCGATTCGACAGCACGCATCTGGGACATGCGAACCAAGGCGAACGTTCACACATTGACCGGCCACACGAATACCGTGGCCAGTGTCGTGGCCCAGGCAACCAATCCACAGATTATAACTGGTTCGCATGACTCCACCGTTCGGCTATGGGATCTGGCTGCCGGCAAGAGCGTTTGCACGCTAACCAATCACAAGAAGTCGGTGCGCAGCATCGTTCTGCACCCATCGCTGTACATGTTCGCGTCCGCATCCCCGGACAACATCAAACAGTGGCGCTGTCCCGAGGGCAACTTTGTGCAGAACATCTCCGGCCATACGGCCATTGTCAACTGTATGGCGGCGAATACGGATGGTGTGCTTGTCTCTGGCGGCGACAATGGCACCATGTTCTTTTGGGATTGGCGCACCGGCTACAATTTTCAGCGCTTCCAGGCGCCCGTCCAGCCTGGCTCCATGGACAGCGAGGCGGGCATTTTTGCCATGTGCTTCGATCAATCGGGAACGCGTCTCATCACAGCCGAGGCGGACAAAACCATTAAGGTGTACAAGGAGGATGATGAGGCCAGCGAGGAGACGCATCCGATCAACTGGCGGCCGGAGCTGCTCAAGCGTCGTAAATTCTAAGATCTTTCTAGTCTCCATAAACATATTTCTTTTTTTTCGTAGCTTAATCAAGTGCAGAATAAATTACGATTCAGATTTAAGTTTTTAAATTGTGATTTATATATATTTTGGAATATTTTGTACAATTTTAAAGACTGTTCCTAACTTTCTGTGCTTTAAATTTGAATGCTACGTCCACTAGGGAGCTAGGAAATCGATAAAGTCGATATTCGCAAATCGATAGAGCCGCATAACTCCCACAATTTTATGGTTACAGTCACCAAATTTGGTTGGTTGGTTTGGTGTTGGTCCGACGCCCCCATCACCCCCGCCCCTAAATCTATATCTTCCGCAGTTTTTGAGTTGGAAACGTAAAATTTGATAGGTATATTACTGGTAGCCTTTAAGAATCGATGACAAATTTGTGTTGCCACGCCCACACCTGCTCCAATAATCGCCAATGCCGATATTTCGGAAAGTGTAAATTGATAAATTCGTATATCTTCCACAATTTTAAAGATAGAGTGACCAAACTTGGAAGGTAACTTGCTCTAAACCTTCTCCAAGGCTAGAAGCATGTATCTCCCGCAATTTAAGAGCTACGGTTACCAAACTTGGAATGAAGATTATTAGGAACCTTCTCTAAAATTTTTTTTCAACCACGCCCACTCTTTGCCCCAAAATGTCGAAAAGCTTAAATCTTCTGTAATTTAAGAGCTACAATTGCCAAATTTCACAGATGGGTTACTATCTTACATCTACCGCAATCCGATATGCAAACTTGGACTTATGATATCAAAGTATTTCGCAGTCGGCTACACCCGACTTACATATGTATATATAATATATTAATACAAATATGTTTAAACCTTTTTTTTGTTGTTTTAGGTTGCAAAAATTCAAATTCAAATTGTTAAATTTTCGCCAATAATTAACCAATTTTCGAATAAATTGTAATATTATGAAGACCTTATTTATATATTAACTCTGCACTGAAAAGTTGAATTAAAATCGAGAAATTCGAGTTTTAACTTTTGTTTGGACAATTAAAATTTAAACTGTTATATTTTACAAAATAATTTCGGAATTACTTTCAACATTATAAACCCCTTTTTTTAAATAATAATTCTGTAATAAAAAGTTGAAAATAATAAATTATGAAATAAAATCGAAAAAAAATCAAATGCAAACTTTTATATTTTAACCAACAATTAAACAATTACGAATTACTTTCAAAATTATTAAACACTTTTTTTTATTTAAATCTTAATTCTGTAACAAAAAGTTGAAAAATAAGTAATTAAAAAATAAAATCGAATTCAAACTTTTATATTTTAGCCAATAATTATCCAGTTTTCGAATTACCTTTAACATTATGAATGCCTTTTTAAACGTGATCCGTCGTCGCTGCCGCGTCAATGGTCTGAAATTCCAAGGGATCTCCATTCATAAAGTATATAGTATATATTTATATATATATATATATATATATAGCGGCTCAACGTCCCTATTGCGCACATGTGTTTTCAATTACCTGAGCAGCGGTCGCCGCAATTGCTTTAGCCACAGGTAGTGAGCAAATAAAGCCCATAACTTAGGCAATAGATATATGTGTATATCTATTCCCAGGTACTCGGATGGGATTTTCCAGCCGCTTGTTGAATGAACGCAACGAGATATAAAACGAGAAGACCGTCGACCAGATGCATTTAGAAGCCAAGGCAACGCCGTCCAGTCAAGCCATGTCCGTGCAACAGATCAACGCATCAGCGCTGCTCGTTACGCTGCTGATTATTGCCGCTGGCCGTGCGCTGGGCGCCTCCGCCTCCGCCTCCATCGGCGTCACCCAGAGAGTTGCTGTTGTCAAGGAGCCGTTGCCTTTCCCGTTGCCGTTGGCGGAAAAATTGCGCATCTGGCAGTGCCGACAAAAGTGCTATCATCAAACGTTGCTGCAGCCAAAATTGCCGGGACTCTGCCACACACGGCCGGATTGCTATATGTGCCACGACTATTGTCGCGTCCTCGTCGTTGCCGAGTGGAGCCTGGCCAGGTCGATGTGTGCGGATCGCATCTTCTGCAGCCGGGGCTGTAGAACCGCCTGTGCATTTCATCAGTTGCACACGCCACTTCCCAATACGCTCGACAAGACGAGAGGCAGCTAAATGCGGCAGGAAGCCAGGGGTTGCAACATGTATATAGCTATTATATTAAATACTAAATAGTGATTTAGCTCTAGATTATATATATTATATAGATATATATATATATATGTATATAGCCAATAAACAAAAATGTGTAAGGAACGACTATTTTGCTGCTGTTTCAATTGTTGTTGTTGTTGCCTCAGGTTGCACGTTGCATCCTGCAGCCAGAAATTGGCCAGGCTGTTGCCGCTGCGGCCACAGCTGTTGCCGTTGCTCGCTTTATTAATCAACAACGCTCATGACGTTTTGGCCATGTGAAGGTTGAGGTTGCAACATTGCCGCAAAAATTATTTCAACTTTGGCAAGTTGAAAAAATTAAAAAAAAAAAAACAAGATTTTTGTTGGCGAATCTTGGATACCCTTTCAGATGCATATTTAGGCAATGCTATTTAAGATATGATATGGTAAAGAAATTAGATTATATACACAATATAACATCGGTAGCGTAAGAAGCAAATTATAAAAATTTAATTTAACTATGGTTAAATTAAAACAACGATTTTGATTCCGTTATAAATGAGCAATATTTTTTTTTATTGTTATTTACCCAAAGTTAACGGTATGATTTTTTCTTAATTAAATCAATTTTTGTTGAATTTCGCATTTTTCGGGAGATAGCTAAAATACCCAAGATGTGGAAGAGTATCGTAAAGCCATTAAGTTCAAGCAAACAAATGTTGCCCGCGAATAGAAAAGCGTGCAACAGGTGGCAGGCAACAGCGGTGACTGCGTCGGCGACTCGGCAACTCGGCAGAGGCGTCACCCGCTCCTGATCAGTTTGCTCCGACTTTTTTTTTGGCCGGATATTGGCTTTGCCTTTATTTCTTATATGTTATTTTTGTATTTTATCATTATTATTTTGTATGGTTTTTTGTTTATTTTTGGGCAGCATATGGCGCTCTTGGGTAAGCTTTTGCTGTCGCTGCCAGTCGCGATGCCAGCGCAGCGATAACACCAAAGGTTTCCTCCGTCTAACGGTGCTCCACACATCAAGCAGCAGCAACAAGCAGCAGCAACATGCAGCAGCAACAAGCAGCAGCAACATAAATATTTAAATATCTTCGCATATTGTTTGCCTCAACACCTAATTACATAATTGGAGCCCCTCTTCCACTCCCCACAGCTCCTACCCGACTGCCCACCCCATCCCCCGCCGTCAGCCGTCACATAAAGCAGCAGCGAGCGCATAAAAACCCAGCGATGATCGTAAAAAAATCGATTTGAAGTCCATAAAAATCATATCATACAAATTTGTATATGCCATATCCAGTTAATAAAATGTCATATGCCTTTTGTGGAGGGAGCTGCAGCGGGGTGGAGGGAGGAGCGAGGGGTCACAGATTGGTGCTGGCCAAATAAACGGGAAGCCTCAACTCAACTCTATTCACAAAACTGAACAAAAGATACAGAAAACAATCTGAAGCAACACGAATGCTACAGAGAAATGCAGCACCAAAAATACACTATCTAAAAAAATGCGGAAAGAGATAGAGAGAGACAGAGACAGAGAGAGAGAGAGAGAGAGAGAGAGATAACTAATTAAATATGTATATCTTTGAATATAGAGGCAATCATGCTAAACACTCCTATTAATGAAAAATAAATAATATAAATGCAATATATAAATAAATTAATAGTAAAATAAAAAGAACATAAAATTATAGTTAATTTAAATCATATAAATATGTATATATGTATATATATATATATATAGATACATTTATCTATAGACAAATTTAAATAATTAAATAGGCAGATCAAAAAAATTATATTACTTAGCATAACTTAAAGCTGCAATAAATAAATATAAATAATATAGATGAAATATAAAAATTATAGCTAAGTAAAATCATTTATATATATATATATATATATGTATATACATATATTTAGATACATTATATATATAGACAAATTTGAGATTTAAATAATATAAAAAAAATTGATATTTTTATTTTTATTTGTCACCCATTTTGAGTGTAAACAGATTTATGCAAATATGCAAAAGCTAAAGCTATTTGATCATATATATATATATATATATATATATATATTATGTATGTACAGGATCAGGTTCTAAATTAATGTCCATTTTGAAATGCGTTAACAAATCGGTGCAAAGCTCTCCACCGAGTCATGAGGCCCCAAACTGTGGACTGTGTTTTTTGTTAGAGCATCGATCGAAGAAAAGCATTGAAAATGTGAATTTAAGCTGCGTTTTGAAAGGAACTTAAAAGCAACGACAAATGGCCCAATAGAAAAATGACATATAAATTTCCCATTGAGCAACAGGTGCTTGAGGATTGGAGGCTCTTCGTCTAAACGTTTTTTAACTTTCAGTCTCTGTCCAAGTGTCGTTCTGTCGGGCGAATTGAAAAGTCTCCCGATGATGCAATAAATTCACAGATAAATTTCTTATTTACGATTGTGCTGGCAACGTTGTTGCAGCTAATGCAAGGGGGCAGGGCGGCGGTATTGGGAAAATGGGGCATAGAGACATGCAGTCTAGGCATATTCCAGGCAGGGGTTACGCCAAACACAATAAGCAATCGCTTTATTGAAATACAACTATACAAATGTATATATGTATATATATATATATATATATGTATATATGTATTTTGCTAGGGATCACGACTCCACGATGACTCCATGAGTTCCTGGGAGGAGGGAGCAACCGACCGACCGACCGACCCGCGATATATATATTAATTAATTATAAAGAACGGCAACACAGGCACAGGCAAATGGAGTGGGTTTTGGGGAGGGCGGCGGTCGGAGGGGGTGGCCGGTGTGTTGTTGGTGGGGGTAAAGGATCAGACAGCTTGGACAGGCCGGCTGCTCATAACGTGCACGAAGGTGAGAAATCAATTTTCAGTATCTCGCTTTGCGCTTAATACTTTTTCCAGTGAAATGCGCCGCTGCGAAACGAGGAGCTGCACAGCGCCTGGAGGCAACTAGCCAGGCAGCCAACCAGCCAGCCAGCCAGCCAGCCGGCCAGTCAGTTAGTCAGTCAGTCTGCCAGGCAGTCAGTGAGTGAGCCTCGGATCCATGCTCCGTTGTCGTCAAGTCAACCTGAACCAACTTGCGGCCCGGTGCTCGGCTTTGGTTTTGGTTCTGGTTTCGGCTGTGGTTTGGGCAGCCCCAGCACGTAAATTAGGATAACAACGTGAAACATAATTATTACTTTGGACAGATATGGCAACCTCGACTGCGACTTGCCTCTTGCCTCTCGCCTCTCGCTCCTCTCGCTCCATGCGCCTGCGCCAGCGCCTCATCCTGCGTTTTGTGACCTGACTTTTGACTGACTGAATTTATGTATACCCTGTACATATTTCAAAAGTGCTAGCAGCACTGCAAACTGAAACAAACAAGTTGTTGGCTAAAACTGTCCACACACTTTTGAGTTCAGCTTGCCGTTGGCCACATCCGTGAAACGTGGTTAGGAATCAAATGCAAATAGTTCTGTAAATAATCCTATCGAAAACTAAGTTTGTTTTGGGCATTTTCAATGTGAATTGTGTTGATTTTGCAATGATCAAATGGGCCAGGGTATCTGTTAGTTGATCAGTTTGACTTTCCTATATGTTTAGTTGTTTATTTTGCTTTTGTGGCCCAAATAAATGTATTAAAGTTGGTTAACGCCTTCCTTTTCTGTGGCAAGCGACGTCGAGTCGCTGTCCGGGGCTGGGTTCAAACAGGCTCAAAGTAGGTGTAATAAAAAATATGAATTGTTGTTGTATTAAGCTGCAACAACAGCAACAACAACAACAACAACAGCAACAGGTTAAAACACTCAAGCAGCAGCCAAAAATCATTCAGCGCATTTTACGAGCCAAACTTGTGGCTCATTTTCGAGTCCAATCGGATTTTGGATTGGGAAATCGGCTTCGGTTTTGGTTTTTGGTTTTGTTTTTGTTTTTTGGGATTCGAAGCTCAAACGGAATCCGTGTGAACAACGAACTGTGTGAATTTTGAGTATGAATAACAGAAGGAATGGCATTTGAGTGTTTCATAAATACCAAAATGCGAAGCGACTATTAAAAAACATTTAATGTGAATACATTCAAAGATATTCGTGAGAAGCGGACAATGCGTCATGAGTGTTGTCGATGCCGTTAGTGAATACTATCAAATTTGTATTTGAGTGTATTTACAAGTGTTATGTTTGTAAATACACAAATAAGTATTCAAACTCATTCGCGAGTTATGAGTGTATTCATGCTCATTTGAAGTTATATTGACTTTAATAAAGTGCATTTGAATATTGTGATTGTATTTTGAGTATCTTTTTAAATGTTGTCATAAATACATAATATAATGATGAATGAATGTAAGATTCATAAGTACACATATATATACAAAACATATGTTGTCCGAATCCACAAGTGCATTCATTCATTGCTGCATTTATAATAAATTCATGAGTTTACTCAATTAATTAAATTGAATTAAATTGCTTTAACGTTAGTAGATTGATTAGCATTAATAGGTGCACTGAATGTGAATGGGTGCACTGAGTGTGAATGGGTGCACTCATTACGCCTGCAGTGAATACAAATTTGTTTAAGCATTTTATTGATTGAATTCCAAGCAACAACAAAATGGAGCCCAAAAAGACGAAAAGGTGCAAATTGGCATTTGATCCTTGCTAAAAAGAGAAGCCAGAGAGAGAGAGAGAGAGCGAGAGCGAGAGAAAGAGATAGGCTAATAATTGAGGGATGGTGGAAAGGGGAAGGGGAGTTATGCCCACCCGCTGTTGCAGCCGCCGCTCGACTAAGGATATGCCACAAAATTGAAAATGCAAAACGAAATTGGCAACTGGCAACTTGCAACTTGCAACTGGCAACTGGCAGCAAACGGAATGGAGCGGAAACGTTGGCCGTGCGTAATGAAGACGTTAAGCTGAAGCTGATGCCGAAGGTGGAGCTGGGACTGGGACTGAGACTGGGACTGAGACTGGGACTGAGAGACTCGGCAACTCTGGCACAAAGGCTGGCAGGCATGCGTCGCAGTTGCAGTTGTAGTTGTTGTCAGAGTCGGAGCTGTTGCAGTCGGAGTGGTTTGTGTTGTTGTTGTAGTTGTTGTTGTTGTTCTTGTTGCCTGCGTAACTCTTTTGCGGCGGCTCGTTTTGGTTCCGCTTGCATGTTAACTGAAAATTCGTATGAAGGCGAGAAATTAATGAATCATTCACACCTGCATGACGGATTGTCGGCATTACTCTCTGGCTCCATTTTGAACGAACCAACGAACGAACGACTGCTTGTGTGTGTGTGAGAGAGAGAGGGAGAGAAAGATCGAGAGAGAGGGAGGAGGAGTGAGAGAGTGAGAGGGGGCGCGCCGCTCCTGACGCTGCTTCTGCTTCGAAGGAGTTGCCTTCTAATTTATTTGCCTGATGTGTATATTACATTTGTGTGCCCCGAAACCCTGCTCCCTCCTCAGTTCTCACTCCTCACACCTCCGCTGCTCACTGCTCAGTGGTGGCTCACTCTGCCCCGCTATCCCGCTGCTCCCTAGTCCAGCTAGTCGCAACGGTGCCTGTTCTTCTTGTCCCGATTCCGGACGCGTTGCATTTCGAAAATTGCCTCTCGGCAATGCAGGTCGAGGTTCTGGTGCCTGCCTGATGCTGTAGCTGATGCTGATGCGTTCTGCAGAAAGTATCTGTAAGATACAGTTTGTGTGCCCCGCACAATGGCCGAAATGCGATTGAGACACAGCGAAAATCCAATTCATTATCGCCACAACGCACGTGTTGGAGGACCTCGACCCTTAACACCTGAACACCTGAACACCTGAACACCCGAACACCTTAACTTCAATCTCCATTAATTATCCATGACAGCTACTTGTCCTGGCAGAGGTGATAGTTGTGCCAAAGCATAGATGCCAAATAAATGCAATTCATAGCTACTCTGGACATAGTTTCAACTACTAATTGATCAATGCTGATATTGATACTGATACCGATACTGATCTGTGCTCAAAGTATGTCAACATAAGTTGCACATTTCAGAGTTGATTTCAGAGAGGAAAGCAATCAAGAGAGATATTAAAGACTATCGATAATATTTCACACTACCCACGAAACAATGGATTTGCTTTTTATTTGTGAATTTGAAAGAGGATTACGAATAATACCTAAAATAGTTAAAATAAACAATTTCACACCCACATTTCGCCAATGTTGTAATTGTAAATTAGTCGCTTTGAAATAAAAATTGATCGATAACAATTATCGAAAGCTGTACGAAAACTGTGATAATTGCACAATGCATCCCATGGTCGGACTGTTGTCGTCCAGCTCCCAGCGACGGGTTCAGATTGAGGTCCAGGCCCATTGCGTGCTGCGTGTGAACTTGATGGATGCACTGCCTCCGCCTTCTCCGCTCCGCTCCGTCTGCTGTTGCTGCCGCTGCTGTTGTCCGCTCACAGTGTGCACCACACGCAGCCGCCGGGCACTCTTTGCTGAGAATTAAAATGCACACTCAAATTCGCATTCACATTCGCATTCGCATTCACATTGGCATTCACACTCCGACTCACAATCACACTCGTATTCACACCAAAATTGCAACTAGTTGCCACACTCCGACTCCGACTCCGACTCCGTTCTCGATCTTGTCCCCTTCCCATTCCGCCAACCCCGATTCCAGTTCCTGTCCCAAATCGGTGTCAAAAGTCAGAGACATGCAATTTGGCAGTTTTCAACGAAAAAAATTATATATATATATATATATATATATTTATTCTGCATATATATATAATTATCTGCATAAATATGTAGTCTTTCTGTAAATCTGTGAATATCATCAACACATCAGCTCCTCTTCTTTTCTTTTTTCTACAATCGGAATGAAATCATTTTCAGGACAAGCAAAATAAGAATGCGTAATATTTTCATTTTTATAGGCTGATCAAATTCGGCATTAGGTATATATATATATATATATGTATATATATATATGTAATTGCACAAGTTTATTATACCCAATATATTCCTCACTTAATGGATAACTTACTATATAATGGATTATAAAAAATAAATAGTTTCTGGGTTCGTTATTGCTTTGGGGGGAATGTTATGTGCCCAGCAGCGACTCAATGCTGAAGGATGAATTGTATTGTGGTTTCTGCTTCGGCGGCGGCTTCAGTGGATCCACTTTTATCACAGCATCTGCATCTACAACAACATCAACATCCGCATCCGCATCCGCATCACCATCGCAGCTGACATCGTTGAGGATTCTTTGGTTCGTGGCAAAATTGGAGCTGTGCAATTGGGAGTTGTCCAAACTGTCGCCGCACAACGCAACGCCCCCAACCACATCGATGGGCAGCTCATCGTCGTCGAGCGGCGCATAATCGCCCTCATCCCGTTCCCGATCCGGATCCCCATGCGCTGCCAGATAGTCGGCGCGCAGCTGATCCACATTCACCTGGACGCCCTTCAAGCGCAACTTGTGCGCCTGTCTTTCGATCGCCTTCGCAATCCGTTTGCTGCGCTGTGCGCTGCTCGAGAAGATTGTGTATTGTGTTGGATTAGTTGCAGTCTGGTCAGGACATAACGCCTACTTACCGCTCCCGGGCACGCAGCTCAAACATTGGAATCGGTGCACCGCTGCAAGTCTGCGGCTGAGCATTGTGCGCCGGTCTTCCCGGCCCCTTCTTCGTGTGCTCCCTCTTGCGCCACTTGGCGCGACGATTTTGAAACCAAACCTATAGAAAAATATTGGAAAATATTGGAAAATCTACGTTGTCTGAATACAAATAAAATAGTATCTAAAATGCCGTCGAACCAAATTGTGAATAGTTGTTTACGTTTTTAAAAATTTTCAATACGAAAAACGTTTTTTTTTGTTTAAAGAATTTTAAATTTTATTTTTTTTTTTGTTTAGCTTGCAGAAATTTAAATGAATTTAAAATCGAGCATAATAAAAACAGTTATAACATTTAATTGTGAATTGTAAATAGTTGTTTACGTTTTTACAAATTTTCAACTCGAAAAGCGTTTTTTTTTGTTTAAAGAATTTTAAATTTAATTTTTTTTTTTTTTTAGCTTGCAGAAATTTAAATGAATTTAAAATCGAGCATAATAAAAACAGTTAAAAAATTTAATTGTGAATTGTGAATTATTGTTTACGTTTTTACAAATTTTCAATACAAAAAGTGTTTTTTTTTTTAAGAATTTTTATTTTTTTTTTATTTTATTTTTTAGCTTGCAGAAATGTAAATAAATTCAAAATCGAGCGTAATAAAAACAGCTATAGAATTTAATTGTAATAATAATCGGTTTATAAACAGCTAAGTGCCCAAGGCAAAGCAATTAAATGAAGATGCATTAAATCGAAGCGTCTATATTTATATATATATATATATATAATTAAAGAAATCAAAAAATACTTTTTCAAATCACTGCACATTAGGAAATAATGAACGCTGCAGCAACTTTACTAAATACATAGAATAAACCCCTTTGGGAATCATTCAAGTCAAGGTTTGCTTGACTATAGCAATTGTGGAGCTTAAGTGTGTAGAGATTAAGTTTAATATACGCAATTGGATCAATTAGTAGTAGGAGCAGTGTCTACATCAATCTTGGGGTGTCCCTCCAAGAATTACAATTGGACAATTGGTCTCGTGTCGTCTACGAGCTGAGCATGTAATAATAATTGTGAATATTTGTATTATTCATTTGGCTATGATTGACGTATCTGAGCTGAGCTGAGCTGAGCTGAGCAAGTGTATTCACGTATTCACGTATTTCAGCTTCGATATGCACTCGTTTTTTATGGGGTTAGACGACCAAGTCGTAAACAAAATGGCGTCCCTAATTGAGGGGCAGTTTGTCGAGCGACTCAAGCGCAACGCAAGCGCATTTGCTAAGTGCGTGTGTGTGCGTGTGTGTGTCTGTGTGTGTGTGTCTGTGTGTGTGTGTGTGAGCGAGTGTGTCACTTCAATTTAAAGTCTGTTGCAAGGGCGTAGCCACCTTTTTGTACAAATTCTTCGAGAAGAGGGTAGACGAATTATAGTTTTTAGCATTAATTTTAATCGAAACCACGTTGCATTTATGCAAAGTGCGACTCCCCATTTCCCACCTTGCCCCCAGCACTTCCTTCTGCCCCTTCTGGTTACGGCCATGGTCATTTGCATGCATTGTACATTTTTTTAATGTGCAGCAAATTGTTTTTGAGTAGCTGCATGCGATGCTCACGATGTCGGCGCTTTAACGACTGCCCCAAACCTTACCCTCAACCTATGCCTGAATGGTAGAACCACCCCACATCCAACCCGTTCCGGGCGACATTGAACGCTCCACCCAACAGCCAGCTGGCTCACCTGTCCGTCTGTCTGTCTGTCTGTCCGTCTGTCTGTCTGTCTGTCTGTCGCAGTCTCGACTCGTCTTGTTCGCATTGACAAATTGATATGTCATGTCAAGAAACAATTTCTGGCAAAAAAGCCTAGACGAATGTCCCACAGCCAAAAGAAACCGACGACGACGACGATAATCACACGCCTGACATGCCTGACTGTCTATAGCTATATGGCTATATGGCTATATGGAATCGTTGTCATCGTGCAAAGGGTTAAGACTTGGTTGCAATTGAAATCATTACAACAACAAGCGACACGAAACGCAATTCCAAATGAAATAAAATGAATTATAATGAATAAAAATAGTCAGGTAATTGGTTTTATTGAGTAATTGAGTTCCAGTTGCTGTCAAATTGTTTTACAATTGCGCACGCAAATGTTACAGCAGCCCATATATATATATATATATATACATATATACATTTTTACATATATATATAGCTCGATTTGAGTACTGTAGTCATGCATAAGTAAAGTATTTCATATAAATGTACAGTGTATGAAATGCAGACAAGCTTGCAAAAATTAATCAGTATAGTAGGTGTTAGTTATCGGTTATCGATTACATGTTATCGATACCTTATTAATTAGTTTAAGGTTGACAAATATACACATATGTGTATGAATGTGCACGAATTGAAAGATTTGACTAATTATCAATTCTCTGCCATTAATCGGTTATCGATAAATTTACATAAGCTTAAGCTCAAGTCAAAACCTTACTGAAATTGTTCAACAATTATATCGTAAAGTTATCGTTAAGAATTGGCCATTGTTCCACTCGTCAATCGATAATTGTGTATCGATTTTATTAATCATCGAGCTATGTCGACTTACCGCTATGCGACCCTCCTTCAGATCAAGATGCATGGCCAGTGCCTCTCGCATATACACATCCGGATAGTGGCTACTGACAAAGGCACGTTCCAGCTCCTCCAGTTGCCAGGTGTTGAAATTTGTGCGGCTCCGTCGACGATTGGCAGCGGTTCCAGCTACAGATCCAGCTACAGCTACAGCTCCAGCTCCAGCTGCAGCTGCAGCTCCGGTTGCGGCGCTATTCTCGCTGGCCGTCTCATCGTCGTGGGCGGAGGCAGAGGAGACTGCAAAAGTCGATAAGTCGTTGGCATTAGTTGCAAATCGCAAAATGGATCGCTTAAACAAGCCGGCATAATTAACTGAAAAACGCGGGGGCGTGCAACAACAAAGGAGGGAGCAGTAGTGGTACGGCTGTTGCAGAAACACACACACACACACACACTTGGGCTTAGGGCATTGCTGCTGGTTGTTGGCTGACTGGCTGTCTGTGGCAATATGCCTTTTGGGTTTCGCTTACGCTCGACTCGCATTATAATTGCAAACAATTAAAGTCTATTTATGTAAATTTCCAAGATATGCTAACGGCTAACCACGGAACACACGGAACACAGCGCACAGCGCACAGGAACAGGAACCGGCCGGGAACGCCAATCTGCCACGCCCCCAGTTTGAAGCAGTCCTACAGAGCCTTCCCCATTGCTGTTGCCGTTTCTGTGTTGGCTTTCCTCGTTTTGCCGTCGTTTGTCTTTCTAATTTATAGCAGCGCAAATTGGTTTTCACAATTAGGAAGTGGTGGGTGTTGCCGGGGCCTGGTGCCTCGGATATGTTTAAAGCGCCTCTGCGGAAGTAAATTACATGTAACGCCATATCCAATTCCAGTGACGCCCCCCAACACCCACCTTCCTCTCCCCATCTCTGCCTGTGTCGCCTTAGAGCCTCTGTTTAGTTGCAGTTTTAAGTGAAATTTAATTGCAGAATTTGCTGGCTAACCAATTAGAAATGTCGCGGTAGGGGCAAGCATTTAACAAACTCTTAGCAGCAACCACTAAAACCACTAAACATAACGACACACACAGCAAGAGAGAGAGAGAGACACTCAGAGAGAGAGAGATATAGAAAACTAAACGAAGACAAGAATGAAATAAAATGATAGGAAAACTCAATGAAATGCACATCAGGCACGTGAAGAGTTTTTGATTTGAGCTGCTCCTAGTAATGATGACAATGATGCGGCAGACCCAAAAAAAAAAGAAGATAAATAAAATAAAATACACTTCCCCACCGAACCCGCTGAACCCTTGTAGTACGTGATATTCATATGTTAAAATGCACACAGATTTCAACAATTTATAAACACATCTGCTACCAAATCGAAGGAGTGTCTCGAGGCCCGTTCCAACCCTCAATAGACTCAACAAAGGACCAGACACTTTACACACACACACACACACACACATACAGAGAGCAAAATCACAAAGGGACAGGTCCTTGGTTGGCATCGGTCTCGGTCTTGTCCATTTGTACGGGTCTCAAACTCAAACTCGACTCGACTCGACTCGACTCGGCTCAGCGGCCTCATCATCACACTTGAAAGAGTAAATAAAATATAATTCCTCAAGGGTGTTATAAATAAAATTATCTGAATTATGGTTTCTGTTGACTTTCTGACTTTATGTGTATGTCGCTCTCTCTCTCACACACACACACACACATGCTATCTCTGTTGCTGTCGACTTGTTTGTTTGTTGTCGCTCTGCTGTGGCATAGTTTTGTTGCTGCCGCTGTTGTTTGGGGTCTGTGCCCCTAATTTGCTATAAGGCGACGCAGACCAACTGAGAACGCCTTCAAATGTTAACTGACTGAAATCGATAGGAAACTGTGGGCGCCTGGCCCTGGCAGAGGCAGGCAGGCAGGAACAGGGCGTGGCACCAAATAAAAGGACTGCCACTAAATCAGATAATGGACAGGCATTTCATAAGACAGCGAGTGTGAGAGGCAGCAGCAAGAAACGTATATATATATATACATATATATATATGTATATATGACAGCTACAAAATCAGTTAGTGAAATAATCAATGAGGTAGTTGCTCATCCAGAACTCTGGAAACTAACAGAGTGGAAGATGATGCAAAAACTATCAAAAAAGAGTTACGATTACTGACTGGAAGTGACTTGAAGAGCAAATCAAAATAGTAATAATAATAATAATAATAATAATAATAATAATAATAATAAAAATAATAATAATAATAATAATAATAATAATAGTAATAATAATAATAATAATAATAATAATAATAATAATAATAATAATAATAATGATAAATAATATTACTAGCACAGATATCATATAAAATAATATCATCTTATTTTTTATTATTATTATTATTTATTATATATTAATACTAAATTTGACAAGATATTTATCACCATATGTCATTTAATTAGAGCATCGAAT
Organism: Drosophila kambysellisi; assembly: GCA_035042185.1. Classification (NCBI taxonomy): domain Eukaryota; kingdom Metazoa; phylum Arthropoda; class Insecta; order Diptera; family Drosophilidae; genus Drosophila; species Drosophila kambysellisi. Next base: position 3,700,201 of record JAWNLS010000691.1, on the reverse strand, counting down.
TAGCTGAAATTTCTTTAGTTTTCTAATATTTTCTAAAGTACTTTTCCGAACTAGCACCTTAATTAATATTTTACTCGAGTATTGATTTTATTATACATCTGCAGAGTATCATATAATTTCGTGAACTGAAGAAATCTGTTTCTAACTTTTTGTTTTTGTTTTTTGTTTACTCCTGTGCCGCTTTCTGAATTTGGCCTAATTAAAAATGGTAGCCCAATTTTAATTAGGCCAGCAAATGTTACACAGTTGCGAGACGGTTGCAAATTTGCATATAAACAGTATAAATTGTTATTGTCGTTGTTGTTGTTGTTGTTGTTGTCATTGCTCTCGTCTGCGGACAGTGTCTAATCTACGGGCTGCTGCACTGGGTCCACAGAGCGAGGCCATCTAACGCCTATTGCCCCTTAGTTTTGACTAATTTCAAAGGTCGTTAAGCAAACAAACTCAAGTGGAACAAAATGCAGCGACAAATAGCAACTGTCTGAGAGGGACAGATATATATATATATATATATAGAGAGAGAGAGGGAGAAAGGTTGACATAAACTTGGACCGCTTTGGGCCTCGAGGGAACAAACAAAAAAGCGGCTCGTGACCATAACGCTGAGCTCTGAAGGAAACTACCCGAACTACCCAAAGGCAGAACAAGGGCGAATCAAATCTGTAACAGATTAGAAACTAGTGACAAGAGCATCCATGGTAGTCCCACAAGAGCACCGTACAAACGACCCACAAAAAATTACCCAAAAAATCACCATAAAAATCTATAAAAAAAAATTAACTTCCAGCAACAGCACAAAAAACGTGGGCAAAATGTACTAAATAAAAAAAGGAAAAGGAAAAAAAAACGCCAGAATGAGAATAAACGCTGGGCTCATTAGCATTTATAGGCCACACAAATGTCAGACGCTGGGTTGCCGGAGCGCCCAACCGGGTCGTGCCACCTTTTGAGGTTCATTAGAAACTTGTCACATGATTTGATTTGCTTTTTCGCTTTGCTTTGACTTTGATGCAAAAAAAAACAACAACAAGAAAAAAAGTAAATGGGAAAAAATTTAAAGTCAAATAGAGGTAAAGTAACAGGAAAAAAAAAACAACCAACACACACACACACACACGCACACACACAAACATCGGCTATTAGGGCTGCTAATTATGCGACCCTCGTCGCAACCCCCCGCAGCAGCTGAGTGAGCATCCAAATAGCAAAAAAAAAAAAAACTAAAAAAAAAATAACAACACAACACAACAAAACACACAACACAACAAAACACACAACACACATCTAGAAAACAGGGCGTTAAGTCAGCCACGCGCCCCTAATGCATCAGCTCCTTTTAAACAACATCCATCCATAAAATGTATCTTTTTGTTGCTGTTGTTGTTGTTGTTGTTCTATTTGCTTGTAACCCCTTTTCCCCGCCCGCTTCTCATTGCCTGTCAAAGTCGTTTAGCTGCCGCCGCTGCTGCTGTTCTAGTTGCCTCACTTTGATGAATTGTTCGAGAGCCTTGGAACTGTGCCTGTAACTTTGGAGTGTGTTAAATTGTTTGCACACCGCACGCTAAACGCTAAACGCTCATCCCGAGTCCCAAATCCCAGTCCCAGTCCCAGTCCCAGTCCCGAGTCGCAACATGAGATGAGCCGAGAATGAGCCGTGGGAATTTTTGTGGCAAACTGCACAATTCAATCACCAAAAACAATCCGAAATGCCACAGATCCATACAGGGATTTGATGGATCTCAAGTCTAGTGCTAATGGACCATGATTAGTGCTAATGATCCACTGATCAGCCTGATCTGCCTGGCGAAATAACCATTCAAGACCGTTAACCAGGCACTTAACTCGTAAGCAATATAATCAAATTTATCGATAGAAAAGATCTTTATTTGATCAATTCTTGCAAGGTTTCTTTTTCTGATATATTCGATATATTCGATTCTTTTGAAATACATTTTATTTTCGATTTTCAATTGCAGAACAGAATAGCAATCTTCGTTCGCAAGATTTACAGCTGGAACCATAACTCAAGAGTTGGGTCGAGGGGTTATTTGGCATTATTTATTTCTTGTCATCTCTGACTAGGTTGTAATTGGCCAGGTTAAGCAGATGCTGCTATTACATTTGCATTGCATTTACACGGCCAGAGATCTGGGCTCTAAGGAGCAGGGAGCGAGAGCAGTGTAGAAGGGTGTGTGGAGTGGTGAAAGGGGAAGGGGTGGGAGGGGGGGAGAGCCGCACAGTGGGCAACAAATGTGTGGCACTTAAATTAATGAATTTCTTTGCACTTGGCACGACGGTAATTGGAGAGGTCCAACAACTGAGTGACTGACCCGAGTGCACACACACACACACAGAGGAAGTGTGCGTGTGTGTGTGTGTGTGTGTGCAGGATCTGGGCATTGAGGGCACTTCAATCTGCCGATCTGGCGTCGGTTAGCTTGACTTGCACTTGCCATGAAGAACGAACGTGTCCGTCTGCTGCCAACTTGAAACATGAATTTATATGAGTTGTTTGCATTAAAACGAATTGATCGACACGACCAGCAACGAGACGAGGCAGGCAAGTTGCACGTTGCACGTTGCACGTTGAACATTCACTCTCTCGCTCTCGCTCTCGCTCTCTCGCTCTTGCTCTTTTAGTTGGGTGCCGGGTCATTGCTCATCTGCCACGCCAGGCACGTCAACGCAGCAAATTACTTGCTTTGCTGCTGCGATGCAAAATTGAAAATTCAAGTGGTTAACTTGGCAACATGTTGCCGTTCTTGTTGTTGTTGCCAGCAATCGACAGCAGCAGCAGCAATCGACAGCAGCAGCAGCAGCAGCGCAGCTTCAGTTGATCCTCTTCTCCCTCCGCTCTCTCGCTGTCTCTCTGTGGTCTGGTTTGGTCTCGTGTTGCATGTTATGATTAAATTTTGATAGCCAACAACAATCAAGTCAAGGAAAATCAATAATTTTTACGCATCTTGTTACGTTGCTGCCACATCCACATCCACAAAGACGCTCGACTCCTTTGCCTTTGCTCTGACGAATAGCTCTCAAACGATCGCTGACTGCGATCGACATCAACAACAACAACAACAACAATAACAACAACAACAACAACAACGACGACATGCCAAAGCGGCGCATAAATGTTTTGTTGTTTTAATGAAGACGTCGGCTGCAGCTCCGTCTCCGTCTCCGTCTCCGACTCCGTCTACGTCTCCGTCGCCAACTTTGACTTTGACTCCAGCGCAAACAACGAAGAAGACATCAAGGCGTTGCATGCCAGCAAAAATGTTTCCTCTTTTTCTTCTCCATACCCAACAAAAATACGATTGAATGGTATCTTGAGCTGAGCATATGCAACATAAATTTTCCTATACATTTCCTTTTTTAACCCTGTTAAAGTAACAAAAAATTGCTTAAATTTAATTAGTAATTGGTAAAAAAAAAAAAAAATAGAAAAGAAAATGGGTCGCAGCGCAAATCTGACAAAGTCCTTCCAGGCTGCGTACAGGGTATCGCCTAGTTGGACACTCTCGACTAGAGCACCTTTTCTTGCCTCTTTTTTTGTTGTTGTGCTCTTTTGCTTTTTTGCGATCGAGGGGCGCGTCAGCGTCTGCGTCGTCTGCACGCCATGACTATCGGAGCCTTTAACGCAGTTTTTGTCCCCTTCCCCAACCGTCACCCCCGTCACCCGTCACCCGGTCTCGATCTCGCTCGCTCCAAATGGCCTGATGTTGCAGCCTTTGCGGCTGCATTACGAATAGGGTCTAATTATTGTGGCAAGCCCCTGAGCTATAATTTGCCTGATTGATTTACATAACGATCGAAAATGATCAAGACATTAATTTCTTATTAACGTTGTTCGCTCGCTTTCTCGCTCGCACTTTCCTTGCTTGTGTTGCCTGGTTTTCCCTTTCTTTTCTTTATCTTTATTTTTTTTCTTAGTACATTTTTGTTCGGTTCGGTTCGGTTCGGTTTGGCGTTGGCGTCGCTGTTGCAGCTCCCTGTCCCAATTCCAACTTTGTTGCTGGCCGCCTGCAGCCACGACGCCGCTGCTGTTGCTGGTGCTGCTCGAGCTGCTGCATTCGCTGCGCCTGCCAGTCTGGGGCGTAACTCTGGAGCAACGTTCCTACGTCCATACGCTGGCCCATCTTCAGCTGCACATTTACTTTTCAATTTCTTTATTTTCCAGCCATTTTGCCTGCGATCTCAGCACCTGTGCTCTGTTCTATCGATCCATGCGCTAGATGGCGCCACTGCATTCCACAACAAATTATTCACAAAACAAAAAAAAAAACCAAAAAAACAATTTTATGAATTTGACATTCACCCCGGTTGCAAAAACCATCAAAGTTAGTTTTCAACCAACTCCAGCTTTTGCATGAGTTAAATCTCAATCCCAAAAATCTCAACAAAGTACCAATTTTTTTGGAACATACTCGTGTACATATTAAGACGAAATAGGTGTATTTGGGAGTCAGAGCTCGTATTACCTGCTCTGACTCTCGAGCTTTCTTTGACCAATTTGGCGTGCTTTCCTTTTCGCCCTGCTTCACATCCAGTGGCCACTGGGCGTCAGCGTCTTCGTTTTGCTCTCTGGCTCTGACTCTGACTCGGACTCTGTCTCGGACTCTAACTCGGACTCTGACTCGTACTCTGACTCGTACTCTGACTCGTACTCTGACTCGTACTCTGACTCTGACTCTCGCTGATCGTTTTGTTCGTTTCGGACATAATTAATGTTAGTTTTAACGCTGCTTGAAAATGTTATTTCCCTTGATTATAGCAGGGCACATCGGACAACGGCTGCCGTAGCGGCTGTTTTTGTTGTTGTTGTTGTTGTTGCCGTTGCTGTTGCTGTTTACTGCCGCTGATTGTTGGGTCTTGGTGTTGGGCAGTTGCCTGGTTGTTGGCGTTCCCTCACCAGCCTGACTGCCTGGTTTGCTGTAGGCAGTCATGGGGAAACATTTTATGACGATTACTGTAATTCGTTGCCGCAAACAATAATTACTTTCCATTACGAAAATGGCGGGCATATTATCACCTGAATATCACACACACACACACACACACACACACACACACACATGCACACATATATAAATATATATATATACATATATACATACATGCATGCAGAGACTGCAAGCAACAGCGAACACAGGTGTTAAGCGTATGTATGTGCCGACAGCGCGGCCAGCGTCGCAGTCAGCGTTTGTGTCAGACGTCAATGTTGCGACGCAAACAGAGGCGAAGCGAGGCGAGGCGAGGCGAGGCGAGGCGACTTCGCCGGCAATTCGCCACGGCAAGCGTTTCGCTGCGCTGGCGAGTCAAAGTCGCTGTGGCGTTGTCTCAAATTTTCGGTAATAAAATATGACAACTCAATCAAGGCCCATAAAAGCCAAGGCACAAGCAACAATAACAACAACAGCAACAACAACAGCAACAACAACAGCAACAACAACAAAACAATAACAACAACAAACTGATGATCAGGGCGGGTCTGGTTTCAGTTTCTGGCAAAAGCTCAGTAATTTGCAGAGGCTGCAAAGGCGATCAAAATTTACGATCATTTTGTTTTCAAAATCAATTTAGAAAGGAAGCGCGGCAAAGATCAGCCAGCGCACGACAGATGCTCTCACACAGCGACACAGCTGGAGCAAAAGAGAGAGAGAGACAGATAGAGAGAGAGAGAAAGAGAGGGAGAGACGAGCAGAGTCAAAGTTAAAGCTTCAAATTGAGTTCTTAACTTGGTTTGCTTACGTTGTGTTGTGGTCTGCTTTTTGGTTGCTTCCTTTCACTGATCACACGATCGCAGCTTCGAGGGTGACTAGTGCTTGCTTAGCAGCAGGATGAGGAGCAGGGGCAGGAGCAGGAGCAGGAGAAGGAGTAGTCCTGCTTTTCGGCAGTTATTAGTCGGGTAAAACACGAGTCTTGCACATTTGAGAGCTTGTAATTTACTTAATTTGATTACGAACGACGTCCACGTCGAGTGGGCGTCAACCAGCTTGGAGAGCCCCATTTGAATCTCAGTCTACAGTAATCAGCATGCAATGCGAGACGTTGTTGCAACTGCTGCAGGTGCAAGACGAATTTTGTTGAAGGTTTAGGTCCAGGCCAAATATGCATGCAATTTAAGTGGGTGGTTGAAACTTGATTGGATTGTTAAGCGATATGTTAGCTGGCAACGAACAAACTTAAGAACTGAAAAAACAAACAAAAAAAACAGCATTTCCAAGGGATTTTCTTCTTCTTTTTTTAACTTTTTCTTAATATCGCGTAAATATTTGAAGAAAGCAAACAAAGTACATCTGATCAGCATTCACCCAGTATTTGATATTTATGGCTAACTATGTAAATTAAGATGCGGTCTGCAGGGGTATACATAATCAGCGATATTCTAACTGGATTGTATACATAATTGGGCTAACAAGATCTCCCCCTGGTCTCTTCCATTGAGTGTAAAGTACTTTTTAATATCCATTCCACTAGCAACTCATCAAATTTGAATTTAACATGGTCAAATTTATAATCCATGTGTAAATTTGTGTGTGAAAAGAAATGTGCAAACAAATTAATTAAATGCGCAGCGGGCAAAGAGCAAAAGAGCAAAAGCGAAAAATCTATTAATATAAACAATAGTTTATTAATTGAAAGTAATTTACGTGTGTGTTTGTGCGGTTGGTTGTGTGTGTGTGTGTGTGTGTGTGTGTGTGTGCATGTCTGGGGCTATGGCTTATGATTTATGCGTTAATCCAGCAACAACAACAACGAGAACAACACAACTAAAGAGAGCCGCAAAACAGCTAAGCAACAACAACAACAACAAAAACAACAACAACGAGAGGAGCGACAACAAAATCAAAGCAAAAAGCGGAGCGCAAAATAAAGCTCAGCATAAAAATTGATTTCTGCTGCTGCTTTAATGAATTCCCAGCCGTTGTTGTTGTTGTTGCTGTTATTGGCCCGAGCCAGAGCAGCAACAACAACAACAACAGCAACAACAACACAATCTCAATCAATTTCAAGTCGCACATCACATCAAAACAAATTACCAAGGAATTAATTTGCCATCAGAATCACGCAAGCGCAGACAGTGAAACTGAAACTGAGACTCCAACTCAAACTCAACCTCGAAACTGTGAAGCCAGACAACGAAGTATTTCAGAAAAGAGAGGTAAAGGGAGACACAAAGATAGAGAGAGAGCGAGAGAGAGAGAGAGAGAGAGATGCCAGGACATACGAGCAACGAGTTTATTTTCGGGCGATGGCGATTAATAGAGCGTCATCATGGAGCTTGTGAAAGAGAGATGGAGGAGAGAGAAAGAGAGAGAGCGAGCGAGAGAGAGATAGCGAGAGAGGGCGTGCGGGCAGAGTGGGGTGTCGTCGGTAAAGGTAGGTGCCGTGATTAATACATGAGGATTTAATTAACTTGCTTTGCTGGGCGCGCACTCTGTCTTGCTCGCACTCGCACGCGCACTCATCATCGGTCACTTCGCTCGGTTGGCTTCACAAACTATGGCGACGTCAAAGTCAACGTCGACTTCAGCTGCTGCAGCAGCTCAGCTTCTGCTTCGGCTGCCTGGACATTGGTAGCGAGTGAAAGAGAGAGGGAGAGGGAGATAGAGCGCAAGAGACAACTTGTTGTAAATGCTGTGCGTAAAATTGAAAAACTGGGAGGCAAATTTGAATCTATAAAATGTATTACAACAGCTTCAACATTTAACTTAAACTTTCGATTCTAATTTATTAATGGCCCAATCATTTGATGCTGCTGCTGCTGCTGCCGCTGCTGCTGCTGCTGCCGCTGCTGCTGCTGATGCTGATGTTGTCCGATGTGCGATCGATCTGCTGATAAAACTGCACAAACTACCCATTGCCCAGTGTCCACTGTATTGCATATGAAAAAATATATGTACATATATATACATACATACATATGAAATTAGTACACACACACAAGCGCATACCTGTGTGCGTATATGTAATTGAAACGTGTTTTTTTTTTTTGCTACTGGCTTGTCCATTGTTGCTACTGCCGCTGCCGCTGTTGTTGTTGCTGTTGTTGGGGCTGCTATCGCTGGCGAACGCCTGCAGCGCGAAAATCGGTGGCATGTATAATTTTTATCACCTTTAATTAACTTTTCAATTAATAAAAAAAAATGTTGGCTACACCAGCAGCAACAACAACAACAGCAACAAATCGCCGCAGCTGTTGTTGTTATTGTTATTGTTGTTGCTTTTGGTTAGTGTTGCTGGCTAATAAAACGCCGTCGGCATTTGAATTATCTTTTGTCTACACGCGGCCCCTCAATTGCCACTTGCAACTTGCAACAACCAGACAAGGCAACTGCAAAAGCATTGAAGACACCAAGGTGTTAAATGTGATTAAAAAAGGAAGAAGAAGAAGAAAAACTAGAACCGACAGTACGAAACAGTAGGGAATGGACAAACTTCAAGTCTGGCCAATTCGGCAATTGAATCGAAAATTCGTATTAAATGGAAATTATATGAAATTGAATAAATGAATACATTTTCTTTATTTTGATTGAACAAATATGCGGAAATTTAAATTATTCTCCTATTTCTTAATTATACAAATAGACCAAACTTAATTAATCAAAATAGTTATCGATTGATTAATGAGCAAGTTATCGATCGTTGCATCAAGGCAAACATTTGACTGAGAACTTATAATACTTAAACAAACACACATAAATATGTATCAAGGTGTGTCACACACACACATACACACACCCACACACACTCACCGATAGAAAAGTTACGGCAAAAATGTTTTTAAAAATTGATTAAGAACCGCAAGCAGCTAAACACAAAGACAGCCAACAACATAATTTCAATGGTAACGGAAACGGAAATGAACACAGAACACAGAACACAGAACACGAACAGACAGCGAGAGAGAGAGAGAGAGAGAGAGAAAGAGCAGAAGTGAGTGAAAGAGACAGAGCTAGGAAACGATAGAGATAGCAAGCAAAATGGCTACAAAGTCAGCTAAAAGTGTCATTACAACTCACAAAAGTTGAGCAAAACAACAAAAAAAAAGCTTACAAAACTTTCAGGGACGTCTGCATTGTTGTTGTTGTTTTCGTCGTCGTCGTTGTTGTTGTTGTTGTTGTCGTTGTGGCATACGGCTCAATTCAATTTTATCGTTTCAATATTAACCCAAAACAACCCCACAATATTGCCTTCATTTAAGGTTTATTAGATACAACGACGGAGCCAAAGTATGTGGGGCATTGGGCGGAGTGACGTGGAGATGAGGATTGCTGTTAGGTGGTTGTGGGTGGCCCAACAAGCGGAACGAGCCAGGCGATATATACACGAAAAATATATGTGTGTGTAGCTGCAACAACAACAACAACAACAACAGCACGAACATTGAGTAGTCACTCGCTGAAGTGAATTTCTTCAATTTTCTGGAAAACTTCTGTGAAACCTTATTGAAAAAATGAACATGTCAAATTTTGAATGTAAGTATTTTTTAGCTGAGCCTCGTTGAAAGCTATACTTTTTTATATATAAATGTGAAAAGCATTAAAATGACTAATTTCATGATAAATCTTCTTAGCTCCAATAAGAATTTTATAATCAATGTGGTTGTCATTTGTGAAAGTTGCTTTTAGCGAGCGACTACTGTGTATCCAAGCAACATTCAAACACTCACACACACACATAGCACGGCAAAAATTTTCCAATTTACGAACGTCGCCAAAAGCCAACGGAAAAGCTCTTTGCGAGGCGCTTCTCCACCAGCGGGGTGCAAGTGTGGCCAAAGGGGGGAGGGGTGCGGATGCGGGTGCGGGTGCGGGTGTGTGTGTGTTTGTTTCGTGTAACAAGGATAAATGCCTCGCTGTGATTGTGTGTGTGTGTGTGTGTGTATATGTATAACGGCATAAACATTGATCCAACCGTAAAACTGGCTGACAATCGTGTCCCGCCTGCCCGCAGCATGTCCTGCCACAAAATCCCAACCGCCCATTCCCTTAACCCACCCGCCTCAACCGGTCCCCATAAGCATATTGCCAGGCGTGGCACTGAGCCAAACCGAAACGACGCCAAGCCAAGTGTATAAATTGTATTAGCCCCAAAGTGTCAAGGAAGGCGGGCAGAAGGGGAGCTGCATAGGCAATTATTGGCCAGAGGGGGTGCGCGTGTTGCAGGGTAGATCGTTGGCTCACAGGCGTGTGTGTCTGCTGCTGCTGGTGCTGGTGCTGGTGCTGGTGCTCCTTGCTGGTGCTCCTTGCTGCTTGCTCCTTGCGTGTCCTGTTTTTGGTGGTTGATGCGCATCGCAGTCGCACGCACGCACGCACCCAGGAAGCAAAGCCAAGCGAAGCGACGCAACGGCAGCCATGAACAAGAGGCCAACATGGCTGCCAACGGATAGAGGGAGGTAGGATGGTGGGTGGGGGGTGGGGGGAGGGGGACATACTTGGGAGGGGAGTCAGGCAGTCAGTGCCTCTGTCCCAACAAGTGTCATTTGCAGCAAATTGCAAACCGCAACAATTTCACAAAGGACAACATCAAAGACAACAACATCGACTATGCCAACATTGACTAGGCACTTGAGAGGAACACCGAGGGCGGACGGGAGGGAGGGAGGGCATGGTGCGGCATGAAGGAGGGGTCGCAGCAACGACTGGCGGAGCCATCTGTTTCAATATAAACGCACATGAGGCATTTACGAGCGCCAAACAAGCGTCGTCCTCCTGCTCCACGTCGGGTGGGTGGATAACGGCAGGATACGCTTGGCTGTTTAACTCGATGCTGTTGAGCGAGTGAGTGTGTGTGTTTCTGTGTGTGTGTGTGTGTGTGTGTGCGGGGAATGCCACTTAAATGCCTCATGATGTAGTTTTAGTTTAGATTTGATTTCTGGCTTTTTATGTTGCTGTTTCTATTTCTTTTCCCATTTTTTTTCTTCCGTTTTGGTGTAAGTCATCGTGCAAAGTCATCTTGGGGGCTTTTAGTTGACGGATGAGCGAGTAGCGAGATTTGGAAAATACTTGACGAGACTTGAGTTACTTGTTTAAATATTTTTTACAGGTTCTTGATTAAAAATTCACATTTGCTACATTTATTTTCATTGCACGTTACTCGTTGATCATTCTGTGCTACACTCGTTACATTGCTTATCTCTTTATTAGCTACTCTCGTTATAAATTAAAGCTAACTTAAGGTTCCCGCCTTCTTCCCCACTCGTTATTAATGTGTTCAGTAGCTCATTGAATCCTCGTGTTGCACTCGTTATATTGTTATTACTTTAAGGGCTACACTCGCTACAAATTACTCGCTATTGATTTCTATCTGGCTCGTTATATTTGTTTAGCTGTTGCTTTTATTAGTTACTCTTCAGTTTTTCATTGTTGTTATTTTTTGCGTCACTCGTTACTTTTCACTCACTTTCAATATCTTCTATGGAAAGCTGTATCGGTTGATAGGGTATTTCAAGTTTCTATTGACTCCTTGCAATTTCACGCCGTATCTATTTATATGATTCTTGGCATTTTTTTTTTTTGGGGTTGTTTGAGCAGCATCAACAACAAAAGCAACAACAGCAAAGACACAACAACTACAACACTACTGTTGCCCTGTGTGCTGTTGTTGTTGCTGTTGTTGTTTTGCTTTATTCACTGTTGCGCTTTGCACACATCTTCGTCCCTTGGGTGTCATAATTCTTGACGAGCTCATCTTTTACTTAAGTTTTACATAATTTTCATGTCGTTGCCCGTGCAGCATTTGTGGGTGGCTTGTGGGTGGGACTGGGACTTTGACTGGGGTAGACGGGGCGTATCACTTGGTAAGTCCCATGGAGATAACATAAAATCGAAACGTGTGTGTGTGTGTGTGCGTGTGTGTATGTGCGTGTGTGTGTGTACGAAACAACGCTTGAATGTGAGTGTCGAGTCGGTTTTTGTGGTAAAACGCTTAACTCTACGTGTCTGCGGCTTAGGTTTTTATACCATGTACGATTAAGGAATTCGATGCGAATGGAATGAGGCAAAAATATACCAACTTTACCGAGAAGTTGTTGAGAAGAACTTGAAGTTCACCCTTAATGAAATCAACTTATAATTAGCACTGATCAGCTCAGATAAAATATCAGCTTTAATTAACTTCGCTGAGCTGAAATAACATAATGTTTCTAGATTTGTATTTTATAATACAAGAAAGGAAGATATACATATCTATATATAATTTTTAGGCTTGTTGTAGCTCCCATAGGAACAATCGGTTGAGGAATGAGTTAAATATATGTTCTCAGCAGCAGCAAATTTGCACAATATGCGTGTTTTTATCTATTCTATTATGGATGATGGATCCGCTTAAGTAGTCCGATGCAGGAGGTGGTATGGAAGCACTCCTCATCCATCCACCACTTACTCATCCCGCTTTTCAAGCTCCACTTTAAATACAAATTTCCAGTTCCACGCACATTGCAAATTATAAAGAAAAAGAAAAAGAGGAGAAAATTAAATGCAAAGCGACAGCAGAGAGAGAGGGCTAAGATTCTAGGTTAGGAGAAGTTGGAGTGGGAGGGGGGAAGGGACAAGGTTGGGCGGTTGACAGGGTAAAAGCCAGTGAATTCATTTGCAATCCTTCTGCTTAATGGCACTTCTAAACGGCTAATCTGTAATGGCCTCGCCAATTTGGCAGCCAACTTATTGGCCATTTGTTTTGGGGCGTTTTTTTCTGTGTGTGGGGGGAGGGGGGCGTGGCGGTTTAAGACACACAAAAAATTACGCCTCAAAACTGTAAATGGCCAACAACAACAACCACAACAAGTTAAACAACGGTAAGTAGCTGAACAACAAAAATCCTAAAGCGCCCATCCCAGTCCAAAGTTACCCTCAACCCCAAACAATTTCTGTTTGTTGTTATTACTCTTTATTTTTTTTGTCTTTTATTTCGGCAAATTTCATTATCTACAGCCGCCATCTTTGTGCTAAACGGCAACACACACACACCAACACACACCAACACACACTAGACACACACAGAGAGAGACACTAGACGGGGTACGTTAGGTGGTTTTTCTTTTTTGGGCTTTATTTCACCTAAGCCAAATCCGCCCCTTGAAGTGTTTATCCTTTTGTTGTTGCTGTTGTTGTTGTTGTTTGTTGCTTTGCTGAAGTGTTTTCAATTTAAGTTTAGCGAACAAAACGCCTTTTGATTTTTATTAGCTGAATAGCTCCACACGCCTACAAATGCCCTCGACGGGTGTTGGTTTTTTTTTTTTAAAGCGAAAAAGGGTTTGCTGGGTGGGGGGTATGTGGTGGGGTTGCAGCTGGGGTTGGGGGTGACTTTTTGGTTTTTTGGGTTTGGGTGACTGGTGTTGTTGCTCACTGCCAAAATGCATATTCCATTTGCTTTGGGCAGTCGTATAATTTGAAGAGCTGGCTAGCAGCCAAGAGCAGCAAATTGAGTGAATTTATGGGCCTAGCAAGGGTTGTCGCCCTCGTAAATTATGCAAATCATTTGGCGAGGCGAGGTCGGAGCGAGGGGCGTGCAAGTGGCAAGGACGAGGGCGAGAACAAATTCTTGGCAACAATGGCTTCACTGTTGCAGCTGTTACCCGTTGTTTTTGGTTTTTGGTTTTCTTGATTTTTTTTTTTTGTTTTGTGTCTTGTTTTTTTTTTTTTTTTTTTAAAGTATCTCAGTTATTTTTGGCAGAGGCACGCAGCTAAATGAGAGTCACTTAAATAATTATCATTTCCCGAGGCAAAACGCTCGTCAAAAGCTCATTTGGAGCGCCTCGTCTCGTCTCGTCCCGTCTCTTGGGGAACTGCTCCGAATCTGACGATCGACCAATTAGCCAACGAGACGAATGACGTCTGATGCGGAGCGGCTTATTAATTATGGGGAAAAATCTGTGGAAATCGGACCAGTCGACCAGATCGACAGATGCGCATTAGCTGCTGATGTTGATGGCTCCGTGTGGCTTCCAGTCTTTTTTCTTTATCTATTTTTTTTTAATTTCTCTGATTTCTAATGGGCACCCTGCATTTTGAGGAGTCTAAAGGGTTACTTAACAAGCGCATGCATTTTGCCTTAGCTTACGTAAATGTAAATAAAAAATAAAAGGATTTTCAATCGTTTATAGAAATGGCACGAATAACGAATAAGTCAAAGGACACGAATGCATGCTCCAAGGAATTCATTTCTGATGAGTTGCGAATGGTTGTTGTAAATAAGGATGCATTTGTAGAAAATACAATCCGAGGGCTACAATAAAATCGTTAATTTTTCGACTCGAACAATTTGTAAGCGTATAGAAAATTCGTTGAGTGCTTTACACAGTTCCCATGCTTATTAGATTCTGGAAACATCATCATCCAATTGACTAAATCTCATCTCAGCTCGCTGCGAGACTCTTCACTTCACTTCACTTCACTCTACTACTTCACTACGTACATTCAGACAATTAATCTACGGTCTATAGGCTGGCCCCATAGAAATGATGGCAATTACTCGACGCGCTCGCGGTCGGCGAGGCTAATGAGCAGTAGGAGATCGGCTCAATTCATTCATCACTGATGATCACTGATGATGATCAGCAGCAGCAGCAGCAGCACCAGCAGCAGAAGCCACAACAACAGCAGTAAATAGAACTTCAGATTGGGAATATGGCTCCTACTCGAGATACTCGAGCTACTCGAGCTATTTCAGCTGGAACTGAAGCGTTTTCGGGGCGTGCCAATGGCGTTCTTATTAATATGTTCAATTTCCACAAAAGAAAGAGGGAGAGAAAGAGAGAGAGAGAGAGAGAGAGCGAGAGAGAGGAAAATAAGCAAAGAGTGGGGGTCAAAGTCAGGGGCTGAGGAAAAACCCAAAACGAAAAACTTAATTAAAATGTCGTAAACGAAAATTGTATGTTTGTTGGGTTGTCGGATTGTCGGTTGTTGGTCGGTTGTTTGCCCCGTTTGACTGTTTGACTGTTTGGTAGGGCAGGGGGCGGTTAGCTCCCAAAATAATTAAGACATTTCACTTCGGACCTCGGGCCAAATGGAAAAATTGTTAATACAAATTGTTTGTTGCCCAATTTGGGCCGTACCATGTTTTTCCTTAGCTATTGTTATTGTTGTTGCTGCAGCTTGTTGCCCGTTGCTTCGGGGCCGCGACCGAAAACAATAAAAATGACTAATGGCAGCTAATTTCCCGTCGTCGTCGTCGTCGTCATTGTAGGATGAGACGCACAAGTCCAAGACGAAATGTTTTTGGCCCGCTCGACCGTTTACCACCACAGCTCTCCAATTTCGAGACCCGGCACAAATATAGTTCAAGCCATCTCATACACCGTCTCCTAGTCGGACTTCTACTGCTACTCCGACTCCGACTTCGACTCCTACTCCTATTCGGTTGCGGGGGCGTTGCCCAATGCCAGCGCTCACATGAGCAATGGGCAGTGCAGTTGGCAGCCTTTAATGACAGGACTCGGAACGGAACTCGGAATGCGAATAGCAATTGGATTTTGAATGGCAGCCCAAATGGAAATGGAAACATTTCTTTACGCTTCGTTTGCTCACCAGTCGCTTGACATTTTTGGCCACTTGTTCACCTGCTCTTATGCATTTCTAATGAGTGTTCACATTTCTCCAATTATGCCTCATTCTCGCTTCCTCTCTCTCTAGACTCTGTGTCAAAAACAAGTTTGCCACTGAAATTGAAGCTGATATAAAGGCGTATAGTTGGGTTCTTTAAAGTTAAGCAAAAATTTGAAATTGCCTAGTTTTATTCAAGTTTTTTCAGTTGATATTTCATATTAAATTAATAAAGCTTAAAGTATTGGAATTCAGGTGACTATCTGAGAGTTCAACATAGCCAACTTGGACTGTCTAAAGTAAAGAGCCTTAAATAGTAGTAGGGATTTGTAATTACGTGCATCATAAGAATCATATCAGACGAGAATGCAATACTATATAATATATAATGTCGCTCGTATGTGATATTTTCTCTCTTTCGACACAAAACCAATCGAATATTCTATTTTCCCTTTTCCAAATTGCATATTGTATCATTGCAGCTTACTCTACTCTCTCCAATTCCTCTCCTCTCCTCTCCCTCTCTCTTTCACTATCTCTCTCTCGCTCTCTCTCGCTCTCTCTCTCCCACTGCCTATGTAGACTGAACAGTAAACAAATTATTTTTGCACTGGACCAAAATAAAACGCACCAAATGGGCAAATTTAATTACGCACATAATCAAACAGCAACAACAATAACGGAAGTATTCTTCCATTCTTCCGCACACACATCCGCACACACACACACACACACACGCACATTGAAAGAGAACCACAATAATGGGAATTGCAACAACAACAACAATGTCACAATTGGCTGCAGTCGCTGCGGCGCCAGCGTCTGCTAAAAATTTGTTGTTGATTAAAAATTGATCAAAAAGCATAACAACAAAACAAATTATGCATGTTTGTTGTGCTTGTTGTTGTTGTTGCCGTTGTTGTTGTAGCTGTTGTTGTTGTAGCTGTTGTTGTTGCTGTGCGTGTCGCAGCGAATTGATTAAAAAGAGCAATGCGATTGAAATTTTATTGGTAAATTGAATAAAGTGCGCGGTGGGGCGCCAGCAGCAAAACTTGATTTCGTTTTCAGCCTGTGCTTTTGGCTGCTACTGTTACTCTGCTGCTGCTGCTGTTGCGTCGCAGTCGCAGTCGACGTCGCTGCCAAAATGTTTGCTATAAATTAATGAGTCTGCACATAAAAACACACACACACACACATATTTATGTTGTGTTTTATGTGTGTTTGGAGCTGTTTAGCCATTGGTTGTTTTTGTCGGTATATTGAGTTGTTGACTTCAAGTTGGTTGAAGTGAGAGTTAATTTTAATAAATTAATTCGAATACATTCACAACAACTCACTCAATTGTGAATCTTTACATTTGCAATCTTATTCAAATACCAAATCTAAGCAATCGTTTTTTACACTTTATATTCTAGCTTAAGCATCACTTTGAGAGAAACGTTTGCGAATGTAATAGAAAAGGGAATTACAAATTTTTACATGCATCAAGGAAAAGCCGACGAAATGGTATCTTAATTGGGCTCTATTACTATCACTAAACTGAGTTAGGCAGTTTTGCCAGTGGAAAGTTTACGAATTTAACAGAAAAGGAAATTGCAAATCAAGCTTGCATAAAATAAAATAGTAATAGAATTGAATGCAGTTTAATGAATTTAAATGTATCTAACTAAAAAGTTTAGAAATAAAAAAATATATATATATGAATATATAATATAATATATATATTATATATGTAGAATATAAGCGACAATTGATTGATCTATTTACCCTCATGGGCTTCTGTTTGGCACGTCATCTGTTCTTCGGTTCGATCAAGTGCGTCCAGCTCCAGATCCTTTTGATGCTGCTCTTTAATATCCTGCAGATCGGCTGCCGTCGCCGTCGTCGTCACATTGCCATTGGCGCGTTGCAGCAGAGCCATGTGGCGCAGCATTTGAACGGAGGCGTTGCCACAGGCGCCATATCTATAACTGGAACTGGAACTGGAACTGGAAATGGATGCGTTCGACGCTGGATGCGAATTTTGGCTGAGAAACGGCGCCCAGCCGGCTGCGGCCGCTGCTGCTGCGGCTGCTGCATACAGCTGTAGCACAGATGCCGCATGAGGATGTTGTGTTGTAGCTGGGAAGCCTGGCAGCCCCATCAATGGGGCGGCTTCAGTGTGCGCCTGCGCAGCTGCTGCCAGCTGCTTAAGCAGTTGATCCATTCGCAGGGGGCAGCTGGTGGTGGGGCGGATGCGCAGCTAAATTTTGGGTGGCCTCTGTTTCATTACACCTCAAACTATGCGCACACAAACAAACATACATAAACACACACACACAAACACAATGGGAACAATAACAATAACAAAAAAGTCGACAAGGATTCGAATTCGAATTTGAGATTTGACTTTGTCGTGGTTGCTGATGCTGATGCAGTTGCAGTTGCAATTGCAGATGTAGTCGCAGATGCAGATGCAGATGCAGATGTTGATGCAGAGGACCCGGCGTTGGCAACGATGGCGACCCACTGTGCACCGGCTGCGGCGGCGACAATCAAATTGATTCGAATTAAAATTACGCTCAAAGCTCCGAGCGCTGATTTACGCGACGAGCGACCGAATTTCCGAGCGAAACTGTTTGAGGAGTGTGAGAGAAAGAGAGAGAGAGAGAAGGGCAGAAAGAGAGAGAAAGAGAGAGAGTGAGCGAAAGAGCGAGAAAGGAGGCGCGACGATGCTTCAAAGTTGATGTCTAAATGAAAATGGCAAAAGCGGCAACCGCAGACGATGTTGACAACAAACGGCGGCGTTGCGACGCTCGCTTTGCGGCAGTTATGTGTGTGTGTGTGTGTGTGTCTATTTGTTTAATAATTGCATGCATACACATTCTATGTATGTGTTCAACAATAACAATAATAACTACAACAACAACGGCAGCAGAAAGAAGTGTCGCCGCTTTGGTCGCTTTGCTGGGCATTGGTGGGTTTGTGTCCATGCTTAAAAGTGAGATGGCTAGCGACACCTGCAAAACATCAGATATAATGCAACAACAATAATAACAACAACAACAAAGGCAACACTTGTGAGCAGCTGTTGTTGTTGTTGTTGTTAGTGTTGTTGCGCGACTGCAAGCAAAAATCATTAACGTTCAAAATTTATGTGCGCCAAAGCGAGAAATAACAAAACGAAGGCAGCCACAGCAAAAGCGACGGCAGCAGCAGCAACAGCAACAGCAGCAGCGGCAGCGATGCCAACGACGCCGTCGTTGCAATAAAAAGAAAAATGGTTTCACTTAACAAAAACACGGCAAGGCGCTGTGCTCTCCCGCTCTCCCGCTCTCACCACTCACACACATGCAGCGCAATAATGGTATTTTTCTGGCTCAGTGCGCGCATGCTAAAGTGAGAGAGCTAAAGCGCCAAAGCGAATAGAGCAACAGAGAGAGGCGCAACAGACAACAACAACAACTACAACGACGACGACAACGTCGTGAAAATGAAATGAAAAACGCCAAAAAAATTGATTTAAAGTGAATTTGTGTGTGCGTGTGTGTTGAGTGCTTGACTTTGTGTGTGTGTGTGTGTTTGAGTGTGCTTATTTCTCTGCACCAAGATAGAGAGAGAGAGAGAGCGAGAGCGAAAGAGAGACAGGGAGCGCACAGCGCATTGCAATCGGCTAGATATGTATAGCAGAGTGCGCAAGTGCGAGACGGCGCTATCTGACACAGGCGTGGCCAAAGAATAGTGGGAAATTGTTTGTTTCGCACCGCTCGTTATGATTATGGGCAATTTGAGCGAACGCAGCAGCAGCAGCAGCAGCAACAGCGGCAACAGCAGCGACAGCGGCAGCGCCTTCAGTGAGAACAGTAAGCGTTCTGCTTGGCGCTGCCAGCAGACATTTTATTGATTGTTTTATGCGATTATAATGTAATAATGTCTTAAATATGCAGCAGCCTGGGCACCAGAGCAGACCTCCTCCCCACCCATCCATCCACTCACCCACCACTTACTGCCTTAGCTGTTGCACACTGCGCAGCTGCGACTTTTTCTTCTTTTAAATGAATTATGCACACACACACACACACATACACACACACACACAAACACACATGCATGCGGAGCAGTGTGCGTGGGAGTGAGTGAAAATTGCCGCTCTCGCTGACCATTTGCTGGGCTGCAGCGAGTTTCAGTCTTGTGATTGGCAAAACAAAACGAAAACAAAAACAAAAACAAAAACAAAAAAAATGAAGAAAAGAAATCAGACAGTCAAGAAGAAGAACGGCAAATATACAAGCCCATTATACTCTGCACTCTTCTTCTTCATCTTTGGCTGCCTTTGCTGCTTTCCCTGCTTCTCCTTCTCCCTCTCCTTCTCCACATCTTGTCCTGTGTTTTTATCGGCACGCAAAAATCTATAAACGGGCAGCGACCGCCGCACTCAACTCAATTCAATTAATTTTCACTTGATTTTTCCACACACAAACAAATTTTCATTTAATTTGCTGCGGGGCGTTTTTCTCTCACTCCCCTCGCACTCTCTATCTATCTATCTCTCTCTCACTCTCACTCTCTCTCTCTCGCTCTGCTATTTCTTTATTATTTGTCTTATTCTTCTTCTTTTTCTTCTTCATAGTCGTCTTCTTATCGTGCGCCATTTTCTTGCGCTTGATTTTCTATTAGGTTTCTCGCTTCTGCCTCGCTGCCAGGACACAAAAGTTTTGTCAACCAACCAACCAACCCAACCCCCCCTCAACACTACTCGCCCCATCCACAATTCGCGTGCAACGTTGTCATTTAGACGCAAATCTTCTTTGGCATTGGCTCGCTGTCATTATATATTATTTAAATATAACTTATTTACGCATTGTCATTATAATGTCGATGGGTTTTCATATTTGTTCATTTGTTCGCTTATTATTATTATTATTATTAAACTTGTATTTACGTTTCCATTTTCATTTTCATTTTCATTTGCATTTTGGCTTCACCATTTCATTGGAAATTAATCACAAATATCATTTGTGCAAATAATTGTTCACTTCCAATTATTAACGTCTGGCTAATTTTGTATTGTTTTTTTTTTATATTTAAGGTAGTTAAATTTGAAAATTGCTAAAGCTTAAAATATTACAATTATATTTTATACTTAAGCAAAAGGCATATTTTAAGCTGGCAACACATAAGAATATTAAAATTTTAGATGACAATTTTAAGATTAATATAATTTTCAACTTAATTCGAAACCCTTTCTTGAATTTGAAATTTGAAAAAAATATTAAAATATTCTTGGATGTAAGTAAATTTTGTTCTATTCGAAGTTGATTTACTGTTTGAGAAAATTTTGGTTGGTTAATTCTACGGATCCCATTTGTACTTTGCAAGGTTTACAAAAAGAGAGTAATATATACAAAGATATGTATTCAATGTCTTATCGGTGGATCTATAATTATTAAGTGCCACTGTTGATTGAGTTCAGTTGGACATGCGTTCATTTTTCGGTTTGTTTGTTTGTTTTGGTTTGGTTTATCAAATAGCTGCAATCTCGAATCAATTATTATTAAATGTGCATTAGAAACAATAAAATTGTCATTAATATAAAAATAATAAAAAAGATAGGAACAAAATAGGAACAAAAAAAGCAGCACACAAATTAAAGTAAATCAACTAAATGAATACAAATTTGTAATCATTTGCATTATACGATTTGTACAAATCAAGTTGCGAATGCTTATCAATTGATGGCTCCCCACCCCCATCCCCAATCCCCCTTTCTCCTTGAACCCCCACCCAATCCCAGCTGACAGCAGTCCCCCAGCTCTGATGACTTTGATTTTTATTACACTTTATTATTATTTACCTACTGTCGACTAATTTGTTTTTAATTTGTGCTGATAAAATTTATGAATAAATAAAACGACCGTCGAGTAAATAATGAAATTAATAACTGACTACGTGGGTGTATGTGAACCAGCCAGGGGGACGTTGGGGGGTGTCGCCAGTTTGCTTTGGTTGATGAATAAAATAAGCCCCCCCACCCCCCACCCAAATAAACAACTAAACGACAGAACATGCCACAATAATAATTACAATAACAAATACCCATACTCATAGTCACACTCACACTCACACTCACACCCACACTCACACTCATTTCCACATTCATATTCACCGACCAACAAATAATGACATTATTTGCCCCCGATTGATTTGTCAATTTGGATATTATTTGATATTTCCAATTGGAATTTGGAACGCGTTGCGATATGCCAAAGTTGGCGGCATTAAAAGGGGGGTGCAACAGGAGGGAGGCATTTCAAATGGGGCTTAATGGACCGCAACGTGGCGCTACAAATCCAAAAACATAAGCAAAAATGTATAATTTTTTGTACTATGGAGACAGAAAGAGGCAGATAGAGATTGAGAGAAAGAGAGGGAAAGAGACAGTTAAGAAAATGCCAAACAAACATTTAAAATTTGTGAATAGCTAGGACTTATTGCCAAATACCAAATTGTTATATTTTGGATTAATCAATAAAAGTTTTATTCTGCAAAAAAAAACTTAATTAAAGAGAAATAATTAAAAACAAATAATCAATGAGAAGTTAACAAACAATTCGGGATCAAATTAAACAATATTTAAATCTTAATTTTAATGGTTTATATTCAATTCATCTTGTTAAGAATAAATTCTGGAATCCAGAATTGGAATTCCAGTGCACTTTCTCGAGCAGAACTTAAGAACTTAAATGCCTGCCACTAATATTGTAGGGTGCTCAAGTCCTATTCTTAAATCCTAGTCATATATTAACTGGTTCCCAGAGTGAAATAATGCGTCTGATTGCCAGCAATGAAGTCTGGAAAATGGCTGTGGGTGGGGCACGATTGAGGGTAGGGGACTTGAGGTAGCTGTTGCCGGAGGGTGGGTGACGGTTTGGCGTTTGATGATTTAGGTAATGACTTTATTAGCCAAGCACAAATCATAAATGTACTAGTCGAAAGACAGAAAGACATAAAAGTGATAGCAGATATATACAAATATATATATATATATATATATATATACACATACTGATATACAGCAGACATGTCTGTTTTAAAAGAGTTACCTCGAATTCAAAAAGCCGGCAAAACAAAAAAAAAGACAAATAAATAAATGAAACCGAATAACAACATCAGGTGTGTCTAAAAAGGGGTGCGGGGCAAGCTAAGGGGTATAGCTGTCACATTTTGTTGATTTGTTTTAGG
Source organism: Drosophila kambysellisi (assembly GCA_035042185.1). Classification (NCBI taxonomy): domain Eukaryota; kingdom Metazoa; phylum Arthropoda; class Insecta; order Diptera; family Drosophilidae; genus Drosophila; species Drosophila kambysellisi. Next base: position 3,677,432 of record JAWNLS010000691.1, on the reverse strand, counting down.
CGATAAGCACTTAAATTAAGTCTTAATTCCTAATGCCTCTTGTGGCACACGTGTCGCTGCTGCTGTTGCTGTTGCTACTGCCACAGGGGGAGGCAGGCAGGCAGGCAGCCAGGCAGGCAATTTGACGTCGCTCTGTGAAATGGACATTTAATTATTTGCTGTGATTAAACACACAGCACACACACAAATAAACACACACACACAGCACACACACACACACACCACACCAAACCCCAACACCCCCCCGTTCAACGATACGTCACACGTCGTGTGTCAATTTTTGTTGCTTTGGGCAGGCGCAAGGGTGAGGGTGAGGGTCAGGGTAAGGGTAAGGGTTAGGGTTAGGGTTGGGGTTGGGGTTAGGGTAAGTGTATGGGAATTGCGGGTAGCGACTGCTTTACCAGCTTCATATTCCAATTATTTATCTTATCAGCGTATCTAGTTTTGATTTTCATGTTCAGCTATTGCCCGCAAATAGTAGTTGAACAAACGCCCCAGATCAGGCCCACAACTGCCACCCTCTCTTTCACTCTATGCCTCTCTCTCTCTCTCTGTCTTTTGACAGTTGACAGTTGCATCAGAGAGGCGCCGTTGGTTGGGTGGGGTGGGCGAGGGGTGGGTAATAGCGTTTTGGTATCTTTTTGGCATCTTTGGCGGCTGTTGTGGCCCTACTTTAGCTACTATCTATGTATCTGTATCTGTATCTGCATCTGTATCTCTCTTTCTTTCCCTCTCTCAGTTTCTCTCTCTTTTGTATTATGAAAATATTTATCTTTCCCAGCAGCGAGTGAATAGAAATTTGAGCAGCCCTCCCCCAACCATTATGAATCTCTGCGCATCTAAACACCACTTGCCGAATGAAGTGCAAAGTGTGATGAAGTGGTCTGCAGTGTGTGTGTGTGTGTGTGTGGTGTGTGTGGTGTGGTGTGCGCAATGCTTGTCAAATTAATGAGATTTACAGTTTTGATTTCTGATCGATCGATGGAGATAAGAATGCGGAACCGTAATGGGAGTAAGTTGATGATTAAAGACGCCTAACTCGAATAAAGCAGGGAAAGCTGTCCACGAAACGAAGCTAAAGGAATGAGAAAATGGGCAAATATATGCTAAGAGAGAGAGAGAGAGAAAGAGAGATAGATGGAGAGAGAGAGAGGGAGAGAGATTTAGAGTTAAATGTGCTATTAAAACTAATAGCCTGTTTCTGCTTTATTATGATAGTTTGAGCTTAAGGGAAATTGTTTTAACTTGGAAAACAAGTTTCGTTAAGATTATGATATTAAAGCCGAGAGATTAATCAACATAAATTTGTGATTATCTAATTTTTGTGGTGAATTTGAAGCAGACTTCTCACAAATGGAATAAAGCTGAAATTCACTGCATTATATAGTTATTATAGTAAGTATGACTTAACTCTTTCGACCATTGTAATTACATTTCCCAATAAAAAAAATCCATTTGGCTACGATTCCAAAACTACCTCTGCCACAACTTGGTCAAAAGCGAATCAATTATCCAAGGAAATAACTTTTCGGGCATGGTTTGGCATCTAGATCAAAACTACATTCTAGGTTCTTCTCCTTTGGTCAAGATATATATCAATCGATATAAATATAAATAAATATCGAAGTAGAATAAAAATGAGCATAATAATTGGTTTATAGATTCATAGGGATTAAAAGAGACATAGTTAGAACAAGAGACTAAAATGGCGATACACTTATGCAGTATATAAAGATACAAGATACATAGATACAAAGATATTTTGTTCTTTTTGTTGGTAAAAATTTAAAATTTAAAAGATGCGAACTGATTTGCCTAATAGTGCATCCGTTTGCCCAATGGCCCTGAAGTAATCAAAGTGGCTCGCTCCTTTTTAGCCACGTTAAGCCTTTGCCCGCAAATCCGTTCACAAATGCAATCATTCTCTATGATGGGGAGTGGGTGGGAGGGGGGCGGGGGAGGTGCGTAACTTGTAAATATGCAAATGCAATATGTTAAATAGATGACCTTTTATTGTATTGGCAAGCAAAATAGACAATCATAACAGACAAGTGTAAAAGTTGCCACATCGAATCGAGAACGAGAATGAAACATACACAAATATATATATATATAAATATATATATATATATATATATATGTATTAGGGCACGCGAGGGAGTTGAGGGTTGGGGAGAAGCAACTCAAATTGACTTCTAAAAGCAGCAAAATCAGCAAAAAATTTGCATTTCAATAAACGATTATCGTAACTTTGCTTACGGTTTTTGGTTACGGTTTACGGTTTACGGCATTTTTCTGCTTTTCTGCTGTTGTTTCCCATCCCCATCCCCATCCTCATCCCCATCCCCTTCTCCCCACACCTTTCCGCATCCGTCAACTGCTCCCCAATCTACACCTATTGGGTTAGAGGTCGCCATTTTGAGTGTGTGTGTGTATGTGTGTGTGTGTGTGTGTGCTTAGGGGTCGCAAAAAGGTTGCCATAGGCAGAGCAATGGGTAACAATGGGTGGCACGAGGGGCAGTGCCGAAGGGGGGGTGCATCGTCGGTTTACGACAGTCAACGGGCAAATTGTCGTTGTAAAAGTCAAATGTGGAAAATTTATTTTATATTTTTAGCTTTTAAATTAAATAAAGTTTTTGTCGCCGTCGCTTTATTTGCATTCGAATTTTGTCACCTTTTTGGCTAACACGAAAGCATCCCCCCCGCTCCACACCATCCCCCCCTGCCAATCACCCGTTTCACGCCGCTTAAAAAACTGTTCCAAATTTCCGCTCACGTTCGCTGTCGCTATCTCTCTTTAGGTCTATATGTATATATATGAGTGTGTGTGTGTGTACACACATACATCTGTTTTGGTGTGCGTGTTTATTGTTTAGGCTTTTTACAGTACCAGAGGGGGCAGTGGTGTGGGAGTGGGTGGGAGTGGGTGGATTTGGGGAGTGTGGAGCATTCAAGCTGCTGCTGCTGCTGCTGCTGCTGTTGCTGTTGCTGCTGTTGCTGTTGCTGCTGTTGCTGCTGCTGCTGTTGGCATCACACAAATCACAGGCTCACGTACGACGCTTAAATATGGCGCTCGTTTTCATGTCCGTGTCCAGCAAAGCAGAAAAATAACAATAATAATAACACCAAAACCAAAAGAAGCAGCTAAAGAGAGAGAGAGCGAGAGAGAGAGAGAGAGAGAGAGAGAGAGAGAGTGTGTAGAGCAACCCGTCCATTCTGCATGCAAACGCAATTTGATAACGAGCGAACGTATTAATATCATTGAGCCCCATTATTTGAGTAGCAACCCCATCAGCCCACCTCAAACCCAAACCCCAAACCCAATCCCAACTCAGCCCCAATCTCAGCTAGAGCCATTCCCAATGCTTCCCGAGAAAAATGACGTTCATTTTGCTGGCGCAACACAAAAAATAAAAATAAAAACAAAAACAAAAAAAAATAGAAGACGCTCATATCTGAAACAAGTCGCTCAGATAAATATACTATATATATATACTATATGCACTATCAGAAGGTTTAAGCAGATTTCTAGTTGGAATACAAATTTTATATGCCCAAAAAAAAAACAAGGTAAATAAATAAAAAGTTGCCTTGTGTAATGACTTAAAAAAAGAATTAAAAATAAAATCATTGTAATGAATTAAAAAAATATTTTTATTGTATTCATAATTTGTAAATGTAACTAGAATAACACAATAAAAAATTAATTTTTTTTTTTTAGATTTAGTGATATTTTTTATTTTTGAATTAAAAAAAAGATTGATTTATAAAAATAAGTGTTTGGATTTTTTGTTATGTAAAATATTAATAATTCTTATTCAACTATTAACTGTAGTTGAAATATCCAAATAGTTAAATATCTTATGAATGTTTCATATATAATATAATTATATATTCTAATAAAATATTTTTTACAAACCAAAAAAAAAAGAAGAAGAAAATCTAATTTTAATCTTTAGCAGTCAAAACTCGTACAAAAAATAGTCTATACATTTTTTAATTATTTTTGAAGAAAGCCTTTTAGAGATGAATAGAAGAGAATATATGGATGCCGTTATAACCACTAAAGGGAAATAAAGACAAAAGAGAGAGCGAGAGAGAGAGAGAGTCTCGAAAGACTCATGAATATATTTCCGCTAAGATGGGTGAGTGTCCCAACTGGAGACTCTGACTCTGTTGTAACCACAACGAGAAGGATCTTGTAAGATAACGACGAAATATATCAGACGGACAGCTGTGGATGACTGAAATGCAATGTTGCAAGCACGTCCAGCAATTTGAAGTCTGTGGCAGGGTGGACGAACGGGCGGCTAGATGCCACAGTCAGGATATGAACAACTGGACAACTGGGCATGGCAACGTTGCCAGATCTGTGTGAGAGCTGCCACTCTTCCTCTTTATGCCGTTTGCTTGCTGGCGGTGGGGCTTATCGGGGCGCGTGTGCAACATATTGCCACCATTGGTTGCCACACTCGCATTGGCAATTGTGACTGATGGCCAATAAATTTTTACAATCATGCACTACACATGGCCGTAGACAGCAGAGAGGAGCATGGAAGGGGGAGGGAGAGATGGCAACCAGGCAACCAGGCAGCCAGGCGGCGAGGCAGCCAGCGAGGCAGGCAGCAACTGGGTGCAACATGTCGATTTCTTTATGTGCTCGCGCGCTCCGAAGCTTATTAAATAAATCACAAAATAAAAAGGAAAATGTGACTACCGAGGAGGGGCAATGGTTGAGGGGGCTGGTGGGGGGGGTGGGGGGGTGCAAGGGGGCAAGGGGTAACAGGTTACACTGGGGTTGGCCACTTGTCATTGCTGGAGCGTTGCAGGCAGCGGTGGCGCCATAAATTCATGCGCCCAATTATCCCATTTGTCCGCATAACGGAAATGTGAGACGAGCCAACTGATAGATAGACAGATAGATGGGCAGATAGACACTGGCTGGCTGGGCGATACGAGAGCCATACAAATTCCAAATTCCTAATCCCTATCCCGATCCCGATCCCAGCGATCCTCACAGACATTTTAATTCATTGAATGTCATTTCAATTTCTCAGTTGACTCGAGTTCAAAGTTGGACCACTCCATCTGCTCCCTGGGGTACTCCTCCAGCAGCAACAACAACAAGAAAACAACAAGCAACGTTTGTTCTCATCCAGCTAAAACTTCAGCTTCCCTGCCCCTGCCCCTCAGCCTCTGCCTCTGCCTCTGTCTCTGCCTCTGGCTCTGCTATCAGCGTCTGCCGCTGCTCGCGTTATCAACACAAATGCCAACCATGCATAAAATATAGTATAACAAACTCAAAAAATAAAACACAAAAAAAAAATAAAAGGGGAGCTTGGTGCAGGGGGTGAACTGGGCTGGAGGCGGTGCGGGACGGGGCGGGGTCACCGCGGGGGCGCAACGCGTCTCGTTTCATTCTCAGCTCTCGATGCTCGATGCTTCTTGCTGCCTTCAATAATAATTTGTGCATGACTAATTGGATTTATTGGAATCGAATTTATTATTATGTTATGCTTATTTAATATTAAATTTATGCGCTGTTTATTTTGTCTTTAGACATTTTTCTTTTCTTATTTTATTTTCTTCATATTTTTATTAGCAGTCGCTGCTTAGTAATAGCATAAAGTGGGAGGGGCTGTCAAAGGAGTGAGGGCGGACGTAGGATCAACTGCATCGAGCAATCATTATGCCAAACTCGTCTAAGCATCGACAAAGACTCAATGGATTTTGGATTTGGAAATAGAATATATAAAACCATAGGTCAGATGAAAGGAACTGAAGGAAATGCACTACTGAAAAATTATCTTGTTTAGCCCAAAAACAAGTCGAAATACTTTGCCAGTATATATATTGATATCAATATGTTTGTATATCCGATATAGCCAAGTTCGTCTGTCCAATTTCTCATCGAGTCACAATATATTTAAAATTTATAATAAATAATATTAAATATTATTTTCTTTATTCTCTTTCTTATGTATTATTATTCTCTTTCTTATGTAAGCTTTCAGGATTTTAATTAAAGTGCATCACATTATTTAGTCACTATATATCGGGATCAGGACATCAGGTTATTAAAGCCATACAGATAAGTCGAAGCCAATTTGAATTCTGATCAAGAATTCATACATATATATGTATATATGTTTTTATATACTTCTAATAATCACAAAATATGTAGAATATGAATACTTTGTAATTGGTATAAATTAGGGAAGTACACCTAGGTTTCAGCGAGGTTTCAACGATTAACAATTTGTATAATTACCCAAATATTTCAGGTTTTCTCAAGATTGTCCCAGACATAATACGGTCACACTGTAATCCATTCAATGTAACCTAATTGTAAGTTAAATTTCTGGCAGCAATGATGATCTATTAGCGCATTTAGAGATGATAAAGTTGCTTTTTGAGGGCTCTGCCCCAGCCACATGAATGACGCGACTGAGATGGACAACACCTGCTCAGTGCGAGCACAATCCAAGGCAGGTCCTGTTTAGGTCCTTGCTGCCATTTGCTGCTCCTTGAAGGGCTGAGAAGACTCGATGGCTCGACGAAGGCCGAGCTCAGAGGCGTCGCTAATGACCCTAATAAACAGTTTTGTGGGCGCTACGCATACTAATGAGCATCCGCACTAGTGGCAGCAGTTGTGGCACCACCAACAATCCCAACCACCAAACAGCAGCAACAAGAGTGCAAAATGTGCCACAAACTGCAGGACGTCAACACCTTGCACAGCTTTAGCTTTCTCTCTCTCTCTCTCTGTCAGTCTCTCTCTCTCGCTCTCTCTTTTTCTTTCTCTGTTTCTTTCTGTGTGTCTCTTTCTATCTGTCTCTCGGCATAAGTCTAGGTCTGTGCCTCCTCCTTGTCGCTGTCTTGTGGCAAGTACATAATGAGCAATCCATCTGCACAACACCCGCACGTAGTTTAGTGAAATTTGTTGATTTACATGACTTGAACTACACAAACAACACCAAACCAGCAGCAGCAGCAGCAGAAGTGGCAGCAGTGGCAGCAGAAGTGGCAGCAGAAGTGGCAGCAGAAGTGGCAGCAGCAGCAGTGGCACCCCTACATTCACCCACATCCACACGCAGCCACAACTTGCCACTCCACCTCGCCACGTCCTTGGCTCAGCATGTGTGAGTCCTTCTTGCAGCTTAATAAATTGTTTGCCATTAATAACAATAAAAATAGATAATCTCCGTATAACAAATTAATGATGTGCGCAGAGAGAAAAACCAGAGAAAACGGAGATAGAGCAAGAGCGAGAGAGCGAAAGAGAGAGCGAGAGAGAGAAGTGCACTTTTATGTTGGCAAATATGAAAACTTCACTTGCTTATTGCACTGGCCAACAAAAAATGAACAAATTAAAACGTTTTTTGTTTCTTAATTAATTATGTTTTATTTGCTCAAACTAAATCCAAAAAAAAAAAAAAATTTTGAACAATTCTGCAATTTGTTTATTAATTCAACGTGTGCCTGGAATTGGAATTGGACTCGTTAATGATCAATTGACGAATAATTTGAAATTACTCATTAATTACCACAATAGAACAGATAAGTAAATATATAAAAATACCACTTGGGTTTCCACAACTATTTTTTTTAGCCTAGAAGGATGACAATTAGAATTGAAAAGAATATTCTGATTTGTAAATTTGTTAATTTTTGAGTAATAGAAACTAGCATTGCTAATTAATACACAAATAATACTTTTAAACAAGTAAGAATGCTGTAGTCGAGTTAGCTCGACACAAATGGTGTGGTTACGTTCCACATTTGTGTTGTTTAGTGTTATTTTGCTGGGCTAACGGTGTTTGGTCCGTTCGCCGGTTCGTTGGTCGTCGGTGGTTGCACGTTGGGCCTGCCGCGGCGACCCGTTGGCCAAAGTCAAAACTCGCGTCAAGGTGTGTCTGTTTGTGTGTGTGTGTGTTTGTGTGTGTGTTCTATGCGGACGTGCCACTTGCCACAGGAACAACTCCCCCGGGTGCCATGTAGTTGAGTACGGATTTGAAGTAAATTAAAAGTCACTCACACCCAGGGCGCGCACAACGCCAGGATTCGAGGGTTGTCCTCCTGCTCTCTCCGCAGTTCTGTGTCCCTTAACTACCTTCCGTTCCCATTCTCATTCCCGCTACCCCTGCCCCTGCCACTGCCACTGCCACTGCCACTGCTCGGCTACGCACTTGAGTTCATTATTATGATATTTGGTGTCAGCGCCATCCCCGGGACCTGCTGCCTGATTGCCTGACTACCCCTACTACTACTACTCAGTGGCACTCAGTGCATCTCTGGTCGGTTTGCGGCTGCTGCTGTTGTTGTTGTTGTTGTTGTTGTTGTGGGCGAAAACTCAATTATAACAATATGCTCAGATTTATTTCAGCCCAACTAGGTTTTTAGCCTAATTTTGTTGTTGCTGCCGCTGCTGCTGCTGCTGCTGTTGTTGCCCTTTTGGTGTTTTTCAATTTAAATTTGTTTGAAGCTACCTGATCGACGCACCACCGCAAACAATGCAGCGGATGAGGCAGTCCATTAAAAAATATGATATGAAAATCGAGTTGGCCATAAACTACTCGTTGGCCATAACTATGAGCTAATAAGCCGACTCAGTTCGCTGCTGCTGCTGTTTCTGTTGCTGCTCCGAAAATCAAATTCCAAATCAAAACAATGAAAGTGGAGCACAACCGACAACGTCTTCATCAGACTCAGACTCAGACTCTTTCCCTCTGCAAACATCTCAATCTCAATCTGTATTTTTTTATTATTTTATTTTCTATCTTTTTTTGGTTAAAGAAATGCCTGCTAATCATCGGACAATGAAATAAATTACAAACATTGTTCGCTTTTGTAGCCGGAGTCAGCGCTCTGATCATGAGCTGCTCCATTCTCCCATCCGCGCCCTTTCTCGTACCCGCTGTGAAAATTGAAAAGCGCTCGAAAATAGAAAACGTTCAGATTCAAAACACTGAGGCGCAAAGATTAACACCAGCCTCTGGGCCAAGTTTCAAGCAATGATTCCAAAGAGTGTGAATAAATTAAGGCATCAAGATCATAATACCAAACGATCGGCCACGATAAACACTTTGATTAGCAATGTATATGTGTGTGTGTGTGTGCGTATGTGCTTGTGTGTGTGTGTGTGAATGGCAACTCCCGCTGCGAAATTGAAATGGAAGCGGCAGCAAAACGAGCCAACAACAATAAGACCAACAACAACGAACCAAAAAACCAAAACTTGAACCAAGCCACACCAAAAAAAAAAAAAAAAAAAATAAGTAAGAATGCTGTAGTCGAGTTAGCTCGACTACGATATACCCTTAACCCAGTTGTTTTATTGGCAAATTTCCCTTTAAGATGATTTGCACTCAAATGTTCAGTTCTGAAAGTGCATTTCTTACAGATTATTTTTACTCACAAGCCCGAACTGACCGGAACTGGCTGGCTACAAACAAGTGAATATACATACATACAAACAAACATACGTACACGGGGCTCTGCAGAATACACACAAATATATTGACGCTAGCATCGATTATCATGCCATCTCTTTCTCACACATGCGCTCGCCTATTTATGCATGCAATATGAAAATATATTTCCGACTATAACTGTGGAGTTTCTTATTCGATCTTAATGAAATTATGTATATGCATTTTATATATAAATTAGAAGCCTTGTGCAATTTGTTGCTATCGGAAACCGAAATGTATCGATAATTAAGAAACTGAGGCAGTTATCGATCAAATAAAGCAGACTTGATCTGCGCCTGGTACACGAGATCCGCGTGTTCATACAGACGGACAGACGGACAGACGAACAGACAGACGGACATGGCTATATCGACTCGGCTGTTGATCCTGATCAAGAATATATATACTTTATAGGGTCGGATACGCTTCCTTCTGCCTGTTACCTCAATTTTCACAAACCATTATACCCTTTTTACCCATTATTAATAGGTTAAGGGTATAATAAGAATGCTGTAGTCGAGATAGCGCGACTAAAAGATACCCAGTACCCAATCCTAAACTATCCATTTAATTGGTAATTTCTTAGACTTTAAGAATGCCTCTAAACCAAATATCACTTCTAGACTTGAAACATTTTTATGGTGTTCTCTAAGATATTCTTAATACAGTAACTGAAGTGCGTTGCATACCCCATTACACATTTCAAATGGGTACGTGGTATAAAAGCCAAATAACAATAACAACAACAACAACAACAAGACAAATTATGAAGGTTGTGGCTCAAGAGAGCGGCAAACACCAAAATGCCCCATAATTATGACAATCAGTTGTTGTTGCTGTTTATGATGAAGCGTTAATCCGCATTGTTGTTGCCCTGTTATTCAGTTGTTGGCTTAAGAATCTGTTACAGAAAACTTAAAAGCGTCGCTTTAATAACTTTATTGATTTCGATTAAGCGCTATAACGTAGCGTGCAAACAATTTCGATTCGAGCATATCAACATTTAGGTTCAGTTTGAGATATGATCGAATTTTAATGCTTGGCAATGTACAGTATACAATATGGATATCAAATATAGATATATATATATATATATATATATGCATTTGTATATGCACATTCAGAAGTATTCTTTATTTGTTGAGAGAACATGGCAAAAATGGCAAATTTTATAAGGTACTTAAGCTAATATTTGACACATAAGTTTTATGTTTCACTTATCGAGTTTTATATATATTATGATATCATATGTAGGTAGATCGCGCAGTCGAGGGTGCCAGACGCAACTCCATTTAACGCTAAACCCTATAAACAACAATTCATGAACAATAAGGCAAACAAAAATATCTTTTCAACTCAATAAAACCCCATTTACAATTCTCAGATACACGGCCAGTCCAGATACGGACACAGATACAGATATAGATACAGATGCAGACACAGCTACAGAAATACATGCTACATAAAAGGTGAATCCGTAAAATTATGAGTCAAAGCAGAGTTTTTTTTTTTTTTTTTTGTAAGGAGGCAGTTGGAGGAAAATATTTAATGAAAAACGTGTGAAGAATAGTTAAAAGGCGACCAATTTGATTTGCATCGAAAAGTAATTGAGCCACAAAAGTTATGGACGCTCGACGGGGGCACACGACCACGAGCAGAAACCACGAAAAGGTCCAAATACTCGAGGATCGCATCAAAGGGTTGAGGGGATGGATGGGGAACGGGGGGAGAGGGCTAGCCGAAAGTTAAGATCTGGCAACTGTAAGCTGTGCTCAAGCTGGCCAAGAAACCATACTCACAGAGAAAGACAGAGAAAAGGAGAGAATAGACAGAGCGACAAAGAGAGAGAGAAAGAGAGACAGAGAGAGAGAGAGAAAATCTTTCAAATCATGCACAATTATTAAAATACATAAACGTAATAATCATATCAACAGGGCAGCATCGACAACCTCAAAGGGGGGGCAGCAACACGCGGAATCATTAACAGCATGCAACAGCAACGGCAACAACAACAACAACAACAACAATAACAAGCAATGCGCGAACACTGAAAAATTAATAAGCAATAAAATTGCCATGAAATGAACTCCACAAATTCCCATGAAAGCGGCCGCAGTTGCCGTCAACGTCGGCGTCACGCTGTGCAGCAGCGGCAGCAACAGCAACAGCAGCAGCAACAATAGCAACAACAACAACAACAACGACGGCAACCAGTTAAACTTATCGGGCTTAAAGTTTAAACGGTTAATTGTAGTGTACCGCAAACTGGTGCCCCCAAAAACTGAATGCAAATTCAATTGACACATTTTGTGGCATGCAACGTTGACTGTATTTATTGTGGGGCAATAGGAGAAGGGGTATTTGGTGCTTAGAAGCTGATCAGCTGCTCTGCCTACACGCCAACATTTAGTTTCAAATCTCCCGCTTCCTTTCACTCTCTCTTTCTCTATCTCTCTCTCTCTCTCTCTATTTAACTCTCTTTCTCTCCCTCTCCTTTATTCACTGATTAATCAGCGAACAAAACATTTATTTAGAGTCTTCCTTGTGATGCCAAAAATGTTGCTTTAGCTACATGATATTGCTCCTGCATATGTAGTAGTAATTTGATCCCAATTATTACTATACAAATAACTGTATAATTTATAAAATATTCCCTATATTCTGCCTCTCACAAAAAAAAAAAACCTTTTTAATCAACTCTCTCTAAGGATTTAATAGGTGGGAGCAATTTGAAAGACATTGTCAGACTGAAGTCAATTCAAATTTGTTAAATTTAATACTGGACTATATCCAAATATAAATATCTGTAAATTAAGCTATACACGCACAAGCACACACATATACATATAGATATATATCATTATATATATAGATAAGTGCTGCAAGCTCTCCAGGCACATGTATATAAAATGTTGTCTTTAAGGGCAACGTTATAAAATCGTTTCTACGTCATGAAATCGCTTTTCTCACAATTTTTATGGCTTTTGGATATATGTATTTGATTGCGATTTGATTTTGTGGGCTAGATGAGCAGGTCTCCAACAAATTCTCTCTCCATTCTCACATTCTCCAGCGCAAACTCCATGTTTAAGTTGATATTATTGGACTGGCTTTGTGTGTCGAGTAATTTGAGATTTTTACAGCTGGCAATTGATTTGTTTATATCATATTTTGTATGTGGCAACTGACAATTCAATTTTTAATACGTTGCATAAAAATCACGACTCGATTAACGGCACATTCGGCTGCAATAGCTAAAAAAGTGGAATTGAAAAAAAAAATAAAAACACTTTGGTTTCATTTATGCGTATTTCTCATGACATTTTTATAATGTTTTTTTTTTTTCCATTTTTATTTTATTTTATTGAATTCTCTGCCAATTTTATTTGGCAAAAAAAAAAAAAAAATTTGAAAGTGATTTTTTATTTGTTTTGTTTTTACAATTGATTTTTATTTTTGTTGGACAATAATTTTTGTTGTTTTTTAAATACAATATATGTACTTTGCATTCTATTTATAATATTTTGTTGGGTGTCTCATATGTGTTATATGTACTTCTTCTTCTTCTTCTAGTTCTCCTTCTCCTTCTCCCTTCACAAACTGATCAGTTAGCATTTCTTCTTGGTTTTTACAGCATAGTCGTTTAGTCGGGACAAAAAAATTGATTTATTTTGCTTTTGTTTTTTTTTTCTACCATTTAGTTTAAATTACATTTTTACAGACACACTCACACACGCACACACACACACACGCTCACTCAGGCATACAGAAAAAAAAAACTTATTTTCATATAGTTATTAAATATGTATATATTTTATATTTATCGTAAATATTACCATTTCATCTTATAAGCATTGCTTAGCCACACGACAAAAAAAAAAAAAAATAATAAAAAATAAAAATAATAATCAAGAAAAGAATACAATTTTCGATTTTTATTTTAACTTAAAATATTATAAAATGCGCGCTACGAAGCTAATTTTAGTCTCTCTTGGAACATTACAAAGTACGAAAAAAAAAAATTAACTTGCAATAAATAAAATCACTTAGCAATATTTAAGCTCGGAGCCCAGAACTGGAGTGCAAGTGGAAGAAGATGGGAGAAATGAGCAAAAATATAGTCCTTAAATAGTCGATCGATTATGCATAGATTAAAGATTAAAGAACCCGAGAAAAACAAAAGCACAAAATGAGCAAAACACATTTAGGAACTCATAATTCAAATGACAAGGAAATATATAGTTTTATCTTTTTTTTTTTGTTTTTTTTTGTTTTTTTTTTTGTTTTTTGTTTTCTTGATGTTTAAAAATAAAAGACAGCTTTAACTGCGGCGCCACCCGGCCAAGTTAAGATTGAGGCGACCCCAATTGCAGTCCCAGTCCCAATCCCAATCCCAATCCCAGTCGCAGTCCCAAACCCCGTCCCCGTCCCAGTTCCAGTTCCAGTTCCATCACCAGACCCAGTCTAGTTGCGGGAGTGCCTCACGTGTTGTTAAAGAGCAGCGATTCAATGCTGAACGGATTGCTCCGTCGCATGCTGATGGGCGAGGTCTGGTGGACGAGATTGGCCGCTGCAGCGACCGCTGCCGCCGTTGCCGTTGCTGCTGCCGCCGCCGCCGCTGCGTTGTGGTGCTGTGTGTTTTGCAGGTTAAGTTGATGGAACGCCTTGGCGGGAAACAGCAGCGATTTGGGTGATGCCGATTCCTGAGCCGACAACGAATCGCGCTCCTCTGGTTCGCCAGCCTCCGAAGTCTCCGAGTGCATGTAACCAACACCACCACCACCACAGCCACCACCAGCGGCACCAACTCCAACGCCACCTGCTCCATTACTGCTGTTGTGCAGCGTTGGTGGTGCAGCGGAACTGGGACTGCCCAAACTGCCGCCGCCACCAATATAGCTGCCGGCACGCGAACTATCCCCATCGGCATCGAGGCCGCCACAATGGAGCAGACCATGATGGCCGGCGCCCAGTCTAGGTGGACTGACGGCATCGCTGTCCAATTCATCGTCGCTATCGGTGCCGCCAACCACATCGATCTGTATGCCATCATCCTCCAGATCCGAGTCGGAGAACGTTCCATTCGCCTTATGCTGTGATATGTATTCGGCCTTCAGCGCCTCCAAATCCACCGTTATTCCCTTGGCCTGCAGCTTGCGCGCCTGTCTATCGATCGCCTTGGCCAGCTTCTTGCGCCGTCGCGCTCTGTAAATACAACATGGCAGAGAGAGAGAGAGAGAGAGAGAGAGAGAGAGAGCGGGAGAGAGAGTGGGAGAGAGAGAGAGAGAGAAAGGCACAACTTTAGAATCAACCAGAAATGAAACTCAAATTTTGTTTACACTATTTCACAAATTTCCCCCGTCAAAACCCCGTTTTCTACTTTCTAATAGTATTGTATTTTTTAAGTATTGCAAACAGCTTAAAAAAAGAGAAAAAAAACTATTCTAAAAAATTAAAATTCTTGCCATTAATGATGCCACAGGTGCTCTGCTAATGCCACATTGACAATGTACGATACCAATTAAAAAGTACTCAAACTCAAATTAGCTAACATAGTTTTCTAAGGCATTGTGTGAATCGTGGCAGAACAGAACGTGAACATGTGTATTTATACATTAGCAACTCCGTAAATGCCGTGAACTGGCAACTTGTAAAACTGGCCCCATTTTGTCCCCATCCCAAGTCGAACATGGGTGGTAGAAACTTACCGCTCCTTGGCCTTAAGCTCGTTGGGAGGAATGGGTTCGCCGCTGCAGGTCTGCGGCTGTGCATTGTGGGCGGGTCGTCCTGGACCCTTTTTGGTGTGCTCACGCTTACGCACCTTGGCACGTCGATTCTGGAACCATACCTATCTGGAACAAAGCGTATAATCTCAGCAAAGATGCTTGCCAAATCAATCAATCAATCAGTCAATCAATTCAAACAATCGCCAAAAGATCAACATTCATGCGTTTCATGGTGCAGTCGGAATTGGGATTGGAATTGGAACTGAACTCACCGCAACTCGCGACTCCTTGAGATCGAGACGCATGGCGAGCGCCTCCCGCATAAAGATGTCCGGATAGTGGCTGGCGGAGAAGGCGCGCTCCAGTTCCTCCAGCTGCCACGAGTTGAAGTTGGTGCGGGAGCGTCGACGCTTAGCTGCGCTGCTGTCGTCATCCCCATCGCCCGGAAAGCCTGCAAAGATTCAATGTTTGGCTAATTAAAACTAATTGCGATGGTCCAAACTAATAACGATGTGCATCGAGATTCCGGGATTCCCAAGTGTGGTTTGGGCAGATAAACAGAATTCGGGTTGTGTTCTTTTTAACATTAACCCTAATGGCAAACGCTTTGTTATCGCACCAAATAGCCCCCTAATTAAGTGTTGGAAAATTATTTAAATTAACTAAGACAACACACACAACAAACACACACACACACACACAAGAACACACACTCGCAGATAGAAATACAGAAATACACATAAAATGCATAAATATTCATAATCATATATTTCAATTACAAACGCCCAGCATTGCCAGCGGTCCAAAACGAGAGTTAATATATATATATACATATATGTACAGTTCCCCAAACCCCTCCCCTGTGCATTAACCCTTTATCCCATTTGGCCATATCCTGGCTGCAGTTCCCTTTGCCGTCGGCGGCTCGCAATAAAAACCAAACAATTTAATTACGTTTCTATTTGGCTCTTTCCCTTTCCCTTTGCCTCGCATAGTTTCCATTCATATATGCACATATATCTACCAAAACAGGGGGCGTGGAGCACACACACACACACACACACACACACACACACACACAGGGACACTCGCTGTTAAAGGTCTAAGCATGCAAAAGCTTGGCAATTTATCAAACTAACTGCGACCGGGCCAAGAGAATCGCTCGAAAGCCGACAAAAGCCAAAAGGTGTTGCTTTTCGAGACGATTTCGGACTGGCCAAAAAAAAAAAAACAGAAAAAACAGAAAAAACAGCAACAACAACAGCACAGGTCAGCTGCATAGAGATGCTGTGGCTCCTTTTTTGATAGTAGATGCAACCAAACAAAAGCAAATTATTGTTTAATTCTATGATTTGTGGCACGTGGTTAAATCATGTTTTTAGAATCCCTAGAATATTCAAATATTCATTTGAATGTGAATCCCAATTAGTCATTCAAGCTAAGTTTAGCTTCATTTTATGCGCACATCGGTTTCGTTTCCAATTCGAAATTCTTTAGTATTTCTGAGATTTGATTCAAATGAAATTCATTTTATTTTTGCTATTCAAGAGAGAATTAATTGTATGGCTTGGATAATGATTTAAATGCACAATTGTGAATACACTCACTGTTTTTTGGACACTATTCAAAGCGCGTGCCAACTTTCCCCAACGCTAACAAATGAATGCACATTCATTCGATTCAAATGCATTCTATTGAGACTGATTAATGTGCATATATAATACATAAATACCGTTTGATATAAAATGCCAATAAATGCACTCATTATAATCAGCTCGGCTCACTTTAACCACACACTCTATATATGTAGATATGCATATAGCTTTTAATTATTCATACACACACACTATGAATACGCCCGTCTCATGCAATTTTGCCACTTTGTAAACATATCCTTAACTAATGCCAGAACCTCAATCTACACACACACACACACGCACACACACACAGATGCATAAACATGCTCCCTACGTATAATATAACCCCCTTCCTCTGTGGCACGCCCCTAATGAATGGTTCTGTGCCGTTTGCTGTTAAGTGTATCTAATTATGCGCAAGGCGCTGTTACGTTTTGCCGCGCTTTGCAAAAGCGACAAAAAACTCGTTTGTTTTAATCGACGCGACGCGACGGTCAGCTTCAGTTTGTTGTGTATACATGTGTGTATGAGTGTGTGTGTGTATGTGTGTGTGTGTGTGTGTTAATAACTCAATAACAACACCAAATACACAACAATAATAGAGACATTAAAAGCAAAGCGACAAACGGCAAGCAAAACGTTTCGGGCAAACCGAAAGGGCGCAGCGTTGCCACATTTCACGAGTGTTTCGAGTGTGAGTGTGAGTGCGAGTGCGAGTGCAAGTGTGAGTGTGAGTGACTCGCATGCACACAAAGTGCATTCAAATGACTTAATAATAACCAGTCAGAGAGTTTAGTCTGAATATGTGAGTGCAGCACATAGTGCCTGTTGTTGGAGGGGGTGAGGGTGGCTTGCGTCATTTGTGTGATTTGTGCTGCAAAAGGATAATTGAAATTTATTATGATTATTGCGCCCACCGTGTACCAAGTGCCAACTGCCATGTGCAACGAGCAATGTGCAACGAGCCACAATGGAATTGCCACTTTTGCCACCATCATCATCTTTTTGTGCAATTTGGCAACGCTGCTGCAAACGGAGAGACCTGAGAAATGGGAGCGAAACAAGTTGTGTTTGTGTGTTGAGTGTGTGCTATGTGCTGTGTGTGTGTTGTGTGTTGTGTGCATGCCACAGACACATTCCGTGGCATGCTACCTTCGTTTACAGCGCGCGTCAGCCAAGCAATATAACAGTTACACACCCCTAACCGACCTTACCCCAACCCCAACACACACCCCCCACGGACAAGACGCGCGGGCCACTTAAGTCATAAAAATTAAGGCAACTACAACAAAACCAAAGCAAAACGGAAAGAACAAAAAAAAAAACAGAAAAGACTGAAAAAAAGGAAACTCTTTGGCCTGTCCACATTGAAGTTAAACGCAACAACAACAACAACAACAACAATTTGAACAAAGGGTGTGCCAACGTTAATGGGGATACCGATAGGGATGGAGGAGATTGGGAGTTGGAGGTTGGGAATGCTGGCTTCCTGGTATTCGTGAGAGGTTTAAACTTAATTGTAGGCAAAAACCAAATGATTATTGACCAAATTGTTAGAATGCTGAGCTTGCGGCAAGCTTATCGGAGCATGCAAATTGAATGGGAAACGAATACTCACTTCTATTCACTCAATTTGTTATGAATGTGTTTGCTCTGCACTCATTTCATCTGTCCAAAATCATTCAATCACAACTGGAATTCATTTGACAAACAATTCTCTCAACTCATTTAATCAGTTATTTGTCAATTTCTTTAGAGATCGTTTTATCAATTCTTCTTTGTTTGTTTCGTAAACGTTTTTGCAATATGTCGAGTGACTGCTATGCACAGATCACTAAAAGGGTTTTAGGGCTTTTTCTTTCTATATTTTCCTGTTTTCGGCATTCCCAATCTTGCTGATTATTTTCAGAGCTATCCTTTAGATGTGCAGGATTTGATTTGCTTTTTTATCTAGCATTTTCGATCAGGATTCAATACATCTCTGTGTCGCTTCCGTTAAAGCTGCCGTGTTGCATGTTTAATATATAATTAATATAATATTGTATTGCAGGTAAACTTGACTTCCGTCCACTTGGGACCCTTCGCTTGACCCAAAAACCTCATTACGAGACGGAAATACTTTAAAAATTGAAATCAAATCTATTTGCCAGCAGCGATTCATCATCTGTCAGTCGTCGGTGGGCAGTCGCCAGTCGACAGTCGTCAGTTTTTCAGTCAGTCATAAGTTCAAAAGGCGGAAGTGCTGTTGTTGCTGCCGCTGCTGCTGCTGCTGCTGCTGCTGCTGTTGCCGCTGTTGCTGCCGTTGTTGCTGCTGCTGTTGCCGTTGCCAACTCCTTCAACTCATTTTGAATTCATTACGAGCGAAACAACAACAGAAATGCAAACAGTGGCTTGGCTACAGCAAGAAGAAGACGAAGAAGACGAAGAAGAAGAAGAAACAAAATGGCGGCGCCAAACGAAAAATCGCATGATAAATGATTTCGATCGTTTTATGACAGTTTCTTCATTTCCGGCATGAAATGAGCAAAAGCAACCGAAAAAGAAAACCGGAGCATGGCCATGTGACTGATGGTGATGTGTGTGTGTGTGTGTGTGTTGACGTCGTCACTACACACCCTCCCCCCGCACACAACACCGCCCCCTACCTGCTCAACACCCCTCCGTCTACCGTATTTTTGTAGTTGTTTTATTTTCTGTTTTTTTTTTTTTTATTTTTAGCTGAGCAAAATGATTAATGAGCTTTGGCAACGACACAAAACTGAAGCGAACCCCTGCACCAGAAAGCCGAACCGATCCCAACACCCACCCAACAGCAGCCACACCACACCACAGCACACCACACCACACCACACCATACCATACCACGCCCACAGACGTGTGTGCGCCCACGTCTCCGGCGCCGACTTGGAGTCCCACCAAGCGCGACTGACTATCTTCTGCCATCGCGCGTTGGCTAATCAAATTGAATCAAATCAAATTAATAATTGCTTTTTAAAATGGCGACGCAGGAAGTAGGCGCTGTCTGTCCCCAACACATGACCCCTCTCCACCACTCTCTCTCAGTCATCCTCTCACTATCTCTCTCTCTCTCTGTGTCTCGCTCTCTGTCTCTGTATATGTGGTGAGTGGTGCTTGGCTTGGCAATTAATTAAACATTCCCCCACAACCGTCGCGGCAAAGTGCAGTTAATAACCAGCAAAAAGCTGCTCACTTCGAGAGCGCACCTTGAAGGCCACGCCCACATGCAAACGCCCCCCGTCGATGGCATTGGGCTTACACGACGGTATCAACGCATTGGATATGTGCATTACGACCATAATTACACCAACTAGCCATCATTTGTTAATGCTAATTGGCCAATGAGCCGCGGCGCTGGCTCTGACTCTGACTCGGAGTCGGACTCGGACACTGACGGTTGTGCTCTGACTTAAGGACGCCTCTTGGCCAGGCTTATTTGGCCCGCTGAGTGTTTGAGTTGGCAATCAAAACGCAACTAACTCAATTGTTGGGCCGGAGCTCATCAATTTGGCCCACTGATTGCTGTCCAGCAAATGAAATGTGTTCTTTAAGCCATGGAAAATCAGAGAAAGAAAATTGGTTTTCATTTACCCACAACGAGACTTGGATGGGAAAACACTTGATGCGATTCAATAAGTAATTAAACGATTATTAATGAATAACGATAGCGATAATTTTTCACATTAAGCGTTATCGTTATCATAGAAATAGTAAAACCGAATAAGTCGAGGAATACCAAAAATAACAATTATGCTAATCGGAAATGATCGAATATAAAAGTCGGAATATATATTGTACCTATGTATATTATATTCAACGTAAATCTTTCTAATCAATAAGCTCAGATTGGATACAATATGATAAAATATAAAAAAAATGGCCGAATGACTATTCTAGACAAATTGCACTATAAATTTAAAAATTGAACTGATTATTCCTATTGAAGTAATGTCACCTCACACACAAGAACTCAAGAACTCATATCACATTGGATTATAATAAGAAAAGTGCTAAGTACTAAATAAAAAACCAAAAAAAATTGACTTTAAAGAAAATACCAATAATTTCAAAGTTAAATTTCAGTCAGTTGATCAAGTTGAGGACAATCCTTATAAACAGTCAGTCTGACCTAATTTGACATTTGATGATAGAGCTTAATTTTAAATATTGTGATAAATAATAAATTCAACAAGTCTGATCATTATATACTATAATACCATTGTGAACTGTCGCATATTATTTGAAAAGAATTTGGAGAATCTTTGTGATTGTGTGAATGAGAAATGCTTGTAGACACTATACTTAAAATGTGGCTACCTCAGAACTGACTGACTGATATTGATATTATTGTCATTCATTCAGTAGACTAGATTCGATTTCCAATTCCAAATCGAATATCAGTTTTATTCGCTTCGACCTTCAGCGCACAGCAGGCGGCATGCGGCAGGCGGCATGCGGCAGGCGGCAGGCATCGAGTCTCCGGCAGCGATACTCAGATCATGTAATAGTTCCCCGGGCCACAGCTACTTTGTATGCTAAAATCAATCGGATTTTACATAATAAGCGCTCGCTGATTAGCTAAATCAATAAATATGCTTTGTAGGTAGCAAAAGTCAAGCGACTGGCAAAAAAACTACTGACAAACCAAATACATTTAGCCGGCCACCGGCTAATTGAATGAATTAGCATATTGCGACTTGCTATTGATAACGAATACGAATAGTGTCAATCAATATATATATAAACATATCTCTCTCTCTCTCTATCTGTAGACCTGGCAATAAATTATAATGCATTAGCGCAAAAGTTTTGTGAATCGAACAAACAAAAATCCGTAAAAATGAGCTCAAATAAATTTCGCACAATTTTTATTAGGAGCTTAACGTCGATTGGCCATCAATCGATAAATAAATTGATTTCTTGCGAATCCGAAATATGTTCAAATTTCGGACATGCTTCACTTTTGAATAACAACATATTTGTTAAGAATTAAATTGGATAATAATAAGCCATATTCAATTGATCGATTTCTACAAAAAAGAGATTTCATTTAATTTCCCCACAAATAGACTTTTTCTGAACAGGTTCAATTTTTGAGAGTACTACATCTACATATAATCTTAATGTAGGATATATTGAATATTATGGTGAAAAT
The DNA here is from genome assembly GCA_035042185.1 of Drosophila kambysellisi. Classification (NCBI taxonomy): domain Eukaryota; kingdom Metazoa; phylum Arthropoda; class Insecta; order Diptera; family Drosophilidae; genus Drosophila; species Drosophila kambysellisi. Next base: position 3,655,423 of record JAWNLS010000691.1, on the reverse strand, counting down.
GGTTAATTATGATTATAATTGTGGAAATAGTTTACCAAAAATGTTGTAAAGGACCTGCGATTTGAAGTTGATCAGGCTGATTTCTAAGAAGAAAGAGAAAGATAAAATTCTTAAGGTCTTTTTGAAAGATCATCATTTTGGTATACATACGAACATTTAAAGACATACATGTATACATATACATAGGAAGCATAGGATTGAAAACGGGATTTGTATGTCGATCACAATATCTTAACTACGATTTGTCATCTCTTTCGGGGTACATCTGGTACCCAAGATGCACCCAAGATCTTCAGCTAATAGGACACAATCTTAAGCCTGTCTACGATCCTTTCTTTTTTCATTTTTTTTTTGTTTTTTCTTTTTAATTAATAGTAATACAAACTATTGAAACTATTGATTAAGAATCTGAAACTTAATCATAATGGTAATCTTAATGTTAATCTCAATTTAAGATTTACAATGTCAAGTCAAGAGTGTGCTCTTAAAAATGCAACTGTTCTTGATGTGATTATTCATTCTAGAATAAAACGGACTCAATCTTCGACTATATTCTCTCTCTCTCTCTCGCTCACACATACAGATAATGTGTTTTCTTGTTTTTTAGACTTACCGCCATCCTCGTTGGAACCCTCGCTGGGCGGTCCCGCCGGCGGCAAGCTCTGCCGGTTGCCGATCATGAGCCGATGCTGTATGGTTGCAACGGTGCTGGCAACGGCGGCAACCGCTGTTGTTTGGGCGGCGCTAACGTTGCGGAGCGCTGCGGCACTGAGCCCGGTGAGATTTGCAAAGGCATTGCTGGCATTAACCGCTGCCATTTGGGTGGCAGCCGCTGCAGCAGCGGCTGTGGTGGGATGTCCGCCGGCGGCGGCCTCAAAACGCGGCCGGCCCAAAAACGGTCCGTTTGGGCCAAAGACGCCGGGCACCCCAAACTGCAGGAATGGTCCCCAGGGTGGTACGCGTACGCCGCCGGGCGCCAATTGTGCGGCGGCAGCATAGAGCTGCAGTGCAGCCGTCGGATGCAGTCCCTCCGATGGCATGGTGACGGCACTGCTGCTGCTACTGCTGCTGCTTGAGGCGCCGCTCAAACGTTGCTGCAGCTGTGGCGGCGTCGCTGCCAAATGGCTGTGATGCAGGCTATGACTGTGATTCGAACTGTGACTCGAGCTGTGACTCGAACTGTGACTCGAGCTGTGACTCGAGCTGTGACTGGTTCTTTGGCGCTTGACTTCCGGTGATGTGTTGTTGTCGCTGCTATTGTTGTCCTCCTGCTTCAAGCTAAAGTTGTTGCTGCGGCTGTTTTTGTTGCTATTGTTGCTGTTGTTGTTGTTGTTGTTGATGTTACTGCTGTTGTTATTGTTATTAATATTGCAGAGCTTTTTGCTCTCCGTTGCGGCTGGTGTTGTTGTTGGCTGCTGTTGTTGTTGCTCTAGTACCATTATGGCCCAATCTGCGGCAGCTGTTTAGGCCATGGAATGCCTTCAAGTTTTCAAAACAACAACGCGAACAACAAAATAAAAACACACACTCGCGAACTAAAACACGCACTTAACACTTGACACACACACACATACATGCATTGATGTGTGTGTATGTGCACATGCACTTTTCGCACACTGGCGCCGTTTACCGTTTACTTTCAGTTTTACGTGCTCAAAAAAAAATATAAACAATGATGATGATGATGTGCAAGTTTGCCGTTTGCCGTTTGCCGCTTGCCGTTTGCCGTCGGCCGGCGTTCGCCCAAGGAATGCAAAAAACAAATAACACACACACGATGAGTGCACTCCAACTAGTCCAACATAGTCTCGGTGAGCGCGCCTCTCAACCAAAAGCTTTGATAGTTGTCTCTGTGTGCGTGTGCGTGTGTGTGTGTGTATGTGTGTGCCTGCCTGCCTGCCTGACTGCCTTCGAATGTGTATATGCGTGTGGGTGTTTTTTTTATTTTTCTTTTAGGAGAGAGACAGAGAGAGAGAGAGAGAGTGCGGGGCAGCAGCAACAAGCAGCGGACGACGCAAGCGCTCGCAATGAAAATTCAATTTGAACTGAGCGCCGCTGACGACGCGCCAAGCGAGGAAACCAAAAAGGCGCACAAACACATTTAGAGACCAGGCGTCAGCGTCAACGTCAACGTTAACGTTAACGTCAACGGCTGCGCGCGCCAAGCGCGCAGAGAGCGACACACAAAACGAGAGCAACGGCGGCAAAAGGGAGAGCGAGAGAGAGCGTGCCGAATAGAGCGAGTCAGACAGACAGCTGGGTATGCAATACGAGAACCACCACCGAGCCAACGAACCAACGAACCACCAACACCAACCCAAGGCAAGCAGCGGCAGAGATTGTTGCCATGTTGTTGCGGTCGCATTTAACTGTGTGTGTCGTGTGTGTGTGTGTGTGTCGCGTGTGCGTGTGTGTGTGCGAGTGCGAGTGAGCTGGAAATTCATCAAAAAGCAACAACCACTTAATTTTTATATGCGCAGCGTCGCCTGTTTCAATTTTGATCAACTTGGCCACTGCTGCTGATGTTGCTGGCGTCGCTGCCGACGCTGCTGCTATTGTTGTTATTGTCCCTGGGTAATTCATTTCAAAGAATTGCTGCTGTTAACTGTATGTGTGTGGCTGTGTGTGTGTGTGTGTGTGTGTGTTGTGTGCTTGTGCGTCGCCATTTTCAATATGGAGTCGTCAGTGGCTGGCGGCTGCAGTGAGAGCGAGACAAACAGCTGTTGTCTGAACACTTTCATTGGCTGTCGAAAGCTTTATGAATACTGGGAATTTTTCGCCAGCAGCAGCGGCTAAGGCGCCATTGCCAAAAACGACTTGAAGAGTTTTCAATTTTCTTTGCATGTGAGTGTGCGCGCACGTTTGTGTGTGTGTGTGTGCTTGTGTGTGAGCAACTTTTCCAAGGGCGGAGTTATGCAGCATTTTTCAATTTGCGCCACATCAAATTATTATGCTCCACTCTGCTGCCGCTGCCAGCGTCGACGCAGCGCAAAGCAATATTCAACTCCCAATCTGCAGCTACTGTTACCCACCAAACCCCCCATTTACCACCTCCCACACACCCCACGCTCCACCACCTCGAACGGCTGCGCTTCGTTCGCTGCTCCCAATAACCATAAATGGCAATTTTGCAGCGCCAAATAGAAAATGAAAATTCGTTAACAATTAATTAGCAAACGATATTTTGAACTCAAACCTCCACTCCCCCAAATCCCTCGCTCTCCTCGCCCAAAACGCTGCGTTTCCCAGCATATTTGGAGAGCGTTTAACGGGGGGTTTGTGATTCTTTTATTCTTTTGAATTATATTGCGTGGAGACCTGCAGCTTGCATATTCTATTATTATTATTATTATTATTGTTATTATTATTATTAACAATTATTTATTTTTGCTCTCGAGTGCGAGCGAGATGGCCATAACTCGACACAAGCAGCAGACACAACGGCGACCAATTTGCTTTTAATTTGTTAACATAAACGCCTCGCACTGAGCCCCATCCACCCACAGCCTCCCGTTCCCCCTCCCGCCTACTATTACTCCTGCTCTTGTGCTCGCTGCCAACTACAACTTCGGCTACAGCTTCAAGTCGTGTGTGTGTGTGTGTGTGTGTGGGTGTGGGAGTGTGTGCGGCCTGCGCATGAATCATTCATTTTATAGCGCAGCTAACTGCTACGCCGACTGCAACAGCAACAGAGACGCTCCACTTAACCCATTTGCTGTACACCAAACCAACAGCATTCCCTCATCTCCACTTCCCCCAACCCATCCCCGTACTATCTGAAACGGTCAGTCGACCATCCAGCAAAGCTGGCTAAAAGCTGAGCAATCAATGTCATTGCTGCGGGGGTGTCTATAAAGCATATATTTTTTTTCGTTTCGCCCCCAAATCTCTCGACAGCCACCCCCAAAAACAGCAGTCATGCCACTCCCCAAAAACAAAAAAAAAAACAAAAAATACATAAAAAAAAAAAAAAAGAAAGAAATCACATCGTGCAGCATCCCCTAAGCCTCCGTTCCGTTGCAGCACAGCCCACTGCAGTGTCAACTGTTTTGTTGGCAGGTTACTTAATTGCTCTGCTCTTTGCTCTGCTTCTCCACTGTCTCCCACTCCCACTCTCTCTCTCTCTATCTCTCTCGCTCCCTCTCTTCAGCTCTCCCACTCTAGCTGTGTATCTCTGTCGCTGTCAAGGTACGTTCCTTGTCACATGTGCGGCGTTGTCTGCTGGTGTTAATTTTATTAATGACATACAACGCCAGTGTCCCCCAACTTCCCACCCACACCCCCCTCTTTCACCCGCTTGCCACACCTGGCAGTCCCTGTTCACGTTGTTAATACAATTTTCATGCGTACGAAAACTTAATTAATTCTGCTACAGTTTGTTGCAAAAGTTATTCCTTTTTTTTGTAGCTCTCAACTTTTCCGTTCCTTTTTTTTTTGCAACCAAAATGGCAGCCGTCAGTTGCAATACCTTCCACCCCTCCCCTCCCCATCCAGTTGTCCAGCCCTTGTAGCAACGCCTTCACCAAATCAAATGAATGAATTTTAATTATCTTTTGTGGTTGCCCTATCCTCACCGCCACCCCACAGCTGCCCCCAAAAAAGCTACAAAGCAAAAATAAAAAAAAAAAAAAAAAGATGTGAAGAAAGAAGAAAAGTTTTTGGTTAAGCGAAAAGTTTTTGGAGCAGGTAGCTGGCAAAGTTTTTCTGACTAGCCGGAAACAGGAACATAAGCCCCCGGGAAAGCTGCCTGCAAGAGCGGAAATAGTATGAAAAACAAGCAACAACATTAAAACATCAGAGTCGAGGACAACAGCAACAACAACAACAACAGAAACAGAAGCAACATGAGCAACAACGGACAAGTTTCTTATAGCTTATACAAATATATATACACATATGTGAATTCATACCTTATATATGAAGAACATATGATGTATGTAATGATGGGATACTGCTATTGGATAAGTCAGCATATAAGCATATTTTAGGGAATTCGTTTGTTTTTAACATATCGAGGCTAAGCACTGAAAGATTTTCTTGAATTTATTACAAAGCTAAAGATAAAATATAAAAATAAAACATAAAATATAGTTAAAAAACACTTATTATTTTGTAATACTATTTTTTTAATAGTGAGAGTATCACGAGGATATGAAAAATAATCATTGAATAGTTCGAAACCCAAAATATATTGTACATATCCACACATTAGACGTGCTCAAACAAATACTGGGATATAAATGCCATGATATACTGGGAATTTGAAGTTGCTCACAGTGGGACATTTGCCACAGCTAAGCACTGGCTGCTAGTCTTGGCCAATTTGAGAGTGTTTGAGCGAATTGCGGTTTGATTGTCACATCAAGTGTTCACAAGGGACTCCTAAGCAATGATATATATATATAAATATATATATATATATGTAGGCATGTATAGCTGTATATACAAATAAATAAAAAGAAGATGCTGATGCTGATGCCGATGCCGATGCTGATTATTCAACAGAGTACATGAAATTACAAAAACCGTTATAAGCGCAGCCGCTAAGTGCTGTACAGTTAAGCAAGTTTTTGAACACCATTAGGATTAAGTATTGTATATATCTAGGATAATGGGGTGCCAAACAATAATGAGTTGATAAAATAATGAGCGATTTCAATTGTTTTTGCACCCCAGCCGTATGAAATTTACAAACTATTTAAATCAGTATTAATTTGGATTTTCAAAATATCTTGAATTGCATAGATTCAATTTTGAGTTTTTGCACTTGCAAAATTATACTCTCACAAAAAAAAATCACTCAAAACTCCAGAAAAAATATTCTTTTTGCTTTTAGCTTCTAAACATATGAAATATGTATGCAAATCATAAAAATATATTTCTTAATAGTAGAAACTATTTCTAAAATCTCGAAATGCAAATTTATTTTATAAACAAAAAATAACTTTTCTGAGATTCATAAAAAAATATTTTTTAGCTATTGTCAGCTTTCGAGGCTTGTTTTTTATTTTTAAATTCAATTTATATGAGTTCACATACTATCTACAATGTTTTTATATGTGAAATATTAAAATAATAATGTTTAATATTAATTAAAGTACACAAATCAAAAAACACCTTGGACATATTTTTTACGTCCTGGATTTAAGAAAAAAAAAAAAATAAAAGTCAAACATTTATTTTAGAAATTAATTTCTAAATAATAAAGTGAGTTGCACTTGACGCCAAGAGTTTAGCGATGTTCAAAAATGTAGGTATATTTTTTTCTGATTGTATCTACATGAATCTGTAATTAATTAATTAATAAGTAATTATGATAATGATATATTTTAAATTTACTGTAAATATAAGTTTATCTGATGTTTTCTATATACTTATAATTTATTATTATACATATAGCTCGAAGAGACAGTATTCTTTATTGCTCCATCCTCATTCTACTTTATAATATTTAATTTCACGATCATTCTTTAAGTTCTTGACTTAGAGAAATCATACTACAATTTATATATAAATATATATATATATACACACACATATAAATACATATATATAGAAATCATAGTTTGTGTGCATCTTATAATTGCAACAGCTGTGGTTTCAATTAAATATCACAGTTAAACGAGCGTGTTAATTGCTCATCAATGTGACAGGGAACTGATAAGCCATAACCATAATGTGACCGCAGCATATCAAAAGTCAATGCCACGCCCACTTGCCACAGAATGAGGCAGCAAAACAGGATCAACAGATGCAGCGCAACATTTTTACGTGTGCTTATTTATATTATTATGCGGTGCTGTTTTTGAAAAAAAAACAAAACACATGTGTCGCTAATTTGCTACGGGATCTTGGCCACGCCCTCTGACCAACAATAACAACAACAACACACAACACACAACAACAAAAGTGGGCAATTCTCTGTTGCTGATGCTTGTAAAAAATATCGTTTGAATGCAGACCAGGCCAGGACAACCCCTCAGTGCCTGTGCCCAATGCCCTCCTCATCTCCCTCCCCCTGCCACCTCTGGCTGGCTGGCAGCTCTTCTTATTTTTGTGGTTATTGTTGCTGTTGTCTGTTGTGTTGCCTGAATAACACCAGCCAAAAGTCAAGTCACACGAAATTATGGCAATTACGTTAAGCAGCCATTTATTTTTATGAGCCCACGAATTATGAATAATTGCGGCAACAACAATACAGTTAGTAACAACTATTAAGGGCGCTATTTGACTACAGCGGGGCAGGGAATCGAAGAGGTCTAGAATAGAAGGAGGAGTAGTTGACGCACACACCCACACACACACACACACACACACACACATAGATACATACATCAATGTATCGATGCATGTCAACAAAATCGTTAGCACCCAAGTTCGAAAATCCATTTGACACTCGACGTTCTCATAATGAACAACTGGCATTGTATTTTGGCAAATGATCGACCATTTAATACCCTGTAAGACAATTAACTTCAATTAAGTGGATGGAACAACTTCAAAGCACTTTTCTTGGGTTCTTCTTGACATTCATCTCATACATATGTATATACATCAACTGCGAATCAGTTGAATGCAATTTGTTGAATTTTTATAATTGTTTGTTTCCAGGAAAGATATACAAACTACTTAAATAGGTCACCACTCTATATGGCACTTATCTGATATCGGAGTTGAATTGTCTGCCCCAGTAGTGGCATCTACAAATTTATCGAGGGTGCGAGAATCAAAATTCGTCATTAGGCTCATAAAATCCCAATGACTTGGCAAACATCAACACTCAAAATCTAAGCCACGAAAAAAAAAGAAAACAAAAATAGAAAACTGGCCAAAAGGAAAGCAAATGTGAAAATGGCTGAAGCTAGCCGAAATTGGAATACCCTAACCCTAACCAAGAAGAAGATTAGGGAAACTGTGTGCTTCTGTGAACCAAAAGGTAAAGGAAAAAAATGTATATGGCCAAAAGCATGAAATTTGCTCTCCAGTTACAAACGGCAGGTGAAAATGAAGAAGCTCAACTCGAATGAAGGGCAAAACAACGTTTGCCAAATAGATGGTTGGACCAATTCCATAAGATGGTTTCTGGTTTATGGTTGCTTGGCTAGCAGACGACAAACAATTGACATTCATTGGCCAGTTTCATGGTCCTGCTGCCACACATACCCCCTGCTCCCCAAAAACGCTTTCTCGATATTGTCATTCTCGTTCTTCTTCTCCTTCTCCTTCTGCTTCGCCTTCGCCTTCTCCATATCCTTCTCCGTCTCCGTCTCCGTTCGTCTGCTCATTCTGGTTCTCATCGTTGTCTACTTAGCTGTCGCGATTGATTTTCTCTAACGCCAACATCAGTGGCATCCTTCTGCCTCTGCCGCTGCCGCTGCTTTTGCTGCTGCCTCTTCCTCTGCCATCGGCTGCTGCTGCAGCACGGCCTTATCCTTGGCTACGTCTCCTCGCAACGCTGGCGGCAAATAAATTACATTGTAATTTGTTTGTCCTCGTCGTGATTGTTGTTGTTGCTGTTGTTGTTGTTGTTGGCTGGCTAGACCATCCAACCCTCAGTTTGGGGGCGTCGACAGAGCTTCCTTGTTGCTGTTGTTGTTAGCTCGTAATTTGATTTCGAGTGCCTTTTGCCCACCGCCCACCGCCCACCGTTTTGGCATTGCTCATTTTTAGCTTGGCGACGTGCCCAGCAGCCCTCTAACGCTATCTCTCTCGCACTCTCTCTCACTCTCTCACACTCTCATGTGCTGCTCACCCATCACCTCCCGCAGCGAGAGCTCATTTAAAGTTGATGGTGTGTGAAAAAATGTGAACAGATTGTTATGTAATTGAGTTTTTAGGCAGCCGTTTTGAGGTCGCCTTTTGTGGCTGTGCCTGTGACTCGTTGTTGTTTGGCTGCCTGCCTGACTGGCTGTCCTTGCTGTCCTTGCTGTCCTTTATGTCCTTGCTGTTGTTACTTTTTCTCTGCTGTGGGTGTTGTTGTCGTATTTGTTACATTTATTTGTCGCTTGATTTGATTTCGTTCCCCAGCCGCTCGTTGCCGGCACGTTTTCCTTTTCATTTCAGCCCCTTTGCGGTTTATTATTGGCCATCACAACTCTTGGCTGCATTAGTTGGCCAATTTGTGGTCCGAATTTTAACTTGTTCGCCGTTAAGTGATTGTACATTAATCGTATTAGAAACTCTTAGTTAAACACTTCAGGTAATCTTTGACTTTCTTAAACCCAAATTAAAAGAATGTATTAGAAATGATTGAAAGTTATTTAAGTAAACAATTATATTATATATTATGTATATACATATATATATATTATAGAAAATATATATTATTTAAAAAATTAAATTTAAAAATCTCAGCTCTTCGTTATTAAAATTGATTAATTCAGCAATTAGTTATATTTGAGATCAAAAACATCAAAAGTTATTAAATTAAACTTGTTTGGTTATAATAAAATACATGTCGAAGAACCGTTCTTCGAGTAAATTAGTTGATTAAATCAAAAATAATTCACTTTATAGATTTTTGAATGCATCAACTTTGTTTCCTCTGAACAATAAAAGATGGGTTTTCATTGTGCTTTGCGCTTTTGGGGTTTTTGAGCATTTCGGAACCCAGTCATAAACATAAAAATGCATTTTGGCATCGACAACGATCCACACATTGGTTATGCTTCTCCGCTGTCCACTGTCCGTTGTCCACTGTCCGTTGTCCGTTGTCTGTTGTCCGTTGTCTTTTGGTTGTTGCTTGTTGTTTGTTGCTTGTCGGTCGCTTGTAACGATCACGAACAACACCTTGAGAGATCTGGACTCGTTTGTGTTCATGTTTCGTACGTACAGTACCCCTATCACTGCTCCTCCTCCTACTCCTCCTACTCCTACTGCTCCTCCTGCTCCTCCTGTTCCTCCTGCTCCTCCTGCTCTTTCTTCACCTCCTCCTCCGCCATTCCCTGCCCCACCCACAGCTCCGTTCGTTGTCGTTCTCGTTCTTATTAGCTTGCATTTAAAACGCAGCAGGGTTTTCACACCTTTTGCACCCCACTGCGTCTGTCTATCTCTCTCTCTCTCTCTCTCTCTCTGTCTGTCTCTATATTTTTCTTCGCAGTCTCTGTGTGCCGACAATGAGTGGAAAGAGAGAGAGACTGGGGGGGGGGGGGGAGGCGAGAATAAGCTGAGAAGAGCGCACGCGCGGCACAATCAAATTCAAATCACTTTGCATCTTTGAGATCTCAATAAAAATCTTGTTCTTCTCTCGTCTTTTCGTTGCTTTGTTGGTTGTTGCTGGTGTTGTTGTTGCTGTTGTTGTTGTTGCTGGTGTTGTTGCTGGTGTTATTGTTGCTGGTGTTGCTTTTGTGGTTTGTTGTTGCCGTTGACTTTAATTGTTGCCGCAGGAGCATTGCTCAAATATTAATTGGTTTTTGTCCGTATGCCAAGCTGGAGGATTTCTGGCTAAAGATGCTGACGTCGATGTGAACGCAACAGCCTCTGCCTCTGCCTCTGCCTCTGCCTATGGCTCTGCCACTGCCACAGCCGCTGCCGCTGCTGACGCCTGACGCTTGACGCAGCTGCCTCTTGAGTGTTTTGTGTGTGTTGCGGCTGCAAAAATTAATTACGATATCATGATTTACAAAATTAGCCGCAAATGGCGCGGCCTTTTTTTCTTCTTCTTCTTCTTCTTCTCTCTCCTCTCCTCTCCTCTCCTCTTTATGTGGCCAATTTGGAATGGGGCGTGGCGGTGTGGGCATGGCTCTTCTTCAATTCCTATGCCCCATAGCCGTAAAATGCTAACATAAATATGTATGTATGTATGTATGTATGTATGTATGTGTGTATGTGTGTATGTGTGTATGTGTGTATGTATGTATGTATTTTTGTGTGTGTTGCCTGGAAGTGTGGAATCCCAAATCGGCAAGTGAATATTTTGACTTCAAGAGGAATCTTAGAGTCTCCTAGGTTTCCACACATGCACCCAATGCATCCAATACTTCAGTAGAGACCAATCGTTGGTATACTTTAATTATTTGACTATAATTAAATAAAATATTTAAAATTAGTAATACGACTATTATTAATCCCTAGCCTAAAGCTACCGTTACTTTGGCAAATCAATTTTCAATTCCCCGTCCACTTTGACCCTAGTTTGCCCATAGATTAATTTAGGATTAAAAACGAATGCAGCTTTTTGGATTGGATTTCTAATTCGGATTTATTATTTTTATTTTTATTTTTTTTCATGTTGATAGAAAGGCTTCCAAGTAACTAGATAAATAGAAAATGCATTCAAAAATTGCTCAATTAAACCAAACTGAACCGATTTCCCTGGAAGTATTTGGAAATATTAGCTTATTATAAGTGTAAAATATGTTAATAAAATAATGACTAAAAGTTAATTGCCTGATATAAATTTAAAAAATGTTCAGTACCAGTTGAAAACATTTGTTGGCTCAAACCCTCTTTTGAGGTTAAGTCAGTTTAATAGATGACAATATTATTGTTATTATTTTTATTGCAACATTGGCTGCTGCTGTTGAACTTTATCAAGCTTGCATCGCTGGCAACTCGTCAAGCATTATTCGAGGGTGGGTATTTTGGGTGGGTTGTTGCCACGCTCAAGCCAACAAATCGCAACACTTGCCAAATTGCTGGCCCGATTTTGTGGCACAAATCATTTCTGCAATATATACCCCCCTGCCACTTGCCACTTGCCACTTGTCTCTTAACCGTGGGCTCCCTCCACTTTCCCTCACACGCTTCCATGCCATCTCTTCAAGCAGCTTATGATGGACACGTAGAAGTCATCAGTGGCTTTCATTATGGCTGCTTTAGTGAGAACGGGAGTGGAGATGGGGGTGGTTGGTGGGATGGAGCTGGAGCTGGAACTGGCTGCTGCCACAAATTGTGGTCTCATTCATTTTCATAAGCACTAAGCTACAACACACTCAATGTGTGAGAAAAACGTGGGGGTAGCCAGAGGAATGGGAAGGGAGTCGTCACTCAATCGCTTTGCCGCGCTTTGCATTCTGAGTTGCAGCTTCTTTTTGTGGTGCTTATTGGGTCTCGGCTCTCGGCTCTCGACTCTTGGGCCAAGGGGCGGATGGCAATTAATGCTCCAACGCTACAACGCTCCAACTGATCGGCCTTGGGCCGTATTTCCCTGCTGCTCTACATCCAGTTCCAGATCCACTTCCATTTCACATTCATATTGCGGCGGCAGATGCCCACTTTTGTGCAGTGCAACCACGCCCATTTTGGGATGCCTGTGGCGTTGCCACTGTTACAATTTTGTCGCTTTGGCTTTGGTAATTAACATTGTTTCAGTTGCAGTTGCAGTTGCAACTTTGCCGCTGGTTTTTTGTTGTTGTTTTCTTTTCTTTTTATTTATTTATTTTTTTGCATTGCGTTTATTAATGTCATCAACGCCCCAGATGCCACGCCCCGTCCCGCCCCACCGTCAGCCCCAATGGTTGACAACTCAATTGTTTGGTGCCCCGTTGCGATGTCATTAAAATGATTTCTGCGATCGGCACAAAAAAAAAAAACAAACAAAAAACTTCACCTAAGCCAAAGGCGAGAGAAACAAAAAAAAAATTGGAGCTAATTTGATTAATATGCAACGCAATGCACCGTTCAATCCGCCGCTGCCCCTCTTTGCCTCTCTCTCTCTATCTCTATCTCAATCGCTCTCACTCTCCCTCTCTCTCTCTTTCTTTCGGTGAGCCAGGCAGCCTAATGATGGGAAGTGCGAACGCATTTTGGCTCCCAAGCAGTTGGATGCGGACGCGGATTCACAATTCACAATTCGCACGAAGCGTAATTGCAATTGTAATTAGTGCAAGTGTTCAATGCAGCGCAGGTCTAGCAATCAACTGCCCGCCACTCGCCACTCGCCACTTGCCACTCGACGCTCGACACTCGACCCGGCACTCTTCAACCTGCCGCACCCGTAAACTGCTGCCTACAACCCAACACCCTACAATCGGCACCCCTTTTAACAGACACTGTTGCCTTACCACTTTTTAAATACTTTTTTACACAAAAATTTAGAAGAAAAAAAATGTATTCATTTTTTAATGTATTAAAAATTTTAAGACTTCACATATTAAACAAATACATAGTTAATTTAGTTAACATAGTTTAATTTGAAAATCCGTACAATATATTCAATATTATGCATTCATTACTATTTTCTGAATTTCAGAAAGGAAGCGATTTTTCTACTTTTGTTTCTTTTTCTTTTTAAAAATATATTTCTTAATGATGGAAAATATTAAAAAAAGAAAGAAAAAAACTGCAATAGAAAAAAACACTATATTTTTGAGTGTCGAATTAGGACAAGCTTTTCTAATGTTAGGAAAGCATATAACAAAGAATTTGTAAGAATAGGAAAAAAAAAATTTCTAATTTCGGTTTTCTAAATTTCAGACCGATTTTTATTCTCACTCCCATATTACTACATCCTACACCCTTCATCCTATACCCTACATCCCAAATCCTTCAGCCTACAGCCTACAGCCTACATCCTACACCCCACACCCTACATCCTACATCCTGCATCCTGCATCCCACATCCTACAACCTACAGCCTACATCCTACATCCTACATCCTACATCCTACATCCTACACCCTACACCCTACACCCTACACCCTACACCCTACATCCTACATCCTACATCCTACAACCTGCACCCTACATCCTACACCCCACATCCCACACCCTACATCCTACATCCTACATCCCACATCCTACAACCTACAGCCTACATCCTACATCCTACATCCTACATCCTACACCCTACACCCTACACCCTACATCCTACATACTACATCCTACAACCCACATCCTACATCTTACACCCTCAGACAGCCTAGATTCGATAGTTTAAGCTTCGCCCGCATACACAGCTCAAATTTGCGTAATCCTGAACGCATGCAGCGATTTCACGGCCAGCCACCGCAGTTGTTTAATGCTGCTCCACTGGGACCTGGTCCCAGTGCCACAAGAAACCTGGCTGGCAAATCCTTGCACGGCGCACACGTCGAGGCTTTGCTGCTTCGACACGGCAACGGGCGTATTTCACGCCTCCTTTAGTCATCGGGCATCGCTGAAATATGTTAGGCAAACAACCACCAGATGCCCAGATGCGTATGCGGATAAGGATATGACAAATTTCATGGCAAGAGTTCTTTCAGGACACATACAGGAATCGAGGTTGCAGCGAGCTGTGAGCCTCGAGCGCGGCTAAGGTGGACGTCGCCAGCGGCTTAACTTTGCGACCCCCTTGAACGTTGGCCAGATTTGAAATTTTCCAAAAATTTCCAAAAGCCGATAATGAAGTCAAGATTACAATCGGTTCAACATTTGGGGGCGCACAGTTAGCCAGTTAGCCGAGGTTGCTGTGGGTTATTCTAGCCAGGACACACTTTAATCAATCGCAACCGATTTGTCGGCTTAACATGTACAACATGACGTAAATAGTGAACCCGGCAATGGGATTGGTAATGGGACTGGAATTGGAATTGGAAATGGCAAAAACAAACACAAACACAAACAAATGGAAGGGAAAGGGAATGCGAAGAGCAGGAAAGGGAAACCAGGGGAAACTTTGCAGGATGTCGCGCATTAAAGTGAGCAATCGACAAGGATTTTGGTCTCTGGAGTCGGCTCGACATGGGCGCTTGGTTGCGGCGGCGTTTGTTGGTGGCTTGTCGGGATTAGCGCCAGTTGTCTGCCCAAAGTGGCCAGCTAATAGTTGTTGTTGTTGTTGTTAGCATAGCGTGAGAAGATGAGGTGGTAGTCGAAATAGTCCGGACAGGCAGTAAGAGATTTAAATAGGATAGATACAGGTAGAGTCCAGCCAAGAACATAACGGCAAATTTAGTTAGTAGAATCAAGATCAAGGATTTATAATTGTACATTAATTGTACATATGTATATAAATCGAAGAAATGCTAAAAATGAAAATATAGATAATCAGTAAACTATATATTCTACACATGTCGAAAAATCTACTCGATATTGGTTAAAAATCAAAACAAAATTAAAAATCAAAATTGGAAAATATTTGTAAATAAAGACAAGAATTATTGCGAATAGATTCGTTAAATCTTAGCTGAAGAGAAAATGTAATGACATTTAAATGAAGACATTTTGGAAATGTTTACTTAAGCAAATTTTTCTTATCTAAATGGTTTCTAAAAAAATATTTAAAATTATTAGTCAAATTAGAGCATAAAATAAAATAAACAACAGTTGAAGAGAAAATTAAGCAAAGTTGAAGTAATAATTATGACTATGAAAACAAGCTAGGATATATGGATATATATATATAAAATAGCTTATGATGATGGATAAACAACAATACATTAATACTACTAAATAATAAATTAATTATTAATAATTATAACTGTATAAAGATACAAATAAATTCGATCAAGAAAAACATATTATCAATGCTAAATAATATTCAGTTTTGGTAAGTTATAAGTGGATGTTCGACATTTAAAATCATAGAGTAGCTGGCGATATCAACTGGTTTGGAGATAGAAGACTTAATTTGACAGCCGAATAAAACAAATGAATGAATGACACTCGAAATTTATAATAGCTTAAATGCGACTATAATAACAACTAATCGAGGTTTAGCATCGGATCAGCTGCCTTTTGTTCTGCTGACTTTGCACATAGCTACAAAATATATATGTACATATATAGAAACAACCCCCAAGACGAACGACCCCCTGCCAACATTTGGCCACAATTCTAGGATGGTGGACCCTTGACAATGGCTCAATTTTTATGCGATTTACTTGTTTTGATAAACATTCGTCGTCGTCGTCGTCGTCGGCTGTCTGCTCGTCTCATCTCGTCTCATCTAGTGTCGTCTCGTGTCAAACGACACCCTGGACAAGTCGAAATCAGAATGGGAAATCAAATTCCATTGGCAACCCCAAAGCTGCTGGAAATAATTTGAAAATTACTTTTGTTCAAAGGGCCAACATTTTTATGAAGGTCGCGTGCGGTTTGAGTTTTGATCGCAGCGATAAGTCGAAAACCAAAATTGTATATAAATCAAGCAAATCTACATACATGGACATCACAGAGAGGGAGAGACCAGCGGCACGATTCCTAACCCCAAATACCCAATACTCAAAAACACCCAAAACACCCGAATACCCCCCGCAGCAACACCAGCAACACCAGCAACATCAGCAACATCAGCAACAGCAGCAGCCGCCAATCTGCGCGTAAGTTTGCTTTATTGTTTGATAAGTATTTTGATAATATTTTGAGTGCTGTGCGAAAACAATGGACAAGAAATGCTTTAAGCAGCGCAACATTTAACACCCCGTCTTCCAATACCCTATACCCATTAGATATGGGTCGAATGAACCCAAAGAATATATGCGATAACACTACCAACCAGTGTCTCTCTTTCTTAGTTTTGCTTGCTGAAGATGGCTTTTATTTCATTGAAACCAGTAACATAATTTCTCTTTGATAATATTTAGAAATCACATTTACGCAAACGATTTATAGTCCAAAATTATATCGATCACAGGGTATGTGTCAGTCGAGCACTCCCAACTAGGCAGCTAGGCAAGCTGACAAAACTGCTTAGGGGGAGGGAAGGGCAAACGGGTTTCTGTTCGTGAATTCAATTGAGATTTATGACTGGTTAGACAACACTTAAGTGCATGCGTAATTTACCAACACTGGTCCACTCCAATCAGATCCAGATTGAGGTGCACTCCTCTGCTTGGACAGTAATGAGCACCTTGGCACGCCAAAATGACAACCTTGCTCGCAAATTGGATTACTTCATTGCAATGCGGTCAGATAAGAGCAGCCAGCAACCAGCAAACAGCAACAGCAACCAGCAAACAGCAACAGCAACCAGCAACCGCAACAACAACCAGCAACCAGTCGGCTAAGATCAAGCGGGGCAGAAGCAAAGCGCAAGGATCTCTGTGAAGAGCAGACGAATACAAAGCACAAAACCCAAAATACCATAAACGATATAAAATAAATACAATTTTGCAGCCAAGCTTTTGGCCGATTGATTTCTCCGGCCGCACGAAAAATGCCAACTGCCAGCAACAGCAGCAACAGCAGCAGCAGCAACAGCAGCAACAGCAACAGCAGCAACAGCAGCAACAGCAACAGCAGTAACAACAGCGAGAGGCTAAAGGCTTTTCTTGCAGGCTTCGCAAATTGCCGCATATTTGTTGAGTAATTACGCTTTAACTTGTAATAAAGAAGACAAACAATAAAACGAGGATACGAACTGAACCCAACCCGACGGACGCAATCCAAGCAGCACAGCACAGCACCAAGGATGAAGTTTCTCTCTCTCTCGAGCTGTACCAAAACTTAGCCAGCACCTGGTGCTACAGTACGTTCGAGGACGAGGAGGAGGGAACGAGGGAGGGAGCGTCGTTGGAATGGGGGGAGGGTGGTTAGGGGGGTTAGGGGATTGGCGGGGTAGACATCTGTGCGGCGCGTTCTCAATTGAAAAGCGTGAATAACAAACGTGAACGGGCCGCAAACGCGTAAATTGGCTAAGAAGTCAGTCAGTCAAGAGACGAAGTCGATGTTTATGGCAACAAAATTCGGATCATCAACATTGCGGTTTATGCGGGACATATTGTTGAACTGTGATTCGGGATATCGCGATAAGTGTCATGAGGATGAACTGGAAAAAGTAAGTTTTCCCACATAAGGAAAATATACTTCAACTTATGCAAAAAGGTGATTTCTACAGAAAAATATTGTTTACAAGTGGGAGAAATTTTAAATTTTATTTTTATTTTTTTTGTTTGTTTTTGGATCAAATAAAAATGTATTTTCATGTTTGAGATTTACCAATTTTTACTTACTTTCTTGTCTTGTCCCTTAAAGGCCTTAAGCTGAAGTGGAATTGAATTGTTGTCTATTTGGTTGGTAAAGGGAAAAATGAGGAAATTCAGCTGGGAAACATTAAAAGAACAAATTAATTTGATTGCTACGTGATATGATTATGATTATGATTCTATAATCAGCTAGCTTTAAGTAGCGTTAATTTGCCACAATTGATTTCATATTCATAATAATACTGGACGCATAAACGTAATTCAGGTTGCTCTCAACTGTTTTGGCTGCCATCTTCGCTGGCTGTAACCATCTTCTCTTCGCGGTTAGCCACAAAAAAAAAAAACAAAAAAAAAAACAAATCTTTGCACTAAGCAGGCACTCAAAGCCAAAAGAGCTAACAGAGCTAACAGAGCGCAAAGAGCCAAAAGAGCCAAACGTAGCATCGCTTAATTTACTGTTGAGACCAAGACCAAGACGAAGACCAAGACGAAGACAAAGACGGAAACGGAGATGGAAATGGAGCTGTGAGATGAGGCAGATGCGGCAGATGAGGCAGCTGGAAGACTGTAGACCAAAAACTGGACGCAACGTGGCAGAGATTGGGCTAGCGAGCAGAGCAGAGCAGAGCAGAGCAAAGTTGAGCTGTTGCTGGTTTGGACTCTGGCAGACCATAAAATGCATTATTATGCTAAATGACTATAAAAATCACGT
This sequence comes from Drosophila kambysellisi, assembly GCA_035042185.1. Classification (NCBI taxonomy): domain Eukaryota; kingdom Metazoa; phylum Arthropoda; class Insecta; order Diptera; family Drosophilidae; genus Drosophila; species Drosophila kambysellisi. Next base: position 3,636,866 of record JAWNLS010000691.1, on the reverse strand, counting down.
TTACAATCCATTTATGCCTGGGATAATAACCCATCTCTTTTGAACAGCATCGCAGGGTAGACGCTGGAGCTGCGTCTCGAGCTCTTTTGGTGTTGGAGCTGTTGCTGCTTGGTTGCTGCAGTTCAAGCTGCAGTTGAAGTTGAAGTTGAAGTTGTAGTTGGCTAAAACCCTGAGAGGCAGCATTTGTTTACGCCGCGAATAATTGAGTTATCTGATCCCTGCTAGCCACAAGACAGGCACGAAAAAAGGCAACAGACCAAACGAGACGCTCGCCTAGGCAATGCCACAACTGGGCACCGGTGGAGGGGCGGAGGTGTGGTTCGAGGGGTGTATGGGGCGTTCGTGTTGCATGTTTGGCAGCAGGTAGGTGTGGCCGGCCTACGTAGCAAATTGCTGGGGCGCATTAGAAGACAACACCGCCCAGGCCCCAAAACGCAAGTCCCCTAATCTCCTCCTCCTCCTCCTCCTCCCTCCGCTACCGCTACCCCTAAGCACTCTGGCACAATGGCAACCTCCAACCCCTCCCTTGCCTTGCCTTGGCTTGGACTGGCCTGGCCTGGCCTGGCCTGGCAGTTGGTAATGACTTTATTTGGTTGCTGCGTTAATGGGCCGCTGTCGCTGTCGCAGCCGATGCCGACGTCGACGTTGACGTTGAAGCAGGCGCAGGCAGCGCAAATTGAAAGCGCATTTCAAAATTTTTCACACCTGAAAATTGTTTCGTTTCAAGAAGGTTGACTGACGCGCGCACAGCGGGACAGTGCTGGAGGAGGGGGAAAGGAGAGGGCGGGGCAGGGGCAAGTGCGGATTGTTCAGTTGGTGTTGTTGTTGTTGGTTTTGGTTTTGTTTTTTTTTTTGTTTTTGGTTTTTTCTTGTTGTTTGTGGCAAGTGCAGCGAATTTGTGGCGGCCTGGAAACACTTTTCACGTAGCGCCGACCAAAGACGGCAGTGTTAAAGCCAAAAAGGTGCCGACCGGCGGCTGCAATTAATCAAAATTTAATTTCAAATAGCGACGTCGACAGCGACAGAGACAGCGACAGCGACAGCGACGACGTTAACTGCGTCGACGCGACAGCGACGACGTTCGTTCGAAGCAGCCGAAAAATTGAAAAGGCTAAAGAGAAAACTGGATAAAAAGAAAATGTAATTAATCACAAGGCGGTTGCTGTTTGCGGCTTATTGTTGTTGTAAATTTAGTAGTATCTCTCGCAGTTGTTGTTGCCACAAAAAAGGCAACGAAAAGCCAAAAACTATATAAGAAACACAACAACAATAAAAGCAGCAGCCTGCATAAGGTCTCTCTCACTCTCTCTCACTCTCTCTCTATCTCTCTTTCTCTAACTCTCTATATCTCTCTATATCTCTATCTCTCCCATCCGCTAGCTCACCATTAAAACCGTTACAGATTGTTGTAATACTTATGATAATATTGGCTTTAAATTCATTGGATCCATTGTGAGCATAACTGGCTGTACAAAGGCAGTTAAGTGCATACTTATCCACTGATGAGTTACCATTTGTTTGAACCTAATGATGAGCTAGTTTATTGCATTGATATTATTATTATTATATTGCTTTTAAGTCAGCTGATTAGCTGCAAGCGGGAACTAGTCGTGTTCATCAATCATTATAATGCATCAGCTCTGTTATTTTTCCCCACTTCTTCTCACATTTTTCTCTGATTCAATCATTGTGCTTTCATTTAATATCTCTAGCTTTTTTAGCCATTGATGTGGCTTAAATATTCCAATATAATCATGACTTTATTGAAGTGATCATCGGATCAATCAAATATCCACCTATTTTTCATATCCTTTCTTAACAACGGCAAAGCGATTTAAAATGTAACGTACTGCATACGACTCCTAGAGGGCGCCACCTAAAGGATGCCAATTGATAGAACAACGACTCGTATCAATTGCCCCAGATGGCGCTAGTCAAATGTTGATTATATAATTAATTAAGCTTCAAATGCTTAAGGCATACTTTTAGGATGCGTCCGAAGGCAAATATTCTTGACCATATCCTTGCAGGTTGTAGAAGGAAACGGTGTATTCGGATCACAATGAAGATTCTGAAAATATATGACCGAGCTAAGAGCAATTATCTATTTAAGGAAAAGTCCTTTTATATCTTGAAATTCCTAATTTGCGAACGATTTTCCGATTTTTCTAGGATATGAGCAAGATATGGCTACAAAAAATGCCCTTTTTTAAAGACAGCTTACTGCCCAGTAAAACAGAAGCGTAACAACAATTTTGTTTAATTTTTATTATTAAAAAATGTGTTATATTGCCTTTTTTTATTGCTTATTTTGCATGTGACCATCCCGCTTGTCGCTGCCACTTTGCTGGTCGTTTTTTTTTTATTTATTATTTTGGTATTTATTTTTTTTCTTTTATTGTATTTTTATTGCTTTTATTGTATTTGTTATATTGCTTACGTAATTTCCATCGACAAGTAACACTATGCAACAAGTTTTTAACAGCAACCTAAAAGTATTAAATTTCCTTTCGATTTCGTTAACAAACCAAATATGTATTATAAATTAATCATAATTAAATAATTTTGAAAAATAAACCATTTAATGAATGTGTTGCATAGTGTAATTGGAGTTTTGTTATTGTTGTCCCTGTGTTACTGTTGATTAAAAGGAAACATAATTTGACTTGTTTATTTTTGTCTGTGTGCGTATTATATATAATAATAATAATAAAAAAAAAAAAAAAATAAATATATATACAAAGTTTAGTTCAATATAATAAAATTAAAAACAAATAATATACAATAGTAAATAAAATAGTTATATAGAAATGAGCTTAAAACATAAATAACAAATAAGTACAAAAACAAATATGAATTAACAATCAATCAAATTTACATATTGCATTTGGGCTAGCGAATTAACGCTCGCACCTCCTCAACTAATTAAATACATAATAATCATAATAATATTAATATTAATAATACATTATTCATTACCATCAACATCCATCAAATGTTTACATTGATCTAATTTGACATATTATCATGCAAATTTTCATTACATTTAATTTCCTTACTCGTTAGGATTTTTATTTCTTTGTTGGGATTTGCCAAGACTCAAGACTCAACTCTGGGCACGATTTTGAAAGCGATTCATTGAATGTCGCACTGTCGCCCAATGAACAAAATAGGATCTAAAGTTCCAACAGTCTCTACAGATATGCACAAATATAAGAGAGTATCGAATGAAAACTATATATATACATATAAGAAACACGATCAACTTTCGATTAAAGTGACTGACATTTGTGCAATTTTCGAGTATATATATATATATTCATATATATATGTATATATCTTTTTCTGTGTTAGACCGTAAATTTGCTAAAGATTTGTATACATACTTACATATGCTTATTTCTTCTACATATAATCATTTTCAAATGTAACATAACCTCAAATATGTAAAGCAAATTGTACATCGATTATTTATTGATCGTTTATCGATCTCATTACATCGCTTGAACGAACACTTGAGCAAATTTACAATTTTAACATTTCGAATTGAAGCAAATTTTTGCGCTGGCCAATCAATCAATCAATCAATCAATTCAATTCAATTCAATTCTTGGAAACATCTTATACAATACGAATACATACAATATAGCTTATAATAACACATCTCCGAATGTTGCATATCATAACAATTGGGGAAAATAATCACAGCTAAAAGGCAAGCATTAAAGTTTTACACAGATTTCTAGAAGAATTCAACACTTCAACTCTCTCGCAGCAAAATGCATCGTGCACAAAGTTTGGAGCTGGCTGTGTTCGTTGTTATTATATTAATTACTGTTATATGTTATCTATTATCAGTTATAGTTATGCATAATTATATACATCGGTTTGTTTATCTTGTCGCTGTAGATATTGCCGTTTTTCTTATTATTGTTTTTCTTGACTACGCATAATTATATCAATTTGTATAATATGATTTTTGTTTTTGTTTTTTGTTTTGTTTTGCTTTTACATTTCATTAATTAGTTTATATTTATAGTATAGCACCGAGTACAAAAAATTATCAATAAACAGAGTTTTTTTTTTCTTTCTTCTTATTTTTTCCTTCTCTTATCAACAATTTGCATTTATGTTTGTTTTTTGTTTGTTCTTTTTTCACTTTTCGTTGTTGCACTTGTTGTTCACTTGTTTTAATAACGATTTTTTATTTTTTTTTTTAAATGCCTTGGCTCTTGCTTTGCTTATTTTTTGATTTGTTAAATTCTACTACTTATATAATGTAATAATTTCTGTTGCTTTCGCTTTCGTTTTCGTTTTCAATTTATTCAATTTTGTTTGTCGTCATTTACTTTCCCAAAAATTTTACATCGAACCTTCGCCGGATATCTAAATAGAAATCGAATAAAATTTGATTAAATTCAGATTGTCGAAGAAAGTGCAATTCTTTAAAAAAATAATTGTTGTCACCCACCTGCGAATGCGAACTGTCGCTCTCCACCTGCTCGGAGTAGCAATGCTTATAGTTAAGATAGTCTAGAAGTCTTCTTGGTAATGGCAATGTCTGTATTAGATCCTTTCGTATAACCGCCTTTAGTATAACAAATCTGTAAGCGAGCCGAGAGACACACATTTAGACTCAAATACAACAGATAAAATATATATATATATAAATATATCGAGCTCACCTGCACATATGCTGCAAACTTTGTACATGCTTAAATCTAGATACTGGATTGGTTAATTGCACTCGCATTGGTCCATGTTCCGGCCGACGATGCAGAAAGAACAAATATCTGTGTATCAATATAAACATATATATATATATATATAATAATCATCCATTTTATCCAATATTATGTATAAATATTTGAGTACCTGCCGCTGCGCGAATGCTCGACTGCCTTCTCAATGAACTCGGTTATAGTTTGGGATTTGAACTTGGCATACGAGCCAAACGAGAATGTGCCTAACAATAGACATAGAGAGAGAGAGAGAGAGAGAGAGATAGGAGAGTTAGTAAAAACGAATGATACGAATAGATAAAGACAGCAACTTACCCTGATCCTGTTCGATGCGAACGTGACGCACGCAGTTGTTTAGCTTGAAGCTCAACGAGAATATATAATGATCATCGGAGCTGTCGCGCACTATAAACGAACCATCCGGCTCATTGGAGAGCACCTTCTCGGCTGCCTCGCTGGAGAGGGGGCCCCAATACCAGCCATACTATTGTAATCGATAGGGTATATGAATATAATATATATGAATGAATGAATGAATGCGCAACTTACGTCTTTCACTTTCTCAATGCTTGAGGTAAACTGCAACGCCCGCGGCTCTTGAGCTGCGGCACTCTTCTTCTGCTCCTGCTCCGGCTCCGTTTCGGCGGCATCAATGGCATAAGCTGATCGATATCCATACAAATTGTTTTTATTTTTGATATATTGTCGTATTTTTAATTTATACTCACCCTTTTTTGGCAATGGCGGCAACGCTCGAGACTGAAACTTTTTGCGCAAATCGGCACTGGTCTCGATACGATTGAGGCAATTGTTCATCACCTCCTCCACATCCGTTGCAGCATTAACCGCACAGCTCGCTGCTGTTGTTGTTGCCGTTACAGCATTGCCATTGGCATTCGCATTGGTATTGGCATTGGCGGCAGCCGCCGCCGCCGCTGCAGTGACAGCTGCTGCTGTTGCCGCTTGCGCATTGCTGCGACAGCGATTGCTGTGATTGCTGCTGCGACGAAAGCGAAAAATGCTGCAGAACTTTTGCTTGAGATTTAGCGAGAATTGTGACTTCTTTTCTGTTTGCAACAGTTGCTTGTTGTTTGGTGGTTGCTGCTGCTGTTGCTGTTGCTGCTGCTGTTGGTGTTGCTCCGCCAGCAACTTGTCGGATGAGGTGGCTGCTCCTGAACCTTGCCCTGATCCCGCTGCTGTTGCTGCTGGCTGCTGCTGCTGCTGCTGTTGTTGTTGTTGCTGTGCATAGTTGATGGCATTGTTGATGTTGTTGATGTTATTGTTGTTATTATTGTTGAGCTTATCATTGTCGATATTGTGTTTGTTTTGTTTGCTCAGATATTTGGAGGCGCTGTCACCACCAACGCCAGCGCCATAACCGCTTGCTCGCGTACTGCTGCGCGTCCTTATCGTTGTTGTTGTTGTATTTGTTGTGTTTGTCGTGTTTGTTGTATTTGTTGTATTGGTGGTATTTGTCGAGACGCTCCAAATTGTCTCATTGCTCGATTTAACGCCCAAAGCTTTTGGTGCCGAGGCGACGCTAGCTGCTGCTGATGCTGCTGTCGCCGCTGCTGTTGTTGTTGTTGTTGCAAGCAATTTGTTGGCACCGCTGCTCCACGACGTTTTGCCGGCATCGGAATAAAGCGTATGGTAGAATTGCTTCACCTCGTCGAGCGTCATATGCAACGGCTCCGCTTCGCCACTGTGCACCACCGGCGTCCGATATTTGCCATGCTTGCCACTCGCCTTATCGCCACCATCGTCGCTGGTCTCCGCTGCTGCAGCGCCCGCTGCATATCGCTGTTTACGCTTATTCCGCTTATTCCGCCTGCTGCTGGCTGCCTTGTGATACGACGAGGATGCAGTCGTTGCCGTCTGCTTGCTGGCCACATCCGTTTGTTGTTGCTTCTCCAGTTGTTGTTGTTGCTGTTGCTGCTGCTGCTCCAGCTGTTGTTGCTTCTCCAATTGCTGTTCGATCATGTCGACGGGAAATGCATAAATATCTGAATCGATGGGCACATTGTAGAAATCAGAGATTTCCCGTGTGAAGAGCGCATCATGCGACATCGCCTGAGTGATGAATATCGAATCATCCGGCTTATTGGCCGACGAGACGTTCAGTGAGTTGTGCGAGCTGCTCAGTCGGCTGTTTAGCGAGTTGCGCGAATTGGGACGCTGACCGTGCTGGTAATGCTGATGGTGCTGATGGGGGGGTGGATGATGACTATGATGATGATTATGATTGTGATGATGATGATGGTGTGGATGATGATAGTGCGATGCATGATGCGCATGATGATAATGACAGTGGCTGGTATGTCCCAATGGGCTATACAGCAATTGACGTCGCTGCAAACTGCTGTTATCCTGTGACGATTGCTGCTGCTGCTGCTGCTGCTGCTGCGTCGTTTGCATTGCTGGTTGCTGCTGCTGCCTGCTACGTGCACCATAGTACAAGTCATAGTCGTGTATCTCGGAGAGGCCGGCACTGTTGAAGCGCTGCTGAGCCGCTGCCGCCTTGGCGCTGGCAATGCTATCCTGTTCTGTGGGTATCGCCTTAAAGTAGCGCGTATGATCCTGATAATAGGGACACAGTGTTTGCTTGATTTTGATTATTGAAACGGGCGGCGGCGGCGATGGCAGCGATGGTGAACAGCTGCTCGGCTCAGATGGCGCCTCATCATCCTCACCATCCCCATCATCATCATCATCATCGTTTTCGTTGTGGTTGTCGTCGTCGTCGTCGTCATCATCCTCATCGAGCAGATCGATGCTGTTGCCCAGCGAGCTGCTGATAATATTATTGGGCTCATCATATATGTTATCCGTATGACTGTTCAATATGGAATCACTGGAATACAGATGCTTATTGATTGCATACGAATCTTTGAGCGTGCGCTCCTGATGCTCCGGATGTGTGCCTTGATTGACAACGAGTGCAGCGGCAGCGGTTACAGCAGCCGTTGTTGCATCAACGCTCCCCAACAATTTGCTGTGCGTCTCCACCACCATTGGCTTGGCGAGCAGCAGGACCAGCTCCTGATTGGCTGTGCCGCTGGCAACAGCCGCACTGACCATGGTCACATCATCCTTCAGATGCTCGAAAGACGATTGCGATGAGGTCCAGCGACGCAGGCTGTTCACAATATTTTTCGAAATTGAGCGGACAAGTGTCGTTTGGGGCGAATCCTGGAATTCGGGTGGCGGATCAATCGGTGCCAGTGGCCCCTTTTTTAACGTATTAAAATTCTCAGCACTCATCCCGCCCTCCGAGCAATTGTCCAGCGAATCAAATTGCGACACTTCACCATCGCTCTCCACCATCTGCAGGGAATCACAGAACGACAAGAACAACAATAAAAACAATAAAAAGAAAAGGATGAAGAAGAAGAAGACGAAAACGAAGACGACTCTCACCTCAATCTCAAATTTGCACATGCCAATGCGATAGGAATCGCCGCTGGATATGGAGCTGTTGGTGGTAAGTGGAACGCCACTGTCATCGCTCAACGATGCGGCTGCATTCAACTCAATGCTATTGGCACTGACCAGCTCATGATCACGCTGCGTTCCCGGCTGCGTTGGCGGCATCATGCTGCTGAAGCTATCGCTGCTGCAAATGCTAACAGCCACTGCGTTGTTGCTGGTGGTGGTGGTGGTGGTGGTGATGATGCTGCTGCTGTTGCTGCTGTTGCTGTTGTTGGTGGTGTTGTTGGTGCTGGTGCTGGTGCTGTTGCTGTTGCTGTTACTGTGACTGCTGTTGCCATTGCACATTTGATTGTGATTGAGACTTTGATTTTGGTTACCGTTTGAGTTGTTGCTCTCCTTAAGCTTAATGGACGATTCCATGTTCTGTATATGCGCGTGTGTGTGTCTGTGTGTGTGTATGTCTATGTGTGTGTGCGAGATGAAGAAAGATAGAGATACAGAGCGAAGAGAGAGAGAGAGAGAAACAGACAGACAGACAGACAGATATAGACAGAGAAAGGGAAAGAGAGAGAGAGGGAGAGAGAGAGAGAGAGAGAGAGTGTGTGTGTCTGCGTGCGTGTGCTGAAAGTAAAATGAATTGATTATTGATTAAATCGATATAAGTGATGGATCAGATGAGCCTATGCTGCACAGTTTGTTAATCAACAAAAAACATACAAGAAAAAAGAGATTCATAGATTCACTGGATTTCAATAGCTTTTTGTGTGACATTATTAAGCCGATCCTATTCACCTTGTTCTGATTGAATATAGAATTTAAAAAAATATATCCCATGAAATCATCGTTTAGATCTTGTTATTATTCAATTTGTTCTTCTATTCTTTTTAATAAAGAAGCAAAGCTTTCCTTTTTGTTTCAAATATTCATATATTGTCGATTATTTAAGATATATATATATATATATATATATGTGTTAATATATATTATATTTATATCGTTTGTTTGTTGTACAGAAAATCACGACTAATTATAGAGAACAATATGCCGGTTCACGCATAAATTGAACCGGTCTGGTTGTGGGTTCGGTTTGCTTCGGGGTTCATTTCGGTTCGGTTCGGTTCGGTTTGGTTCGGGCTGATGCATGTTTTGTCGGTGTCGTCGTTAGTTGTGTATTGACAATCATCGCTTTGATGATTAATTGATAAATTGATTAATTGATGACACACTGCGCATCGCGGCACACATCAAATGACCTTTAGGGTGCGGCGACGTTGTTGACATTGTTGTTGTTGTTGTTCCTGCTGCTGCAGCTGCTGCTGCTGCGAGTGCACCGAATTGAAGGTCAATGACAGTTGCGTGCGCCTTAATTTCACATAACGCCCACCTCAAGCATAAGCGTTTTGCCAGCATTTGCTTGTGCGCAGAAATTGTTGCCAATTTAGTAGTAGATTTTGGGCGTAGATTTTTGCTACCTTTTTTTTTTTTTTTTGTTTTTCTTCTTATTATATTTGTGTATTATAAAGTGTTAGGAAATGCGCTGATGCCGTTGCGAACAATCTAAAAGTGCACACACACACACATGCACACAGGCACAGGCATGCCTGCAAATCTACCCACACGTATATTAACAGAATACCAAAACATTTGAGTGCGTAAAAAATGATGCGCTGTGTGTAGTACACACGCATACATAGGCACACATAAGCACACACATAGGCATACACGCATACACATACACAGGCGCAGCACCGCCCAGCAATATCAGACCCAAAGGAGTAGCCGGAAAATGCGACGCTACTGCGCTGCCACTGCCGACGTCTACGCCTCGACGTCGTCGTCGTCGTTGTTGTTTTCGTAGTAAGTCGTGCGCTGTAGTAATTTTTTTATGATAGCTAAATGCCGCTGCCGCTATTTTAATGCGAATTCACTTTGCTTGTGTATTTTGGCAGAGTGACTTAGGGAATGAGAAAACGAGATAGAGATAACAAATATTCTTATTAGAATTTTTGTCACTTTGTATATACACAACTGGCCACACACACATACATGCAGACACGCAGCGACGCAGCAGCAGCAGTTTACACATACGTAACACCTTTGCTTAATTCAATTATTGCTCTCCTAGCGCACAGACACACACACTAATACACATACGCACATTAGTATATTTATACGTGTGTCGCACACACACACACATACACACAGAGAGAGAGACGCACGCACACAAGCAAAGTGCATTAGCATTCATTACAATTCGACGGCGCATACAATTTTCATTGCACTTGCCTTGCTCTGGGCTCTCTCTGGCCTGGCCTGGCTGCGATTGCTCTCTCCAACGCCTACAGATCGCACTTTTTGTTTAACACGCGCACTTTTTTAATGAACACATATTGATTGCTTGCATTTGCACACATTGCAATTGTTTTTCGGCTGCTGCTTTCAATTTCAGCATTATTTAATTCGTCCCAAAACTCCGACGTCGTTTCAGCGTCGTTTCCACTGTGCCCAGCGCACAAATACCTAAAATCCCAAACATAATTTACTGCAACAAAATACTGAAAATAAAATATATACCATGTGCTATCGAGTTTTGCATCCCATATTTATCGCAGACTCGTTGATTTCGACATTTTATTGTTGTTATCGATTGCCATCGGCATTGTTTGCATTGCTCCAAAGTGCAAATATTGAAATAATTTAAGACCATACGATTTTTTCGAGTTTTGCAATCTATACTTTATCGACTTTACAAAATGCATACTAATCAAAACTAGATCATTTACAGCTAATGTGTTAGAAGAAACCAAATAAAAAAAAGAGCCAATTGGCTACCATAAATGCAAACTGATCTCAAGTGGAGCGTCTTCCGTCAGTCTGTTTAGGGCATCATACGGAGGGCACCGTCCAGACGAATGACCTCGCCGTTGAGCAACGGATTCTCATAAATTGCCTGAACCAGATGGGCATACTCGCTGGGCTCGCCCAGACGCTGTGGGAACGGTATCGACTTGGCCAAAAATGTGCGCACCTTCTCCGGCAGCGCCGCCAACATTGGCGTATTGAATAGTCCCGGCGCAATCGTACAGATCCTGATGCCCTGAGTGCTCAAATCGCGTGCAATTGGTAGCGTCATGCCAACAACGGCGGCCTTCGATGCTGAATATGCCGCCTGACCAATCTGGCCATCGAATGCGGCCACCGATGCTGTGTTCACAATGACGCCTCGCTGCCCATCCTGATTGGGCGCATTTGCGCCCATCAGTCCAGCTGACAGACGTATCACATTAAACGAACCAACGGTATTCACATTTATCACCCTCTGGAAATCCTCCAGCTTATGCGCCACATTCTTGTTGAAGTTGTAGGTCTTAACGGCTGTCGCTGTGCCGGCACAATTAACGGTCAGATCGAGACGTCCGAACTTCTGTTTGGCCAATTCGAGAGCGGCGCTCACATCCTTCTCGGAGGTAACATCCACCGGGGCAAACACAACATTGTCACCCAGCTCCTTGGCCACATCATTTCCTTTGGACGATGGCAGATCGGCGAGTACAACGCTGGCGCCCTGCTTGGCCAAACGCTCGACGGTGGCACGGCCCAAGCCGGAGGCGCCACCAGTCACCAGGGAGACAACGTTCTGCATAACAATAACCGAATAATCAATAAATATCTTTCTGTGCAAATGCTAATTTATAGCTGACTAGAGGGTATCTGAAAAGTCAGGCACCCTTGACTGGAACATACACACGTAAATAAATATTTATTTTTATAGCTGTTTAATTATTGTGTAACGATAACGAGGCGCGTGAGTACATTGAATATTTCAAAGTACATCATGTATACCGTGTAGGGTATACTATATACAGTTATTCTTGGCAGACAATGATCGGTCCCAATTGGACTTTGTACCCGGGCACAGACGGGCCGCAGACAACAAATGCACAAGTCATTATCATAAGCAATATTAATACTAAAGGTATTGTTTTTTATACGTTGTTATTCATAATGTGCGAAGCTTACCTTGAGCATACTGAAGTGTTTCGGTAAATTGATTAGGCAACTGAAGCGATACTCGGAAGACTAGCGACTGTGATGAGATGGAAAACACCGGTTGCTGATCAGACGACAAGGGCCGTTTATTAACTATCGATAAAATAACTATGCAACGATATATCGATACCTTACCAATAATACATAATAAATTTGATTTAAATTTTGTTTTCCATTTTTATAACTGTGGGCTACGATTAATTGTTATTTTTGCAATGACAGAAATGTGTGGAAAATGCATTCAACCATTATTGCGATTTCTATTAAATTCAAATACTAACTCAAATATATACAGTGGCTCAAAACTTATTTCGACCAGTATCAAGCAAAAAATGTGAAGTGCTATAAAGTTCAAGCAAGGACGTTTAAACAAGAAACTTTAGTTTATATTAAAATATTAATTAATTAATTAAAATTACTAACAATCTGAAAACACATAAAAAATAAATGAAAAACCTCTTATTTCGTCCAGTCTTGCAAAAGTTACATATTTGTCGTATAAAAGCTTAAATAAGGATGTTAATACTTAGTACTTACTTAATACTTAGAACTTAGTAACCACTTCCCTTAACTTATTATTCATGGAAGATACGAGCTTCCGGTAGGTATAATAAATGTTTTATTTAGTACATTGAAATGACTCCATAATGCCTTCTTAAATATGGTTAATTAAAAATACACGTAATTCAATGCATTTAAAAAAATGAATTCAAAAATTCTTCGCATCAGACCGAAAACAACGTTAAAATAATTAAAGAAAATCGCCTAGTGATGCAGACTTAATGCTGGTAAGCCAAATATAAATATAAATATATATAATATATTAATATTAATATAATTAATTTAATATAAATATTAATATTAAAATAATAAATTTCGTCTCTATTGTTAAGCATATTTGGTAAGGTATCAAGCTTCAACACAGAATGGCAATTGATAGGAAACCGCCACTGTTATCGATATTTAATTTTCAGCAACCATGTGGTGATTGTGAATCTGGTCACATCTAAGCCAACAACAGGCAGCGAGAGCGCTTTAAAAAAAAACGTGCTTAGGAAATTGTGTCTGTGAACTATCAACTTGGCTCACAAAAAATGGAAAAAAAGGTGGCTGTAGTGGCCGATGTGACTAAAAAACCAAAGATGTCGTCAAAACCAAATAAAATTAAAGATAATCCAATCAAAAATCCGAATAAGAAACGCAAGAATCAGGCTAAACCGCAGCACCAAAATGGAACAGATGAGAAAGAAAATGTTGAAAATTTTGCGAAGCCGTCCAAAAAACGCAAATTGTCTGAAAATGATGGGAATCAGAAAGATGAAAAAGAAGATGAGCCTAACACAAAATTGAAGGCATCCAGTATCAATAAGGCGATATTTGGCATTTTCAAAAAACTGCAAAATCCGAACCCAAACAAAATTTCAGCAAAGCACATTAACGAAATGATTGCTCTGCTCACAGACGAGAGCAATGCGGAAATTGTGAGTAACACTGATATTTGAAGAATAATCAATTAACAAAATATTATATTTGTTTTCCCACACAGCGCACAGCAACCTGTGCATATGCACTTAAGCGTTTGGTGCGCTGCACTGGCGCCGATGACAAGGATGCAGTCGCCTTAAATGCCAGTTATATTAATAGCATTGTTAGACAGGTGTCTGGGCTCGATCCCATCGAGCTGCTCAATGTGCTGAAAAGCGAGCTGAAGCTAAACAGCCAGCAGAAGGGCAAAGAGGAATCGTTGGCCGGTGTCGGTCACTTAATCACAGCGTTTGCCATAATAAAGAGCCCATATTTTGAGCCACCAACGCCAGAGCTAGTCGATGCCATTTATCCCATACTCGTGGCACATTTAAACGGACGCGAATATCTGATGGCCATGTCCATCGACGTTATGACAGAATCCTTCAAGCAGGTACTCTCCTACAACTACTAAAACAAATTAAAATGTACATATATCAATTGTGAAATTGTGTATTTTAAACAGGTTGACGCCGACCTCTTCGAGTCGCATGTGTGGCCGCTGCTGCAGTCGAAACTGAGTGCACCGATCGGTAAGCTGAATCTGCATAACTGCGATCTTTTGTTGGCCGTACACTTGAACTATTCGAGTCTGATGCGTAAGAAGCAAGGGGAACTCCCGGTATTTACGAAGCTCTTTGAGCTCTATCTGAACAGCGACAGCATTCAAAGCGACAAGGTCTATGAGCGTCTGGGCAAGTTTCTGGCATGCAATGCGCATCAGCTCACCGCCTGGCAGCAACATATTGTGGCACAGCTGCCGGTTAAGCGTATCCAAGCCAAGTGCTACATTATACAAACGCTCACGAATATTCTGCTGAACTATGATGATGGCGGCAAGGACAGCAGTGAACAGTTGCAGCAGCTGTTTGGCATTGAGTCTTTGGTTAGCATGCTGTTGCAAGAGCTGGCGTCGGCAAAGCAACGCCCAAAGAAATCGAAAAAATGCAAGTCGGCCGAGTTGCAGCTACGTGACATTTGCCACAAATTCGAGAAGGCCTTGCTCATCAGCTTCAAGCACAAGTTGAAGCAGCAGTCGAACAAGTTGCACATACTGCGTTCGCTGCTGCTGCAACATCCACAACTGGACAATGTGACGCAAACGCCGCGATTCACCCAGCAGCTGCTCGGCCAGCTGGACGAGGCCGGACGGACAATGATGTACGAGTTATATCGCGATCAGCTAATCAGTCAGGCAGAGCATTTGGGTAAAACGCATCGTGAGTACTGCCTCAACCAGATGCACCAACTCCAGCTGGAGCTTGGCAAGCGTAGCGATCAGCTTAATTTTCTGCTGCTCATGGCCGTCTTTCACTTGGATAACGAGCAGCAGCCGTGCGCTGGCGGGCAGCTGGCAGCACAATTCAGTCGCCAGACGGCGTCTCGCTGTGAGGAGGTGCTGTTTAGCTGCGTAATGCATAAATTGGGCTCCGGTTCCGAACAGTTGGCCACGCTAAACGGACTAATGCGCGGGCTGCTACAACAGCTGGCCAAGCACATATCAAAACCAGACTTTGAGTCCAAGTTGCGCACGAAACTAATGCCTTCCTTTGAACAGCTTTGGCCGAAGATTAGTCGCGTTGTCAATGCAAAGGACGACGTCAAAGAGATGTCAACGCTTGCGCTTGCATTCGATGCGCTAATCCTCTACCTGGCACTGGCCATGTTCATGCCCAGTTGCAGCATTGTTCCCGAACTTGTCACCGACATTTTCATCTGCAAGAAGAATGCGCTCGATTCGAAGGAGGAGAAGAAGAACAAGAATAGTTCATTGGTAAGTCAGCCAGCAAACGGCATTTGCTTAATTATTAATTAATTAGATTAGAAACAATTAGAGAAAATAAAACATGCTTTTATTTGTTTTATGTTCCAGTCGGAATCGGAGCCCTGCTGGCAGGAAGTTCTCACAGATGTGTTGCTGCAGTTGCTGCTGCAAACGGGTCACTTTTGGCGTTCATTTGTGAATATCATATTCGGTGCACTGATGCCCCATCTTGGCAGCGCCAATCTTGGCCAGTTACTGCACAATCTAGATATGACACAGAATCCGCTGGGCAAAGACGGCGAGCAGGAGGATGTTGAAGACGATGATGAAGTCGCTAATGAAGATGAGGAGATGGATGTTGACAATGAACCACCAAGCGATGATGATGATGAGGACGAGGAGGAGGGGGAGGACGCAGGCGCAAACGCAGACGCCGATGAAGATGAAGAAGAAGATGAAGATGAAGATGACGATGAATACGATGATGCAACAAATTTGGAGAAAATACGTGAAAATGTTCGCCTCGCACTGCTAAACGATGACAAAGATGAGGATAACGATGCGAGTAGCGTCGATTGGAACGATGTGGGCGAAGAACAGGGCGAACGCTTAAATCGTGCACTGGAAACCGCCTTCCTCGCCTTCAAGCCCAAGGGTCAAAGCAGCAAATCCGAGTCGAAGCGCCAAACCAAATCCAAGCGCATCAACACCACCACATTGCTACACTTTCGCATCCGGGTGCTAGAAGTGCTCGAACAGTTTGTTATCGCTCGCCCGGAGCTGGAGTTTGTTGTGGCTGGACTGAGCCGTGTCTATCATGTCTATCACAATAGCTGCGCCGATAACAAGCTAAAATCATTGTCACAGGCCAGCAGCAAGCTGCTGAAACGTATGATCACCATAAAGACTACTGGCTCGCTGGCGGACAAGTCAACCGTTGTGGACGGCATTAAGGCGTTGATGGCCGCAAAAAAAGCGCCAGCCGCCGATTCGCATCTGTTGCGCAACAAATGCATCGGCTATCTCTTCACCCAGTTCAATGGGTCAGAATTGAATAGCGACGCCGTTCAGCCGCTGCTACATAAATATCTAAATGAATCGGTGGTAGCCAGCTTCGATACGTTGTTCGCCAAGCAGTGGGATGGCATTGTCCCAATTGTCATAAGCCTGAGCAAACTGCTCTTGCTAATAGAGCCGACCAAGCTGCGTCAGAAGCAATATCTACAACTGCTGCTCAAACACATCCGTCGCATCCGGAACGCTTTTGCCGATGACAGCAAGGCTGCCGAGAAGTTCAAAACCAATATGAACGAATGTCAGCCAATTAGCGCATCTGTTCGCAAACTGCACAAGAAGCTGCTCACTAAACTGCAAAAAAAACCGTAATTACTACAAGGGGTGGTGTGTAGTGTGGGAGGGGGAATGTTTGGGGGGGATGGTTCCAATTGTGTCTACTGTTCAGCAGTAAATGCATTGATAAATTACCATAAAAAATAAAGAAAAACGAAATGCAGAAATAAAACCGCAAGTTGCCTTCAATTGTTGTTCATTCTTTTATTTTTAGCAATAGTTTTCAATATACATACAGTGTCTTTCAGCCAATTTTCAGCGGTGCCTAGAAAAAATTTCAATTGCCTGCCATAAACTCATTATTGAATATTTTTCAAAAATTCCAAAGACCCATGAAAGGTACATATATTAACCACAAAAATGAATATATGACCCTAATAAACTGCGATTTCCCCATCCGCTAGGTCGGGTTATGTAACAAAGTACCGCTATTTATGGTTCCAGTCTTTTTTGAACAGGTACTTTACGGACACCTGGGTGCCATAAAATTGGATTCTTTTTACGAAAAGTTGAATTTTTTCGGTATAAATAGACCAATCCTTTGTAGTCAGTTAAGTTTTTTCCTGCATTTCGGATGCAATAAGCCAACAAGGACCATGGGCAAACGGACTACCATTGATCAATGGAAACTCATCCTGGAACACTTCAAAATTTGATATTCACTTCGAAAAATAGCTCAACTGTATTCTATATCATTTGGAGTTTCGTTGACAAAAATCGGACAGAGGACAGAAGCGGAATGGCACCAAACCCGATTTTCACCGAGCAGGACGAGCCGAGGATTATCAGGAAAACCAGGGGAAATCTTAAGCTATCGGCTCAAAAACTGTTTCAATAGGTGCAGGATGAAATAAGGAAAAAGTTAAGTATGGGTACTGTGCTCCAAGTTCTGCGCCACCATGACTTAAATGCCCGAGAACAACGGAAAATAAAATTTGTAAAAGTAAAAATATAGGGTATAGGAGGACGTTCGCCAAAATCCACATGGACAAGGATTTGGAGTTCTGGAACACAGTCATATTTGAATATGAGTACAAATTCAACATTTTTTGCCAGGACGGACGAAATTATGTGCGGCGACACTCCAATACTGATCTGAGTCCCGAAAACATAGAGGCAACATTCAAGCACTGCTGAGGAAGTGTCCTGGGATAAGCATCTATCTCGGCAGCCCGCGACTAAAATTTTGTGATTATTGAAACAATAATGGACAAGAATGTATACTTCGATATACTAAAGGAAAATGTACTCCAAACTGCCGAGAAGCTGGAATCCCACGTACTTTCCGGTTTTACCAGGACAACGACCCAAAGCATAAGGCCGGAATAGTACAGTCCTGGCTTAGATCGAACTGCCCCCACATGATAATTCCACTGGTCCAGTCTCCAGATTTAAATGTTATTGAAAATTTGTCGACTCTGCTGGAAAATAACATCCGGAATCACAACATATCCAGCAAATAAGATCTTAAAAATGCTCTGCTGGAGGAGTGTAGCAGGATCAGTCCAGAAATTACTTGGAAGCTGGTATCTTCTATGAATAATAGGTTAAGGGAAGTTGTTAAGGCTAAAGGATATCATACTAAGTATTAAAATCCTTATTTAAGCTTTTATACGCCAAATATGTAACTTTTTTTAAGACTGCTCAAAATAGAATGGAACACGTTTTTGATTATGTTTCCAGATTTTGACTAATTTTAATTAATTACTTAATATTTTAGTTAAAACGAAAGGTTATTTTTCAAATGTGATATAACATTAAACAAACTGGCATTTAAACATTTTGAATTTGTTTCCTTCTTTAAACTTTATAGCACTTTAAATTTGTTGCTAGACACTGCTGAAAATTGGCTGGAAGACACTGTATATAGTCCATTTACTTGGCGGATCCATAAATATATATAAATTCTTGTTGTTCACATCCAGTTAGACAGAGACACAGAGAGAGAGAGAGAGGGCAGCATATGTTTCTTTCATTCTTTCTTTAGGTGTGGATGTACAACTCGAAAAAAATCTCTATATCCGGATTATAACGATTTAATGGCAATTAATCAAATCTGAAACGTATTTATATAGTACACCGATCCTTAATTGTAATTGCACACATATCTTTTGCAAAATGTTAAAGAAAATAAAACCTTTAACAATTAATGAAAATCCTGATTAAATCACAAGCAATCAATACTGAAAATAAGTATGCGGCTAAATAACATTTCGTAAAACTAGATACATTTCAAAACATGTATTGGAAAACAAGAGTTTTTTAAAACATTTTCAAATTTTAAATTCTTTTTTTTTTTTTCTTTGCGAATTGAATCGTGATCTTGAAGATTTCTCGATTTTGAATCAAGCTGGAGGAGGCAAAGTGGTTTGTTGTTTGTCTAGTCCAGTAGTAGTCCGCTCTGCCTCCTCTTCTTTCTTCTATTAACCTTTCTGTCTAAGTCTCTATCCAATCCAAATATGGCCTATGTGGTGTATAACCTACCAGGTAGGTACGGTTACAACTGTTATTTTTAGCGCAACTATAAATTCAAATCGTTGAATTGATTAAGCTGATCCATCGGAGGTGTCTCAATAGACGGAAAGTAGACTTTCTGCTTCAGCGTGCTGCCAACAATGGGCAGCATCATCTGTTTATTTTCGCCTCGTTGCGTGCTCACCTGTCCAATGGCATAGGTCAGAATGTCCAGCACATGTTCGCTGCAATTGATAGGATGATAAATCGTTGATTGATTAATTGATTGATTGATTGATTGATTGGCTTACGTGGCGGCCTTCTGTTCAATCGTATCGCATAACGTTTGAATGAACCAACTGCCGCTAATGCTGTGACGCAGCGCAACAAACCGAGCCACTGTTGACATGGCCAACACCATATTGGACTGTTGGATGGGTGAATCCGTCGTCGCATTCACTTCACACTGCGAATGGGGAGTTCGATATGGATATATAATAATTGGAATACATCTCTGTAAATGTGTCGCTGATTCTCAATAATAAGTATTCGTAGAACTCGAACTCGATTTTGAATATTTAGTTACCGTTTGATTCATATCTTCTTTTTGCTGGCAGGCTTGAATGATGAGCAACTTGGGCTTGTCGTGCAGATCAGGATCAGCACAGAGCACATTCTGTATGTCAACGATGCTCAGTGGAATGCTGTTTGCACCATAGACGGCACCCTCGAATCCGTGCGACAATATGCAAACCACTAGCGAATCGCGCAGCTTCGATCGCGAGCACGCACTGCGAATGTGATCGAGGAGCTCCCAATGGTCGACGTTGTCGTGCGCCTCCACGCTGTAGCCGAGTGCCGTAAACACTTCGGTCAGCCGCTCCTTGTCCTTGTCGGTGCCATTGCGAACGTTTAGCTTTGCTTTTGGCAACAGGTGCTTCGCAAAAATATCACTTTTTATATATATTTGGCAGTCTTATTACATATGTACATCAATATTGACTCGCGATACTTACGTGCACATCCTCGCCGACATCGCGATGGAATCTCTGCTGATTGATTATGAGCATAATGCCGGCATTTTCGCGTCGCACATGGAGTGCATTTGGGCAGCGAGTCAATGCAGCAGTGGGTGCAGCTGTTGCAGCAGTACCAACGGCATCTATTTGAGCTGCATTTGCAACTGATGCGGTGGTTGCGACTTTATCTTCTTTTTCTTCCATTTTGACTTGTTCCACTGGCTTTGTATTATCTGTTGCATGCATCGCTGCACTGCTGTTGACCGTTTCGATGAGCAGCGTGGCAAAGGACTTGAGATCATTGAATTTAAAGTATTCGATTAGCAGCTGGACATCACTGCCCAGCGCATTAGTGTCGCCCAACCGCAAATGGCGATGTGTTAGCCAGTCGAGCAGAAAGATCTCCAAATAGCCAAAATCATAGAAGCGCAGTGGCTCGTTGTTTTGTTCATGGCGCGCCAGTTTCTCATTCGTGTCGAGGACGAGTCGTCCGCTCTGGGCGATCGTCAGCTGTTCGCAGATGTGATACATGGCCTTGAGCAGCGGATGTATATGGAGCGCCAGTTCACGGACATGTGGCAAATAGTGAAGACGCAACTCCGGCCAATTGAAGCCCAATTTGCGCAACGCCTGGCGTGCATCGATGATGCATAGCGCCTCAATCAGATGGCCTCGCCAATGTGTAGGATTCGCATTCAGGGCATATTGATGCAATAGATCGCTGTGCATCTGCTCCGATTGGGGCGAACGCATCAGGGTCAGCAGCTTCTGCAATATGTATGTCGCGTGTCCATGCGAATCGCCAAATAGCAGAAATGCCAGAGACACCTACAAATAGGAAATTATAATTCGAATTCCGACCAATACACGTTTGTCCCCAAACCTTCTGAGCAATGTGTAGATCGCGCTCCAAATAGGGCAGATCATCGATATGCATGTTCTTCAGTATATCTTCCATTTTCACACCGGGGAAGTCCAAATAAAAATAAATATAAAAAAACAACTAATCGACAGCTGTTGCACACACTTGCACACAAAAAAAAACAAGCGAATATTTGTCAATTATAAGGATGCGTAAATGTTATTTATTTGTAAGCATAAGCAAAAAGAATACAAATATTTCAATTAATACAACAGTACGATCAGCGCAATGTAACCTTTTGCTAAGTAATCGTCAGAGCATCGGGTGACTCTATTTATCGATAGGCATTTATTATTTATTGCACGGTATTTTGTCAAAGCTTAAAAGAAGTCAGCGCATAGCGGATGAACACAGTGCATTTGAAAATTTTTTTTCTTTTATAATTGTGAAACTGTTTTTTTTTAGAGACATTAGCCTTGACTTTTAACTTTCTACAAAAGTCAAGTAATTATTTGTCTTTACGTTCAGAAATCTGTTTCATGCGTTATAGCAGGACGACTTTCCCAAAAAGATAATAAATTTATGGAAAAGTAACACACCAATTTTCTTATTAGGAGTGTAAAGGTAATATATAATATAATAATATAAGTGTTTTTGCTGCGAAAACATTTTTTGTAGATATTTACAAAAATATCTCGACATTTTTGTTAGTTTAAAAAGCGATATAAATCGAATTTTCAGTTTTTCATCATTTTCATAATTTTATTAATTTGGTTTGAAAATATATACAATGTTATTATTCGCAAATAGTTGAATAAGAAACAATTCTATTTAGGCGGCATTAAAGGAGATGACGCAAATTATAAATAACTAAATTTGCTGCTATCGCGATTGTTGTGTCTGCAACAACTCTGTTGTCCATCGAAAACTTCACCACACGTGAGCGATACGGCAACAGTTGAGTACGCAACACATTCACAAATTGCAAAACGGGACTTGGTATCGAATACATATCTTAATTAAATTAATTTACATATGCACTTATAAAAAAAAACAAAAATTACACGCAGTGCCGTATGTTGTTTTATATACATATAAAAATTACATTCAAGAATTACTCCCGCCAGCATTAACCAACACTAGTGCTAACTCACCACATGCAATGCATCCCTGGTTTCAGTTCAGGTCATACGGTTGCAATATTCACAAATCATTCAAGTAGATATTGTTGAATTGTTAACACGCTCATGTTGACGAGTTTTTAATTATTTAATGTATTTGTTATTCTGTCTATGAGCAAAAGAGAGAGAAAGGGACAGACATATACAGAGGCCAGGGCCACAGAGTCAGAGAGCGACAGCTTGCATATATTGTATAAAAAAAACCAAAGAAATTATATTTCTTATACATATGTACATATATACCGCACATACATACAGAATATATACATATATATATGTATATATGCATAGATAAATTTTAAATGTATATGTGCTTTTTGTGTTTTTGCACATATTGCGCTATAGTCATGTATATATGTATGCCTGTATATGTATGTGTATATATGCCTTCACATATCTGATATACATATGTATATGCATATCTATTCACCTACTGTACCACTTCATTATGTAAGCCAGCGAGAACTCTACGACGCCAAAAAAGCAAAGCAAAACAAAAAAAGAAAAAACGTAAATGAAAAAAAAAAGAAAAATAACCAACGACAAACCAAAAATATAACCAAGAAATCAAAATTGAACAGAAATGTTATAAATCATTAATAACTGTAATTTGTAATGTTCCGTAACCACAAACCACGCCCACACGCTGAAACGTAAGAGAAATTGTTCCAAATGCCTAGCACAAAAAACAAATTTTTTCCAAATTCTTCGAAACGAAATCCATGTTATCGTTTTCGTTTTGTTTAGTCACACGAGAGTTGCTCGTGCATTCGACTGCCACGCCCACCTTCCAAATGCAAAAGCAAAAATCAACAAATATTGCACAGCAATGACAAAAAGCAAAGAGCAAATCTAAAAAATAACATGGAATTATTTTTTTTCCAGACAAAACCAACAAAAGGTTTATGTACATACTACATACATTCATACATGCGTATGCATGTTTTTCTCATACACATACACACATTTGTATATACAGTGTACGTATGCACAGTAAATACTCTGCACAGCGGCCATTGCTGAACCATTGGTTTTTTTTTTTGTTATTCTTAAACGTCGCTCGTGTGTCATGCGGGGCGTCGCATTTCGCACACACACTCGCATAAATACAGACAATTTATATATAGACAATAACTTTCGCCCAGCGTGGCCCAACAGTTTTAAAGCTAACAACGAGAACAACAGAAGCAAAGTGTAATTTCATAAAATAACATTTTTAATGTACATACACATGTAAATTTTAATTGTTTTTCTTTATTGATGTACATTCTTAGCAAATGCCCGTCACACGCACGCATGCTTACGCATACATGTCGACCTGTACACATGTTTGCTTGCATTTGAGTATGGATGTATTTGTGTGTTTGTCATACACTTACCTCCTATGCTAGGCCCATGCGCGCAAGCGAGACAACATGACAGGTTAGCCACACTTAAAGCGCTCGACAGCGTCGCATTCAGCCTTCTCTTTTGAGTATATATGTGTGTGTGTGCCTGTTTGCATGCGTGCGAGTGAACGTTGGTAAGGCTAACGAATTTTTGCGAATTATGTTATGTACAACAACAATAAATTGTGTTAAACGTGCAATGTGGAAGTACACACATTTACAATACATACATACAAATACATTAACACAAATACAATCGGACATTCATATATTTGACATATATCAAGTTGTACATTAACATTTCGCTGTTATATGCACACATATAAAGTATTCAATGATAAACAAAATATAGCGATATGATTTCAAACTGCAGCACAATAAATGTCTATATATATGTGTGCGTGTGTGTTTGTATGTATGTTTTATGCATTTATTGCACATTTAAAATTTTATGCTTGCCAGGCCATCGACAGCAACAAGTGTGTGCATTAAATGTTGCTCGCAACATTTTGGTTGCGCTGCTTTGCTATTAACAGCTCTGTTATGTGCCAAGTGAAAGGAAATTGAGAATCGTGTAGATATATGTATATATACATGCCTCTATACGTATGATGCATGCGTGTGCGTGTTTGTTTTTACAGAGCCTTCGTTTGTTTTGTTTTGTTTTTTATTTCGTATATTAAATGGCCCACCCACTCTCAGCAACATGCTGCACGCGATATGATATGTTAGCAACATGTAACTATGCCGCACTGTGGTTAACAGTCGTGTGAATCTTTATGCATATGTGTTCGTTCAGTTCATGTATATATATATATATATTTATATATACATTCATATGTGCGAAATATGACCCCAGTCTTTGGCTAAAACGAAACCCCAACGAAATCTTTTTCCAGATTGTTGTTTTCGTTTCGAGTAAGGAATGCAAAATGTCCTTTGTGGTTAGCAAAACGCCGCTAGTTAATTCAGATGAGGACCTTGAAGATGGCGAGATCGATGACCAAGACGATGATGATATTGAGGAGCAGCAACAAAACCAACAAACACAACAACAACAAACGCCACAAAAGCCATCAGCTTTAGTAGCTGGCGTCTCAAATAATGATGATGTCGAATTTGTTGGCATTGAGCAGCCGCCAACTCACGATGATGACGTCATATTCCTGGGCATGTCCAGCGAAACGGCAACCGGCGGCCCTTCAAATGCCAGCAGCAACAACAACAAACCGAAGAAACCTCGGCCACTCGAAGGTAAACAATTACATCAGCAGCAGCAGCTGCAGCAACAACAATTGCCAATTGGATAAGTTATTTACTCATCTCTCATTTCTACTCCTCCGCCTGCTTCCTTTGCTTGCCATACACACACACGTACACACACACACACAAACACAGATGATCATGCGGTCAGCATTGAGAATGCCATTGCCAAGGCGTTAAAAAAGGGAGGAATTGAGCCGCCGCTGCCCAAACTGAACACGAGCAATAATAGCAACAACAGTGACGCCGACAGCGCTGCTAACGTCGCTGCAATCGGCGACTGCGGCAGCGCCACTGTCACAAGCAGCGATGCCGCGTTACAATTGACGCCAAGTCGCAGCAGCCGTCGACGCAAGCGCAAAAAGGAACGCGTACGCGAGCAAAAGAAAGATAAGGGACATCAGGTCAGTTATAACTCTCCACCACCCACACACACCCCCCCCCCCCCCCCACCCCCCTAAACGATTGGAACCCCCCTTCGGTTAATTTTTTTATATTTCGCTTTTTGTCAAGTCTGCATTATGTTCAATGCCCTACTTAAAAATAACACAATTATATGTATGTATATCTTCCCGATACTTACTATAACAGATACATTTACACAACTGGTCAGTAAAATAGGTGTGCGAATTGCAATATATTAATTTTTGTTTCTTGATGAAAATCGAAAGTCTTTTAAAGTAGCAGTAACAGTCAAGATTTCTTTGTTGAAAGTCCATATTGTGCAACTCGCTGCTTAATTCTCTTCATTTTGCATGCAAAAGTTAAGATTTGGCTATATATATTCATTATAATAAAGGCTTAAATTAGCTATTCAATATGAGGATAGAAGAAAGATCAAGGAACAAATTAACATTTGCCAAGCTACATCTCAATTGGGAACTGATCGTCGTTGATTAGTTAGTGCAAATTAAGTTTTTATTTGAATATTAAGTAAAGTTCCATTTGGCAATAAATGAATGAAATGAAAATGAAATGAATGATTCAAATCAGAACGATGCTAAAAGAAACGTTAGTCACCAAAATGCAAAGGAATCCATATTAAATCAAACTACAAAATCGAACAATTTTACTGGCCGAGTGATTAAACATATTTAGAAAACACAGTTTTCCAGTTTAGGATGATATTACATTGAATAGAAATAGATATAGATATATAAATATGTAGTTGCTTACAAATCGATATGATTTGATAGCGATAGAATGCGATTCCTGGTCAATATAATTTCATGGATGTCGATATTTATATAATTTTTATCGCTTCTTCTGCGTTTAGAAACGTGCACGCCGCGATTCAGTGGACGAGATTGACGGCGCTGCCGACAGCAATGAGCTGGATATGGAATATGAAATGATGAATGTGCGTGGCGGGAGTCCGCCGCCGGGTGGTGCCGCAACGCTTGGTTGCAATATGTATGGGATCGGCGTCGGCGGCTATGATACGCAGCCGGACATTTACAGTAGCTATGATTCGTATTCGGAGGATGAATTCAATGAATCAATCGCTGCCGTCGACGCTGCCCAGCGACAACGCAAGCGGCGCGAACGCGAGAAGGAGACTCGGGCCGGACGCAAGCGACGCGATCGTGATCGCGACAGAGAACGGGATCGTGACAAGGATCGACGTCACGATGGTGGTGGATTAGCAGGGGGAGGAGGCAACAACAAGCGCAATCGGCGCGATTCAATTGATGAGAAGATGCGCGAGCCGCGTAAATTGGAATTGTGCAAATTCTATTTGAAGGATTGCTGTGCAAAGCGGGACAAGTGCAGCTATATGCATAAGGAGTTTCCATGCAAATACTACTATCTGGGCATGGAGTGTTATGCCGGCGACGCTTGCCTCTTCCATCACGGCGAACCGTTGTCCGAGCAGCTGCACAACATTCTGCTCAAGCACATGGAGACGGCACCCAAGGAGATCCTTGGCGATTTCAAGCGCATCTCGCGCGACGTCGCACTTACCCAGATGACGCGACGCCACGAAGAGCTCTGCAAAAAGTATAAAATGGATAGCAGCTGGACAACGTTGCCAACCGGTGGCATCAATCGCCTGCAGGAGCAACAGCATGCGGCAGCAGCGAAAGCCGTCCAGGTGGCCAATCAAGCGGCCGCCATTGCCGCAGCAAATGCGGCTGCCGTTGCTGCTGCTGCTGCGGCTGCAGCTAGTGTTAATCCGACGGCGATACCATCGCTCCTGGACATCGTCATTAAGCCGCCAACGAATCGGGCGGCGCTGGGCGATGCCATGCCCGAGAAAAAGCGCAAATCGCGCTGGACGGAGAAAGGGGCGGCGGCGGCGGGGGCGGGTAAAGCAACAAATGCAACGACGCCGATTGGAGTAGCCGCTGCAGCTGCAACAGCTGCTGTCCCAACAACAGGAACAGTTGCCACATCTGATCCGAGTCCGGTTGGAGACAGTACCACTGCCACTAAGCCGCTGCCCGCCCACTTGGATCTGGTGAATCTGACGCGTGTGCTGAGTGTGGAGCACATGGCCAAGCTGAATAAGCTGGGCATTAGTAATCTGGAGCAGATGCAGCAGGTGCCATTCGGCCAGCTAACCAAAGTGGGTCTCACACTGCCCGAAATTGGTGAGATCCAACGTAAGGTCGAGGAGGCCAAGCCGCAGCAGGACCAATCAGCACCAAAAACAGATGCAGGTGCAACCGGTGGAGCAGGAGATGCAGCCAGCGGTACTGCTGAGACGACAGTCAAGTAAGCATTGCATTTATGTCCTTCACCCATTCTTCTAAATCCATTTACACTCCTCTCAGAGCTGCTGCTGGTGCGGATAGGGAGGCAGCTTCGAATGTGAGCGGCTCCATCATCAACTCAAATAGCAACAGCAGCAGTAATCCCGGAATGGTCGTCATGGTCGACT
This sequence comes from Drosophila kambysellisi, assembly GCA_035042185.1. Classification (NCBI taxonomy): domain Eukaryota; kingdom Metazoa; phylum Arthropoda; class Insecta; order Diptera; family Drosophilidae; genus Drosophila; species Drosophila kambysellisi. The sequence goes on along the minus strand of JAWNLS010000691.1, from coordinate 3,608,955 downwards.
ACACGCAATATCTAAAGGATTCCCAATGCAATCTCCTGCACGGCAACGATCCCCGTAAGTCCAAAACTTATTTAGAGTCTCAGATGGATCTTCATTAATCCAGCTGCGAATTTTAAAAGTATTCCTTGTGAAGTATTTTTTTAAGCTAAGTCTTTTTGTTGTTTAATTGTTGATTTGAGCACATCTCCGTCAACTTGATTCAGTTGTGATTAATTAATGTAAATCGACAAAAACTATAACAATTTAATTATCAAATCTTTCATTTGAAATTGAATACATTTTGAAATGGAAGTTAAAGATGGGTTTGTGAGTGGAATTAAAGTCTGAAAAGAATCCTTTATATCACATAATGTTCGTTAAATATATATATGTATATATATATATATATATATATATATATATATAGATCTGTATACATATGTATATCTTATGTGCATAGTTCGTGCTGTGATTATAGTCCTATCGATCCGCAATCCTAAGCAATCGTTCGAATGCAATTAACAGTGCACTGTGCTGTTAAGCGCCATGTTATTTGACATTTAACATAATCGAACGCTGTAAAGAGCATATAACATAAGTGTTAATAGCATAATAATATGAATAAATGTTAATAAATTGTTAATTTTACAGTAGACGATGATCGGGAGGAGGATGATGAACAGCTGGTCATCGATGATGGCAACGATGAGGATGAGGAAGACTCCGATGCAGATGCGATGTCAAAGAAGTCATCGAAACATCCCAATGAGAACGACGAGGATGCGGATGAGGAGGGGGAGAACCAGTCTGACCAGGAGGATGCTAAGCATAAAGTTAAAGAGGAGGAGACGCCGCCACAGCCATCCGTCTTTGATTTGCCCACCTTTATGAGCAATATGCTCGGCCCAAAGCTAGCAAAAACAACACCAGCAACAACCGTTTCAGGCGGCTTAATCGAAACGACTTCGAGTGATGTTTCCTTTAGTAAAATGCTGTTTGGTGATAAAAATGAAACGGAGAGCATACGTAATCCTTTCAAGGCTGAAGCCGATGATAGCAGCGACGATTACAATAATTACACAAACAATCACAATACCAGCAAGGGCAACAACGCCAACATTAGCAATGGGCCGCATTCGAATTCAAATTCGCGTTCCTTGACGCCAACCCCAACGCCGGAGCCGGGCTCACAGTCACCGACGGTATTTAACATCGATGACGACCAATTGCAACTGTTGCAGATGCAACTGGCCATCCAACGATCCGGTGGATCGAAATATTCACGCACCTCCATGTACGACTACGATGCGGCAAAGGCGGCCATGGAGGATGAGCGTTGCAGCGAGGCGAAACGTAAACGGGATCGCGACATCGATATGCGTCTGCTCCTGGAGCCGATGAAACACTATTTGCCAGCGAGGGAGATCGATGCGGCGATATTCTCGCACGTACCGATCCGTTGGCGCATGGACGAGGTGCTCGTCGAACCGGCCTGTTATGCCCAGTTGCGGCAGGGGGCCTCGCACAAGCAGCAGAACGAGTTGCGTGATCCTCGACTGCGTCGCATTCTCGGCATCGCCGAACTACCGACAAACGATGACCCAGTGGCTGCTCCCGGTGGCGGTAGTCAGAGCGTCGGCGCTGGCAGTAGTAGCACCCAATCGAGTATCAGTAGCGGTATAAGGGATCGACGCGAACGCAAGACCAGCAACTGCATCTCATCACCGGATGCACATAGCATGATGCATGAGTCCACGCCCAGTTCACCACCACCAGCAACACAATCGGCATCACCAGAAGCAGCAGCAACCACATCAGCAGTAGCATCCACAGTAGCTGCCTCGAAGGATCCGCGTCGCACGGATCCTCGACGTGACCCTCGACGTGCCCATTTAAATGTTGTTGCCAACAACATCAGCGCTAACACTTCTACAACAGCAACAGCAGCAGCAACTGTTAACGATTGCAGCCGTCAAATAGCAGAGATCCGAAATCTGATGCAGATCTCCAATTGGTACAAGAATCTGGGCAGCAACGACAAGATCATGGTGAATCAACAGCTGGCACTGGTATTCACCGAACTTAAGAAATTCCATCAGCAAGACTCGCCCAACAAGATATTCGATGTGAATTTCATTGTCAGCAATCGGATGCTGCAACAGATCTTTGCCAAGCTGCACATCTACATTGATGACAATGGTCTCGTTGTCCAGCTGCCCGAAGAGCCACCACAGAATGTTGTTGGCAATGTCGGCGTTGGACCCATTGCTGTGCCCATGCTGCCCAACATGTCGCAGCCGCCTCCAAATATGGTGCAAATGTTGCGTCAGCCGCCACCAAATGTAAGTCGCATGATGGTCATGGGAATGGGCATAGCCCCGTTCAATCAACCGCCTCTTCAACAGTTGCAACAACAGCAGCAGCAGCAGCAGCAACAGCAGCAGCAGCAGCTACGCGCAAATAGCATTTTGGGGATGCCGCCCAATGTGGGTAATATGAATGTTATGGGCGTCATGAATAATAATCCATTTAATCCGTTCGCTGGCGCCAATAATCTGAATAACATGAGCAATCTCAATCAGATGAATAATCTTAATATGAATAACATGAACAACATGAATAACATGAGTAACATGAATAACATGAACAACATGAACAACAACATGAATAACATGAACAACATGAATAACATGAATAACATGAACAACATGAATAACATGAACAATATGAATAACATGAATATGAATAATATGGGCGTACCATTCAATGGCGGCGGACCGCCAGGCTTTAAGAATTTTGGCGGACCAAATTGCAACAATGGCGGCAACCAGAACCGGGGCCGCCATTTTGCTGGCGGCAATAATCGCAATCGCGGCGGCAATAATCGCAATCGCAACAACTAATAAACTATAACAATAAAACTGAAGAAATTAATGCTCCACATAGATGTAAATGAATGCGCCCCACCCGACCCACGACCCCTAAATTATCGCCCCCCATACAAACACACACACACACACACACACACCTCCCACCCCCCGTTTCTACACTCAAAGACTGTAGCAATCTATTTTATGACAAGTGACGAGCGGTTTCCACAGTTTCCACCATAGTCCCCCCTCCCTTCCCACTAAAACAAAAAAATAAAAAATTATATATATATGAATAGAATGCAAATGTTACATTTGTAAAGCTTTATCGGTTTTTTGCTATTCGAGCTACTTGAGAAAATCGGATTTTGACTGCTATGTAATTGTAATTAAATATAATTGTTTTTTTTTTCCTTATATCTATATACATATTTATTAAGGCATTCATATTTAAATATTCATATAAATATTACACACATATAGGCTACTTTCTTTCTCATCCAGCGCCGAGGTACTGATACAAAATCTAGTTATAATTGGAACTCAATATATAAATATTTTTTTGTCGTTCATTTATGATGTAATTATAGTCGTAAATGTAGTATTCAAACATTTTAGACATATGAAATAAATGGCAAGTTTTAAGTATTATTACAAAGTATTATTACGATCTGCCGCATTTAATGCAATTTAAATATGTAAATATTTATTTACATGTGAGTCTTAATCATATTCAAAATGCTTCAACGGCTGAACGATCAGTGTTGACAGCTGACCAAACATGACAATCTGGCAGTACATTCCAGAGCTCAACACTGCGTTAACAGGAGTCATATAGTGCGTTATGCGTACAAACTGCCACGCTAAGTAAATGAATTAATAATATAATAATATTCTTGTTTTTAAATTGCACTATAAACATTGTGACCAAAATAATCTCATCTGCTTAAAGTCTAATTATTTGTTAATAACCTGGATAGACTAGGGCAGGAGCTTACAAGTCATAATTTCAAGTTTAACGAGCTATCGATAACTAACAGTATCAATTGAGCATAACATGAGCAATGTGAGCTTCTGTGTTTTCTTGCCCATGCTCTAGTTGGTCACGCTTTCAGTATCGTTTTGTCGGCTGTGAACTGTGAAGGAAATTTGTAGCGCCGCGCGCAGTGCATTTTTTTCTGGTAATTTTTTTTTCTCCACTTTGTACTGTTTTTATTATTTTTTTTTATAAAAAACAATACACAATGCAATATTTTCGTATGCGTTAAATCGTCTAACCGACCAGCATTGACGTGTAATCGAAGCTTAAAGTCTGCCCAAAAACAATATAATATACATACACACACGTAGGCAGACACATGTGTGTGCGTGTAAATATGCATATGTATATATAAATGTATATATATATATGTATATATATTTATATATATGTTGTACGCCCGTGTGTATGTATGAACGAGGGCCCACAATGGGTTTTAGCGTGACGTGAGTGGATATAAAGAAGCTGAAAGAAAAAAAATGAATCAACGAAAAGAGAAAATGAGAAAAGAAAACACGCAGAGACATATGTGAAATACACGCCAACATATATTTTGTATAAATAATGTTTTTCACAAATCTATCACATCAAAATACATGCGTAGTTATTTGCATTCCATATATCGAAATCAAAATGCTTTAATATTATATTTGTATTATTATTTTTTTTTTTGTATAATATACACATCCATTCACCACCACTACACGTATAGTGTGTGTATGTTTGTTTGTATGCGACGAGAAGGCAGCGAGTAGTAGCAGGGCAGCATTTTCGAGTAACTGTAGCAGTTACTCGCTGTATTGTTTTTCTTGTTTTTTTCGTTTTTTTTATTTTGTTTTTCTCCGTTGTTAGTGTGTAAAACGCGCTGGTAATCAAACGAATTTAACGAAATGCAAAAAATGGCATAAGTGCAACGACAACGCTGACGGTGGTGTTCACAATAGAGCCGCATATATATATATATATATATATATATATATATATATAAACATATACATGTATGTTTGTGTGTGTCAGCATACACATACGATACGTACACATACATAATAAAAGAAGAAAACTCCGTTACAGTGCGTACAAACAGTGTGCGCCGCATTTCTACATCAACAACAAATTTAATTTGTTATCCAAGTAAATTCTTTTAATACACGTTTGTATGCATATGTGTAAAATTCATGTGCGCATTTATAAAGGTCAGCATAATTTTGCAGTGTACTGTTGTATATAGCTAACAACAGTAGCAGCAGCAGCAGCACAAGAACAGCAGAACCAAAGCAAAATGGCAACGAGCCGTTGAAAACGTACTCGCGTACTCACAAATATACACACAACAGAGAGATAGAGACAGACACTTACATATATATACACATACATACAGCACATGCACGTACAGACACATTCACAACGTCCTCGTTCAGTGAGGCCGCCGTTGCCGCCATTCGCTGTTAGCGTCGATGCCGATGACGAATGCGTGTGAGTGAACGTAGCTCGTATGTATGCGAGCGAGCGTGTGTGTGTTGGTGTCTATACATTTGTATGTGCTGCTACTGGCTCTGTTAGGCGCGCCGGTTGTGAACCCCACCGTTCCCTTGCTCAAGCTGAGTTTTGCATCATTTCGTTCTTTTTCTCCAAATTATTTTGGTTTTTTTTTGTATTTAGTTTTCCGTTAGCATTAGGCCACAGCTTTGACGAAGCTCAGCAAAAATACTATTAAAAAAAAAACAAGAAAAAAAAGCAAGCGATTAACAGCAAGCATATAACGTATAACAGTAGGTTGTGAAATACAAATGCACAAGACAATAATAATAACATTTTACACATATACCATTTATTTTTGTTTTGTTTTGTTTTGTATGTATAAATTACCATTTTGTTTTGTATGTATATTTCTAACAGCATGTGTTACCAGAGGTGATGCTGAAAGAGGGTTGGGGGGAACACTTGCAAGCTGCTGCAGTGACAACAACAACAATAGCAGACAAAAACAACAACCCTCTTGTATACAGTCGTGTCCAGGAAAAGTATACTACTCCAGGTAGTTAACTTTTTGGCGGCTTGTAAACAGGGTGTTTCGATTCGTTGTTCCGCTGCACACAAATGCAAACGCTAAAATGTTTGTATTTATTGTTGTTGTAATTCTCTACGTACCCAGTTTCGTCTACCTAAGTGAACCAAACGTTTTTACATGCCTTGCCTGCTTGTGTGTTTCCGGTTTTCAATCTGTCGAAGGCAAGCGTGTAACATACACAATAAATACAGTGGTCTTCACTGGGTTTCAAACTTTGTTGATGCTAGTTTTCAAGATTTACTAAAACCACAAACAAATTGTTTATATTGAAAATTTAAACATTATATGAGAACCCAAAGATCGTTAACTCTTTTCAATGCTCCACACAGTGTAACACTGTTGCAGTCCATCACTGTAGCGGAACACAACCAACCAGCTGTTATCGCTGTCAAATTTGTGTTTTGAACTTAGATAACAAATATCATTATGCATTATTGTGTTGTGCATGCCAAAACAAAACAGTAAAACAATACAATGATAACAATTACAATTTCCTAATGCGAAACAAAAAAGTAAATAAAATGCAAAGTTAGCGAGCAAGCGACGTCACGACTTCTCCGCTCGGCTCTCTTTTCTCTACTGTTAATTGCAACGGCGATGATCGTAAAATTTGGCATGCTGCTACTCAGCAACAATAACAAGATTAAGCGGCGCACGCGCGCCTGCTTTTAATTATGCTGATTTTGTCACAATTTTATGGCCATTGTTTTTCCATTGAAGAAAAGGTGCAAATGTAACACTGTGCATAATTGTGCGTGTGTAAGCTTTACATTTTGTCTCCATGCAGGTAGTCGCCGTCTCAAGCTGCAAGCTGCATTCTCCTTTTTCATTTTGCACCGTTCCCGTTTTAACATGCCATGCAGCTGCCGACGGACGGAGGGAGAGAGAGTGAAAACGCGAATGAGAGGCAGAATAAATGTTTTTATGTTGTCACAGCAGCTGCTGTCGCATTCTTCACAGTTCTTCTCTCGTTTACTCTGTGGCTCCCACTTCCTGTGGCAGTATGCGCCGTTTTTTACCCGCGAGAGCAGAGCAGCGATCAAGAACGATCAACGATCGTTGATTGGAGTGACAGGTAGTTTTTGTGTGGCTGGAATTTAACTCGTTGCTTATGTGGGAATAGTACACACTTGACCATTTAGTTGTTATGCTAAATAACTTAATATGTCTGAGCAAACAACAACAAAAAATGACAATGACGACAAACAAATCAGCTGAAATGGCGGCCTTGTGATCTTTTTATCTTTATGTCACACTCGCTTCTCTGGTTGTTTTTTGTTTGCCAATCACATCTGGCAACGCTTAACTTTGGTTTGTTTTTTCTCCCTCTTATTTTTGCATGTGATTCATGCTCACAGCTGTAGCTCCCCTAATTGCGTCGTGCAGTCCCACTCTCTCTCTCTCGCTCTGCATCTCTATTGTTTCCTTGACTGCGTTTTGATGGCTGCTGTTATCAGCAGCACACACACACACACACAGAGAAAATCACGCACGACGAATTTGTATGCGATTGCTGTTCAAAGCTCGCCAAGCTTTCGTCTTTTGTTTTTGCGTTGTCATTGATTTTGCTTGTGTTTTTTTTTGTTTTTGTTTTTGTTTTTTCTTGTGCTAGTCAAGATCTCTTGCTCTTGCTCGTGCTTATGCTCATAGCCCAGACTTGTGGCTTTCTTTTATATTTTTTTTGTTTTGTTATTCGTACTGGCCATGCTCTTATCGCTTGCTTTCACCATACAAAATCGTGTTTTACATATGTATGTACATATGTATGTACATATGTATTCACTTTGTCGTCGTTGGTACTTTGATTGTATTTTTTTTCTTTTTATTTCCTCATGCTTTACATGAGCAGCAGCAGCAGCAGAACTAACAATAATTGTAACAGCAACAACCAAAACCCACCCCCACCCCTTACATTTACCAATCAGCACTTTGCTCCCCAACTTATCGTTGTACCTTTTTTTCGTCTCTATTTTCTGTTCTCCATTTCCGTTTCTTTTGGCTATATACTCGCTGCGGTGCGAGCTCTTATATACATTTTCAGCAAAATGTACCGTTACAAGTATGTATGTATGTATGTATGTATGTATGTATGTGTAACATTATGTAGCCATAGCAGAGAGTGGCATTTGTGCTGTTTAGCGTCGTTTGGCACCAAGCTACGCATTTGTTGTGCTGGGGGGAGGTTGGGCTTGCCTGCGTTGAAAAAGTGGCTCTCAATCCACCAATGTTCCCAGAATTTCTGGATTTGTCTCTTCTTTTTTCTTATTCTGTTTTTGACTGGAACATGCGCCAAAGAACTATCCTTCCCCTCCCCCACTCGTTACATTTGCAATATTGGCTTTGGCTTTGGCTTAATCCTTAGGAACGATCTTGTATGGAATATCAAATCAGTATTAATAGCAGTTTCCGATAGTTGTAATTAGTAAGGACATGCAATTATTCCCGATAATTTGTAACTACCGACAAAAATATAAACCTATAACATTGTTCCATTGTATATGCTTCTGAAATTTTTGCCTAAAATTTCCACTAAAACCGACCTGGATGCATTTCTTGGTATCGTTCATTTGGCATTTTCCAACTATTCCAGCTGAATTTTGGCATCACCTGCTCTTGGTGCTCGGTTTCAGTTGCAGCTGCTTTTCTCCGTCGTGGATCTATTATCTATGTAGTTTAGGTATATTTAATCGATAATGATTTTATGGAAATGCAAATTCAAACATATATCACACATTTAAATTTATATTAACGATTTTCCAGTTTACTTGCTTTTCATTATAAACATTAACAATAGCACAAATGAAAAAGGCTTCATTTTTTTTTATTAATATATGCAATAAATGAAACAATTTTATCAACACAAATGTTTACAACAAAAATCAAACAGACATATTTCAAAGCAGGCAGAATTAATTTATTTTGAATAAACTACTCTCTTTAAAAAGTCACTCCTTATTTACCGCAAATAGCTCATATTTATTATATATATATTTATAATTATATAGAGGATAGGATATATTTACATGACTAATATAACATGAAATATAATAAAATGATCGAGTTATAATATTAATTATGAATAAAAACAGTAACTAAATTGGTTTTTTTTAGATTTTGATTAGATTTATGAATTTATCTATGAGTCGCTCAAATTGCAATTATTCCCGATACTTTGTTAATTAATTTCCTTTAAATCTTCTTAGAGAAGTAACAACTGCAACTGATATTTTCCAAAATTTGCAGCTTGCTTCCAAGTAAATGCAGCTTGCAGCTTGCAGCTTGCAGCTTGCAGTTTGTCCATGTTCCACCTTTCGCGATCATCATCGTAATTTGCCAGCTTGCCAAACATACAGCACCTTCTTAGCAAGTAGCACCTTGCCACAATATAGCGTGGAAGAGAGCTTCCGAGAAGACAAAACATCTGCCTGCCTGTCGTCTGCCTGCAGCCGGCCTAGAGAAAAGTCCGACCTCTGGCGACTGGCACACTTCCAAGTAGCTCAGATCAGATTGGATCGGGTGGGTGGGTGGTATTTGAGACTATGTCATCAGGTAGCGCACGCTTCTGGCACGCGCACACCTTGCGCCCTTGCAGGTAGAGCGCCCTCCTCCCACTGGGCGAAGATGATGATCCTTTTCATTGTCGATCGTCGTTTAAATAGCTCAGCCCCGTGCACTCTGACTTCAGTCGAGTTCCACTCGTGTCAAGTCTAACTTGTGTCTAAACAAATTGTGATTTTCTTTTTTTCCTGTGTTTTCATCTGTGTGTGTTAACAAAAAAAAACATCCTTCAAAATGGATTTTAATTTCGATAATGTGACCCCCTCGACGACAATGTCGTCATATTATAACTTCAAAATGGAAAGGTATGTGGCGAAAACTAGTTCTATAACTACCGTAGAACAGCGTAATTTGCAAAATTTTGGTTATCGAAATGTATGTGTATAAATTTAATATTTTATAATATATAAATATATATATATTTTGTAATAGACTGTATATATTTAGGTTGACAAACCCGGTTACATTCTTTTCAAAGATATGGTAGGGCATTTTCTTATATTATGGTATATTATTATATTATATTATGGTATATCGAGGAGAGTGACACATCTGGTTGCTCTCTTCAGCCATATTTGTGTATCGCTGTCGCTGTATTTAATATTTATTTTGTTTATACACACACACACACACACACACACACACACGCACACAAGTGCATATAAGAGAAGACCCCCTACTCTAAGCAAAGTGGGTGATTTACATATGTTATATGATGTATGTTTGCTATTGAGGCCTGTTTTAGTAATTAGCATTTATTTTTAATAACGGTGTTTAGCTAGTCGCTCACGCACACACAAGCGCACATAAAATAAGAGAAAAAATACGCGTCTTTGATCATATGTTAATTTCCTTATAAATTTCTCACCTCTCACTTCCAATAACAACCAACAACAACCAACAACAACCAACAACAACCAACAACGACAACAACCTTAGTAACAACAACAACACAGCTGGGCGCGCCAACAACAAGAACAACAATAATAATAACAACAATTGCTACAAATTGAAGAGAGAGAGCCACCCAGAAGAAACGAAAAAATCTACAAGCCACATCTATAATATATACATATTTGATACTAAAAGAGATACAAATTAGACAAGATTGATTAACCGTAATAACAGTGGCTGGGAGAAAGGGAACACAATTTACAATATACGACGCAGCTCCTTCCGTTTCCGGGTTGCGGCCATTGTTGTCTCCGAGGCTCTCTCGTAAAGTTGACGCCGAGCAACACGCCTGAACACACATACTTACTGCACACACACTCCCACACTCATTTCACTTTTTCACCACTCTCCTCACACTTACACACACAACAAAAAAAAAAAAAAAATCAAAACAAAGAACCCAAGAAGAAGATAGCAAAAAAAAAAACAAACAACAACAGCAACGTGACATTAACAGCAGCTGGCAGCTGAGAGCGCTGAGCGCCAACAACTTTAAAGAGAGAGAGAGAATAACATAGACTAAGAAAGAGATCTCTCTTCTGACCACGTTAATTAAGAGCCAAGTGTGAGAGAAAGAGAAAAGGAAAGAAAGAAAGACAAAGACAGAAAGAAACATAGAGACACCTGTACACAAGCGGCACTTAAAGAGTATTTTGCAAAAAATACTCGTGTACACACACTCTCAGGATATGTACGCCAACGATAACCCGAGTAGTACCAGTAATAACGGTGGTTACCCTCCTTACGGTTACAACAACAAGTCGAGGTAAATTTTAACTTCAGTTTCTTCATCTTCAAGCATTACAACAAAAACAAAAACAAAAACACAAACAACAAAAAGAACAACTACAAAAGCTAACTTTTCTCCCATCCTCCCAAAAGTAAATCCCTACAATTTCCTCAATTCCAATAAATATTTCCACACACACACACTCACACACACAAACAAACACACACATACACACACAACTGAAATATAACGTGCAACGTTTTTCTTCTAGTATTTTTTTATCTCCCAGTCTGCCCTTAACTAACAGTTAAATTACAAAAAAAAAATGCTGCATTCTTTGCAGCTGACGTTAGACATACACAAAGAACAAACTTTTTTTTTTGCTAGGTTCGATAATTAATGTGGCAACCTCGCGATATGCATTGGTATATAAGAGACGAAATATGATATAATGATATATATATATATATATATGTATACATATATATTTGAGATGTGGCACGTATGCTAGTAGAATGTGTGGTGAGACTTACGTTTCCCGAATATTTTCTGTTAGCAATTTGCGTCCTTTTGGTGCAAGTGTGTCACAATTGCACTTGATAGGAGGAGGGGGACCCAATAGAACTGACAACATACCCCATCCTCTATCAATATCCGTGCATCATCAAAACCCCAAACAACAATCAACCCTACACACACACACACACACATGCAGATACAGACACACACACATACACATAAACATTTTCTTTATTTTATCTTGAAAAATTGAGAATACAGCAAAAACGAAATTGTCTTTTACAACAATGGAAAATCTCGAGTGTGCTACGACAACAACAACAACAACAACAACATCAACAACAATTGCAACAACAACAACAACAAGTGCAACAAGCAGATCATAAGTAATATTTATCTTATATGTACTAGATTGTACAGCTGTAAAAACTAAATTAAGCAACCAAAAGGCTTAACCTAAAACTAAAACCAATAATGCGTGTGCCGCACAGCAAAAAGCAGTCTCGTTTTAAGACAGGTTATTCAACAACTGTCCGTAATATACAAATACAAATACGACACACTATCCCTTAATTATGAGCCGGTAATCCTTATTTTTGTTTTTTTTCTTTGTTTTTAAGCATAGAATTCTCATTTGACAGACACATACACATATATCTTAAAACATACCGTAGTTTATTGGCCCCCTGCTTTCACTAAGCTCATCATCTTCAAATCCCATTAGCTGTTAATTTCTTACGTTAGTTCTGCCGTTCGTTCACGCTCACGCTCATAATAGTGTATAGTATTCGCATTAGCTTACAACTATTTGTTCATATCAAAATAAGTATTTAACAGATACTGATTCTCTACAGCGCCCTACTGCGTCACAGCCGTGTGTATGTGCCTCTAACGTCACGTAACGTCATGTATCGTAGCGCGTCACGTAACGCATCGCGTCGCGTTTTGTTCGCAGTGTCATGCAGTATCTAGCAATGTGATAAATACAGCAATGAATGTTAACATTAATAAACTTAACGTAACGTAACGTCACGTAACGCAAGCTCTTCCACACTCAAGTAACTTAACTGTAATACTGCATTTAAATCGAAAGAAAACCAAACAAAAACAAAAACAAAATGAAAAAACGCGCAGTTGCGAAATCCAACGAGATTTGAGAAATCAAACCATTTCTTTTCGTTTCTGGCCCCGAGGAAAATCATAACGGCCTAACAACGTTTTCGTGCTGCCTGTGCAACCAAAACAGTCTCACAATGTACCGGTAAATGTTGTAAAAAGCTAAATTTAAAAAAAAAAAAACAAAAAAAATACAATTCACTCTTCTTCTACTACAAACAAATTCTTATTTCTATCTTTTATAAATACTTGCTTTGCGTTTTTGCTTAAAGTTCTTTTATTTTTCTGTTCAAACGCCCCTCGCCGCATCAGAATCAAATCAAACTCAACTTAAAATCGCTCAATCAAAAAAAATAAAAATAAAAAATCACCCAAACTCATGTTTACACGAACACATACACATCGTAGCTGTAAGCTATATATATATATATATCTATAGTTATATATATATATAAATATATATATATATATAGATGTAAGTTAGAACGAATTTATACTTGACTGCTTTTCGCTGTCGCGTGCACGCGACCCTCGCTGACCCATAAACCCCCAACACGCTCTACTTTGGCCTGTGCCAAATCTTTGCGGCGCCACCAATCGCCATTGTTTATGGATGCTGTGCTACTTGGCATGAACTTTGCTCCTAATGATTTAACTTCCTCTTGCGCCTTTCAAAAATGCAAAACTTTTTGCGGCGCCGTTGCCGCGCTTCACACGAGTGACAAAGAGAGGGGGGTGAGTGAGTGCGCTTCAAATGCTAAGAAAGTCGCAGCCATTGAACTTTGTGCTGGCGTCATCCGGTAATTTTTTTTTTTTCCATTATTCGTTACTGCAAGCTATTGCATATTGCTCACTGATTTGTTGTGCATGCGTTCAAATGTAAACAAACGACCGCAACAGCGAGACAGAGAGCGAGAGAGAGATAGAGAGAGATAGATAGATGGAAACAGTGCGAGAGCGCGTGCAAACGAACACGAACAAGTAACGTGGTTTCGGGACCTTGACACATTGAATATATCTGCTCAGAAGCAGCAGCAGCAGCGGCTTTAACAGCTCTGTTAATGATAAGTTATGTATTTTGTATATACTATGTAAGTTAACAGTTAGTCAGTAAGCAAGCAAGACATCAGCAACAGTTGTTGTTGTTGTTGTAGTCCAACACACGCACACACACACACACAAACACATACACACACCTACTCATACACGACACACGCACACGCAGCCAGAATAAATGAACGTCTCCATATATGTCCAATGCATGTCTGACGAATCCGCCTGTTAGATGCATATGCATCAATTCTCTCATTCTAAAGCGCTGCTTTTGCCATATCGGCAACTGCAGCAGCTGTTGTTATAAGCAAAAATACGAAAATTTGTGCAAAAGGCAAACATGTTTTGTTAAGCACTTTTGCGTCCAAGAAAAGGTCTTGAGCCGCAGCAACCTTCATCAATCAGCAGCAACAGCAGCAGCATCATCAATTTCAACATTCAACATTCAACAAACTACAATCAACAGTAAAGCAACATAGCTACAATCAACAAGCAGAAAAAGCAACAAAAGCAACAACAACAGCAACTACAAGAACAACAACAACAGCAGCATCATCAGCAACAGCAGCAGCAGCAGTTCCTACCGTTAACGGTCAACAATCACAATATCAGCAGTGTGACTAGCTGCCAGATATATGGCAAATCGCCAATCTTTTTTGTTGTTTTTTTTCCTGTGCTTACCAAAAAAAAAATTTTTTTTTTTTTTTTATTTTACAAAAATTAAAAGTACCAAATCTATGATCTCTTTTTAACTCACACACTCAAATAAACGTATTTTTAACAATTACCGTTAACCCCTACACACAAACACAAACACACTCACACCTACACCTACACCTACACCAACACCAACAAACGCACACTTCCTCCAAAAAAGCCCATCCACATCGAGACTGAAATCCATCCATGATGTCGACGCCGAAGCATTGATTATCCGATATTTGCCAGTTGATTTAATTGTGTAGATATCGTCTCTTTCCACAGCAACCAAACAGCATTACCAACCGATCTCAACGGCGAAACCGAGAGACAGAAACATTTAGCTAGTATGTAGTGAGGTTGTTATTGGTTATTATTATTTTTATTTATAAACTGGTGTGATAGACTCTGTGACGCAACAACAAAATGTTCCTTAAGCGAAGACGCCGTCAACGCCTGTAAGTAAAGACTGACATTTATATCATAGCTAAAAAATAAAGCAAAAACAAAAAAAAAATTATATATATATAATCATGCATTCTTAAGCTAAATAATACACTGAAAAATACACTACAACCAACAACTGTCCATAATACAACTACAACAACAGTCACAGTTTTCTTAACTGTCTACGCGGGAGCGTTAAAAATTTATTTATTTATTTATTTTTTTTTTTTTAGTTTTTTTTCAAGTGAAAACAATTTTGTCGTTTTTTTTCAAGTGCTCAAAAAGAATTTATCAATCTAGTCCACAGTTAGTTTCCGCAAGGGAACACACATGCATATGTCCCGTTTTCTTGAGTGTAATCTACACAAGAAAACCAAATTTTTTTTCCTGTTTTTTTTCAAGTGCTGAAAATAAAATTTACAAAAATTTGCGTAAGAAGGGCTTTTAGCTCGAATTGAATTTTTTTTTAGTGTGAAGAATTGAATACATTTTTTTTTATATTTTGTTTAAGTGCATTAAAAAAGAAAATACAAAGGCGGTTTTCAAAAATTAATTGAAGTATTGAATAAATACATATTTTTTTTTATATTTTGTTTAAGTGAAAATAAAAACTTACAAGGGTTCCTCTATCCGCAAAAGGTTTTTCAAAATTGCTCTAATTTTTTCTTCCGTGAAAAGCAATAGTGTGGTTTTTTTTTAATGTGCTAATATTTATAGGTGCATGTTTTAACCGTAAATAATTTTTCGGTCATTTAAAGTGTGGAATTTTTTTTTAGGGTGTCCGTTTTTTTTTTATCCGGTGTCTTTATTGTTGCGCAGAGCAAGCTCCGTTGTTCTTTATAGATTCGTGAATGCGAATTTCTGAAAAACGGGTTTGCTTTGCTGCCTATTCTTACAGGCAAATTGTTTGCCTTCTCTCTCTACACTAAGCCCCCAAAAGGCGGCCATAATTTGTACTCAACTATTAGTTTTTAATATCCCCCCTAAGTATGATTTAGCCTGAAGATGATTGGTGCTGTTTCATGATACAACAACAGCTGCAATCATGCCTCATGCTTTAAGTATCGTTTTTAAGTCAAATTAAGTTAGTGCCATAAGGATAATTCATTCATACATTTTAACATTACTTGCTCATGTTTCGAAAAAAAAAACCAAACGTAAATTGCGCTTTATTAATTATGACTTATTTATTTATTTATGATTTTTATGATTTTAAATACATTTTCGTTCGTTTTTACCAATCAATACAAAATGCTAATATAACATATTTACTTCTCTTCAATCAATCAATCACACGATCAATCAACAGCGGTGGACGTGTATTTGGCATGTCCCATTCTTTGCCATCCGGAATGGTACGTATTGTTATTGTTACTGCTATTTATCATATTTATATGCAATAAATTTTTATATTTTATTTGAACATAAAGTTCGGAATCAATCGAAACTCAAATTTCATTGCATGAGCAAAAGAACAATACAAAATGATCATTTTGAAAATAATAATAATATTACAAATATAAATAAAATTTGCCATTTGCAATTGCAATTTGCATTGATAATTGAATTGTTTGTTTTCGGTTTTGTATGTTTATTCAAAATATATTTAAATTTATTCTAGTTGAATGTTATTGAGTTTGTCTCATTGAACGCTCCTGGGGCACACGCTTTTAATCAAATTCCAATAACCCAAAAATAAAATTGTTTTTGTGGATGCTCAACATTTGATTGATTTATACAAAATACTCGAAACTTAAAAATCAATATATAAAAAATGAAAAGAAATTACAAATAAATAAACTTACAACTAAAATAAACATTATGCTACAAACAAAAGAAAACTAAACAAAAGTTACAACAATAACAAGAACCACCACTAAACCAAATAGGCAACTAGTACAACAACAACAACAGCAACAACACAATAGCAACAATATACAAAACAACCAACAAACATTGCATACTTTGTGGCGGCAGTAGCAGCAGCAACAACAACCACAAGAACAACCTTGCGCTGTCCGAATCATTTCCGTTTTCTCTACCCACAACCTTCCGGTAACCCAACCCTGCCACATACCCCTAACACACCAACACCCCGGAACAAGAACTATTTTTGCTCTCTTTGCTATACAGCAATTCAAAATCAATGACTATTTCTGCTGCGCTCTCAAAGTCACATATGACACAAACACACACACACACATATATATATAGATATATAAATATACATATATACATGTATACACGTTGATATAAACATAACACACACACACACACAGATATACCTGGCCTGCAAGCGGCTTTATGGAGCATTCGTTCGTTTTCCTTGCATTTCCTTGACAGTTTCTCTTTAATTGTTTTATTTATTTCTTTTACGCT
This sequence comes from Drosophila kambysellisi, assembly GCA_035042185.1. Taxonomy (NCBI): domain Eukaryota; kingdom Metazoa; phylum Arthropoda; class Insecta; order Diptera; family Drosophilidae; genus Drosophila; species Drosophila kambysellisi. Next base: position 3,591,544 of record JAWNLS010000691.1, on the reverse strand, counting down.
TTTACGCCCACCAACATTCCGTTAGTCTTTACATAAATGCAACGCTGAATGCCGTTAACTGTTTGCAGTTACATACAAACGTACACAGAGCCCCACACACAAACATACATAAACATAAACATGAAATAGACACTCACTCAACAGCAGCAGCTGCTGGAAACGTTTTGCACCAGCGCTGGTTCGCTGTTAAAAGTTAACATGCGACTATTCAATAGCATCTCTGTTAAGTACTACGCACGTTACATTCTGCATTTTTTTATGCATTTTCTACAACTACTTAATTATGCATTTAACAATTTGTAGCAATTAAACTGTGTGTGTGTGTGTGCGAGTGTGTGTGTATATGTGTGTTGTTGTTGATGCTGCCGCGATGACAAATAGTTAAAGTGTATGTATATTGATAACAGCGATGCTACCAATAATCGAAGTTTTAATCTCAAGCCAAACCGAATCCAATCGAATTGAATCGAATCGAATCGAATCCCCAACAGTACAGCGTTTTATGAGGCGTGCTCTCAACATTAGAATATCTTTGTATGGTTAATTTGATTACAGTCACGTTATGCGTTCTCACCACAGGATACAGAATTTACATTTCCAAGTTCCTCGTCGCGTCGCGGCTATAATGAGTTTGCAGGCCTTAATGGCGGCAGCGCCAATTCACTTGGTGGACTCTGCAACATGCCGATGGCCAACAATTCGATGAACAATCTGTGCGGCCTATCAATTGGCAGCGGGGGCAGCGATGATCTTATGAACGAACCGCGCAACAGCAACACCAATTTGATAGTCAACTATTTGCCTCAGGATATGAGTGATCGCGAGCTGTATGCGATATTCAGGTCGATTGGAACCATCAATACGTGCAGAATCATGAGAGACTATAAGGTAAGTTATTTGTTCATTTCAAATTCATATCTAACCAGTGAGTTGAGATATTATATTGATAAATAGATAAGCTAAACACACTAAAATTAATTTTTTTTTTGCATCTCTGCAGACTGGTTACAGTTTTGGCTATGCTTTCGTGGATTTCACTTCTGAAATGGATTCGCAGCGTGCTATTAAAGTGCTGAATGGCATCACAGTGCGTCAAAAGCGGCTGAAGGTATGTGTTTTGAATAACCAATATATTTATATGAATATATCATATTTGGTTTCTATCCCATTAGGTTTCATATGCACGTCCTGGCGGTGAATCGATCAAGGATACCAATCTGTATGTGACCAATCTGCCGCGCACGATAACCGACGATCAGTTGGATACGATCTTTGGCAAATACGGTTCCATAGTGCAGAAGAATATATTGCGTGATAAGCTCACCGGTCGGCCAAGGGGCGTGGCATTTGTACGGTAAGTTTGTACGGTACCAAAAGCGTCAACATATTCCACACACATTATTATTTTTATTTATATTTGTTGCGAATTTTTAATCGATGATAAACCAAAACAAATTATACACACTTGCCTCACTCCACTCATTAACACATCAACCTCCTCTCACATTAAATCATGCATTTCTCTTCTCACTTCTACGCCACTCCACACCATGCAACACCACTCTCTACTCCACTTCAATCATCATCCATACATGTATACATGCGTACATTAAAAAAACAGCTATAACAAACGCGAGGAGGCACAGGAGGCAATCTCGGCGCTGAACAATGTCATCCCCGAGGGTGGATCGCAGCCGTTGTCGGTTCGCCTGGCCGAGGAGCATGGCAAGGCAAAGGCGGCGCACTTTATGACGCAGATGGGCATGGGACCGCCGCAGGCGCCACCAATACCGCCACCACCACCACAGTCGCTCATGTCGGCCACCTTCAACAATATGGTTCACAGAGGTAGATCATTAAAAACACAACAGCGCTTCCAAAAAACGCATCCCTACTTTGATGCACAAAAGTTTATCTAAAACAAAAATACAAAAAGAAAAAAAAACAACAGAAAAACAAGGAAAAAAATGCAATCGTAACATAAAACAAAAACAAACAACAAACCAGTTATACATACAATCTTATGTATATATAATATATAAATTTTTTTGACAAAAAACAACAACAACAACAACAACATACAAACAGATACAATTTCATAACTCTAACCATATAGAAAAAAAAACGAAAATTTATAAAAAACAAAAATTAATAAGCAAACTTAATTGTAATAATAATTTTTAGTTCTCTTTTATTAATACAAACTTAGGAATATATATTTTCTAACTTATTAAAACACAAATATTTTGTTGCAATTTCTTATTTGTTTTCGTTTTTTTTCTAATATTAATTTTCATGTAATTTACATACAAATGTTTGTATATATCTATAAATATATATATTATAATAATATATATATATATATATGAGCAAAAAACAAAATTATATTGTACATTTGCCTGTTTGTAGTATAAAACATTTTGTTTTTAACAAAAAAAAAAAAAAAAACAAAGCAAAAAAGAAAACAAATAATTTCTAAAATAACTAACTATTTTTAAATTACAATTAACTTTAGATAATACTAACAAAAAATCTGGAGAAACAAAAGAAAAAGAAAAAAAAAATTTAATTAAGATACAATTTTTTTTGGTATAGCTTTTCCTCACTTAAGTTTAGTGCAGTCCAAAAACAACAGTAAATCAACTCAACACACACATACATACATACATACACACATCCAAATGTAGCCTTTAATTGCAAAAGCAAAAAACAGAAGCAGAAAAAATGAAGAGAACGAGTATGCAAAACCCAAGACCTGTAGAAATTGGTATTTTTATACATAAACAACGATAATGTCACGCAGGAATCGCATAACATATATTACATATATATATATATACAAACAAACAAACAAACAAACAGGATGGATATCGATAACATAACATATATCGAAAGCAGTTAAATGTTAGCATTGTTTTGCGCTGCCCTTTTAGGCTTAGTGCATATACATACATAGATATATTGAATTTTTTTATGCAAATTTACTCGTATATACATTGAAATGTGCTAAAATAACAAACAACACAAATAATTGATAAAACACAAATGTTGTGTGTGTGTGTGTGTGCAAATCTTTGATCGACAGACTGAGCTGAAAACCTAATCCAACAAAATACCCCACGTCAAATAACCTGAAAAAAAAACAAACAAAATAAAAACATTAAAAAGAAAAACCACTAAAAACCTGGTTGGAAAATGTGAATTTTTTTTTTTTTTTTTTTTGTGTGAAATACATGGAATGCTAAACGGAAGAACCATCAACACATCAAATGAAGCAACTGAACTGAAGGAACTAACTCGAAAAAAAAAACTATAAAAAAGAACTGAAAACTAACATAACCTCAAAAAAAAAATCAATCTAAATTAAGAAGCGTTGCCCTGTTTGTCACACTATCCATCCTCTCTGGCCTATAAGTAATACACAATCGCTTCATATTTATGATTTAATATCCACGAAACAACAACAACAACAACTTCAACAACTACAGCTACAACAACTACAAAAACAACAAGAACAACAACAGCAACAGCAAATTGTCTCACAACAGTTAAACATACGAAAAAAGTAAAGTTTATAAAATATATAAAAATATATTTATATATACATTGACTATATACGTACGTATAACTGAATAGCGTTACCTTTAAAATTTTTTAGTTTTTAGTGCGTTACAAAAGCGACAGCAACGTCGATCGACAAAAGCGAAAATAAATATATGTATATATCTATTATATATATATTTAGATATATATATCTATATATACATATATATATTATAAAAAAAAAAAATAAAAAGCCAACCGCAAAACAAAACAAAAAAACAACAATTTTTTTTTATTTTTTTTGTTGTTAAAAGTCAACAAAAAAGTTGCAGTTCAATAAAAAAAAAAACATTACATTTTGTTGTGGGCCACAGAACAACGGAAATCGTATACGTGTGTGTCTGTCCTCTGCGTGTGTGTGTGTGCGTGTGCGTGCGTGAGTGCGTGCGTGCGTGTGTGTTTGTGCGCCAGGGGTGGCGCACGCGCATGAAGCAGGTTTTCGTTCACAGCTCACAGACGAGAATGTAAAAAGAACAGAAAAAGACAAAGAGAGAGAGAGAGACAAAGACAGGGACCATTGACATGTAAAGAAAAGCAGGCGTGGCGCATGGTAAGTATGCGCGCACTGACGAAGCGATAACGGGGTGCTTGTTCCACAAAGTGTTATCGATCGCTATGCGTATCGATCATCGATACGTTCTCATATGCAATTTTTGTATTTTTTTTTCATGTGCAACTTTACAACGTGCTCAACTGGCATACAACATACATATATTTTTTTTTTCATTTTTTTTTACAATGAAAACAGAATTATAGTATTTTTTTTTTTTTTTTTTTTTTTTTTGCATTCCTAAAGGAATCAAAGAAAAGAAAAAAAAAGAAAAGAAGCGAAAACGTAAAGTAACTGAACGAGCAATGCTGCCACACCCCCTTATCGGTTCAAGTGCCAGAAGTTCCATAACGACTATGAAACGTATAAAACAAAATTAAAACACACAATATATATATATGTTGTTCTTTTTTTTCATATTTTTTTTCCAAGTGTATCATGCATATGCGATCATACAAAGAAAACAAAAAAAAAAAAAAACACATGACTGGTTCTGTTCTATTTTTTTTCCAACTCGACAAGTGACAAGTGTTTTATGAGCTCGCCTAACGCTCCCTTCTCTAAATGTATATAATTTTTTTTTGTTTGTTATTGTGCTAGCAGCTAAGAATGCATTTAATGGCATTTCATATTCATAATATTATATATGAAGTTATTTCCTTATATTCCAGTTGTTTTAATATTTTTTTTTGTGCCTGCTGTTTCAGTGTTATTAAAAAAAAAGAAAAACAATCAAAAACCCCTCCAAGAAAATCAATTTGACAAAAGTTCATAAATCATTCCAATTATGCAGCTTTCTCTTTTTTTTTTTGAATCATCAGCAAAAGACGTTTAGCAAAAAAAAATTAATCACAGACAGTTCTTAAAATTTTAAATAAAATGGCAACAAGAATTTTTAGGTTTTTAAAAAAAAATTTTTTTATTTTTCCTCATTTTGTATCTCCTCATGTGTTGCAATTTGTATTTTTTCGTAATGTTGTTGTTGTTTGGTCAACTTAAGTCTCTAAATTGTTTTATGGTATTATTTATTTTTCTACCTTTTTTATTATATAGTTTATATACTTATAATTTGCTTAGTTTACTTTAAATTAGAACCGAAAAAATTACAACTGCAAAAAAAAAATTGACACGAGTTTAGTTAGTTAATTATGTTTAGTATTTCGAGTAGTTTGTGTTTTATATACCTATATTAGTATATTCGTATCTATTTGTTTTGTTGCCATAGTACAAATATGAAGAACTAACCAGGCTGGGCATTCCCAATTTATATCACGCCCATTGGCCAACCTAACCCCCAGAACTCTCATGTCATCATATCTATATTGTCTACTCTTCTGCCTTTGATTTTTCTTGATTACAAAATATGTCCGTACAACATATTAAAAAAAAAAAAAAAAAAATATGAAAAGAAAAACCAAATTATATATACAATTATATAACAAAATTAAAAATTAACTAAAAACAAAAAACAAAAAAAAATCAGTTGGCGCCCACAACTAATAAGTTGTCCAATTTGTTTATTTTTTTTCATTTTTTTTTTAGACGGAGCAATGGAAAAAATACGCTCATTATTCGATGCAATTTGCGATGCTATCTTTGGTCTCGATAGTAATTATTCCTTTTATATTCTCTACTATGCCTAATGATAATCATAATCATAATTGATTTTTTTTTTTTTTTTTTTTTTGAGAGCACATAAGACATTTTGAGTCTAAATATATGATTTAAGTAGTTTATGACAAAACGACAAACACACACACCACGCCATACAAAACATACATACCAACCACATACATATATAGACATACAGACAATGTTTGTCAGGCTGTCCAGGAGATCGGGTGCGAGAATCGAAGGGGAGAAGTTACACAAGATTTTGTATGCTCTCTTCAGTTAGTCTTCCTGCGTCACTTCCTTGTTTTTGAGGCTAGAAGGGTAGAAGTTGCCAAGCGTATTTTTTTGTTACCACTTCTCTTAACGATTCTTGCGGCAAATTCGAAGTCAGCTTTACATATACATGCTACACATGCACAAAAAGAAACACACTTACATTGAACATTGACATAATCCGACATAACCTTCTGACATACTATATATATATATATATTCGACACAGCTCAAATCTATCAAATACAATATATTTTTATACTTTTTCAATATCAATGCGAGCTTCAAAATTACGCCTCATTGCTGCAAATTTGTCGAACAACAAAAAATCTTCAAAACGTGCCATGTTTTATTCATTTTTCATTTTAATTTCCTCATTTCATCTTCAACAGCCACCCATAATTCGCAATATTCGTACTTATTTGACTCTCTCTCTCTCAAAAAAAAAAAAAAAAAACCAAAAAAAAAAAATATTTTCCCAAAATTTAAGTATTTTTAAAATTAAAATTTAGAGCGTTATTTGAAAAAGTTCCAATTCCAAAGAGGCAACTAAAATAATAATATTAATAATAATAATAATGACAATAAAAATATTGATAAATATTGTACTTCATAATTGTAAAAAGAATCGCGAAATCATAAATCCATAAACATTTCGCTTGTCGATATCATCTCTCAGATTTATGTAATAACTTACTTTTTGCTACAGATTAGTTTGTTTGCGCTTTTCAACAAAAAAAAAAGAAAGAAAGAAAACAAAGATAATATTCAGTTTTGTTTTAATTAAAAAAATATATGTGTACCTTTAGCATTTTCTCTATATAACTGTACAACAACTACCCGCAAAAGTATGTTTTCAGTTAGCCAAGTTTTCTATTCACAATATTCGATATTCGAAACGCTCTTTGTCCGAGAAGTTTTTAGTAGAGATATTTTAGCTGTGCTTTGTTTAGACATAAAATACATGACTCAATCTCAATCATCGTAACAAATATCTCATCCCAACAACTTCCGAATGCGTCAAAATTTGTGTGTTTTTAGATGGTTCGCGCTTATACATATATATATCTCTATGTGTATGTGTATAAAATTTTGATTTTGCCTGCACGTTGATTCTCTGACACCGCAGCGTGTATTTTGAGATACACTGCAATCATTTTGTGTACACGTTCATTTAACAGACATTCTAGCGTACATCTTTTCATATATATTTCATATGGTATCCTTTTTGTTTTGTTTTCTATAACCTCACCTTTTCCCAAAAGATTCCTCAAGTTAGTTTCCAATGTGAAACTATAGACATACAAAAAAAAAAAAACCAAAAAAAAAACATGGCACGTTTAATGAATGAATTAAGGAATAATCGATAAATTTTCACGAAACATTCCAATACTTTATAACGTCGTGTAATGGAAAACCAAAATCGTATATGAATCAATTTTTGATATTGCGCTTCAAAACACGTAACAAGCTGAAATAAAACTATAAACAAATCTCGCATAAAAAAAGTAACAAAAAAAAATAAAAAAAATTTAATTCCAATACCATATCAAATTAAAATTCTTAACGTAAACGAAACAAAAACCCAAATAAACTAAACAATACAAATGTCAAGTACAACAATAAACACGTAACACTTCAAAACTCTACCTTACCAAAAAAAAAAAATATATATAGATTAAATATATGCAGTTCTTTAATTAACTTTTAACACACACCGCCTAAGTTATTTAAGTAAGGGCTTTTTGCTGAGCAGCACTTTAAAAATAAAAAAAAAACAAAACAATTTAAATTAAAATTATAAATAAATTAATTGTACGTCTTAAACTTGGAAAACAAACAAATTTAGCTTAAATTTAATATATGTATACAGTTTTAATTTTAAATCTTAGTTTTACATGAATGCAACTTTTTCAAATAGACGCTAAAACATAATATTTTATATAACAATTTACTAATATACATTTTTTATTTATATTTTTTTTTTTACCTATTTTGATGCATTTAAAAAAATTATAGGCGACAACTTTGCCGATTTGCTCGATGGTCTGTACCGCAGGAAGTACCATTATCCTTACTTATAATTGTCACCGCAACAGCAGCAGCAACTGCAACTCTATCAGCAGGCGTGCGGCTTCAATTTACTCGGTAACAACAACACCAACACCAACAGCAACACCAACAATAACAACAACAGCGGCAGCAACAACAACATCAGCAACGGCAGCAGTCCCAATCCCAACAACATGTTACAGTATCATCCACATTATCATCAGCAACAACAACAACAACATCAACAACCACATCAACAACCACATCAACAACCACATCAACAACAATATCAACAACAACAACAACAACAGCTACAGGAACAATCAACGTCACATGGCCACAACAACACCAATGGTCAGCCGCCACGCCTGAGCAGTGCTGCTGCTCACAGTAGCAATCAATTTCAACATAACAATTGCAGCAGCAGTAGTCACAATGGCCACAACAATCACGGCAGCAATGTGCAGCGTCATCAGCAACAGCAGAATCCAAACAATATTGCTCACATGCTCAATTCAGTTCGACAGCCACAGCACAGCAGCAGCAGTCAGCTGCAGCACCACCACAACAATAGCAATAGCTTAAACACATCGCCACACGGCAGCAACGGTCAGCTGCAACAGTACAACAGCAATAGCTTAAATTTATCACCACACAGCAGCAACATCAATCTGCAACACACTATCAATCACCTCAGGAGCCTGAGCTTAGATACACACAGCAGCAGCAATCACAACAACATGCAGCAGCGTAACGGCAGCAGCACTGGCTTAACCCAACAGACACATAGCAACAATGTCAGCAGCAGCAGCACGAGCAACATGCAACACAACACAAACAATAGCAATGTGAACACCTTTAGCTTGTCCTCCCCGCACAGTCACACCTTATCACCTCAGCAACAATTGCACGACTTTGGCTACAACATTGAGCAACAGCAGCCGCATCCACAAAAGCGGCTGAGCAGCAATAGTTTCTCCACAGCAACCACATCGGTTGCTGCTGCAACAACAGCAACATCCACACTAGAAACGGCAACAAATGCAAATGCAAATGGCGGCTTCTTGTGGCGTACATAAACTGACCTAAACACACACACACTCACACACACACAGCCCCTATTAAAAAAAAAAAAATACAAAAAAAAATGGAGTGAGAAGAGAAGAGAAGCGAAAAACTTAACTGATACTGAATTACAATAATCTATAAATAATGTGGATCATCATTTTGTTCTCAACAAATACCAATCAATTTAATTTTAATTAACTAACTAGATTTTGTTCGGATACATTTCTAACCTTTTTTTTTTGTGTTTATCCTTAAATGTTCCTCATTTAACCTTATGTTGTAGAGGGTATTATTAATTTATTTTTGTGCTTTTTTGAGGAGTTCTTTTTTTATTTTTATGATGTAGCCAAACATATAAAAACAACTATGAATAGAAATAAGATACACACACACATACACATACAAACACTTACATACATATATTCATATACATATATATATGCGTTGGCTAAATGAAGTGAAGCATACTTATATATTTGAATATATATATATATATATATTAAATACTTATTTTAACTAAATAGGAAAGCCAAGGTTTTATTTGTGCTTAACGATAATTTTTTTTTTTTTCAAACATAACTAAATATATATAACTGAATATATATATATATATAATTATTAATATTAATATCATACAATTAGGCGTGAAGGTATAAGCTCTGTTTATTTTTCTGTTTCTGTGTCTCTAAACTGACTTATACGAGTACTGAAGTATATATGTATATTTATATAGCTGAAAGATCTGTTTATTTTTTTTTCATAATTTATAAATGAATTTTTTTTTTTTATTATTATTATATATCTACATTCATACAAAATAATATAAATGTTAACATGCTCAAGTTCAGGCTGTTCTTACCAACTATACTTATAAATATATATGATGAAGAGTACGAGAAATGGGAAGGGAGGGGAGGGAACTTGTGAAGGGTGTCTGGGGCAGCACTGTGAAGCTTATTGTGGGAAGGTTTTAACCCTTCACCTCCCCAAAAACCTGTTGTCGAGACAAAATTACGAAAGAAAATACGAAAAACGAAAAGGAAATGGAACCTGCTTTTTTTTTCATAGTTTGTAAAAAGAATTTTTTTCATAATTATAAAGATACTTTTTTTTTTGAAACAAATTTTTTTTGTATGCGTTTAAACAACTTGAGCATGTTACACAAACACACATACCCACATATATATATACGCAAACATACACACCCAAACACACACACAGACACACACAAATATTTACAAATTGAAAACCTTAAAGAAACGAAACGAAAAGCACGTGATAAAAGCCTGTCAAAAGAAAAATAAAACGCAAAAATAAATATTGAAAGAAAAGAAAAATGTTAAGAAAAAGCACGAAAAACGATGAGGCGCCAATGTGTGTTAGGGGGCGTGGCAGTTTGTTACTTGCAACCAATTGTGGAAATTTAAAAATTTGTGTTTTATATATTTGTAAACTTATAATTAGAATTTTTGATTGATTTGAAAAACATTTTGGCCAGTTTGCCACGCCCATATACAGAAAAGAAAATGGACGTCCCGAAGCAGAAAAAAGGTGCTTCGAAAATATAAATGAAACGTTTACTGAATAATTAAAGTAATTTCAATAAAATTGTAATCAATTAATGTGTATGTTCAGCATCAAATGAGATGATATTCTTCATTATTTTTGGTTTTAATTTTAACGCGAATATTCATAATCAACAAATGAAAATTGTGAATTATTTTATCTTGTCCAGAATTCCTGAAATACAAATATCAAAATTTTAATTTTAAATTTGACTTTATAATTAAATCTGATTTAAACAAACAAAAACGAATTACAAAAAAAAAAAAAACAAAAACTACGTAACGTATAATAAAAATTTTCCAACACACTTTATTTTTGTTTTTCTTTTATTTTTCTAGGTTTCAGTTTAAAAATTAATTTTTAATTATTTTACAAAATCGGAGTCGAATTTGCAACAACGAATTACAAACTATAAGAAGCAAGTTCACACATAAGTATATTCGACATTAATCATTTAAAATTTAAGAATACATTAATGGCAAATTTATGCAAAAATATTGTTGAATATAGAACAATTAATTATTTTTGCATACAGCTTGGTTGTGCTGAGTACTAAAACATTCTAAAAAGAAAAAAAATAAAAAAAAATAGATAACAACACGATATGAAAAAACAAATGGAAAACAAAATAACGGCAATATATACAAATATACAAATGTAATTTTTTTTCTAATAACAAAAAACCCATACAAAAATCCAGTGCAGATGGTGAGTTGAGGGTGACGTCATTAATTATTGTTACAAGTCGCCGCGAGAAGCGTTTTGAGAAGTAAAAAATGGGTTTTTATACTCGATAAGGATTAAGGCGAGTAAAAATGATTAAAAAACGAAGCAGAAAATCGGCGAAGATTACTAAGAATACGCTTAAATCGCCTGACGCCATCGCAATAAATACAATACACACAAAGCACATGGCATATGCATGTATATGCACACATACTCACACATACATGTGTATGTGTGGTGTGTGTGTGTGCATGTGTGTGTATGCCATCGAATAGTTACAAAATTAATACTCAACCAATCGTAGCCTTAGCTTGTAAAGAATACGGATATTTAATAGCACTTAGCGTCTCGTCTCAAAACTAGTTCTAGTCAAAAGCGTAATGCAATTTTTTTTCCATGTCCAATAATCGACAAACGGTAATCGACAAACGATAATCGATAGCATTAATGCGTCTTATCAATTGTTCACAAATAACAAGTTAAGCGTCACTATTAAAAAAAAAACAAAAGCCAAAAAAAAAAATAAAATAAAACAAAAAAAACCAAAAAAAAAACAAAAAAATTAAAAAAATAACAAAAAAAAATTCAACAAAATCTTTTATAAGAAAATAACATAAAGACATTTTTTTTTAACCAAATATGTTTTTTTGAGCATGTGTAAAACTAATTTTTTTTTGTAGTGCTGATGGTTTTTTTTTTAATTTATATTTTATACTAAAATGGAAGAGCATTTTTTTGTTGTTAGGCATAAGCAGCCAAGCTAATTTTGTTAAATGTGTGTTTTTTTTTTTTAAGTAAGAAGCGCAATTATAAAGATTATATATTTGAATATAAACTTAAAGGAAACCTCATTAGAATTACTTACATACATTTAAAATGTTGTTCAAAATAAATATATACATATATATACTTAAGTATATACACATAAAATTTTTTTTTTACATATATCAACAAAATGTTGAGTGGTCAAAAATGTTTTTATAGTGCATTACAGACCCAAAGACGCATAGAATTTTTTGTGTTTAGCATAAGTAAAAAACAAAGTAAAACCAAAACATTTTTTATATATTGAAAAAGAAAAAAAAAACAACAATAAGAATGAACCTCAATAGGGATTAGAAAAAAATGTTTTTTTTGTATAATCAATGCAGGAACAAGGAAGAAATTTTTTTTTTGTCAGCTAGCAATTGAACTTAGTAAAGGACAAGCGACTCATGTAATCATATATATAGAAAAATAAATTAAAACAACAACAACAACAATAATTAATTACTTGAGATTAGTATTAAAAAAAAACAATTTCAAAGCCAGGCGCTAATTCCATAGAGTAATTTTCTTTCGTGTTTTTCTATATTGTATGTAAATTTATTTTTAAGTGTCTTCTTCCTTTTCTAGTCATATGGCGTGACTTCCATCTTTTATATTATAATTCCTGTTAGCCGCTGCAAAAAAAAAAAAACAAAAAAAAAAACAAAAAAACACCGAAATTTTTTTTTATATTAACATAGAATACATATTACTTATTAACGTACGCATATACATAAGTACATACATATTTACAACATACAGAATACATATAATGCAACTTCATATATACTATTAAAGGATGATACATTTTTTTTTTGTTGGCTTAGAAATTGTACTTGAACTACGTAGTGCATGAGAAATATATACATAGATACAAAAAAATATATACATTAAAATGTAAGTAAAATAAAATGAACCACGTCAAACAGCTGTCGATGTTTGTCTGTGGAACGTGAACTGCCCTTTGAAAGATTTTTAAATACAAGTAACACCAAATTAAACAAATAATTATAAAATCACCAACAAATACATACATGCCTACGAAACGAACGAAAGTCGCGGAAACTACATAAGCAATATACTAAATGCATAAATAACGAAATAAAAAGTTAAACATACATAATTCAAACAAATTTAATGAAATGAAAACAAGTAATATGCAAACAACATATTGGAAACGTATTCAATGAATGGCAACCGATAAAAGAACAAACAAACAAATTATATATGTAACTATATACCATACGTATACAAAACAATGTTAAGCGAAAAAAACAAAATACAAAAAATAAATAAAGCGCTCACAAATTTTTTTTTTTAATACGATAAACTACACTACACACACACATACTTGTAATGTTAGTAGTTTACATTACCTATATACAATATATGAAAGAGAAATGAACAACTTGAATTTTAATTCGTTTATACAAATATATATACATCAATATATATATATACATATATATATATATATATATATATATATATATATAAATAGCAGCAGATAATTGTTGTACTAAGAAGTCACATTAAACCAAAATGCAAATAAACGAAAATATTTAAAATTCAAAACCAAACAACTGCCAGCTTTTGCTATGTTCTTGTTTCAGACAAATGCTCATTGCTATGGTTCGTCTGTATTAAAATTGAATTGGGTGCGAATTTCTAACGGTTTTTTCAACTACTTATGCAGTTTGTCCACAATGTGTTTTTACATAGAGAAAAATTCATATTTTCTAAATTCTTTTGACTTTTGATTATTTTCTTATTTTTCTACTATTAAATGGATATTTCTAAACAACTTAACATTAAAATTAATAATATACATATATTAAATTTATTGTAAAATTTTAAAAACAATAATTACCTACTTTTGTGGACTGTCCAGAAATGTTTTGATTATGGAGATTTCGTATGTGATTTTGAACATTTTAACCACCAGATTGGGGAAAATTTCATATTATTAAGCATAGTGAAAGGAAATCTAAAAAATTTGGATTAAATCCATTAGAGGATAGCTTAAGGAACATAACAGTGCCAATGAATCACACATAATATATAAATATGAATTTTTCCCAATGTAAAAACACATTCTGGACAAACCGTACCTACAGGTGTGTGGGAATATTGTTGCTAAGAACTTTAATTTAATCAATCATCAATCAATCATTGTTCCAATGCGGAAAAAATTAGGTAAATGTTGCTTCAAGTTTTTTGTTCTTATAAATTGCGTTAACAAGAGACGAGCTATCTTTGCACTGATATAGTTGCCATATGGGCATTCGTAAGTATGTATATACATATATACATATATTCAAGTGGTAAACAAAACTTTCAATTGACACTTTTATAACCAATGATTTAACTGATTATTGCCTCACGTTTCTCAATCAATTGGAATTTGTTGTGTTTTTTTTTTGTCTTCTGTTAAAGTTTTTATTGCTTTTAGCATTTCTTTTTATTTTCTCAGCTGCAATTGTCTTGGCTTTATATTTATTTACGTGTATTTGCTTTCCACAGATACAAACATGTGGAAAAGATGATATCTTGCCATATTGAGGTTAAGTGTAAGATATATGGATCCGTTTGCTTACCACATATACACTCAGGAAATATATCTTAATCGGCATATTTTTGAAGCCAAGGTTAACTCACCCTTTTATTCAGAAGGTATATTTCCAAAACAGGAGGTTGTGTCTTTCAAAAAATCAAGGGTTTTTGCGTATCATTCAGTTATCCGTTTTGATTTGTCATGCAATTTAATATTTATACTGTATATTTATTCTCTGGGTTCCTGAAATGCAGCTGTGGGAAGAGCCTGGTCAATTATTGAACCTGGCTGATAACATTTACAAGACTTACGTCACACGCCGTTCAAGCGTTGTAAATGACACTCTTGAACACGAGAGCCCTTCAAATTGCTATATTCATGAGTGTTGTTATTATTTATTTTATTGTTATTGAGAGTTCCGTAACGCACAAACAGCCCAGTAAAATGGATGACCTTGAACTGGATTGGGTGTCCAATAAGGTGAAATGGGTTTGCTATTACTAATACTAATAGATTTATACTGCGTGTTTATGACTCTTGGTCTCCATTTTTTCTAGGCATAAAAGCAGCTAAGTAAATGTACCACGTCACAATCAATTTACAGTTAGACTTTTTAAATTGTATATGTATATATAAATAAATATATATATTTCTAGTATATTTATTTGTTAACTTGTTTGTTGCTGTTTGCCTATTTAAAGGTGGCATTCCTTTTGGCTAAAGCTAAGTACTTAAGATCTCACAGATTGCATTCGCACGAGCAGCGTCGTATTCACTTCTTCCGGATGACCGTTCAGTTCCACATCCTTCTGATTGCTAACCGCAACAGCGGATGCCCGTTGCGCCCGCGTGCCACGCCTACCCGTACGCCAATAATCCTCGATTTCGATCAGCGTGCGTCCGCGTGTCTCCGGCATAAAGGTGTAGATGAAGAGGGCAGCCAGCAATGAGACAACGGCATAGAAGGCAAACAGATTGGCAGTGCCCAGCAGCGCTTCCAAATCCGGATAGATCTTCAAGCAGATGAATGCCAATATCATGCCAAAGAACACGGAAATGCCCGATGCACTGCCACGCACACTCTGCGGAAACACCTCCGATACCATGATAAACGGTAGCGTCAACATGCCCATCGTTGAGAACACAATGTGTGACACAATGCACACCACTGGCAGCCATGACCAGGCGCGCATCGTAGCCGGCCACCAGCCGCCGGCGGCTAGTAGAAGCATGCATAACGTCATCCCCGAAGCGGAGAAGAGACCCGCCGGCCGGCGGCCCCATTTCTCAAAGATGCTGGTCATGAAGATGGTGGTGATAATGCGGGCGACACCCAGCATGACGGCAACCAGCACGGGATCGATGGTAACGCCAGCAGTTTGGGCAATCTGCACCGCATACACAATGATGACAACAACGCCGCAGGCCTGCTGAAAGCCAAATAAGCCAATCATCATCAGCAGCGGCTTGTAGACCTCCGGGCGGCGAATGGCCAGGCTAATGGATTCACTGGCCGCCGTATCGCGGCTGTTTTCCGCCGTAATTTTCATTTGAATTAGCTCCGCCTCGAACTCCGGCACACAGTCGTCATCTTTGGAATTAAAGAGGGATTAACACAGGCGTTCCAACCGAAAGTCCTCGCCGTTTAACTAACCCTTGCTCCGCAGTCCGCGAAAGTAGCGCAACGAGCGTCGCGCCAACTCGATGCGACCCTTTTGCAGCAGCCAGCTTGGTGACTCCGGCATGGGCATCACAAGCAGTGTGGCGGTCAGCTGATAGGCACAGCTGATGCCCGCGATGAGCACTAGGTTCTGGCGTATAAAGTAGCCCAGTATATACATAGCCAGAATACCGGACGCCAAGCCAATCGAGGTGCCCAATATCAGTCGCCCACGGATGCTGGGCAAGCTGATCTCGGCGGAGTAGACGCCCACCGGGGAGACAAACATGCCAACCATTGTCCCGCCAATTGCGCGACCCAACAGCATCTGTGCGTATACGTAATCTCGATTGGTGTGCAGGAAACTCGTCGCCAGCAGCAGCCACCCAAGGAGGCCAATCAGATTCGTCAGTAGAATTGTGTACTTCCGCCCAATGCGATCCAGGAAGAAGCCAACCATGAGCCCGCCCACCGGACAGGCCATGTTATTGATGGAGGCTAATAGAAATATTGTACAATTGGAAGGAAACATTCATTAAACTGTCTGTCTGTCTGTGTGAATAACGGTACAACGAAACTCCCCCCTGAGGAGAAAATGTATTCCCTTCTGAGTTTATCGCTAGCTAACTAATAATTGAGGTAATCCGTGGACAAAGATTACTTATTTGCAATCTCCTCGCAGCCACAACCTAAACAATATGTACACTCCGAGAAATGCGATTAAGGCCACTTGTTTACGCATTTTATAACGGTTTTTCTTCTTGCACTGTTATGATGCATTGTTAGTTATTTATTTTTTGAGTTTGCATCCTAAACACATTAGCCGATGAAGGCTTGGGTTAACTATTGTTGTAATCCTCGTTTTATTTATTTCCGATTACAGATCAACTATTTTTAAAATTTCTACAAACTTTGGGTATACAAAATTTAGGAAACATTCAGCCAAACCTATTCAAGAGATGGATCGATGGACAACTTACCGAACCAGCTAGCCTCATCCTTGTCCAGCCAGAAGGGCTGCGTTTCGTCGCGCAGCTGATTGAGGGTAACGCTGGGCATGCTGATGACCATGCCAGCGCCGATGACGCCGATATTTCCCAGGATTACCATCAGCTCCTGCCGCAGCACGGCTAAATGGCGTTCACCCAGCGGCAGACTGCTCTCTTTGCGCTTATTCGATTTGCTGTGGATCTTATTATTATCATTGTTATTGTTACTGTTACTGTTGCTGTTGCCGTTGCTGTTGCTGTCGGTGGTCTGAAGATTGGTCTTGTCCAGATCCTTGCAGATACGGGCCATGTCCGTTTTGTAGGGCGGCGGCATCAGCTCCTCCTGCTCCAGGGCCATTTTGTCTCTAAGCAAGTGGCTCTGAGCGTGTCTGTGTTGCCTTTATCAATTGGGCTAATGTCGGACAATTAACAATATTAGCAACGTTGCGGCAACGTCGACTACCCGACCCGACTGTGGCTATGTTGCGTGCTACCCGTTAACTTTGTACTGTTGACGTTGTTGCTCTTGTTGTACGACACTTGTCTAATTGATAATGACAAGTGGAAATTTCCGCACACTTGGTATCAATTTCACAAGGGCAACAAATGCAGAACACAAATATAAAAATTAAAAAAAAAATAAAAATAAAATAAATTCTTCGAGAAACCTTTTCTCTTTTGATGACGTTGCGTCTTTTGGATATGCCTTCTGGGGTCTAAAGTGTCTGGTGTCATTCGCTTAGGTGTCTGTTCTGTTCTGTGTTTTACCGTTATCTTTTTTATGTTGTTTTCAAAAACTCGTTAATTGAGATGAGCGCGTGTTGCATGCTTTTCCGAAGGGGTAACGATGAGCGGCACTTTGATCAGTGATTTTGTTTATTGCGCCTGAATGCAATATGAATATGCATGTTTTTATATAATATAATATATGTATATTTGTGCTGAGCAGATCACTACATAAATAAAATGTGGCACCACTTCACAAAATAAAATAAAATAAGTGAGAATGCTCTAGTCGAGATAGCAGAGAGTCTAGGAGAACTTCTGGGATATTCACGCCAGCACATCAACACCATTCTTACATAATTTTGCACAACATTTTATCCACTTGGAATGGAGTCTAAAGAATTATTTCTTTTTATTTTTATTATTATTGTGTTTTTTGTTACAGAGTTATTTCCGCGACACGTGCACATCTCTAGCGGTGTTCATTTGCGAGCGGCGTATTATTGATTTGGCTATCGATTTGACGGGCGTAACATGACGTACCTGTTTAGACCACATTCATAGATACACACACACACACATCCATAGGCAGACACACACACAGACACAGTTGGGCCAATTGCCTCTGGCTGCCATTTGTTAATGTAAGCATCTGTTAATTACAGTTATTGTTGTTCTTATAGCTTATTTCGGAGTCAACTTGGTTGACTTGCCTTGGGGCCCACACCAAAATGACCGCTTGCGGCAACGTCTCTACAGCAACTGAACTGAGTTGTCGGCAAAATGCTGCAGCAACAATCTGCCTCCCTTGGGCACAAAAGCAACTGTTGATACCCTTTTTGCATACCCTGCACTCAGTGATGAAAACTAGTAGTATGCCTTTTATTTTTGTTGTCACATCATTTATTGACCTTCATTTGGGGTTCCTTGTGTTCACAATCACAATGCACAATTATCAACATTTCTTATGCGCCAAACAGAGAATCGCTTATCACTTATTCGAGCCAATTGCACACATTCGTGTGTAATTATTGTCATTTATTTAGCAAATCGATTTTGGGATTAATGCGGATTAATCGTTGTTATACAATCGCATATACAACCCGCAAAACCAAATACTTACATACAGACAGATACACACTACTACTGGTATCAGCTGGGTTGGTATTCCGCTTGTAGATCTGTATTTGTGTTTAATCGGTGGTTGCAACAATTTTGTGACAGGTTTGTTGCTTGGATTCCTACGCAATCAATTGCAGTCGCACACAGCTCTACTCTCCCAATTCCCGGCACCTTCCCAGCCCACTCCGTGTTGTCCACAAACGAACGACATTGGCAACGAACTTGCCGGCAACTGGGGCAAGAAGGGAAGGTCGCTGTTGCACAAAAGATGCCCTTTCCAAACCAAGTTTGCTGATTTTGCCACCACATATGTTATTTGTTAGATATAAACAAATAAAGAATGGTAAGACAGGTTCACAGCAACATTAAATAAATAAAGAAAACAATTGCATCAATTGAATGGAAATTTAACTATTTAAAATTACACTATTTAATATAAAATGAATAATATTTCTTAGAGTATTTCGGCTTCATTGTGGGTAGTGTCTTTACAACTGCACCTGGCTCACAGCCAGAAGACGAACAATTCTCACACTGCTGTTTATTTCGCTCTTATCTTATCTCTCTCTCTCTCTTTTACTCTCTCTTTATGTAGATCGAAAGAGTGGCATTAATTAAATAATCGGAGATGCTATTTGTGTTAATCGAATTGTGCGTCCTCCTGTTTGCCTTCTTATCAGATAAAACACGGCAAACATCTCGTTTGATTACATTAATTTGTATATGTTTATCGACTTAAGGTAATTAGCAAGCTCAACAACTCAAATTACAAAATATATGTATGTATAGATGAGCGAGTCATAAAATAAAATAAATAATCAATTTATTTACATTAGACGGAGAAAAGGAAATTGAACAAAGAACAGAAAAGTACTATACAAAAGTTTTCGATAACAGCAACGGGACCGGACTTAATTTATTCCTAACGATCACGAAACATACCTCTAGTATTTGATTCATTTCACATTTAAAAAAAAAACAAGTAACATGCTGTAGTCGAGTTAACTCGACTACGATATACCTTTAACCAAATTTTTAAATATATTCTTGTTTTCTTGGCAAATTTCCCTTTAAGATGATTTGCACTCAAATGCCCGAACTGAATGGCTACAAACACGTGCATATACATACATACATACACACATACACACGTACACGAAATAGTGGTTATCGGGGCTCTGCAGAATACACACAAATATATTGACGATAGCGTCGTTTATCATGTCATCTCTTTCTCACACATGCGTTCGCCTATTTATGTGTATACAGAAAATGCTTGCGGCTGCTGACAGAAATATGATCAATATGAAAATATATTTTCGACTATAACTTTTGTGATTCTTATCCGATCTTAATGAAATTTTGGCAATTGATCAATAATATGTATATGCATATTATGTGTAAATTAGAATCTGCCTCTTAAATTGTGAAATTTATTGCTATCGGAAATCGAAATGTATCGATAATTCAAAAACTGAGGCAGCTATCGATGAAATAAAGCAAACTTGATCTGCGCCTGGTACACGGAAACAAATTTGATCTCTCTGAGATCCGCGTGTTCATACAGACGGACAGACGGACGGACGGACGGACGGACAGACAGACAGGGCAATATTGACTCGGCTGTTGATCCTGATCAAGAATATATATACTTTATGGGGTCGGAGATGCTTCCTTCTACCTGTTACATACATTTGCACAAAATCATTATACCCTTTTTACCCATTTTCAATGAGTTAAGGGTATAAAAAATCAAGCAACTCATTCATAGCAACAGCAACTCACTTTGCTTTGCTATATGCGATTTTCACTATTGTGATTGGAATTATTGATTGTTTACATTTCTGTTTGATATTTATTATTGCATCAATTAGAAATGAAAAAAATAAATTGCAATGCAACATTTCTGTAAGCGAGCAATTGAAACTCAAGAAAATTGCAATTGGCAAAGCATCGAGTTAAGTAAAATAATGTTTTTTCGTTTTTTTGTTTTTTATACATGCTTAATTAATTGCAAACACACTTGCAAATATTTACACAAGAATCGTTTGCACACAGCTCTTTAAATATTTTTCAGTATATGTGTAACCGTGTCTGGTGTCTGGTATCCAGGTATATATACATATATATATATATGTATATATACATATATACGGTGTGCAGTTATCTGTTTGTCTGCATTGATTGCGCTGCAAAATATAAACAAGCAAAATTATAATGTTCACATGACAACGGCAGATTTGCATAACACTTGTGTCCATTCATTTGCATTAAAGTCTTTAGTCACGTTAATTAAAATTTAGGTAAGTCGTATCACGACAAAAAAGGGCTTAAACACAGTATTGTGTCAGTGTGGCAAGTGTCTCCCTCCTCCCGAGTCGTAAATTTTTTAAATTTGTTCACATAATCCAAGTAGGCTTTCGATTCAGATTTTTCAGTAACGAATGGAAAAATAAAAATGTTTCAGTTAACTTCCAGAGCTCAGCTGGTTAACAACATTTTTTTTTCTCGTCTCGAAATTCTAAAATGTGGCAAAAAAGTTTTCGTTGAAAAATATTTGGAAAAAAATTTTTTTTTTATTTTTGGCTCAATCGAAATTTGAAAGTGTTTAGTAAATTTCAAAATAATAATATTAAAAAAAACTTATTACAGTTACAAAGGCAATACACGCACACACAAAGTCCTCCAAACAGATACTTTAATAAAGAACGAATGGAAGATTAATATCCAGGTAAGCATATCTGTAAAAATATTCCTCTTATAATCGAATAGGGCTTAAAAGAATATATGTATTCAAAATTCCAGCTGCTGTATCCGAATGGATTTGCATTTTAAACGCAATATTACAAACATTACAAAAAGAACGGAACACATCGTAATATATTCATTTAATAATATATTATGATAATGGAAGTACGATTAACCCTACCGATGTTAGCAGGGGTAAGTGCTTTTCAATACAATCCTTTCTTCAACCTCTACATATATTTCTCTCTCTCTCTCACACACTCTTTCTAAAGCACGATGGCTGGCAGTTCTGGTAGCATTAGTCATGTTAATTCCATAACACAAATACATCAAGTCTTGCATCATATATTATATATAAGTACATAAGGTCTACAAGATTATTGGGACAGTATCCCAATTCAATCATGCACGTTGTTACACACCCTATTCCGGTAAGTTAAGGTATTCTACTTATTTATTATATACATTATATATATTTATTACTCTCTTAGTATCAAACGGTACCACGGTCTTTAAACTTTAACTATAAATCCCCTGACCACCTTCGCTCCAAGAGTCCGTGCAGTTTGCGTTCGAACGGAATTTGATACATTAATGCTATTCTCAGAATTAAATACAATGAAATATATAAACACAGAATGAATCCAATATATTTGTATTATTTAAGTAATATCGAATCGAACCGAGTTTAGTTTTACTCTCATTTTGTATTCTTACTGATATAGAATTTATATTTTCATTCTCGGCATTATGGCAAGCTCAAATATAATTATGGCTCGAGTTGCGCGAGCTTTTCACCACTTTTTTTATTTTTTTTTTTTTTTTATAAATAATAAAGCTTATTTAATAAAGCTTATTTAAGAAGCATAGCTTTTAAAAGTTTTGCCATTCTACGATACATGCAAATATTTTCCGTTTGTTTTCATATTCAAAATTTTTAAGACGAACTTTGCGCTATCAGCTTTTTTGTTTTTTTTTTTTAGCTTTACTTAAATATAATAACGCAAAATTACTGCCACAACGTTATAATGTTTATTTGTGCAACAGTCTTGCTTAGTTTAAGTGCACTTAATAGAGTCTCTATATGTAATTGCTATTATACTAAATATATATACTAATATATATATGATGAGCAGGGCGTCAAACTGAAACAATTTCTAAAAATTAATTGTTTACTACAGCTGCATGTTTCTTATAATATATAATTAAATAATAATATGTATATATAATATATAAGGACTTAAT
Source organism: Drosophila kambysellisi (assembly GCA_035042185.1). Taxonomy (NCBI): domain Eukaryota; kingdom Metazoa; phylum Arthropoda; class Insecta; order Diptera; family Drosophilidae; genus Drosophila; species Drosophila kambysellisi. The sequence goes on along the minus strand of JAWNLS010000691.1, from coordinate 3,568,241 downwards.
TTTTGACACACTTCTAACATTGTTCGGAGCTGTGTGGCGCGTTGAAGGAAACATCTCTGGAAACGTGAGCTGTTAGCGGAGACTTGTTGCATTTAGTACTAAATTGTTTTAAATCTGGTTTTAAAATATTTGCTATATCTATGTTGGCCATTCATTGAGCCATTAACCACCAATCTTGAGAATGTCAGCAAGTATGCAGAAATGCATTTAGCGATTGCATCAACTGTGAACTGAGAACATTGCATATCGACACGTCGCGTGGAGGCGTAAAGAAAAAAAAGTCCGATAAGTCCCCAGATGTGAGCTGATCCAGTATAAAGCTTACCGAGTCTGTGAGCAAACCAAACATTCAATTTGTGAGTAAAAGACTGAGAAGATGCTGAAAGTGTGGAAAGGACTCGAACAACTGTTGATCTGGAGTCATGTGTTGAGTCTGGCAGCACCGTCTGCGAATCATGTCTGGCAATACAACAGTGTGCACTTTGTGCCTGCACAGTACGCAAAAATAATTGCCAGGATCAGTGAGAAGAATGGTAAGAATGCCGACCGGGACCAATTAGAACCCATTCAGTATCAATATGTCGACTATCTGCCGAACTGCAAAATGGGCGGCGAACCCGTCTGTGCGACAAACGGACGCGACCACTTTTACTTCGAGAACAAGTGCAAATTGGAGGCGGCAAACATGAAAATGCTCTTTCAACACGGAACCGGTATGTAATATTTGATCGAGTCGAGTGCCTCCTTTGAGTAGTGATGCTTATGCCCAACTCTAGAACTAGAACAAACCGAACTGGAGCGATGTCAATCGGAATGTGAAAAAATACGTTGCAATAATGTTTATGCGCCCGTCTGTGCAACTGCCGCGCAAGCACCCAAACAGGATCAGGGTGTGAGCTTTGCGAATGAGTGCGAGGTCCAGCGACGAGGTTGCTTCACCAAGCAAAGTAGGTAGCAGGTATAATTAGAAATAGGATCGCAATAAATTTTGGAACTTTTGTTTCTGCCAAGTGCGTTTATCCATTAATTGGCTTATTTTTCCTTGATCCAAAATCCAGCCATGCGCATCCTCAACAAAGGACCCTGTCAACAGAAATCAAGGCCAAGGAGCAAGGTACGGCGTAAGCATAGCAAACCTCGTCGCTTCCAAAGCAGCAGCAAATCAACAACTGCAACGCCAGGCAACAAGAAGAAACCGATTTTCTTTATGCTGCCCACAGAGCCCAGAAACACTACCACAAAAACAAGCGCAACGACTACTACCACAACCACAACTACAACCACCCCGTTTCCCATGCAATTCCATTATTTTAGAAGTCCTAGTAACCCCGATGTATCAGTGTCGCGTGCTGTGAATGCCTACAGCGTCTATAATATACCCGATGTGGATGACAATTATGCCGCAATTATGGACTCGAATCTGGCGATGTATGTGCCTGGCATCGGTACTGTCACCGATAGGCCGCCAAGCACCACAACAACTACAACGACGACGACGACAACACCGCGACCAACAACAGCTGTACCGACTAGAACCGCACAGAAGAATGAGGTGAAATTCTTTTTGATGTCATTCGGCACAACGTCGACAACCACAGAGAGATCAATCGATAGCATCGATTTGAAGAGTGCTGAGAACTCCACCAAAAGTACCGCTGCTAAGCAAATTCATGCCATCGCTGGCACCACAGTTGGCACCACAGTTGGCACCACAGTTGGCACCACAGTTGGCACCACAGTTGACGCTACAATTGGCACCACATTGAGACCACCCCAACTGTTGTCCAATTCCACCGCCTCGGAAACGGCCGCTAAAATTAAACCAAACCTACAATCAGATATTCTTAAAAAATAGTATTATTTATCAAATTTTAGAGTTGATCATTAAAGAAAGTAAAATACAAACATAGAATTTGAGTGATTTTGTAATATCTGTATTTGTAATTTCTTCAAAACTTAAATCTTAACATTTATTGTCTATAAAGTCTTAAGTGGCTATGGTTATTTTTAGTGTCGCAGAGTATAATAATTTTTTTTAAGTGCATTTCGGTATTGTTCGTAGTTATTTCAGTTCTCTTGCACCTCAACTTTTGGGTTTGATTTATTTGAATTGAGGAATACAAACACATATGAAGAACCTTGCATCGTATTTTGTTTCATGATTTTGATGTTTTGAACCTTATCATCATTGGATACTTCAACAATCACATCACTTTCCTTCTTATCCGCATCACTAGGTGATTCCTGATCCAGCTCGTCGTTCACGGGACCGACTTTCAATGACTTAAGTGCTGGAGAGGAACTTATTGGAACCGTGCCCTGACTGTTTTGATCAGACTCTGATGTATCATCAGATTGAGAGCTTTCCGATGGATTTTCCGACGTATCCGAGGGATTTGTATTACTTTCACTTGAAGTTGAAGATGGTTCGGCTGATGAACTGATTGTTGATTCATTTCCATCTGGTGTAGATTCAGTTGAACCTGGTGTTGAATCCGAAGTTAAATTCGACTCAGAACTCTTCGAAGCTTCCGTTATGGAATCAGGAATTGGCGGTGTGCCTTCTGATGGAGTTTCTGATGTATCCGATGAAGTTGCACTACTTTCAGTTGGAGCTTCACTTGAGTTTTCTACTGGCGGTTCTGTTGAGGATTCAGGTTGAGCTGTTGTTGAATCCGAAGTGGAATCCGAGGCAGAGCTCCCAGAACCTTCTGTTGTGGAATCAGAAACCGAATCTGTAGGTGACGTTTCATCTAGGGATAATGATTTAGCTTCTGCAGTTCCATTTTCCCTAACTATTACTACTATAACTTGTGGTGGTTTATTCTCTGGTGTAGGTGGTGCTGTTGAAACGGTTGAAGATGGTTCGGCTGTTGAACTATCCGACTCAGAACTCTTCGAAGCTTCCGTTATGGAATCAGGAATTGACGGTGTGCTTTCTGATGGAGTTTCCGATGTATCCGAGGAAGTTGCACTACTTTCACTTGAGTTTCCTACTGGCAGTTCTGTTGAGGATTCAGGTTGAGCTGTTATTGAATCCGAAGTGGAATCCGAGGCAGAGCTCCCAGAACCTTCTGTTGTGGAATCAGAAACAGAATCTGTAGGTGACGTTTCATCTAGGGATAACGATTTAGCTTCTGCAGTTCCATTTTCTCTAACTACTACTACTATAACTTGTGGTGATTTATTCTGTGGTGTTGGTGGTGCTGTCGAAACGGTTGAAGATGGTTCAGCTGATGAACTATCCGACTCAGAACTCTTCGAAGCTTCCGTTATGGAATCAGGAATTGGCGGTGTGCTTTCTGATGGAGTTTCCGATATATCAGAGGAAGTTGCACTAGTTTCAGTTGGAGCTTTACTTGAGTTTTCTACTGGCGGTTCTGATGAGGATTCAGGTTGAGCTGTTATTGAACCCGAAGTGGAATCCGAGGCAGAGTTCCCAGAACCTTCTGTTGTGGAATCAGAAACAGAATCTGTAGGTGACGTTTCATCTAGGGATAACGATTTAGCTTCTGCAGTTCCATTTTCCCTAACTACTACTACTATAACTTGTGGTGATTTATTCTGTGGTGTTGGTGGTGCTGTCGAAACGGTTGAAGATGGTTCGGCTGATGAACTATCCGACTCAGAACTCTTCGAAGCTTCCGTTATGGAATCAGGAATTGGCGGTGTGCTTTCTGATGGAGTTTCCGATGTATCCGAGGAAGTTGCACTACTTTCAGTTAGAGCTTCACTTGAGTTTTCTACTGGCGGTTCTGATGAGGATTCAGGTTGGGCTGTTGTTGAATCCGAAGTGGAATCCGAGGCAGAGCTCCCAGAACCTTCTGTTGTGGAATCAGAAACAGAATCTGTAGGTGACGTTTCATCTAGGGATAATGATTTAGCTTCTGCAGTTCCATTTTCCCTAACTACTACTACTATAACTTGTGGTGATTTATTCTGTGGTGCTGGTGGTGCTGTCGAAACGGTTGAAGATGGTTCGGCTGATGAACTATCCGACTCAGAACTCTTCGAAGCTTCCGTTATGGAATCAGGAATTGGCGGTGTGCTTTCTGATGGAGTTTCCGATGTATCCGAGGAAGTTGCACTACTTTCAGTTGGAGCTTCATCTTGAGGCCCTGGTGTAGATTCTGATTCCTCTCCATTTGGCTCGGAGTTTGTTTTAGTTGCAAACGCATCGCTCGACTCGGTGGGCAAGGAGTCCCTTGAGATCGATATATGATACGAATGCAACTGCGATACTGCATAGGGATTCGATGGGGGATTGTAGGCTCGGCCATAAGCTTGTGACTCATAAACATAAGGTCTAGGAGCTGGATACGGTCTATTACCAATGGAATATCCGGCATATCCCATATCGGCATTCATTGCACATCGTCCATTGCATTGCAATCTCCAAGCTGAAAAAAATTGAGAATATATTATAGTGATTTAATATATGTAGCGAAAGATATAATAGAAAATGTAGAGAAAATAAAATTACGGATTAGATACAGATATGGAAAATGTAGAAAAGATATAGAGATTGGAAAATAGGTAGATAGAAGTCAAATGAAATTGAATCTGCTTAGAGACAATATGTAGAGAATATCTGTATATCTAATACTATCTGAATTACTTACGTTCTCCCGAATGACATTTCAACTGTAGCAGTTCACAGAAGTTTGTAAAGGTTCTCTGCGTATTTCCATTTACTCCACAGACGGGAATATAGTCGGACGGACAGCTAACCGGACACTCGCATGGACCCGCAAAGAGTATGTGCCAATCTGTGAATTGGAAGAGTGATATGTGATAAACATTCCATAATGCATAGTTCCAGATCATGTCGAGTACTCACATTGTCCAGTTAGGCAGCTATAGCGGTTCACCTCGCAGACATTGTCAAAGGTCGCCAGATGCTGCGAATTTTGACTCTTTGCACACACCTCCTCCCTTACAGTCGGGCACTGAATGTTATAGCATTTTTGGTCAGAATAATAGTTGGGTCCGCCGTAACCCCAGCTGAAGGCGCCAGTTATGAGACTGAGGCTGCACAACAAATAGAAAGCAACCATTTTGTGAAGAGTCCTATCCACGAATATGATGTAGCCTTAGAAAGCCTGTGCTTTTTATACGACTTCCAAGAATATTCTCTCATATCATTGCAATGTCTACGTGTCCAGAGCTTCATTTCGGTTCTTATGTATATCAACGCTTCTAGGTTAAGGCCAGACATTTTGTGTTTAGCTCACTTTGAGTTTGTTTTTAATTTTTTCATAACGTTTTTTTTTTGTTTGTTTCGCTTATGAAATTGTTCAAGTTGTACTCATATCTGTAATTCGTGTTAAACGTAAACTCTGCGCCATGGGAAATTTTGTGAATTAAAATTGAGCGCTTTTAGAACGAATTACGAACTATGAATAATGAATAATGGCAATGATAATGATTAATTGGTCAAGCACTCAGCATATTACGAATATTGTTAACAATTGCGAATTGCCAAGGCCAAGATAACTGAAAGACAATTGCAATCGTAGGAAAGCCGAAGAAAACATACCCATGCTCAAATCGATATGATGATCCGAAGTTGATGATTCAATGCTAGTTAGTTAGATAGTCCAGATATCTTAATTAAAAATAAAGCGTTTAATAAAAGAGCCTGATATATATAGTTTTAAAACTGAGAGAATGTACAGACTTTACTTCATTTAGAAAATTTGAACCCTCTAAGACTCTAAAAAAGATAACAGCTTAACTCGAATTTAAAATACGAGCCAGTAAAATTAATGTTATGTTTTTTAAATATATATTTATTAATAATATATAATTATAAATAATAATAAATCGACTTAGAGTTAGTATTATTAATTTTTAGAAATGTCTTCGAAGTTTATCCTTAAAACAAGAAATATATTCCAGTTTTCATGGCGAATTTCATTTTAAAACGATTTTCGGAAATGGTGTTGCTCATGAAGAATATATACTCTATATAAGGTCTATAAGGTCAATACCCTCTGTATCAGTATGCTGCAATACATTTCTTGCGCCAAATTTGGCTCTTTAAATAACGATTTTTACGATGAGCAAGCAAAATAAATTAAATATCTAAAATACTAAAAATAAAGAAAAGTTACAGAAAAATTACAAAAAGAAATTGACAATCGGATGTAAACGACTGCTCAGTACTCTGTTTTCTCATTGATAAGTGCAACTAAGTCGTAATTGCTGAGGATATAAATGTAGTTTTTGCAATTTTTCAGTTTCTAAAGAGACTCTGAATTTGAGTTTTGCTTTTATTATTTCCAATTCACTTAAAGTAGTAATAATAAAGAAATACATTCTTTTGCATTTAGAAATTCTTTTTAAAGTCAAATAAGTCAATCTTAATTGTGGAAAGTTGTGCTATTAATATACTATATTTCCCTTCTGGGCACAGAGAATAAAAATTTGAAATATTTAAAGAACTCGAATTTAATGCGATTGTGTCACTGCGCAGACACGTGTCTGAAATTTGAATACACACATAAATTGCTTGAGTTACAAAAATGTTTTTATGTCTTTATTTATATATGTATGTATTTTGTGTAATATATATTTATATATATATATATATATATATGAATGATTGGTATACTTAACAGGTATGCATAAATAAGTATTTGGATTATTTTATAATACGATATTATTGCGGTAGGTTTCTAATCGTAATAATGTGACAAACTGGGAGGCACAGCTGCTGAAGCGAAGTCGGGGCCGTATGGAGAACCGTAGGCTGATGCAGAGGCTGCACTAGAAATACTTCCATAAGGGTTACGATAACCATGGGCATTACTATTAGAATAAGAGCCACCATAGCCAGCACCGTAGGCATAGCCATACATGTAACCGTATGGCTTGTAGTCAACCAATTTATATGAGCTGCTACTGGGCCTGGTGTCATATGTCGTAGCGCCATAGGTTCTATCCGCGCTGCTAGAGTTGTTGATCAGGCATCCGGTAAAGTTGAGCGGTTCCGATAACCCTTTATGCTGTACCATAAGAGAGGTCGCTTCGGCGCATGTCTTTTTGCCGGTTATTGGATCAGTTGTCTGAGGGTTGAGTACGAGTTTGTAAACTTTACCACTGGCCAATGTAAATACCAGATAGACCAGAGTGTTCTACGCGTATTATATAGAAAATAAACAAGTTATACGTGTACAAATTAAATGTCATATAACACTCAGAATACTTACGGCACCCATATTGTTAGATGATGTCTGTGGTGTGGTGTTCGCTGTGGAGTAGTCTGCAGTTACAGTTGTAGCTGCTGTTGTTGAGGATGGTGTAGTGGATGGTGTTGTGGATGGTGTTGTGGATGGTGTTGTGGATGGTGTGCTGGGTATTGATGTGGATGATGTTATAACTTGTGATCTGCCTAATAATGTCGGTCGTCTTGTTGAAGATGTTATTATCTCAGCTGTTGTAGTTGAGATTGCTGTAGAGCTCGTTGTGGAGGGTGTTGTGGATGGTGTGGTTGATGGTGTTGTGGATGACGTTGTTGACGGTGTGGTGGCTGAAGTTGTTGACGTTGTGGTGGATGGTGTTGTGGATGACGTTGTTGACGGTGTGGTGGATTGTGTTGTGGATGACGTTGTTGACGGTGTGGTGGATGTTATGGTAGATGGTGTGGTGGATGGTGTGGTGGATGGTGTTGTGGATGACGTTGTTGACGGTGTGGTGGATGGTGTTGTGGATAACGTTGTTGACGGTGTGGTGGATGTTATGGTGGATGGTGTGGTGGATGGTGTTGTGGATGACGTTGTTGGCGGTGTGGTGGATGGTGTTTTGGATGACGTTGTTGACGGTGTGGTGGGTATTGATGTGGATGATGTTATAACTTGTGATCTGCCTAATAATGTCGGTCGTCTTGTTGAAGATGTTATTATCTCAGTTGTTGTAGTTGAGATTGCTGTAGAGCTCGTTGTGGAGGGTGTTGTGGATGACGTTGTTGACGGTGTGGTGGACGGTGTGGTGGATGGTGTGGTGGATGATGTTGTTGACGGTGTGGTGGATGGTGTGGTGGATGGTGTGGTGGATGGTGTGGTGGATGGTGTGGTGGATGGTGTAGTCGATGGTGTGGTGGATGGTGGGTTGGATGGTGTGGTGGATGGTATTGGGGATGACGTTGTTGACGGTGTGGTGAATGATGTTGTTGACGGTGTGGTGGATGGTGTTGTGGATGATGTTGTTGACGGTGTGGTGGATGGTGTTGTTGATGACGTTGTTGACGATGTCGTGGATGGTGTGGTGGATGGTGTTGGGGATGACGATGTTGACGGTGTGGTGGATGGTGTGGTGGATGGTGTTGTGGATGACGTTGTTGACGGTGAGGGGGACGGTGTGGCAGATGGAGTTGTAGATGACGTTGTTGACGGTGTCGTGGAAGGTGTTGTAGAAGGTGTTGTGGATGGTGTTGTGGATGACGTTGTCTTAGGTGATGTGGATGGTGTTGTGGATGACGTTGTTGAAGGTGATGTGGATGGTGTTGTGGATGACGTTGTTGATGGTGTGGTGGATGGTGTCGTGGATAACGTTGTTGGCGGTGTAGTGGATGGTGTGGTGAATGGTGTTGTGGATGACGTTGTTGACGGTGTCGTGGAAGTTGTTGTGGATGGTGTTGTGAATGACGTTGTTGACGGCGTGGTTGATTGTGTTGACGGTGTGGCGGGTATTGATGTAGATGATGTTATTACTTGTGATCTGCCTAATAATGTCGGTCGTCTTGTTGAAGATGTTATTATCTCAGCTGTTGTAGTTGTGATTGCTGTAGAGCTCGTTGTGGAGGGTGTTGTGGATGGTGTGGTTGATGGTGTTGTGGATGACGTTGTTGACGGTATGGTAGATGACGTTGTTGACGGTGTCGTGGAAGGTATTGTGGATTGTGTTGTGGTTGACGTTATTGACGGTGTCGTGGATGGTGTTGTGGATGGTGTTGTGGATGACGTTGTTGACGGTGTGGTGGATGGTGTCGTGGATGACGTTGTTGACGGTGTGGTGGATGGTGTTGTGGATGACGTTGTTGACGGTGTTGTGGGTCTTGATGTAGATGGTGTTATAACTTGTGATTTGCCTAAAAACATCATTGGTTTTGTTGAAGATGTGATTGTTTCATCTGTTGCGCTGGAAGCTGAGCTTGTAGTAGAACTTGTTGTGGATGGTGTGGTGGAAGTCGTTGTGGATGTTGTTGGATACTTGAGCGGAGTATATAGCTTCATTGGTCGTTGCGTGAAATACTCCTGCATACCACTATACTGATCCCAGAAGCTGAGGTAGTCATTTCTGCCTCTATGTATCTTCTGTGGAACTGGGGAATAAATGTCATGAGAATTGTAGTATCTATACGGATCCGATTCATATGGATAGGGCTCCGATTCATATGGATAGGATAGCCGATGGGCGTAGGCAGAGGCGGAGGCGGACGCGGAGGCAGAGGCGGACGCGGAGGTAGCAACATTCAAATAGGACATCGGTAGTAGACGTGGTCTTTTGGGTGCATTGTAGTCGTACCACGATGAGCTCGGCAAGCAGTGCATCATATCGGATTGGACCAGTTCTGTAAGCAGTGCGCAAATATGGTCAATTTAGGTTTTGAAATTTCCCAACAATAACAATTACCTCTTTGTCCCGCAAAAAGCAGTTGCAAATTGAAGGCGTTCAAACAGCAAATGTTGTTAAATGTTCGATAACAATAGCCATTGGTGGCACACACGGGACGGCCACAATGCGTATAATCAATGGGTTGCTGCTGAAGCTGCTGCTCGTCCTGGCAGCGCTGAGACTTGGCCACACTAGCGAGTAAAATGAAACTTATGAACTGCGCCCACATCTTGTTGAAGGTGAGTGCTTTGCCACTGACATGCCTAACTCACCCAACGCTCGCTTTTTTATACCCACAAGCGGAGGCACAACGCATTACAGCTGCTGCTGCTGCTGCAGCCTCCAATCGCAGCCAGCTGAGACGCTTACGTCTTTATCGTCTTAGACGCTTACGTGCCTGACCTGTGCTTTTAACTGTTGGTTTTGGCGCCACCATTTGCCAGCTGGTATAACAAACTACTAATTAGCAGCCTGGCTAAGCGAATTGTGCTTTGTTCCTAGCATGTAATGTAACTAATGTATTTTGTATTAGGTATTATTCAGATAGAGACAAAAATGCACTGCTCTTAAAAATCGGTGCAGCTTTGTCTAATAATAGATTGAGTCGGAAATCCGGATAAGGATCAAGCTATATAGTTAGGCAGAATGTTTGGGTGATCGTGGAGTCTGATCATCGTTGAAAAAAAATATACATATTAAATACTTGGTAGCATAAGATATTAATTTATTAATTCTAAGAGGTTTGTTAATTGTTTGACATGGGTTACATGGATAACACTTTTTTTAATCAAGGAAAAAAGAGTACAAGGTATATGTATGATAAAACATGTATATGCATCTCGTATTTTTTGTTAATTAATTTTATGCCTATAAACATTTTTGCTTTAAAATTTGTAATTTGTGTGGGAGTGAATGCTTTCGCACTGCTTTCCGCACAGTTTGACACTGCTTGCCTGTTGAAGCTTCAACAACGTGCGGTCAAGTAGTACAACAAGCAGTGCACAGCATCAAATTACTTTCCAAACGCAGCAACGAGTCCTGCTTGAGATATTACCAAAACCCAATAAATAGAGTACTTTTACTTTTGGCTTCGGTTTTAATTTGTTTTGGTTAGTATCTTATGCTATTTATTCAGTGGTGCTGTTATCTGAAGTGATTTGTAAAGTAATTTTAATTCCTGAAAGTCCCATCTTCTTATATATTGCATACAAACTTACTATATTCACTTAATGCTTAATTAAATGATGTCACAGATTTAATTTGTCGATTGCTTGCACGAATACACAACACATTGTAATAAATCAATAATTTGTTGTTTTCTGTCTTTTAAACTGCCTGTGGTTAATTAACATCATCATACCTTTACCAGTTTGTAAACTATGGGCAAAAAGCTCAAACAAATATCATGTTACCATATTCAAAAGCAACTTACACTGGTCTGATCTTTATTTGTTGTAGTCGAAAAGTTACTTTCGGTTAACGATATAAATATATATATATACATATTTATTTGATTATAAATAGGCATTTATATTTCTAGAGTTTAATCTTGACAGTGTTGAAATTTTAATTAGTTTGTCAGATGTGAATTTGGAGATTAAATTTGATTAAATTGTGTGCCAAACAAATCTGAAAGTTATATTCTTAGCAACTTGTACCAACAACAATTAAGTTTTTTTTTATAAAAAAAGGAGAAAATCAACTACTTGCATTTATAGCTGAAATCTTTGGCATGCTCTTTGAACTGTGTACCACTGTGCCTGCAATATAATTGCTTGGTTGTGCATCAATTAGAACAGCCCTCGTATAACAGTTAACACTGCTTGCTGCTCCTTTGGGAAACGGTTTTGAGGAGCTCCACGGCGACGACGACTTCATTTCCCAACTCGAAGCCGTTGCGAGCGGTCGTCGCGGCATTTTTCCACAATTTATTCAGGATTTGTTATGTTGCTGTGTTTACCAAGATTTGAATTGGTTTTTTTTTTTTTGTTATGTTTGGCGTAGAATTTCGAGTGTATCAGCAAAAGTTTAGATAAATGCTGGTAAAATATTGTGTATTATAATTGGATTTCAAAGTTGAGCGTAAACACAAAACGGTCTACCTGCCACAGATGGCCCTACTGCGACTAGGTAAGTTTCCGAAATGGATCTGTGTATATAGTTAATGCGAAAGTATTTACATTCTATAAATAGTCTGCATAAAATCCCACATGCTTTGGCTGCCCCACAAGTAAATTGAATTTGATTTGTTTTTTGTCTTTCGTAGCTTTGTTTAGCTAGTTAATATATCTTTGCTTTCCGTTTTATTATTCTATTTTTTCGTTATTTGGCAAAATTTATGTGTACATATTTATCAAGGGCTCTGCCTAGCATTCAAATGCAATTTCCGCAAATCCAAAAAGGGTAGCTCAAAACCAATTGAAATTTCATGTCATTGCATTTATGATTTATTCACACGATGCCTCGACGCCCCATACCACCTCCATAAATTTTCCCTTCCTCTGTGAGTGTCCATTCCTCTCGAACGCCTGTGTAAATACTAAAAAATAAACAAGTGGAGCTCTCTCACTTCTTAAGGGAGCTCAACGAGACGATACTCTATACTCATGGCCAAGTTGATATCCAAATCGATTGCTTATAAGTTTGGAAACACAAATGTTTGTTTTGCTCAAAATAAAGATAGGACTTGGCAACTTTTGTTCTGCTCTTTTCTAATGATATTTCTACAGTTTATAAATGGCAAATTCTTACCCAATTTTTGTGGCTTTTAATTGTGGTAGTAATCGATTTAAAATTATGTGAGATCTATAAGATCGACTTGTATATAAGATCGGAAACGCAACTTTCACACAAAAAACAGGGTAGAGTGATATAACAAAAATAACATTTATCTTGATATCTCTCTCACTCTCTCTCTATCTATGTCTGTCTCACTGCCCAGACGATTGCACGGGGCACGAAAAGAATCCCAAAAAAATATCTATGAAACATTGCGTACGCCACCAACAAAATCATATTATTTATTCTGTGCGACTCGCTGCGGTTTGCTGATTTGATTAGCTGCCTAACCGCTGCACAATCGATGCTGAAATCCTTCACTGTACAAGCTGAGCCCCTCTTCCCTCGTCACTTCGACCAATTTAAGCAACGACCACTCATTAAAGACGACAATGCGTTGTGGCAAACAACATCTTGGTGAAGCCACGTGTAGGCAAATTCGATAGCCTCTGGCGACATTTTCTAATTGTATATCTTTGAGTTTGAGTATTCAGTGGTGGAATGACCCCTACACCCCTTTCTCAACTCAACAACAACCCCTTTGCTGCCATTAAGTTGCAGGTAAATTGAATTGACTTCTGTTCTGCGCTTTTGTTCTCAAATTTGATTGTGGCCATTTTGCGACCGTTTGTCACATTTTTGTTGTCTGCTGTTGTTGTTGTTGCTGTATTAGATAAAACCATTCTAAATGTCATCTGCAATCGGAGTGATAAATGCGTTTTTTCCTATATACATTTCCTTCCGCTGGGTGCATTTCTCATACAATGTTTGCCTGTAAATTCAGAAAATGAAAAGCCTTAAAATATCTCATGTAAACTGAGTAATATGCATTCCAAGAATCAAAGAAAATGAATGACAATCTAAGAATAAGTTGTTTTAAATGAAAATGAATGGGAAATGTAAATAGAGCCGACACCTGATGCAATGTATTTCTTGTTTTAAATAATTGAACTCGTTCTAAGAATTTATTCTCTATTGTTTCTTTTTTTTTGCGATACAATAATATGCATTATCTTTACCATTGTTATCAGCAAAAAAAAAATTAAATCGTTGATTGAATCAACAAGTGAATATTCGACGAAAACATTCAATGCGGCAACTTGCCACTTCTTGAGGCTTGAACTTGCGTCACTAATGAGGCAACTGGTAACTGAGTTGACCTGACGACTACGGGACCTGTCCATCAGACCTGTGGCCACTTTGGTTCAAGTGGCGCCCCTGTTTCCCCCCATCCATTCTACATCCTTCAGCTGCTCTCTTGTCCTGTCGTCCTGTCGTCATTTACTCATTTTGTTTTTTTTGTTTTTGTTTCGGTTTAATAGCATAATTTGGGGCGTGTCTGTGCGGGGGCTTATAAATTTATACACAGTACTGCGACTCGAAGTTTTTATTGTAGCCGACTTTTTGGCGCTTATTAAATTTTTATGCCAGCAATGAGACTGTTGCAAGAAATGGACTCTGGATTGAATTTCATTGCCTCAAATGTCGACATCGCCTTTTTATTTTTGTTACACACCCACAAGACCACACTAAATATACAAATTTGGTAATTGTGCGCTTCATGTATATTTAATTTATTTTACTTGACTCCAACTTCCATTTTCCCATGGCTGCTGTTTACATTTGCTTGCTTGCCATTTTTGCAGCGTTTGTTTTTTCAGGCCATACCTCGTTTTGCATATTCTCTTGATCCATCAAATGGGGTAATTATATAGTGTGTTCCTAATCAGCATCACTAATGTTGCCACTCAATCAAACTATCCGCACTAATTGTATTAAAATCCAAATTCAACTTTTCATATAGAGCTGCATTAAAAGATGATTGCTTGAATCGGGCATCGTTAGCTCTGCTTTCTTCCTCACTACTCAGATTCACAAAGAAATAATTGTATACTCTTTTCAAAACCAGCAGCTGCTATTGAAACTAAGTGCTTCAAACTGGTAGTGTATTTAAGCATCCCACTTGGTTTGTGTACGATTGAAAATTGTACTTAAAAAAAATTTTGCTTTTCATTCTGATTGTAAGTCAGCGATGTCAATAATGTAACAAAGAAGATGTTAATTGATTTCCCAGCCATTTTTTTTTTGCTGTTAATATTTCCCTCCGGTTCTCTTTTATATCTGTGTGTTCTTCGCACTTGGCCAGTAATAAACAATCAATTAATTGTGTTTAGCAAATTTATAGCTAGCTGATGTTGTAGATATCAGACCGATTACGAATTCATGAAGTGCTACCTTTGCGAATTTGAGTCGGCAGATGCGGGCTGGGGTTGCCTCAAAGTGTGGCAAGCAGGTGTCGTAAATTGTGTGCTTCGATTGTGGCACTTTAATCGATTCATTTGATTTCCGGCAACGGCGAGCACACGCGGAGTCTAAAGCCAAAACACGTTTGGCCAAGTTCAAGTAATCAAAGCCAATAAAAATAAATCACAGACACACACACGCACAGTTGAACCCCCTCCCCCCACCCACTGATTTGGATTAATTGTAAACAGCAGCAGCAATAACAATAACAAAAACAACAAAAACAACAACTATGAAAGCGTTCAGGCAAATGGTGTAAGCCAATTTAACGAACATAAATATCAATTCAAAGTGAAAAGAAAAGAATAAAATCAAAATCCAAATCCAAATCCAAATAAAATTCTTTGAGCCGAGCAACGTGTTTTCCACGGCGTCTCCTTGGCTTTGATTTATGCATGTCTGCGTTATGAAATTTAAATAAAATATTTCCCCAGCAAAGCAAATTTATTAAGAATTTGTACGATGCAAATCTAAACAAGATAGAACGTTGCAGTCGGACGTAACCGACAGCGAAATACTATTATACCTTAATTTGTGTACAGTTAAGAAATACTTGAATTGCGGTTTTGGGGGCGGGAGTGGGCGTGACCCAAAAAATTTTGGAGTTCGATCTTAAAAATATACCTTCTAAGTTTGGTAACTGTAGCTCTTAAATTGCGGGAGATACAGGCATTTATCGTTTTTTGTGGGCGGGAGTGGGCGTGGTCCAAAATTTTTTTTCCACATTTATGAAGGGTGTTACTAGAAATATACCTTTAAAATTTGGTGACTTAAGTTTTCAAATTGCGTGAAATATATGGGTTTATCGATTTACACCAACAGGTGTATCGGTTTAGGTAGGTGGAGTGGGCGTGGTCCAAAAATCGATCTTTCAAGGACCTCGCCAACAACCTACCAACCAAAATTGGTGACTGTATTCATTAAATTGTAAGAGATATGGGGATTTATCGATTTGCTAAAATCGAATTTATCGATTTTCTAGCTTCCTAGTGGACGTAGGTCCAAACCCAAGACACTTTAACTTTTGAGGGTACTTTCCAATATACGTTCCAAGTTTCAAGTCTCTATCTCTAAGGGTGTCGGAGGAACGCGCGTTCATACAGACGGACAGACGGATAGACGGACGGACAGCATGACGGACATTGCACAAAACCAATATACTATTATACCTTTTTGGTATAATAGTATAAAAAGATAAACAACGAATACTCTTACAGCTTAAGTGAAATATGTTTGAATAAGGACTTCGACGCAATTCCTTAAATATTTTACTATAACAAGTTGGTGGCAAATATGCATAAGCAAATTGGAACAGGATGTACTAATTGAAATTTAGCCTTTTTTGAAGAACTATTTGCAGTAGCCGCCATTCTTAGTTCATAATGAACCCAATATCAACAAATAAATTAAAAACCGTTTACTGTTATATAGCGGATTATACAATATAATATAGCATATCTAATTAATTTATATTTAAATATTCAGAGATGATTTAACAATGCTGCCCAATTCAGGAATAATTCAAACAATTGAAATGCCCTCGTTAGTTAGGGTATAGCGGTAATATTTTGATTTATGTGTCTTGCCAGCCTGTCGATAACCGGCTTAAGATGCTGCCAATGACAACAAGAATGGCAACAACAATGGCAACAACAATGGCTGGAACAATTGGCCCAATTGATAGCCAGCTATCAGTGTTGGCCAAGACTCACTCGCGCAGCTGCTATTTTTTTTTTATTTTTATTTTTTTAAATGTATATATTTCCCCTACACTTTTCCACTTTACGTTTTTGCTCCAATATCCGGGGTTTTTTTTTTCCTTTTCTTGTTTTGTGGGGGGAAAATGTTAGACAAACTAAAAGCCGTTTTCATGCTTTTTTCATATTCTTTTTCATCACATTTTACACACTCTTCCAATTGGGTCACACAGAATGCTTTATTCAATTTGTAACTTGTGGCGATTTAAATCAATATTCTTGCGATAGGGTTTAATTTCTGATTTACAAATAAAATTTATAATTTATAAAATAAAAATGTATAATATAAATTTATATTTAATAATGCCTTTCTTTAAAGTATATTCAATAATTCATCTTGCCACTTTTAACTTTAAGTCATTCCCTTCGCTTGTTTGCCAACTTTTACTGAATGTGGCAGTTTCTTGCGACTGTTGCGAGTCGACTAACAAATCAAATTAAGACTTAATTAAATGTAATTCAATTAAAAATTGTTTTCAACGAATGCAGAAAAAAAATAATAATAAAATATGGGAAACACAATTCAAATGTAAATCAAATCATCTCAAACAATTGCCTTGGAGACATGATATTGAAATTATGAGTGTGAAGTTTATTCTCGGCACTAGGAAAGCTTAAAGTAAAAATGGAAGACAGATATTCTTAAAATGTATGGTTAAAATCTGATTAAAAATATATATATTTATAGATTACTTTTAAATATAAATATATGTAAACGAAGCTTGTCAAACAAAATAAGTCTCAAAACTCAATTTTTCGCATATTGTCGCGCGTTAATAGAAAATTTAATGAACCGTTTTAGATACCTGCAATCATATAAGGGCAAAAATCAGCAGAAAGCAACAAAGCCTAAATGGAAAAATTAAATAAAACAATTTGAATATAAATGTACTTTGTGTGTAATGCAAAATGCTGCCTTCGGCATCCCTGCTATGACTATGCCCATGTCTCTGTCCCTGGCCCATCCTTAATTTCCGCCATGGAGAAAATGAGTGGGTAACCCAAGCTCAAACTTTTCTTTTTTTGAGCGCTGCTCCATTGTCTCGCTTTGTTTTTTTTTTTTAAGCTTTTTAATGCCATTTATTGTCGGCCGATAAGCACGAACAATGCTCCGGAAAAATAAGAGCACAAGTGGAATACAAAATAGAAAATAAAATACGAAATACGCAGAACAAACAGGAACAAAAACAATTGCAGAACATGTCAAACAACAACAAACACCTGTTCATATTGCAAGTGTCTGATATGTGGAGGCCTCCATTTAAATCAGTTCCTCCTCTCACGAGATCTGTGCATCTTTCAAGTGTGCTCTTCTATTTTACACACTGCAAATCAATAAATTTAGGTACGTTGTCATATATACGAGATTGGATTAATCCTTATTACAAAACAAGTAAGATGCTGTAGTCGAGTTGACTCGACTACGATATACCCTTAACCCAGTTGTTAAATATATTCTAGTTTTATTGGCAAATTTCCCTCTAAAATGTTCAGTTCTGCAAGTACATTTCTTACAGAGAATTTTTGCTCACAAGCATACACATACACATACAGATATACATACGTACACGAAACAGTACTTATCGGGGCTCTGCAGAATACACACAAATGTATTGACGCTAGCGACGATTATCATGCCATCTCTTTCTCCCACATGCACTCGCCTATTTCTGCATATAGAAAATGCTTGCGGCTGCTGACAGAAATGCGATCAATATGAAAATATATTTTCGACTATAACTTTTGTGATTCTTATCCGATCTTAATGAAATTGATCGGAAATTGATCAATAATATGTATAAGCATATTGTGTATAAATTAGAAGACCCTACCTCTGAAATTGTGGAATTTATTGCTATCGGAAATCGAAATGTATCGATAATTCAGAAACTGAGGCAGTTCCGCGTGTTCATACAGACGGACGGACAGTAGGACGGACAGACGGACAGGGCTATATCGACTCGGCTGTTTATCCTGATCAAGAATATATATACTTTGTGGGTTCGGAGATGCTTCCTTCTGCCTGTTACATACATTTGCACAAAACAAATCCAACGATTGTGAGTTCGTTATCGAAAGTGAGACAACATTAGAAAATCTCTTTTTTCTTGGAAATTACGAATGCTATTTGGGTTGTCTTTTGTCCAGTTGGTTGCCAATGGTCAAACACTCGGATATGGCCGAGCTTTAAATACATATATATTTTTATAATTATATTTAAATAGAAAAGCCAAGCATATATTTTTGACGAGATCCGTTTGATTTCCTATCGGACTTATTAAATTGGAACTGACATTTACAGAATTTTATAACTTCAATTATATCTGATTGCTGAGATTACCGATTATTTGATTAGCAATTGTCGCAATAGCGTTTAGTTTAATTAATGAAAATTCAAAAGTTTCATTTTCCAATTTTATAACAATTTTGACAAGGTCTTGAAAGAAACCTATTTCAATATATAAAAAAATTCCGCAACAGCTGTGAATAATTAATTGGCACCGCCTTCTTATGTTTATAGAGATTCATTCTTAAATATTTGGTATTGTACCATAATTGTTGAGCTAAATTAGTCTTTCTGTTACTTCTTGCCACTTAATCGCTGTAAAATTATTAATTACTCCTTGCATGAACATTTCCGACTACTCTGTAATAATAACAAGATAGAACGTTGCAGTCGGACGTAACCGACAGCGAAATACTATTATACCTTTATTTGTGTACAGTTAAGAAATACTTGAATTCCGGGAGTTCGATCTTAGTAATATACCTTTTAAATTTGGTAACTGTAGCTCTTAAATTGCGGGAGATACAGGCATTTATCGTTTTTTGTGGGCGGGAGTGGGCGTGGTCCAAAATTTTTTTTCCACATTTATGAAGGGTGTTACCAGCAATATACCTTTAAAATTTGGTGACTGAAGTTTTCAAATTGCGTGAGATATATGGGTTTATCGATTTACACCAACAGGTGTATCGGTTCAGGTAGGTGGAGTGGGCGTGGCCATCCAATTTATCGATCTTTGGGGGAGTTACCAGTAACATACCTGCAAAATTTTGCGACTCTAGCTTGCAAATTACGGCAGATATGCGCGTTTTAAATTTCTAGGGACGAAGTTCCTGGGGGCGGCGGATGTGGGCGTGGTCCAAAAATTGGTATGCCAATCTTTGGAGGAGGTTACTAGCAAATTACCTTCCAAGTTTGGTTACTCTATCTTTAAAATGTTCGGAGATATACGGAGCTATCGATTTACAATCGGAATTGTCGATTATAGGCGCAGGTGTGGGCGTGGCACCACAAATTTGTTATCGGTTCTTAAAGGCGATTACCAGTAATATACCTACCAAATTTGACGTTCCCTACTCAAAAATTGCGGAAGATATAGCCATTTGAAAATTTTAGGGGCGGGGATGATGGGGGCGTCGGAGGTGGGCGTGGCACATGCCAATCTTTCAAGGACCTCGCCAATAACCTACCAACCAAAATTGGTGACTGTATTCATTAAATTGTAAGAGATATGGGGACTTATCGATTTGCTAAAATCGAATTTATCGATTTTCTAGCTTCCTAGTGGACGTAGGTCCAAACCCAAGACACTTTAACTTTTGAGGGTACTTTCCAGTATACGTTCCAAGTTTCAAGTCTCTATCTCTAAGGGTGTCGGAGGAACGCGCGTTCATACGGACGGACAGATGGACAGACAGCATGACGGACATTGCACAAAACCAATATACTATTATACCATTTTGGTATAATAGTATAAAAATAGACTTTATCGTGTAATCAATTCAGAGATTTCTAATTGTATCATCTAAATGTCTTGTCTCAAGAAGTTGTAGTAATTATTTTGTTGGTTTCATTGGGTTATTTCTAGGTTTATTTATTTATTTAATTTTAAATATTACATTTTGAATATTAATTTAATTTTGACTGATATTGGTTAACTTTAAGTAAATACAAAATAAGTTTTTTGAGGGCCTTGATTTTTTGGCATTATTATGCTTAATACTTTTTGAATTCATGTCTATTTATAAAAAGAAAACGTATTTGTTACGGTTTAGAAGCTTAGGCTCGGGGCAATATACAGCCAACAAGTGAGAGTAAATTGACTCCATTCTGGACGATAGTGATATCAGCAGTCCTAATGAGACAGCTCGTATCGAGATTTATGTCAAGCAACGGAAGACCAAGTGTATTTAAGATTATCCTTACCAGATTGCCCTGCAAGAGATGAAAGTTTTTGGAAGTGATCAGTGATGGGAAATTAGCGAATATTATCTATAAATCAAACGATCAATCAGGATTTCATTTTAAATTTATGTACTTACTAGAGCAGGCGTTGTAGGAGTTACGGGTGTAGGTGTTACTGGTGTAGGTGTTACGGGTGTAGGTGTTACGGGTGTAGGAGTTACGGGTGTAGGAGTTACGGGTGTAGGAGTTATGGGTGTAGGTGTTATGGGTGTAGGTGTAGGTGGCTGATAAGTCGGATAGGGCTTCGCATTTGAGCCAGGGGCCTCGGCAATCGCCTTAGCGCCATTGGATCCGCGCGCAGCAGCATAGGCATACGATTTGGTGTCACTATTCCCGGAAGTGCTGTAGATGGTACCCGCATCGCCGTACTGGCCGTAGTTGTAGTCATAGGAGTCGAAGGAGTCACCATAGTACTGAGCCACAACAACAGCAATCGCCATGCTGGCGATCAGGAATGCGTTGAGCGATGACATTATGAATGGATTTGGATTCGATTTGAAGTTGGAGTTGGAGTTGGTTGCTCGTTGCCCACGTTGGGTGTCTGTCGACTGATGAGTTATAATGGCAACATCGCTGCCTTTTATATATATGTGGGGCATGCGTTGCTGCTAGTTGATGACGTCTTTTCCCATGCACTCAACATGAAGCACACATAATTGATTTATCGGCGCACGTGACGCATTGTTCGCCAAACCGGGAACAGACTCAGCTGTGATTCTTAGACCCGTCCAATAAGCTGACAGTCAACATATTTATTTTCTACTTTCTGCACGTTACCTTATCTACCCCATACGTGGATTTTAGCCCCTTTCTGCGAATCATATGCTAATTATGACATAAGAAATAACAATTTTAAAATAAACATTCGCATCCAACAGTTTTGCTGTTATGCGTTTTGGTTGCGAAATAATATTTGTTTTACAAGATAAATATAAAAGCAGATAAAAACATATCTACCTATATATATAATTTGAGTTAAAAAAAAATTGCCATAACTTGAATACCCTCAAAGGGGAAATTGGTCATTTGTAGATCTTGCGGAACAGAAGCACTAAATGTAAATATTTATAAAATATATAATGCCAGACCAAAAACTGAGAATAAATATATATGTATGTTTGCAATACTCTACCCTAAATATTTACTAGTGTTATTATTTATTTGTATGCCTCAAACTAAATTCGATAGTTGCAAAATATTATGCAGATAAAGATTATATTAATGCCAATTTTGTTGGTGCACAGAAAGTAAACTTTGTGTTTTTTAATGCAATCGAGAGCGGAATATAAACCCATATATTCAGAAAGTTAATCTTTCTCTCCAGCTATCTCCCTTTTCCTGTGTATTTTGCCTGTTTGTCTGTTATTGCACAGTTGACTGTTTCTAATGTCATCCAACTTTGAAGAAGATATAAACCTTAACAGCTGCAAGTTTTTGAGTTGGAGAAGGGAGGTCAACTTATGTGAACTCTTACAACTAGTTTGCAACAATAATGTCAAAGCTCCGGTTCTACACTCAAAAAAAAAATCGGTCTGAATTTTACAAAATAGTTTTTTTTAAGAAGAAATGTTTAAAAATTAGCTGTAAAATTTGTACAATTTAAATAATGAGACGAGTTGCACTTGGCGCCGAAAGTATGGTGAATTCCCGAAATTCTAGCAGACATAACATTGAGAGTTAACTTTGTACACAGATTTCAAAGTGAAATGTGGTAATATATAATTTGAATATTCGAACTTATCCAATAATTGTTATCCGTCAATAATGTAATCATCAAAACCATGGAATAAATGTAAAGGGGAGCTAAAGCTACAAAGATGGTTTTTACAGATGTTTCTTGGACATCAGCAATCGAATAAATTATTATTATTTTTATAATTTCTTGCTTATGCTGTATTAGAGATGGTTGCTTCTGTATAATACACACACACACACACACACACACACACACACACACACACACACACACACACACACACACACTCACTATCGCAGCCACTCATTGTTACACACAGTGTTATATTTTAGCTGGTTGCAACTTGTTGCACAACCATTTCTGGTTGCCTGTTGCCTTTTTGCAAAGGTCGGCAAAGCAGTGCGTACGCTTTTCGTACAGTTTGCTGCACAGTTGGGGGCCACTGGGCGAATTGGGGTTGGGATGTGTGAATGATGGACAGCTTCACAGTAAGCAAGTGGAAATGCTTCATCATTTTCCAAGTTGTGGCGCTGGCGAACGGTCGCATTCTGTGCCTTGTATGTATATATTTGAGATTTGAGTTTTGAGTTTTAAGTTTTCACAACGTTCAGTTGCGTTGCGGGACGTGGGATATGTTTTTGGTGCCAGATAAATTTCGTACAATTTCGTTTAAATAAGCAAACAGAGGACTACTGCGAACAGAGTGAACAAGTGAACAGCTCGTTCAGTGCGTTAAATAAAACAAAACCGAAAAGAAAATAATCAAAAAATGCCAGCAAACATTTGTTCACGCAACTCATGTGGTTTTTCCACCGGCTTCTGTTCTGCGCGAGTTCAGATTTATTATTTTTTATTAGTTTCTATATTTTATAAAACGCACACGCATAAATTTTTTACTAGTCTTTTAATCAGATATCCACTAAATTTATAATGATTACCACGAACTGTGTAAACAATATTCAAAATGTATTTCGTTGTGATTCTGAATTCTTTTCATTCTCTGCAAGAACAATAACAGCACTTAGCTAACTTTGATTAGCTGCAAATTATGTTCGAAATTTCGTCTAAATGAAAGAATACAACAAAACCTAAACACAAATTACCACCAACAACAACAACAACAAGCAAAAGTGCCAGACTAGCAGCTAATCAGCTGAACAAACAGCCAAATACAAACGGCTAAAAGGAAAACTTCATACATTGTGGCACTGTGGTAAGAAACAGTTTTCCTCAACAACAGAGCTCTATTTTCATCTTGGAGGGTATCGAAAAATCTGAAGTTATAGATATTTTACTCATAACTTTATGAACTTAATATATATCGCTTTTTTTCAAAGCATTGAAAAATATGATAAACATATCTTTTAAACAAAAATTTATTTAGTTGATAATCAAAGTATATGAAATATGTTAACATATTCAGGCATATATTCAACTTAAGTATGCTATAATATGAAAGGCTGACTTACATTTCTTTAAGCTTCTTCACCTGAAAGCTGATCAAAGCATTTAAGCAATCCGTTTATAGGCTTTCAGATCAGTAGTTTTTCCAAAAATAAAATATTTTTGCTTTTTTGTATCATCAATTTAATATGAGAACAAAAAATGTGCTCAACCATCAACTGATTTATTTAAATGGCTTAAATATTTAGTTAATATCTTTAGATATTTGAATTTTTTGTACAAATTCCAATATGCTGTTCAAAAATAAATGTTACAAAAAAAGCTAATTTAATTTGTTCCATTGTGAGCTGTGGGAAAGCCATTTGGCAGGCAATGAGCCAGAAAATGTGACCACACACACACACACACAAATAATTGCATTTTGTGAAAGAAATACACAGACACACAGAGACACGGACTGGACAGCATTGGCAATAGCTAAACTCATTTATTATTATAATTGCTTAAAACACAAAACACAGTGGCCAAAGTTTGTTGCATGAACAAAAATCGTGCTGTTGCCCATTCTGCGGCTTATGTTTGCTGTGTGTTATTGTGTGTGTGTGTGTGTGTGTGTGTGTGTGTGTGTGTGTGTGTGTGTGTGTGTGTGTGTGTGTGTGTGTGTGTGTGTGTGTGTGTGTGTGTGTGTGTGTGTGTGTGTGTGTGTGTGTGGGTGCATATTTCGATCTGTGCGCTGGCAGCATCATTAAGCACATTGACATTAACTAGTCGACACACAGCACCAAACCAACCAACCAACCAACCAGCCAAACAACCAACAAGCCAAGCACCCCAAAACAGCTAACAGCTAACAGCTAACAGTAAACAGTAAAAAAGACAAGCACAAAGCAGCAGGCAGCAACAATTCATCATCAGCAATATCAGTATTCAGTATACGACCATATGTACATATAATTATATCAGCTACATAATATCGATTGTTCCTGTTCCGGTCCCTCTTCCATTTCATATAAATATTGTTATTATTATTTTTGGCCCTGACGGCCATTTGTCTTTTGGTTATTTTTGTACTCGCTTCTCTCTTATTGTTCGCATAACATAAATTTTAATGTCAGTTTAATTTATGCATTGGCACAAGTCAACACTCTTTTTAATTTCTGTTCCTCGTTCCATTAATTTGAGATATTTATCAGAATTAATGGAATTATTTCATATTGATTACAAATTTTCATATATTTACATTAACTAGATTGGTTTTAAATAAAAAGATTTATAACATAACTTTGATCAACTATATTAAACTTATGTGCAAAATGTGTTTTAATAATTTTGGACTGGTTTCAAACCATCCACAGTCATAACTTTGACAAAACTATTCCATTGAAAATGGCTATAAAGGGCAGAGTGCAGTCGTATATATATTTCTGATCATCTTGATAATTTGTAATAAATCTTGAACCACACAGTGTTTTCTTGCCAATCACAAATGTTTGCTCCCCCTAAGAAAGTGCAACCTGGTTGCACAACACATCAGAGCACAACACAACGCAAAAGTATGCAATTATAAACCGAGTTTTCTATATGAGCAGAGCTCCATTAGTCGCAGGGCTCAGTACGTGACTGAGTTGAGACCGTATTGAATTTCAAGCCGGACGTTGCACGTGGCGTATACGCAACAATTTTGCTGCCTCATTAATTGCACTAACTAGCTGACATTTAAAGTAATTGCCAATGTAGGTCAGAGGCGTGAATACACTTGCAAAAAATTACCCTCTTATATAGAAATTCGACATTATATTTCCCCCACCTTATTATTCAGAAAGTATATTTATACAAAACCAGCGTTTTCATTTTCTTAATTTCAAGGTATAAATTTTTCATAAAATTAATACAAAAAATAAGCAATGTCTAATATTAAGTCACAGCAACTGTAACATTTTTTGGTGTTTATATCAAAGATTAGAAATTTAAGCTGCTGGAACTAAGTGACTTCCCACTGAGTTACTCAACCTTTGAGATAGACGATTTCTAAGCTATAATTTAAATACCGAACTAGTAAATTTAATTTCTTGTTTTCGAATTTTAAAAAGAATATTTTTCTTAAAATGATTGTTTGCATTTCTACTTTCTAGAAATGTATTTCTTAATAATAGACAATATATCTATAAATCAAAGTAAACATCACATATTTTATAATTATCGATTTAGGGCAAGCATTTCTAATATTAAGAATAATTTTTTTTTCTTCTTCTTTTACTTATTATATTCAGTGCGAATTTTTTCTGAGTGTATAACTCAGCCGACTCCAGCTTTCATTGTTTGTCACTTCGTCAATTCTCCAGCTGCTCAATGATTATTAATTATTCAACTAACTGAATTTAAGTAAAACACAATCAATGCAATTGATTACAATGTGGCAAAGCAAAGGAACGCATCCACATCCAACCCCGAACGGAGTAGTTTCAGGCCAGTTAAAACAGCTTATGTAGTTTTTGATTGTCTTTACAAATATGTTTGAAGTTATCATTGACTATTTCTACATTTAGCCTGCCACATTGTAGATAAAGTGACAATGGAGGTTAACACACACACACACACACACACACACAACTGAAAGCATGAAGTGCATTGCCACTAACCAAAACATGCCAACAAATAGAAAGAGACTTGAACTTTGACATTCACAAACTCACTTTGTAGTTTCCATACCCTATGAACAAGAAATATCTAGAGAGATGTACATTCAAATTATGTTTGAATTCTAGAGAAAACAACCAAAATCAAAATATACTTATTTAATATTAAAGATATCGATTAAACTCAATGACAAAGAATCTGCATCTTAAATGACTTCTTTAGATCAGCAGCAAACTATTCCGCATATTCACGTATTCAGTTGAAGCTAATATTCTATATATTTCTGAGAATCTGTAATAGATTTATATAAATATATTATTCCAGTATATAACAATACCTTTTCATTTGCTTTAAATAAAGAAAGGTTTCCATTATTCACTCACTTTTCCAAGGGTAACAATCTTATCTAGCAAGTTGTTATTAAAAAGTTTATTCTTTTCTTTTTTTTATCTATATGGATGGGAAATTATATATGAAGTACACGACAGGTTTTCCTGTCAGTTAAGGGAATTTTAGTTTTGGCTTGTGCCAGTGTATGTGTGTGTGTGTGTTTTTTTGTTTGTAAGATTGCTAGTGTTAAAACGCAGTCAAGTCGAATGAGTTTTGATTAAAAACATAAGAAAGTTGGGCAGCGAACAAAGCTGTCGTTGGCCTCAGGTGTGTGTGCGTGTGTTGTGTGTGTTGTGTGGGGCCTCTTGTTGTGTTCAGTTGTTTCGATCGATGTCCACAGGAAATTTAATTAGAAGACTGCAACTGGCAAGCGTTTGGGGACAACGCTCATTAATTGCGTTACCAGCTGCGGCCAGCCACTGTCCCGTAATGCGAGGTTGCAAGAATGCGAGCAGTCACATTTTGTCATAGTTCATAGGTTGCCACATATTGCAATTAACAACCCTTCGGCAACAGCAACAACAAGAGCAACATCATGTGTCATGTGTTCGGTGTCCACACCTCAAATCACTTTGCAAACTAATTGCTTGCTGCAGCTTTGCAGACCATTCAGCCGTATCAAATATTCAAATACGTTTGGATCACAAATTGCATTTATTTTTTTACTTTCAAACTTTCAGTTAAGCACACTTTAAACAAAGCTAAATTTATTCTTAGTCTTCAAATCTACATATTTTTATAAACAATTCTCATGATTACCTATTGATGCCAGCTCAGAAAGTTGTTGTTGTTGTTGTTCAACAAATTATCAAATTATCATTAAGTTTTTATTCTAATATAGTGTTAACTTAAAGCTTACAATGCTTGCAATGTCTTTATGTAGTTTGACACATACACTAATTGGATTTACCTTTTTCGCATACTCTTTGACTTTCGAAACGTAACTAAATTACCCCCACTCTCACACACTCCCACACACACTCCCACACACACTCACCCACACAGACAAAGGGAACACAAAAGCTAATCTTATTTTATTTTGCAGCACTGCCCCTGGCAGCGGCTGCCTACTATTTGAAGATGACAGCATCAGCATCAACATCAGCATCAGCATCGATGTCGCCACAGCCGCAGGATAATCTACTCATGTTTTTGTGGCATTTGTATGCCGAGTGCGTCTATCGGTACCAGAACGATTCGTCACCGGGTCAACAGGCAACAGGTCAGTTGAAAACACTACCAATGCTGGGAGCCCTAAAGATGGCCTCTTGTACAATTTTAAGCAAAATATTTATTTACAGCTTTCTCTAAATGTGTAAAAAAAAAAAATCAAAAAATTGTCCTGCATTTTGTCAATTCGACAAATTTTTAGCGAATTATTAAGAAAGTATATTTCTGAAAATCAGTGTTTTTCATTCCTTTATTTTAGGATAAATTTTCCTTAAAATTTATAAATGGGTTTTATGATTAGTATTTTATATGTGTACCAAGGATATCTAAAAATTAGCTTTTTTTTATTACTTATAATTATTGATAAATATTAGTATTTCAAGATTTAGCATATACAAGTATTTCAGATAGTTTATAAGCCCATATTACTTGATCTAAAGAAACTTATAATTATACGAGGATTCAAACTACTACTTGTCCTTTAAGGCTGACGCCAGCTAAACTCTGATATAAAAAAAAAAATAAATTTCATTAGTTTTTTATAATTTTCTTACTATAATTTTTTTTTCTACAAATGAGAATTTGCACTTTTACTTTGTACATAAGCATTTCTTAATAATAATAGATAATATTTTTGAGATTCTCGATTTGTATGTTTGCACATTAACAGCGTATATTTTTGGGAATCCGATAAACATTTTTGACTATGTCTGATATATATATGTATATTCCCGTATATATCATACATATAGACCCTAGTGATGGAGATTTGATGCTGTTGGAGCCGTTTACGCGGATGCCCAGTTACTTGGAGCTAGCCGTTCTCAATGAGGGCACCATTGATATGCAGGATGTGAATGAGGAGGCGTCCAGTTTGAATGAGTTGTATGCCACAGTTATATCGGCAACAATGGCACCAAATCAGCATTCAATCCAATACAATGGCAACAACAGTGTTGCGAATGCAACACGTGAAATGGAAATCCTCTATTGTCCTGTGAATTTCGATGGGTATCTCTGCTGGCCACGGACACCAGCTGGCACCGTATTGAGTCAATATTGTCCGGATTTCGTTGAGGGATTCAATGCCAAATTTTTAGCACACAAAACGTGAGTTTAATTTCAAAGTTAACCCAACACATAAATGTATACAGAGTGTATATTAACTTAAAGAAAGTGATTTGAATTCGAAAGAAAAATCAAACAAATATAACTTTTCTCACAATCGATTTAAGCTTCATTTAATTAACTGTTTGATTGACAACATATTTTGTGATATATATTTAGATGTACGGAAACTGGTTCATGGTATCGCCATCCGGTAAGCAATCAGTCCTGGTCCAACTATACCAACTGTGTGGACTATGAGGATTTGCAGGTGAGTCCTCCAGTCAAGTCCTGTCAAGACCTGTCAAGTGCTCACTTATCGAATATCCAATACAAAATCAGTATTATTGTAATTGTTGCAGTTTCGTCAGATCGTTAACGAGCTATATGTGAAGGGTTATGCTCTATCGCTTGTGACCCTGTTAATATCGATAGTCATATTCATTGGCTTTAAGTACGTACGAGAATGGCATTTAGCAATGCATACGTATGATCCTGATGCTGATGGTGATGCTCTATCCTACAGATCGCTGCGCTGCAATCGCATCAGGATACACGTGCATCTGTTCGCCTCGCTGGCCTGCACTTGTCTCACCTGGATACTCTGGTATCGGATGGTCATTGAGCATACCGAACTAGTTGCCGAGAATCCAGTAAGTAGTCAATACACACAAAAAAAGACCTCCCAGAAACTTCGAAAATCGCAATTGTTTTGGCGCCACCCAAAGACCAGTCGAGCCAACTCGACTACAGCATCTCACTTGTTATTTAAGTGCCTTTGTTTTCTGTGTTTATTTAGTGGATAAATTTAGATTTTCGAATATTGCAACTTGGTTTAATTATAAGTAACATCATTTGTTATCCACCAACAACTTCTTGATTATCGATTTTATTTCTTTTTGCAGCCCTGGTGCATTGCCCTCCACTTGGTGTTGCATTACTTTATGATGGTCAACTACTTTTGGATGTTCTGCGAGGGTTTGCATCTGCACTTGGTCTTGGTTGTGGTATAGTACTCTCTATCTCTCTCTTTTTTTCTCTGTCTGTCTCACTCTTTCACATGTAAATCGCTGCACAAATTTGCATTTGCACTTTAGGACAAGCTACTGTGAATTTCTGATGAGTTTTGCAGCTAGCACAATTTATGTGAAAGCATCTCTCGCAAATAGTTTTTCTTCTCCTGTGTTGCAACTGTCTGTTTTGAAGACTTTACAAAATTGAAATACCAAATGCCAGATGCCAACTGCCAACTGCCAAATGCAAGGCCAACTCATTTATTTATGCCCCAAAGTGTTGGTGTTGATTATTTTACGAGAGCATTCATAAATATACATTTAGTTGAAACTAAAGAGCCAGCATATGGGAAACTTGAAACGATGTACATAGGTATTTATGTATACCTGCTTGCCCAAATTAGATGGATCGACGACATCAAATCTATCTATATAAATCTAATTTGACTTGATGAATTATTCAAACCTCGGCCATCCGAAGTTAGCTTTAATTTGGAAAAATGCTTATAAATTGCAGGTCTTTGTCAAGGACACGGTTGTGTTGCGCTGGTTCAAGCTCTTCAGTTGGCTCTGCCCTATACTCTTTGTAATACCCTATGGCGTTGCCAGATATTTCAGTGTCAACGACAACAAGCAGTGAGTACTTACTATATAAGTATGTATATGATAAAAACTATTAACTAATCAAGCTTATAAATTTGATAAATACCAAAATTATATAGCTCCTCATTTGCATTCGCTTAGCATTATTTCAATAGCCTGAAGTGTATAACACTGCAAACAATTAAAATATAGATAATACATCTTGTACATTTGACTCGATTATTGCCGCTAATAATGACTCTCAATTTGATAAACCCATTGACAGCTGTTGGATGAGTGAAAGTTTGTATTTGTGGATCTTCTCAGTGCCCATAACACTCTCGCTGCTGGCCAGTTTCAGTAAGTAAACAAGAAAAGTTAACTTTTTAGTTGTGGAAAATAAATTTGTTGCCTTTTATCTTTGTAGTTTTCCTCATCAATGTGCTGCGTGTGATTGTACGTAAGTTGCGTCCACAATCGGCGCACCCAGCACCGCTGGCCATACGGAAAGCTGTGCGTGCCACAATCATTTTGGTGCCTCTGTTCGGCCTGCAACATTTCCTGCTACCCTATAGGCCTGAAGCTGGCACCAAGATGGATAGCTTCTATCAGCTGCTGTCTGTGGTCCTTGTCAGCCTGCAGGGCCTTGTCGTCTCGTTTGTGTTCTGCTTCGTCAATCAGGATGTCATCTTTGCCATACGCACCTTGTTGAACAAATGGATGCCCAGTTTCGTGTCAGCCCCTCCGGCCGGGAGTAATACTGGACAAGTGGCAACAACGACGCCCAGTCGCGAGCTTGGCGTTTAAGCCCGGACTTATTGCGGTGCAGACAGTTGAAATGGCCCAGTTACGTTTTCCAGGCCATTGACGATTAGAAAGTGAAGTGCTTCGAAAAATATGTACCCATTATAAACATATTTATGCTTTGAATTGAGTGCAATTTGTTTCAATTAAAACTACATCTCTTACTCCAAGTAATAAAGTTATTGGCCTAAGAAATGTTTGAAGATGCTTTCAGAATGCAACTGTATTCAAATAAGAACAATCTTGGTAAATTTACCCCAAAATAGTCCAAAACACATACAGAATTTTGAGCTAAAATAAATCGATCATCAAAGATGAAAATCAACTATCTGAGAATAGATTTGCACTCCTTAGAGCATATTTAAGATGGTATTATAGAATGTATTGGCATTTATATTCATATCATTATTGCAGAGAAAACCAAAGATTGTATGTCCATTTCCTGTGTCATAAGTAGTTGTAATCGATATATAAATATATATTCATATATATGATCGATATTTCGCATATGTACTCCATGTACCTAAGTAACAAAGGTTTGTACCCACATATATTACTTATATATATATATATATATATATACTAGATGTTCTATGTACAAATAAATATATACATGGTGTTAGACTATTATTGGGATATATGTACATTATATATATTTATACATTACAGACAAGTTCTATTATACTTTCCATATTCCATTTTGTCGGAAATGCGAAGCTTGAATATGAGTCTATATCTTAATTGTATAAAATGTTATACCTAAATATTAAACCAAATAATTAAAGTATTGTATAAAAAAAATTGAAATAAAACATTTGATCTGCCAAAACTAATGTTGGTTGGTTTTTAATTTTTTGTATGAGAAATCCAGACAGAGGGAGAGATGGGAGATGGAAGTGCAGTGTAAAAATTGAAGAAAAAGGTAAAAAATAATTTGATGCTTTTAATTTTGTATTAATGGTAATTCTGTACAAAACTTTAGTCCAATCCATGAGCAATTTAGCAGCTGAAAAGAGTATTAATTATACTATTATACCAAAAAGGTATAATAGTATATTGGTTTTGTGCAATGTCCGTCATGCTGTCCGTCCGTCTATCCGTCTGTTCGTCTGTCCGTCCGTAAGAACGCGCGTTCCTCCTTAGAGATAGAGACTTGAAACTTGGAACGTATACTGGAAAGTACCCTTAAAAGTTAAAGTGTCTTGGGTTTAGACCTACGTCCACTAGGGAGCTAGAAAATCGATAAATTCGATTTTAGCAAATCGATAAGTCCCCATATCTCTTACAATTTAATGAATACAGTCACCAATTTTGGTTGGTAGGTTGTTGGCGAGGTCCTTGAAAGATTGGCATGTGCCACGCCCACCTCCGACGCCCCCATCACCCCCGCCCCTAAAATTTTCAAATGGCTATATCTTCCGCAGTTTTTGAGTAGGGAACGTCAAATTTGGTAGGTATATTACTGGTAGTCGCCTTTAAGAACCGATAACAAAATTGTGATGCCACGTCCACACCTTCGCCTATAATCGATAATTCCGATTGTAAGTCGATAACTCCGTATATCTCCGAACATTTTAAAGATAGAGTAACCAAACTTGGAAGGTAATTTGCTGGTAACCTCCTCCAAAGATTGGCATACCAATTTTTGGACCACACCCACATCCGCCGCCCCCAGGAACTTCGTTCCTAGAAATTTAAAATGCGCATATCTGCCGTAATTTGCAAGCTAGAGTCGCAAAATTTTGCAGGTATGTTTCTGGTAACTCCCCCAAAGATCGATAAAAAAATTGAATGGCCACGCCCACTCCACCTACCTAAACCGATACACCTGTTGGTGTAAATCGATAAACCCATATATCTCACGCAATTTGAAATCTTAAGTCACCAAATTTTAAAGGTATATTGCTAGTAACACCTTTCATAAATGTGTGAAACAAATTTTAGACCACGCCCACCTGCCTGTATCTCCCGCAATTTAAGAGCTACAGTTACCAAACTTAGAAGATATATTACTGAGATCGAACTCAAAAATTTTTTGGGCCACGCCCACTCCCGCCCCCAAAACCGATAAACGCCTATATCCCCCGCAATTCAAGTATTTCTTAACTGTTTACAAATTAAGGTATAATAGTATTCCGCTGTCGGTTACGTCCGACTGCAACGTTCTATCTTGTTTTTAAATGTATACATGTAAAATAAAAATAGCCCCGATTTAAATCAAAGAACAATTTGGCGCATATTTTTCATTTCATTTTATTTCACGTTGTTATTTGTGTTTTATTTTAGTGTATTTGTTGTTATTTTTTACCATTGCTTGCCGGCTTTATATTTTTTATTTTTCTTGTTATTTTTTAAAATTTTTTTGTTTGTTTTTTTTGTTTTATTTATGAAAGAGCAAAAGAGTGTAGAACAAAAACTAATACATGGTAAATACAATAAAATACAAATACAATAATAATTATAATTACAATTATAATTATTATTATAATTACAATTACAATTAATAATAATGCATACATCTATATTTCAATTATAAGTATGTACGAGTATAGTTAAATTCTTGTAATAGTTTTCATTTATAATAATCATATATGCATCTAAATGTGTACATTTTGTAGAGTATTTCTATTTCGCTCCATTTCTTCGCTCACTTTGCGATCCGATCTGTTCGTGGTAGTAAGTGTACCCAAATTTTCGTCTATGTTAAACAACTTGCTATCTTTTTCAAATAGATCACATGGATCTAGATGTATGTATATACAAATATGCGTTTAGATATAGATATACGGTATGTGAACAGTAGAGTTGAGTATAGTACTTTGGATACTTAAAATCTCGATCTTATGTTCACTTTAGCTGCTATTTCGTAAAGGATTTCATTTTCTTTTCATTTCTTTTTTTTATGCCGTGGGTACAAAAAGCAGAAACAAATGCTTGAACCACTCCAATACGTGTAAGTAAGTAGTATATGAATCAGAAAATGTTCAATGCTCTAAGCATAATACAATACAATACAATATAAGATAATATAATATAATATAATGTAATATAATATAATGTAATGTAATATAATGTATAATAATATGTGAAAAGTTTTTTGGTTTTTTTTATTTGTATCTTTTTTGTAAGTTTTTGGGTTAGTTTGGTTAAGATGTGATTAAACTAAGTTAATACAATGCAATGTAAGTATATAAGTACAAATTGTGAGTGCATACAAAGTAATATACATATATCTTTGTAGATAATAATAAGTAGGCATACATAATCAAATATAGAGAGTAATCGATTGGAGTGTCTTTGTGTTATCATTTTTACCTAATAGCAATTACTTATAGATAAAATGTACCATCTTAATATTGATATTGATTTTGTTTATATTACTGATTTTTTTGTTTTTGTTTTTATTTATTTTTTTTTTTTGGTTTGTTTTGGGCGCGTTTTGTTGACAAAAGCGGCTAAGTTTACGTTTTTGGTTTTTGTATTTGTTTTTGTCTTTTGTTTTTGTTTTGCTCTCTCTCTTTCGTTTGCCTGTGATTGCTCTCTTTCTTATTGAGTTGATATTTTCCGATTTGATCTTCTTTTGGGCAATGACTGAGTAAGTACATTGATTAAAAGTTCTGTGTGTTTTGCTCACTGCTACGGGTTAGCAACTGCAATTAAATGAAAGCAAAGCTTAAATCTAGACCGTGTTTAAGCGCCTATTTCGCCTTGGCATCGTTTTGGCTGATTCCAATCATCGTTTTCTTTTTCTTTGTCTTTCTTTCTTTCTATTTTCTATTATTTTTTTGGTATTTGACTAATTGCTTATTAGCTAAATTGAGTTATCGTTATCGTTATCGATCTATGGTGGTGAAGTGTGTGTTTTCTTATTTCTTTATTATTTTTTTTTTTGCAAGGCTCTGTTGCTTCGGGTGCTCTTTAAATACTTCACGACTTATTTGTGTTTTCCGGGTCGTGTGTGTTTTCTGTGTACAGTGTTGTATAATGTATAATTGTTTGGAAGTTGTGTTGTTGTGTTGTTTGGTTTTCTCAAGCTGCTTGTCCGTTCAATTGAGTAAACACATATACATATATATCTATATAAGTACCTATGTATGTATACAGCCCAAAATATATATATATATTTATATATATATATATATATATTGGTTTATATATACATATATACACTAAAAGCAGAATATATATATGTTTGAAATAATTGTAAATGCATTTCATGCTTAGTTAATGATTTTCATTGTTATTCGTTCACAAGTGTTTTCAGTTGGGTTCAGTATTTGCTTTGTTTATTGGTATTTTTTTATTTGTTTTTGTTTTTTTTTTTTTTTTTTTGCTGTTCTTAACTCTTTTTGCTGCCTTCTTTCAGTTATCCATTCATTTGCCAGTGTGTGAGTGTTTGTTTCAGTGTATATTTGTTTGTGTGGGTGGAGTGTTCTTTGTCTATTTCTAAGTACCATTTCCTCCACGCCTTCATCTATTCCTGCTTTCACAGTTTACTCTGCTTCTTCTGCACAATCCGACTTTTAAAATGTACTTATATTGTTTAGCTATATTTAGGTAATTGTAGAGTATGCACTTATGTGTGCATCCTGTGAATTCTGTGACCGAGTCGCTGAGTTTCGAATTTATACCGCTGTGCATCTTTAGACCACTGGGTCTTCAGAACAAGCTTAAAAAACTAAGTACTCAAACAAAGTCTTGTTTCTTTCTGCAAAATAAAATCGTTGAAATTATAATTTTTTGAAGTATCTTCTACAACTCTCATTAAAATCTTTTTTAACATTTTTAAATTTTTTTCAAAAAATATATTTCAAAGCATCATTAAATAGACTTATAATGTCAATGATGTTCTAAATTCCCTTAAATTTTACTTAAGATCACTTTCAAAAAACCATTTTAAGAAAGGGACAAATTCAAAAGAAATGAAGATTCTGAAGCGCTTAGGGCATGTGTGCTAACAGCGGTGAAATTAACTTGGCTACTTGTTTTTGGGCCACAACCAACTCGAGCCACATTTTAATATTGCTTTCTTGAATAACGAGGGAGGATCCAGCAACGTGACCGAAGCATGGGATCCAATCCGCACCTGGCTAATGTGATGGAAATTATTATATTTTTTATTTATGTAATTGTAATTGTAATTATGTAATTAAATCCATTAGGTTCATTGTAGTGTTTAGCTTTATACACCCGTACACTTATTAGTTTATGCATAGTGAGTATTTGTATTTTCTATTTTCCATTTATGGTTTTGCTTTACTTTCATTTTTTATAGGCTAGGTGATATTATTTGACTCCACTGGCAAAACAAACAAATCGACGAACGAAAATCTAATCGAATCGAATCGAATCGACTCGAATTGTGTTCGTATTTGTGTGTTTTTGCTGTCTAAATTCAATTCGTAGCTGTCCACACACATATGTATACACATATAAGGTATTAGTTTTTACTATTGAATATCGAATATCGTATATCGAACATCGAGCTTACATTAATAACATATAGATATCTCTATGTATGTATGTATGGATGTATGTATATGCTGCCCATAACTTGTCTGCTGGTTGTCTTTTGGGATCCAAAGAGCTCGATCTTTGACGGGCACATTTGGCGAACATTCTTATATTTTTTATTATTTGAATCTCGGGCTTTCAATGTTTGTCCAATCTTTGATATTTTTTAAATGAATTTCACATTTTTTTTTTTTTTTTGGTTTTTGTGTTATTTGCCTCATGCATTTACATAGTTTGACATGTATATGTACACATTAAAACATATACCATATATATATATATATAATGTATATATATAATGTATGCATGTATATATACTTAGTATTCAATATATTAATAAATTTTACTATAAATCTTTGTTTAAAAAATGTTACATCGTTAATGTATATATACTTTTTTGAATGTATATATATATATATATATATATATATATATATATATATATATATATATATATATATAGTTTTTAAAATTTGGTGTTTTCAATTTGCCCATGCAACGCCCACGAGTTTTTTATTTTAGCGTTTTTTCTTGGAGTTTTTATTAACTATCTTAAGTGTTTTTTTTTTCAGAGTGCCCGCTTGCCATGTAGATGTGGCTCTACTTTAAGCACTAAATCGAAAAAAAAGAGTCTCGTTTTAAAAATTGTATTTCTTGTTAGTATTTTGTTTTGTTTTTTTTTTATCAATTGCTAATTTCTACTGACACACACACATTGATTGCTGCTGTAGCGCTACTGAATATAAATTGGGGGGAAAAAAATAAATGGGAGAAGGCATCTATGCATGTATTTAGTAGGCTCACTTTCTTACATGTATGTAGATATATATATACATATATATATATATATATATCTGTATATATATAGACGTATTTTTACCTATCTTGTTAGTGTTAGTTTTCTTGCATCCGACAAACCATTTAAAAAACTTATGCATTTACTTTGTAGATCAGATTGAAACTGAGCGAGTTTCAATTATTCACTATTTGTTCAAAAATGCGAGTGCTGTTGTTGTTGTTGTTTGTATTTTAAGATAGTATATATGTATGTATGTATTTGTTTGCGGGTGTGTGACCAGGACAAGCAAATTTCAAACTGCATGCAATGTTGCCACATTTCAGTTACCCATTTGTAGCAGCTTAAGAGTTTAATTGAAAAATAAATATAAATAAAAATAAAAATTGATAAACAAAAATCAATCATAAATTATACAAGTTGTGCACAACAGAAAACTGGCGATAACAATTTGCCGTGATACGATGTCAGTTTCCAGTGCAATGTTGCCAAACTGCAAGCTGTGCTTAGCAGCTCAATCAACATCTGGTTGATAGCTCAATCAATCAATCAGTTGATCAAACAATTAATCGATCGTGGTCAGCTGTTTGTTTTGGTTTGTCTGTTGTCTGTGGCTCTGATTGTGGTTTGCAAAAAGGAAAACAAAATGTTGTTTTTGGTTGGGTTTTTGGTTTTTTTTCTTTTGCATGGATTTTTTAATAAGTCACACATTTATTTAGAATATATACATATATGTATGTATATATGTCTATTTGATTTCATATTA
Organism: Drosophila kambysellisi; assembly: GCA_035042185.1. Lineage (NCBI taxonomy): Eukaryota > Metazoa > Arthropoda > Insecta > Diptera > Drosophilidae > Drosophila > Drosophila kambysellisi. The sequence goes on along the minus strand of JAWNLS010000691.1, from coordinate 3,529,656 downwards.
TTTTTTTGTTGTTTTTCTTAGGTATTCTGTTGATGTTCGCGTTTTGTTTTTTTTTTTACTTTTATTTATAAGTTATAAGTTGTAAAAATGGAATAATAAGTAGGCATAATAATATATAATGTAATATAATAGAATAGAATATAATATAATAAGTTTTCATTGTTTCTTTGCACATACAATATTGAATATACTTTGATATTTGTTTTGGTTTTTATTTGGTTTTTTTTTAATAGTTTTCGTTTTTCCATTTTAAGTTAGACGACGACAAAAAAAAAATAGGACTAAAACGATTACATATTTATAATAATAATAATGGTTATAAATATGACATGGTGTATGCATGGATGTATGTATGTATGTTGCATGTATGTTTGTTTATGTTTATCATTTATTGTAGCGTTTCTAAAACAGACCCAATTTATTTATTTATTTTTTTTTACTGGGGGGGGGGGGATATTTCTCAACTCAATGCGAATCGAATCGAATTAAATTGAATCGAGGAGAAGCTTTTGTAAATACATATTATAACATTAGATTAAGTGAATGCAATTCATATGATGTAATTAATTGATTAATTAAGTTAATTAAGTGAATTAAGTTTTTGAATAACGAACACAATACAAATACAATATAGCAATACAATTATATATAGCAGCACATATTGGCTATAGGGCATACTATTCTGAATAAATTGTTTAAAATTAGCATTTACTTTGTATGAGTGTATTTTAATTATATTTTGTTATTTTCATTATGATTTTTTTTTTTTGTTTTTTTGGTTTTGTGGCTTTTACTTGCTTAGTTAAATGAATAAACATTAAATAATTTAGTTACGTAATATTAATATTCAATTTAGTTTAATTTAATTTAATTTTAAATAAATCATTTATTTTAAGTAATTGTTTTTAAATATGGCTTTTAAGTTTTTTTCATTTTTTTGTTGTTTTTCTTTTTGGTATTTGATGTACAGACATTTGTTGTTGTTTGTGTTTGTTGCCTCTTTTAAGCTTTGTTTTTGTTTTTTTTTTTTATATAGTATTTTGTAGTACTTTTTGTGTGTGCGTTTGTGTTATTAAATAAAGAAAAATGGTAAATTAGTTAATTTCCCACAAAAGAAAAATAGAAAAAATATAAAAATTTTCGCTAAGATTTTCATTAATGATCAATAACTTCGCTTAGCATACAAATCAATATATATAGGTAAACACACAGATATACTATATATACTTTAACTATATACAGTATATTTGTGTATTTCAATTATGACTACAACTCGCTGTCAAATGCCATAGTAGTTATTTTTGGTTTGATCAATCTGATATATGCGATATACATACAAATATCCTTAAGAGGTTTTCTCGATTTTGCTAGAGATTATAGAGTTGGCCAAATCAAAATATACATTCAGTTTGTTGTTCTCAATACAAAACTCGAATAGATTAGTTAGATAGTGTTAGTTTTTTAAGTGGTTTTGGTTTTGTTAGTCTTAAAGCTAACCTGCAACACACGATTGCCGAGGGTATATCCGTTGAGTGATTGTATGGCGACGACAGCCTCATCGTAGTTGGTCATTGTGACGAATCCGAATCCCTTGCATTTGCTGGTCTGCAGATCCCTAATGACCTTGACCGATTGCACAGCCCCAAATGGCCCGAATAGCTGCCATAGTACATTCTCCTCGGTCTCGGGTGCCAGATTATAGACGAATATACACCAACCGGATCCGGTCATCGCATTGCCCGGCAATATCGAATTGGCCAACAGATCACCAGCCAGCGGTGAGTATCTGATTTATTAATTGTTAACAGTAGGTCATTTATTTGTATTTTTTTTTTATATCGATTTTTTTTTTTTTTTGTTATTGGTTGGGGTAGAGAATGAAAATGAATTAGTGCACATATAATAATAGGGTAGCTACAAGTGTATCATGAGTATCATGAGAGAGAGAGAGAGACAGAGAGTAAGTACTTGAGCTTATATTCATTGTATTCAGTTTATGGTATATATATAGTAAGTATATCGTAACAAAATTGTGTCAAATCCCTCCTTGAATAAAACACTTAGGAAACCATTTAACGCTATGCTGGGTAATATGTTATTGAATTATTACGTTTTTTTTTTTTTTTGTATACCCTTGCAGTGGTGTAAATATGTATATATAACCATGTCCGTCTGTTTTCATGCCGTTTTCTCAGATCTTGGAATATAAGTTCATATATACGATAAACAGACCAAATAAACTGAATATCATCAATATAATATTTCCATCTAGATTTCACAAAGCTCTGGTAACTAATCTAAAAACCTAACAAATTAATATTAAGCAAAGTTCTTGAATATTGTCAAAGATCAGACCACTATATATGCATAGTATATTTTGTCAACTCTACCATTAGCAAGGGTATCTCAACATCGGCCAGCCAAAGTTATAAGTTTTTTTTATTATTCTGATTTATAAGTTATTTTATACATGCTTTCATAATACTTTTTTATGTTGGCCACTATTACACTGTGCAGCAAAAATTTAGATTTCATTTCCTATTTGCCCAATTGTTCAGTTAAAAGCACAATCATGTAATTGTCGCTCGGTTCGTTCAAAAACCAAAATGGAAAATATATGTTAATATATGTATTTGTATATTTATAAAATCAAAGCAGACTTGGAATAAAGTTTTTTTTGTCAACGAATATATGTTACAGAGTGATACTTTAGATTTAATTCAATCGAAATTGACTGAAATTATATTGAAATTATATTGTTTGAAGAACCAAATCAGAAATCATGCGGCGTACGGAAGTCAAATTGAACGATTGAAACACAAGAAGCCATTATTTAAAAACATAACAAATACTGGGAAAATATATATAAAATTCTTGAAATTATATCTTTCTTTTTATTATTAGGTAATTATGAAGAACAATTACAGACAAACATTTAGCTAAACATTTAGTATCAAAACTGTCTATTTTTGAGATGATTTTTTTTTTTTTTTTTTTTTTTGTTCAGAGTGTCAAACCGTATCCGAGACTGGTCCCGTTAACCAAAAAAAAAATCGATTAAAATTCAGACGAAATTCGAAAGATATTTTATTATTTTTGCCAAAATTTGGGGATCAAAAATGCATAGACACATATTTATACCGACGACGCCAACTTCAGCGAATACCTTCCAATATTTTTAGGTTAGGGTTATGACATTTTTGGAGATCGTTTCGGTTTGACACCCTGTTTAGTTTTTCGCAAATAAACAAAGTAAAACAGCAATAAATACATATGTATGTGTGTGAGTGTGTTTGGTGTGAATGTGAGAAATGAATAAGTCGAAAAATTCACCTTTGCAAACCCTTGTTAATCGCTAACATGGGAAACTTTCCAATGCTAAAATTATGATGAGAAATTTGTTTTTTTTTTTATTGTTTTTTTTTTGTCAAAGAAAAAAGAAAACCGAAATATGCCACATAAGAGGTAGGTAAATAGAAACAAAGTTATGTAAACGTTTTGTTCAAACCCATAAAAATCGAAATCATAACAAATATATACATGTATATAGAAATATAAATAAAACAAACTCATGTCTAGTATTGGTTGTTCTTCTTCATCTTCTTCAACTTCTTCTTTGTCTAAACTTAAGAACTGGAACGTAGACCGGACACCCAAAGGGCAGCAACAAATATACACTCGGACTCGTGTTTTGACTAGACTAAGTAAATAGTAAATATATATATATACTATATAGTTGTATATAAATATATATATATGTATATATAGAGTATGTTCCGTTACTTTGCAATTGAGTGAGTTTTTTTTTTTTTTTTTTTTGTACTAATGAATATTACGCACCTGATACGACCGGCTGAAGGTAGGGCACCGGCCAGTCGACGTGTTGCCGCTGCCGCCTGTGGCGTCAAATAGGCGGTAAGGGGTGGAGCAATTTGGGCCTTGGCGCTATTGCTTGGATTGTTGGCGAACTTAACGGTTATCGGTTCGGTATAGCCCTTGGGCGTTTTACCGTTCAGCTCCTGTATGGCGCGTTCGGCTTCGTTGCGTTGATCGAAACGGATAAAACCGACACCCTTCGATAGACCTATGATAAAACATAAACATCGATTGCACAAATCAATACATGAGAATTAAGTTATCGTTATCGTTATAGTTGCATACCAGAAATATTATCACAGAGTATACGAGATGTAATTATTTTGCCAAACGATGCAAACATCCCCTCCAAGTCTGGTTGTGATAGATTTTTCGGAAGACCCGATACATATAAATTAGCACCCTTTATAGATTCTGAACTTGGACGGGCGTATGATACTTTAATAACCTTATTCTGCAAACGCAAACCGTTCAGGGTGTTCACAGCCTTCTCAGCATCCTCGGCGCGCACATAATTAACAAATCCATATCCCAAACTCTGGCCTACATCCAAATAAAAAATTAAATCAAATCAAATATTTTATTTGTTCACTTTTGCAATTCATTTGAGAACTTACCCTGTTGCAGAGCCGGATTGAGTGCGGTCAATGATGCCGGCAAGACTGTAAAAAGTAATTGTAGTTCTTGATATGTGAATAAAGGGCTTTGATTCTTTTGTCCACTTTATGCATGCTAATAAATAATAATTCAATCAATTTAAATAGAAACCGTAAGAATTTGTAAATAAGAATATTCGATTCGATGTGACACTCTAGATAATAATACGATAGTTATATTAGTAAAACGGTTAATGCTGTACCACATGCTAAGTTGAATAATAAATTTACCAAGAACATGAAAACTGAATCAGATTTATTATTTATAATGATGAAAGTTATGTGTGCGATAAAAAATAAATATAAATATATATATATATAAATAATACGTATGTATATATATATAAAAAGCATATTGGAATGTTGGTTAATATTTACCCAAATTACCTGAGACTTTATCTCGCACCAGTTTGCAACTCTCCAACTCACCAATGCTAGAGAAGAGCGAACGCATCTCCTCTTGCGTCATGGTTTGTGGCAGATAGTTGACTATCAAATTGGTGCGCGACTCATCATTGCTGCCATCCACGGAGCCATTGGCGCTACCGTTCTTCACAATGTCCATTGCGTTGGTCATGTTCTCGTCCTTGTTGCTATTGCCGTTAATGGTGCTAATGGTGATGTTGGTGTTGCAATTGTACTTGCAACTGTTACTGCAACTGTTACTATTACTGGTACGGGTACCGCAACTGTTGCCGGTACTGTTGCTGGTACTGTTGCTGGTACTGTTGCTGGTACTGTTGCTGCTACTGTTGCTGGTACTGTTGCTGGTACTGTTGTTACTGTATTTAGTGCCACCCGATAGTACTTGTTGTTCGTTTGCGCTTAGTATTTAATCTCACTGCTTGCTTGGTTACGCTTACAATATATGTGCTTATTTCTTTGAATTTTTAATTTTTTCTTTTTTTTTGTTATAGTATTATTTATAAAGTTCTTTGACTGCGCTTTGCACAAGTCCCGTGAAGTTGTTTGTCGCAAGGATTTTCTTTTATCGAATTTTCTCTTTAGACTTATGACGTGTTTTGTTTTTGTTTTCGTTTTTTTTTTTTTGTGGGTTTTTAGATCAACTACGATCGCAAAAAAAATAGTCCTTTATTTATGTTAATGTTTCTTTGTTTTTTTTTCTCTGTCTTAAACCGTTCTTTGGCTTCGCTTAAAGTTTAAAATTTTATTTAAGTTTGAATTTATTTTTGTTTTAGTTATTTTTAGATAAAAGAGTAAATTTTGCTAATGGTTTTGGTATTTCTGGTTTTGTTTCGAGTCTCTTTCTTTTGTTGATTTTCTTTGTTTTTTTTTTTTGTTTTTTTTTTGTTCTCTTTTATTATTTTTTATATATAAAATTGCAAAAATGCAAAAAGATAGCAATAATTTTTTGGTTTTATATAATTATTATTATTTTTACTAAATTTGCGTTTTTTGTTTTTGTTGTTGTTGGAACTTAGTTGTGTGTTTATTCGAAATATACATACATATATAATATATGGTATATGTATTTATTATAATGTTGTATATACGCTTAAATATGATTATTCGTTATATTTGTTGTTGTTGTTCTTTTTATTATGTTAATAGTTGTTGTTGGTTTTGTTTGGTGGTGTTTGGTTTAACGTTTTACTTCTTCTTCTTCTTCGGTTGCAGTTTCAAAATCTTTCTCATCGATTTGTGCTCTTATCTTTCTCTTCTTTCCCTCAGTTACTCTTGTTGTTTGTTTCTCGTGTCCGATAAATGATAAATAGCTGTTCGATTGCTCGCCCGTTTTTATTCAATCTGCAAATAGTAAATCGTAAACAAAAATATCATTTCATTTTCCAGGCAGCTAAATATAAAATAATTTTGTCAACACAACCCCCCGCAGATCAGCGAAGCGAGAAGCGATAGAAAACCCACCCCAAAAAGTTGTTTATCTATGTAGATTTTTGACATGTTTTCGGCATCATCATGTTTTTAATAACCACCCCATCTTCCTTAACTTAAACTAAAAGCCCCAAATCTGTTTACCAAGTTTATTTTCTTTTTCTTTTTTGTTCCTGTCAGCAAAAAACTTGGATTAAAAATTTGAAAGTGAATTAAATGCACAATATGCCTGCTCAGCAATTCTGCACCACAACGAATAAGTACTGAAAACACTTAACATTGTGAATGTGTAACAGGCTTTTACATATATTTAAATATATATAGATATATATATATGTATATATGATCTGCAGTTTAAGAAAATATTGTTATTAAATTATGCAATATATTTAACAGGGTTCAGGGCAAACTTTAGTCGCGCTCTCTCAAATTTACTGCACATACTTTTTTGTTTTTTTTTGTATGTGAGTTTTGAAGTTGATATTAAATAGCCCATAACACCGAAAGTATGCAATTTTTTTTTTATAGTATATGATAGAGGTATGTTATTATTATATAGTAGTTCCACTTATTTTATCATTCCGTTTGATTTAAGCATTGTAGTCAAACGTTTAAATATTCAATCGCTTACCAACACCTGTGCTAAAATGTAGTTTCGAATTTGGCAATCATTTTAAAAATTTGTTTGCTTGCCATGAATTAACTAAGCGGATGCTGAAACTCTCTCTCGTATTAATCGAGAATTATTATAACTCTGCGTAAAGCAACTCCAATTGGAATGTATAGCCTGCCTGCACATTGATCCAATAGGAAGTGTTTTGAGGGGTTGAAAAATAGACATAGACAAAGGGAGACAAAGATAGAGAGAGAGAGAGAGACAGAGAGAGGGCGATTGAGAGCGCGGGGTAGGGAAAATGTGTCTCCCTTTTGGCTAGAATTTGAAAATGAAAATAGGGTAAAAACTTGACGCGAAAAACAAACAAACGAAGCGGCACGTCGCGCCCAGGACACACAGGGCATACAGGACACACAGGACACATGGGCTGTTCGACGAAGGATTTTGGACGGTTGTTGGGCTCTTAAATTCGATGGGTCAATGAACCCGTCGCTTGGCGGCCAGTGTTTTTCTTTTTGTATTTGGGTTTTTGGCTTTTCTAGTTTTCGTTGAGACCGTTGTGGTTATTGTTTATGTTGTTGTTGTTGTTGTTGCGGTTGCGGTTGCTATTCAACAGCTGTTGCGGCCAGCGTTCAATGAACTCGTTGGCAACGCAGCTTGAAAAGGCACCTAAAAAGGACTACAAGAGCAACAACACAGCCGCAGCAACAACAATCAGCATGTCATAAACAGATAAACAATAACAAAAAATAAATAAAAACACGCGCACGAAGAGCACTTAAAAGGCCAAACAAACAAAAGAAAAACCAAAAAGAAACACAAATTCGGCACGCCGAATATTAAATATCCTTTGCGAAAAGCAGTACAACTGCTAATAGCGAGATGTAGATGTCTAGTCTAAAAAATATTCGAACTGATTTTTAGAAATTAGATATTCTGAAATACATGTACTACATGTATATAACTCTAAGATTAGATTAGATATTTGTTATTATTTTGTTTATTAATTTATGTTTATATTATTAACATTATATTGAATTAATAGTATTCTAAGAATTAGATCTTCGGAGAGTTTATTGACTCATATAATTTTTGTAATAGGGCAATTTTAATCTAAGTTGAGTTACATCTCACTGAGTTACTAAAATCTAAAATGTTTTCTTATATTTGGAAATTGTTTTTAAAAACAGGAACATTTTTTAGCTTTTAGGCCGATTGGAATCATACGAGTATATGCATATTTGTAGATTTTATGTAATTGGGTGTTTTATTCATGCGCTACACACTTTAGGACAAAATCTTAATATACCCTCGATAAGGATATACGCAAAATAAATAACAAAAGTCAAAGTCAAAGCCGCAAAGACAAAGACGACCCCAAAGAACAAAAGGAAGTGCAGCCAGCAAAAGCTCAAGAGGAAGCAAAGAGCACACACACATACAAAGGGGGGGAAAGAGTGAAAGAGTGAAAGAGAGAGAATGAGAGAATGAGGCTGCAGTTATGCTAGCTGCATCTCAGCAGGAAACTGCAAGCAGCTGCCGCATCAGCCACCCAACAGTCACTTCGCCACCAGCAACTCCCCATTTAGCTGGCAACCCCCAAACGGCCAGCGACCTGGCCAAGTACGTATGTGAGTATGTCTCTGTGTGTGTGTGCACGATATAAAAAAAGGAAAGAAAGAAAGAAGGAAGGACGGAAGGCAGGAAAGAAAATGTGTAATTGAGACTTTTGCGCCGATATCTGTGACCTCATTTAAAATGTGTGTCGCCCCACAATGACGTGAGGTGGGTCAGGACATGTCTTAAATATTGATGGCTAAGGATACATAAAGACAGCAGCATGAACGAGACAGCAGACAGGGAGAGAGAGGAGATAGAGGGATACAGAGCGAGAGATCCAAAGTCAAAGGCATTGCGAGAAAGAGAAAGAGAGAGGGGGAAAAAAGAACGAAGAGTCAGCAAGGAGATTATCAATTTCAAAAAGAATAGAGATATAGAAAAAAAGCAAGAGAAATATACTTAGTCTTAGACAGCTTCTTAGATATCAACTATAACTGCTAATGTATCTCACTATCTGCATCTCTTTCTAGCGCTTTCACTTTCTTCCTTCCTTTCACCTTATTTGTCTCCCCCACTCTCTCACACACTCTCTCCCTCGCTCTTCTCTCTCTCGCTCTCTCCTTCTTTTTATATCTCTCAATTAATCACAGATCGTATACATATGTACATGTGTAGTTAGTTTCTTCGTATAGTTGCAAAGGGAAACTTTGACTATTACAAGTACCAATTTCCTGCACACTTTTCGCACACTTTTCCCACAAGGCAAAAAAGAGACACATGAAAAAAAACGGAAAATAGTCACAATAAAAAATGTAACATGCACTGTTATAACTGTTATATGTATGTACTTTTAATTATATACATACATATAAATATATATTTTTTTGCAATAGATACAGCCAAAGACAAAAACAAAACAAATCACAAAAAAAAATAGGAGAAATTATGAAGAAGAAGCAGACTACGACGATGAAAGAGAAGAGGAGGGAGCAGCCAAAAATAAAAGTTTTGAACTGTATTGATTGTAAAGCTCGCTCTCTATTTCTATCTCGCTGTCGCTCTCGCTCGCACTCTCACTCTAGTCATTGCAAGGAATATCAGCTGCTATCTCGCTCTGACGACAGCCTATTTGTTGTTGTTTAGGTGACAGTTGTAGTTGTTAAACGTTGTTGTTGCAATTCTTGTTATTGTAGTTGCTTACATTTCTTTTAATTTGTTGCACAGTGTAACAAAAAGCGAAAAAAAAACATATGTATGTATATAAATTTGACTAGGACTTTTGAACACAATTGTTGTTTTGTTGTTGTTGTTGTTGTTGTTGGTTAACAATTAGCTTGGCTTTCAACGTATTGCAATTTTTAAGTGGCCCCGACACGAGTCTTAAACGAAACGATAGTTGCGATAGTAGTGATAATTAAAGCGTCTATATATATTTATATGTATATCTTCTGGTATTTTATTGCACAGAGACAGAGTGAGAGTTATGCACAGTTATAGCTGTTGTTGTTGTTGCTGTTGTTGTTGTTGTTGTTGTATTTGTTGTTGTTTTATATTTTAAATAGTTTGTTAAAAAACCGAGAACACAACAACAAATTCGTAACTGAATACAAATACAAAACACAAAAACTGGTGCAGAGGAGTCAAAAAATTATAAATGAATGTTCTCGAATGAGAAACACAACCGAATGGAATCAAAACCGAACGAAAGCAACGAACGAACACGTACGACTGAAGTGAAAAACCAGGCGCCGCCGGCCACAGCTCGCCATACACATACACGTAGTATCCTTTAACCTCCCCCCCCCCCCCCCACACACTCACACACACAAACACACAGAGAGAGCAGGAGCAGGAGCAAGAGCGCGAACGAGAGAGCGAGAGCGAGAGAGCGTACATGCGTGCATGGTTGCTTGCAAGCAACCACCCGGGCTTTTTCACATTCGTATCCTTTTTTGGCGCTATCACGCTCGCTCCCAGGCTCAGAGGCCAAGCTGGTACACACCCTTTTGAGCGAGCGAGCTGGCAATGCAAAAGCATGCGCACTCTCTCTCTCCCTCTCTGTCTCCCACTCGCATTTTACTGAGAGCGCATGTGGGTGGCTGGGCAATATGGAAGGGGCTTTTATTTTTTTTTTCCTTTTTTTTGAGATATGCAAGATATGCAAGTGTGTACACACTTATACACACAATACATACACATGATATATAGATATATATATACTATATACTTTGATATGCAAAGCAGATTAAGAGCACCATCTGGCGCTCATCAAGGGAGCAAGGAGCAAGGAGCAAGGAACAAGCAGCCTGAAGAAGCTCTCCAAATGCCACTTTCAGTGTATGAATGTAAACACAGCTCTTTCAATATTAATATCAATCAAATTGGCTGGGAAACATTTACTTAAATAGACTCAAATACTTTGCCGGCTAATCATAGAAACTGACAGAGGACTTACTTAGAGGAGACTACAATTTTTTTGAGTAGCAGCATATGATTAAATGCTTTAACCTCCAAGTGGAATGTAATATTAATATTTTGTTGATCAATATTTCTAAAGGAATAAAAATTATAGATATATATATACATGTAAAAATATATATAAATATATAGAAATATAAATGCAAAACGGTTTTTCCATGAGTTCTTTGATATATTTGTGGTGATATTTAATAGAAGGGTTTAAATTTAAGTAGGCCACTTAAGAGTTACCGATCTGCAACCAATGTATAACTTATTGATCATAGTCTTAAATCACTCAGGGATTCAAGTTATTCGTAGCGAACATTTCCAATGGGATGTGACAATTTAGGTGATGTTAAGTTGAAAGGTTCTTTAAGTAAACCGATTCTCCCTCTCTCTCTCTAAGGACTGCTTTGAGTACAAATTCTCAGACAAGTTAATTTTATAATGCCGAGCTATATTTAAAAGCAGAGAACAAAAGCCAAATTGTTGGCCAGATTAAAGCTTGACAAGAGACAAAAGACATGGGACAATTTAAACACAGCCACAAACACAAACACAAAACCAACACCCCACCCTTTCCCCCCACAACCCCCTTGGCAAACCCCACCGCCCGCTCAACCCTCAATAAGGATACGCAAACTAACGACAGCGCAAGAGAGAGAGAGAGAGAGAGAAAGAGAGGGCAAGAGAGAGTTAGAGTTAAGATAGAGATGACTAGAGAAAGAAAGAGAGAGCACACTTTAGCCGGCAGCCAGTTGTCTTTGATTTGTAAATGCTTTACACCGGGGAAAGCGGAGAGCGGTGCACCTTGCAACAAACAGTCTATTAATCAGAGCTACACACACAAGCACACACACACAAACATACACACTTGCACAGACACACACACAGCCACACACACAGCCACACACTATGAAGCAGCTTCCTTATGATAAATAATGAAATTTCAACGATTTCGCTTGACAGCACTGGAGTTTAACAAAAGCGAGAAGAGTAAGAGAAGAGAGAAGTTGGCCGGGGGGAGGTGTTGGGCTGTGGTTGGGATGTTTTTTGTTGGGTGGTTGCTGCTTGAGTGGCAACTGTTTGCATTTTTCAAGCATTTGCATTTCTTTTTTGCTTTCTCGTTTTTTTTTTTCTTTTTCATTTTTTGCTTAGGCTCTTGAAGATAATTTCGTTTATCTTTTGACCCAATTCCTATAATTGTCCGTGTTTTGGGGTGGATGTCAGCCTCTTACTCCACACTGCCTGTTTCTCTACGTATGTGTGGGTGTGTGCGTGTGTGAGTGTGTATGTGAATGGGCCTTGAGTATTGAGTGTCAAGTAGATATTTGTGAGTATTCGTGATCAAATACAGATATTGAATATTTTCAACCACAATTTTGTATATTGTCTCTGGTTAAATTATTTGAAATACTTTAAAATGTTAGTTACATACATATAACTAACGTATATAGTAAATACGATTTAAGGCATGCCAAAGATCTCACTCCTTTGCAGACCGAAGTCAACTTAATTTTGTAAAACCCGTTCCTATCCCATCCTATGATAGTTATAAGATTAAGATTTCAGGATATTTTGGTAAACAATAAAGAACTCATTTAAAATTAGAAGATAGGAAGATATTTTCTTCTGCAAGGGCATAAAAAGATTTATGATTTAAAGGATTTTAAATAAAAATTGTACAATTATTTTTGAACTATGCATAAGCTGCCTCTACTTAAAACCGACTATTTCCAATTTTACACGACAAATTCCAATTTAAAAAGTAAAACAAAAGATCTCCTCTCTCACTCTCTATGCCCTGAGGCAGCAACCCTCTTTATTTAGGCTTATTCAAAAAATTTGGCCATGTGCTTTCATTTACCAAAAACATTTCTCCGACTTGAATATATGTCAAAATGCCAAAATGTTTTCAAGTTTTGACAGCGACAAAAAAAAAAAAAAACAATAGTAGGGAAAGTTTGGAAAAGGATCGCTGCCAAGGAAGAGTGTCGCATAAGCCAGTTTGAAAAGTTGCTTGTTGCCTCGAATACGCAACCAAAACGAATCGATTTGCATTGCACAGGACGTGAGAGAGATAGCGATAGACCCTCTATAGAGGGAAAATCTAACACGATCCACCACCAACTTAGCAACACAAAACGATTACACCACCAGCAGCACTACCGACAGCAGTACCGACACCGGCCGCTATACACTCCGAAAAAACCTGTCCTGAAAATTAAAAATTTATTCTTGATGTAAGAAAACATTTTTATTTATAATTCAAAACGTTTGCAGTAAGTCGACAACTTCAAATATATGGTAATTTTTCCTGTTTTTTTTTAGAACCATTTTCTATTATTAAGAAATACATTTCTTTGAAATTTGCTCTCTAGAATGATATATAAAAGTTTAACTGCTCTATACCTTAGATGCCAAGTAGATCCTCGTATTGAAAAAAAAGTTTGTTTTTAAAAAAGCCACAACCGCAATCATTTTTGAAGTGTGCTTTCTGAATAATGAGGTGAGGAACCCTTGGCGCTAAAAGTATGGCAAATACCGAAAGGCGACTTTTTTCTAAGTGTACCACAACCTGGATGGGGGTTGAGAGCTGTCAAATCTCTAGTTAAACAGCGACTTATTGACATTTTGCAGTAGGGCTTGCGGAAATGTAATGACATTGTAGCTGGAACAGTGGCGCAGTTAAGATTGTTTTTAAAGGGATTGGTCTGAAATTGTGATATCTTAAATGTTTTTGGTCAGAAATTAAGTTAAACGCTAAGCATAGTCATGATATAAATTTCTGATTCTGAGCTGAGGCATAGTAAGTCGACTTTTTGAATGGGCTAACCTAAAATATATAGTTTGACAGTTGTTACTTAAAGTAATTCAACGCTGTACAAAATTAGAGATGAAGGAAACCCTTTTTTTGTTCTATACACAACGCCCGTAGATACTGTTTCTATGGACAGCAAATTAGATTGCGCCCCATTTTTTGCGAATTTACCTCTCTCTCTCTCTCTCTCTGTCTCTATCTCACTCTCTCTCTCTTAGAAACACACTCGCTCTCGCTCCTATTACATAAGAGTTCAATGCCCCCGAAATTGCATTGAATGGTAGTTTGAAACTGGAATTCAATATCAATTGAAAATACACATCAGCCCAACTAGCCCAATCAGCAGAGGATGTCCGCATGTCCATAAGATAGCCAGGCAGCTCAGCGCTGATCAGCTGTTTAACGGCCCACGTACAGTGAAGCCTGTCACAGCTGTGCCATACCGGCCGAGTAAGTGAGCAACCCTCTTTTCCTTCTGCTTCTTGCCTCCTGTGTCTATAATGCTACTTTAAGGGTTGTACATGCATCTGTGTGTGCGTGTGTTTGCCCAGTTCTAAATGAGACGTTACAAAAGGTGTCCTCGATAGCCATTATAATTAGAGACAAATTTCTAATTAGTTCCAGCAACCTGACTAACAGCTTATTTGATATATTTCAGAATCCAGATGTTCTCGCTTGAACTACTCTATCGCTGAATTGAGCGCAACCCAAGAGCAGCTGGCAACGCTCAAGATTTAGCTCAAGTAGGAGTTCAATTGAGGCTTTAAGCTTTCGTTTTTCTAAGCTTTCTACGCAGCTGTGCTTTCAAAGCTCAAAATGAATCGAGCATTAAATTATGTTCGATGCACTCTTAACTGAGCTCTTTTAAGCTTTTTTTAAATCTTACTCAAGTCTAATAGGAGCTGCTTGCACTCTTTTCAATAAAAACATCGAAAAACTTTTAATTTTCAGGGTGCTTTTTCAGATGTCTAAAAATAACTCAAAATTATTGCTTCTTTGTTGCTAATAATATTGATATAAACAATTTTAATTTAAGACTCTCATATACAAACATAGATAGATTACTTACGATTTTACATAGGTTCGAAAAATTCAAGAATATATTTATAAATATCAAAGAACACTATATTTTTGGGATTATTTAGTTAGGGCAAGTATTTATAATTTGTATATGTTTTTTCTTATATTTCGAAAGTATTTCTAAGAAAATAGAAAACTTTCTAGTTTCCTGGTCAATTTTTTCTCTAAGTGCACAATTGCATGCAATTTACATTAGATAATTAGATAAGATGCCCAACACTCTACGAGAGTTGAAAGCTGGACTTAAGACAGCTCAGCGAGTTTCGCTTAAGCTTTTAAGCAGTCCTCTATTTTCTCTCACTCTCACTCCCTCTCGCTCTCTCTCTCTCTCTCTCTTTCTATCTTCCGCTCTGCTGATCACTTATGCAGATATGCTTCTGCTGCTGCTGCTGGTGCTGCTATGTTTGTAAATAACGGTTACATACACACTCACGTACACACACACATATATATTTACATCAATTCTGCGCATTCTCTGTGGTGACACCTGACTTCAAATGTTGCCTGCCACCTGCAGGCACTGTGTCCATGAAGGATATTGAACTCTGACACAATGTTGTGTGCAGCATAAAGGGGCAGACACCCCCTACCATCCTCTCTCCCGCTACTATCCCCTACACCCTACCCCCGTACCACCAACACCAACCCCCAGTTGAAATGCCGGCCGGTGGCCAACTTGTCTCTGGGGTTCTCCGTTCAACTCTCACACCCTCTACTTTACTTTCGCACTATTTCTCTTTCTCTCTCTCTCACACTCTCTCTCTCTCTCTCTCTCTCTCTCTCTCTCTTTCGCTATCTGAACAGCTCTCTCCGACGCCGCTGTTCATTCATGTTCTCTGAGTGTGTGTATTTGTGGGGCGTTGTTTTGATTTTCATAGATTGCGCAATCTACGCGGCACACAAATTTGTTTCTAGTATCCTGGAAACAAACACACATATACAGAGAGAGAGAGAGTGAGAGAAAGAGAGACCGAGATACTGCGCATGCCTATAAGGGAGAGTGTTTTTTGTGGGTGAGTGGGTATTGGGAGGCTGGGGATGTGGAGAAGGACTATTCGTTCGGGGAGCTCCGCACAATGTGCGGAAATTGAATTTGTGGCAGAAAGCAAAAAGCAACAGCAAGCATAAAGCGTAAAAACGGTAGAATGTTCTAACCGAGTGTACATGACTTTAAGATACCCTGTACATTTTGGAATGATATCCATTTTGATATTCCACACGAAATGCCAAACGAGAAACGACTTTTTAAATTGGAAATGTCTTTTAACTTTTTTGTTCTTTAAATATATGTTCTTTAAAAATATTATGTAATATTTGTACAATCAGATGAAATAAGTTACGTGTTAATCAGAAATTGAGCATAGCTTCCTACAGGGTATGCAACTCAGAAGAAGAAGAAGCAGAAAAGGAACAATAACATAGAGCGAAAAAAAAGTTGCCTCATTGCATTTTATGTGTTTGTGTCGACGTGGCTGCCGGCAGGGTGTGTCCTTGTGTGTGTGTGTGTGGGTGTTTATATATATATATATATATATATATATATATATATATATATTTGTATGCTTCAGTGAGTGTTAGGTAACACACACACTCACACAAGGAACCGGCTTTTGTTATTTCGTTAGCACATAAAATGGTTTCACATGTTTTTGCGCTTTTTTCGAGTTTTGCTTTTTTTGTTGTAATAAATTGCAATAGAAAAAGGCACAAAAACACACATACATGTTAATATACATGTGTAGATGTGTATGTGTGTATGTTACATAGCACAACAGCATTCGTGATAATGTATATATTCATATATATCTATCTCTTATGAAGTATACCTGCCATCAGCAAACATAACTCCCAATTGCACATTAACATTTATTGAGCCAAGGGTAGCAAAAATATCTATATGTATTATCTAAATGTGGGTGTGGGTGTGTGTGTGTGTGTGTATGCGGTGGGGTGGGGAGAGAATAATTCAAAAATATTTTTGGTTTGGCGTCCACACCCGCACACAGAATTTGAAATAACAATTGAGGTGTGCTCTTTTTGGGAAACGTTTTAGTACAAGTTTTAAATAGTTGTCAAAAAGTGAACTCGATAAATATCAAACAGGGAGTTTTCAACAAGGGATTATTGCACACATCAAACATTTATTGAATTTAATTTATCACTGCTAAGATAATAAAATATTGATGGGAAAAATCGAAGCTAAAACTATATGATGACCCTTACACGATCAATTCTGGAATACGAGGTTTATGTGTGGTCTCCACAATTTCCGATCCACCGAAAGCAGATAGGAATTTTTGTAAAAGAATTTCTCACTTTTCGCCTTTCGTCGCTATGACTGGGGTATATACCTCTATACCTCTATAAACCGATAGACTACTCCTAATTGACCACTTCCCTACCTAACTAATCAACGTGTTATGCTAGGTGCTATGACTGTTTCTTTAGGAACAGATTTTAAAAAAATTAGGAAAAATAAAACTTACTTAACATACTGTAGTCGACATTCTATATTAGAAATATGGTTAGTGGCATCAGGGAATTAAATTAAACTGTGCTTCAAAAACAGATGCTTAAGTTAGTACAATTTTAATTGCATGGCATTAATTGAAAGCCTGTCTAGCAAATGCGTAAATAAATTCTGCTGTAATTCTTAACTAACAGTTTATTTTAATTAAGATTCGCTTAGCTGCCGCTTAGCGTAAGACAGGTAAAAACAGTAAAAGTAAAATCCTTATTTTTTTAGTTCTTTTTTTTTTGTATTTGCTACCAACTTAGAAAATTGCTTTTTAAGTCCAATCACGTCAAGGCAGCCAATGTCCAAAAAAAAAACAAACGTAAAAACGAAATAAAAACAGCGATAAAGAAAAAAAACAAACTTTTCTAATTAATTGCTTAGCACTTCATCCACTCGGCATCGGCATCTTTGCAATTTGGCAAAAGTTTCTCAAATGTCTAAAAAGAAATTGAAATGAAGACTACGAGCCGATTGGGCTTCAGGATGTTCAACACGATAATGAGACAACCTTTGGCTAAAAGCATTGCTCTTAAGGTCAAAATAGGGTTGCATAGATTTGCCGACCGATTTGCAAGTGTCGATGAATACCCATTGCAGATAGTAAAGCATACTTAATGGAGTTGTGCAGAAATATCTAATAATCATGTTAGTGAATTTAAATCCAGAACCGGAATTAGCAGTAACCACAATTGGCGACCATCGTGGAGCGGATTGCCGGGTGATCATGTTAACTTATATATATATATATATATATATATATATTCTTGATCAGCATGAACAGCCAAGTCGATATCCCCATGTCTGTCTGTCTCTCTGTCATGTCACTTTCTCAAATATAAGAGATATCTAATCTAATCTTATCTATTTAACAGATTGATTCAGGGTACCTGCTAGTTGAGCTCTCGCTCTGTAAGAGGTATTCAAATATCAGAAATTTTCCTGTTGTAACCGTATTTTTCTGGCTATGTAAAAGACCCCCGTTCCTCAAGGTTGCTGGACTATTGACTATATGCGAGTACAAACAGTAAAACAAAAAAAAAAAACAAAAACAAAGAAATTAAAACACAGCCAGTTACATGGCGGACGTCATTCTAAGCAAAAATGTGAACTACAGCTGGGCGCAGACCGGCATCCCTTTCTTTCACCCCCTACCGCTGCACCTACCCCTCACTACAATCCTTCTCACTAACCCTAAGCTTGCCCATTGCCCAGGGGCGGGCGCGGAGACTGCAGCCCAGCCGGATGCTGTCCATTTCAATTATCATGCGCTGGGCGCTTTAGAGTGGTGCTTGAATTTTGAATTTTTACAGCCATTGTTGTTGTTGTTGTTTTTCAGCTTATACATTTTTTATACTTACAAAAAAAAAAAAAAAAACAAAATTAAAGCGAGTAAGAATGTGCTAGCCGAGAGAGCTCGACTAACAGATTTCCTGTAAATAAACGCCTGAGCTTAACTTCAACCTTAGAACTATTTCATATCGATCTTAGATCTTAGCTTGAGAATACTTGCAGCAAACAAATAACGTCACTTCATTACCCATCACAACTAACCCAGAACACCTCCATTCCAAAATTTAAAGTCCATAACTTAAGACCATAACGAATCTGAATGTGGCTTCTACTAAATAATATTCTTGCAAGTATATATAAATAGATTCTCAACAAATACAAAATTTATTGTATTGACAATATCATTCCCTGTTACTGGATTCTCATTAAATTATTGATATTATTATTTTACACTCAGAAAAAAAATTGCACTAAATATTTTAAAGTGCGCTGGAAAGTAGATGGGTTTCTTCTTCTTAGAAATAACTTCTAAGTATAAGAAGATGAAATATCTAAAACCTAGTAAAAGCTAGAAATATTTTTTCCAAATTTGACAAAAATGTAGACCGTAATTAAGATAAGAAAAACCATCATCTTAGAAATATATAATAATAAATGCAAATATATACTTTCTGAATAATAAGGCGAGTTACCCTTGATGCTAAATGTGAGTACGTTAAAATACAGGGTGAGGCTTAAAAGTGTTATTTTCTGCAGGCATTGTATGCAAAAGGTCCCCATGTCTCAATGCAATCGTGTTGCAAGCATTTACACAACTTGATGGAACCCTCTTTGACCATTTTGAATGGCTACAGGGTATAATAAAATATGTAAAACATTCGATTCAGTCTTTCGGCTTGGCTGAATGCGCTACAGTAAACACTCCACAGTACCCTGCAGCTCAAAGAGCATCAGATGAAGGGACTGACCAAAATAAGAGAGAGAAAGGCAGGGAGAGCGTGAGAGAAAGAGAGAGCGGATCCAAAGAATCCGCGACTACGCGACTCTTTGATAATTGCAGTGACTATGGATTTGGCAATGGTTATTTTTTCATGTGGTTGGGTTGGGTGGTTGGGTGGCTGCGACTGCCGCTTGGTGGTGGCTGCACTTTAACGACGGCCAGTGGTTGCTGTCGCGCAGGTAATGAAAGTTGCCAGTTTGGCGGTGGTTCCTGTGGTGGTTGGGTTGTGTGGCTGACCATGCTTAGGCGGCTGCTGGTGGTTGCTGTTTGAAAACTTGTTTACCATTGCGCCAAAGTGCACTTCAATTGCATTTAATTAAATAAAAGCAAATGTTTAATAGAAACAAAAACCCTTTGATAACAGTAAATTTCATTTGCATGTCAAAAGTTATGATGTAGTCGGGTGAGCTCAACTACGATATACCCTAAACTTAACGCTCAAATATATTTAACTTTTATTGTCCAATTTCCATTTGAAAAGTTTGACACAGCCAAAAAAAAATGTCATCAATTAAAGACAAATAGAAAAAAATAACATTTGTCATAATTAAAAACTAGGCAGAATAGATAAGTTTGGAATAGGTTGTCCTGACAAGAGTAGGTATAAGAAAATAAAATATTTGTTAAAAATTAAAGGATACGTAATGCAAAATCAGATTTTCTAGAGAAAAAACTGATTCGTCTTCGGAGATTAAAGAGAAATTGGAAAATATTTTATGGTTAGACGAAAGTTAGAAGTGCTTTTGTAATCTGACAACCGATTGATGTTTACAACTCCCAATTCCGTTGCAAATCTGCTTCCCGTAATGGAATTGGATTTTGGAATGTGGAAAAATATTGAAAAGCTGTTATAAAAGTGAAAAGATAGATTATTCTAATGGTGTTAATATGGTGAACATATGCTATAGATGAGCTGATTTTAAAATAGGCTTTAAACATGTTCCTCGGCGTTAAAAGGAATGCAATTGATGGTTTCAAGAGAAAGAGAGAGAGAGTGAAAGGGAGAGAGTGCAATTGGAAAATGTCTCGGATGTCGTTGCTATCCGATCCCTAGTATCCTGTAATTATGTGTCTCCGGAACACACATATACACATCCACACCCACAGACACACATACGCCAGCACATATATTTTTATATAAATATATATATATACACGCATGCACATTCAAGCATTGGGGAATTGGAAAACAACGTTGGAGCATTTTTGCAAGCGCATGCGTCATATTGATTTTCATTTGCCGCATCCGGGCAGAAAACTTCAAAAAAGAAACCCCAATTTGCCAAAAAAAAAAAAAAAACAAAACAAAAGGAAAGGAAAATAAAGTTGAGCAAAAATACTAACAAAGTACGAAATGTGAAATGCAATACCCCCAACATCCAATATCCAATACGGTACAAAGGCTGCTTCCAGAAAATGCAACACAAACTTTAGTGGGAGGGGGGTTGCCGGGTTAGTGGGGGGATTGCTGATTTCAGTGCCACGCAAATGGGGCATTATTGCATTATTGCAAAATCATTGAGGATATTGCACATTTGTGCAAAGCAATCAAACGCAAATAATGAAAGCAATTTCAAATTACGAGCATTCAATCAATTTGTGTCTGCCAGTCGAGAGAGCTCGACTTAAACCCAGCAGCGCAAAATACGCATACGCATATTTGTGCTGGTTTCACTTATCGTGCTTCTCGCTTTTCGCATGCATCTAAAAATACCAATAACTGTAATGCTAGTTTTCACAACCTTTGATCTTTTATAATGTCGCATTAATAGGTTTGCTCGCTTTTTGTTATTCTGCTTTTTCCTTGGGATTTCACAGGACTCTACACTTAAGAAAATAATGTTTTGAATTTTAGAGATTTTTCTTCTTTTGATTAAGTACACTAAGTAGAAAGATAATTTTTATGCTTAAAACACATTTTTGATAATTCGGATAATCAATAATAATTTTGTTACTGAATTGGTCGAAGTTTGTTGAAGCTTTAATGTAAACTACATTTAAGAGACAATGTTTATTGTGAAGAAAAATTACTTTTCATGAAGAATTTTCACATTTTGAATGACAATTCTCAAAATTTCCAACAGCTCAGACAATTATTGCAGCTGCTGATATTTGTCTATTCAATATGAAAATACGTTTGGGTAACTTGGCTAACTCGGGTATTTTTTGACCGAACTGAAGATTTTTACAGTTAATTGCTATCAGTAATTGATAGTGGGAAAAAGCAGTTTTCAATATAAAGAAATACACAAAATCTGAGCATCGTATTCGAAAATTTTATGTCTATCACTTTTACAACAAAAAATAACAACTTTTCCATTGGTACCACAAATAATGTTATAATATATAATAATAATTATATATATAATAATATAATATCCAAATTGTAGCACAATTCTCCGATAATTCGCATGCGGCTCATGCATTTGGCTTATAATTTAAGCAAAGCACTTAAAATTAACGGCCTTAAATGAGGCATTTTGTAGCTGGAATGCAAGTGAATTTTTATTAATTTGGCTACAAACCAAAAAAAATTGCTATTTGCAGAAACTCATCAAAATTCAATGGAAGGGAAAGCAAAAGATGGGAAAGATGAAGATGACGAAGGGAAGCCTGCATACCAGATGGGAAATGTTAAATGGAAAATTGCAAATGGCAAATGGCAAATTGGCAAAAAAGAGGCAGCCTAGCGATAAAAAATAAAAGGCAAAATAAATAAGCTCTTATGTGGCAAATGGACGCAAAAGAAAGTATGGATGGAAGTTGTGTATCTCGTAAGAGTCCACAAGGCACAATGAAGAAAGCAACAAGCAGCAATAGAAAAAAAACAAAAAGAATGAAAGCAGAAAATTAACTCTTTGTAATTTAATTTCTGATGCTCGAGCTTAACTTTGTTTGCTTGTTAAAAAAGAACTGAGCAAAATAGAAATAGCTCATAATAGCATTCCGCAGGCCAAGAGCAATCAACAGCAGCAGCCCCATGACAACAGTCACCACCCAATCCACCACCCACTGTGGTGCACTGAGTTCAAGATAGAAATCTTCATTCACACCACATGGAAAAAACATCTCGCATTTTCCAAGAATGCTGAATGAAAGCGGAAAATGCACACAAACACACACACATACACACACACATACACACATACACACACACACACACACACACACACAGAGACACACAAACACACCCCCTTTCCGAGAGATAGAGAGAACCGTGCCCTTTTCTATTCTGAGCAAAAAAATGAAAGAAAAATTAAAACTTGAGTTTACCAAGAACGGATTTTGTAGAAGCGAAGAAACCCCCAAAGCCAATTCTCGGAACTTAACGGTACTTAGTTTTCATAATGTAGGGACAAACAACCCTTTAGAGAGGGAGAAATAGAAAAAAGTCTTGAGTGGTGCATTAAAATAATTGGGATGTGAGTGCTAATTAGTTACAAATACTGCTGGGGATTCCTAGAAAGAACTAATTCAAGCTGAGCTAGTCGAGCACTTCAAAGATGCTTTAAATGCATCTTGTTATACGCTTGTATAGTTTAGATTAAAACAAATAGATAGATCGATAGTTAGCTAGATCGATATATAATAAGGTATTTAGATAGTAGTGTACATGGTTAGTCAGATAGATAGTCAGATAGATATATGAGTAGATAGATAGTTAAAATGATAGCTAAATACATATGCTCCTGCTGAGTAGTTTTATCTTTAAGATACACAAGAAACTTATGTACATAGTTAAGATACATTTTAACTCAAAGGTTAAGTTTTACTATATTTAAACTTTGGTATTTTGCAAATAGATATTGAAAAAGAAATTTAGAGAGTTAGATTTATAGTTAGATATATAGTTATGTTGATAGATAGAAATATGGATTGATAGACATTTTTAAATATAGAAATTTAATAAATAGTTAGATAGATAGACAGAGAGTTAGACGTTAGTAAGATAAATAGGACGACAGATAAATACAAGTATTTATAGATAATTAGGTAGACAGACAGATGGCTAGATAGTTGTGTCTCGGCTGTATCGATAGAAATACACACAAGAAGGATTAGATACTTATAATTATAGATACATTAAATACCAAATATACAATTTATTTAATCTTAGACAGATAGATACTTTTAATCTCAAAGATCATGTTTATCGAAGCAATGCATTTCTTTAGGTCCATATCCCCATTCTTAAGATTCTTTTAACTTAATTTAATCATTTATAATTATCTAAATGATATATTAGCTAGCCTTGTAAGCAACTTTAACATTTAGATACATTTACATTTAGATAAGTTAGTTGCAGAGATACACAAATGTATCTTATGGCTGTAAATACACCTGTCATTTACATTCAGATACTTAAAATAAATAATCGTGTTCGAGATGCTCACGATGCGAAGCTAAAGTTGTAAATGGATGCAGTGGGTGTTGAGAGAGTGGGCTGAAGTGGGTGGGGCTAAGAAGGTGACTGTTAAGAAGTTGGGTGTTTAAATAAGTGGGTGTTGCCTGCTGCTGTCTTCTATATGATAGTCAACAGTCAAAAGTCAACATGAAGTAAATGCCCAAATGGGGTGGGAAACTGCAACTGCCTGTGTATATAATATATATTTATATATACATAAGTATCTACAACTAATATACACACACGAACACACACACACACACACACACACACGTACACAAGCACATGCATGTAGAGATTGTAACAAAGAGCAAAAGCGTTTCGATTTTTTTTTCTTTTTTGGGAAGCTGCAACGAGTCATGGCAAATGTACATGACACTGCCACATATGGAGGCAAGTATATAGACTATATACATACATATAATATGTATATACACTTCCTGAGGAGCGGTAGAAACTGTCGCCTGCATTTCATTGCATTTTAATTTGATGGCAACGCGCAAAAGCGTCAAAGTGTCAAAGGGAAGTGGGAGTGAGAGGGGCGGGGCAGGGGGCAAGGGGTAGATTGAAGGTGGTTGGGGTAGGTGGCTGATTGCTGACCAAGTCAAACCCATTTTGCAGTGCACTGCATCGAACTCTGAACTTTGACCAAAGTTACATTTAAATAATTGATTTTGGTTTCACTTCACTTGCCAGGCTCTTTACCCGTCTCGCTCTCTCTCTCTCTCTCTACCTGTCTCTCTCTCTCTCTTTCTCTCTCTCTCTCTCTCTCTCTCTCTATCAACAGTAACAGAAAATACGATGAATTGATTGCCTGCTTGTAGGCGTTGCCCATAAAAACAAACAGACAAAGTTGCACAGCTAAATCCTTAAAGCTTTTCATCTGGCGATCAATTTCTAAAGTTTTTCAACAAGATTAACTATTCCCGCAACAAGGTTGCAAGTTTCATTAAGTTGCAAGCTTTTTAAAGTCAACTTAATTGCCTAAGCAGTTAAATTGCTTTTTATTAAACAGTTATATAATTATTTACACAGCTTGACCTGTTTCTATTGCTGTTGTTCTTATTTTTGTTGTTAACCAGCATTTTCAACAATGTACTTTTGTGATTTAAAACTATTTCATGATTGGAAGTCCGTTGGTTTTATTTTTATCAATAGTTCTCTTCTTCTATAAATATTAATATTCTATAAGAAATTCAAGTACTGTTTTGAAACATATATATTTTTATTTTACTCTTTTTTGCTCTCAGCAAAAAACGGAAAACTGAAAACTGAAAAATGTTGCCGGATTCTAGAATTAATATATTTCCAGAAATGTATTTCGGCGATAAGCAAATTATATTTATGAATTATACATAGATTAATATTAACACTGAAACTGTCGAAAATATAAAATTAGTATTTGATAACGTTCATTGACAGTCTTTCTTCTTGAACAACACTTGAATATGTTTAGCACTAACTGAACACTGAACATTCGAATCGGCTCGGCAAACTGTGCTGTGGCTTTGATTGTCGCTATTGCTTAATGGACAAGTCATGTTGCATTTTGAATTCAAATATAAATTGGAGCAGGTAATTGCATTATTCTTAGAAAATGCCACTCAATTAAATATCTATTGCTGTCAATTTAAAAATCGATCTAATTGCACAGATTATTATGGCCAAGACGGAAATACGCAAGGCACACAAAGAGGGGATGAATGAGCGGGGGGTGGGGGTGGGGTGGGGAGGGGTGTGTGGTCAGGAAGGACAGTGCAGCAACCCAATCAAGGACATCCCTCCTCCCCCTCAATCCCTATCTCTTTCCTGCCTTTCATCAGCAGTATTGGAACAACAATGCAATCGACGATTCCAATTAAAGCACGAATTGCTTTCTCAATGAGTTCAAGTGAAAATATGCCAACAAAAATCCACACTCTCGCTATCTCCCTCTCTCACTCTCTCTCTCCCTCTCAATATCTGTGTGTGTGTGTGTGTGCATGACTGTCAGCATCAAATAAGAAAGACGGAGAGAGAGAGAGAGAAAAACCCTTTTGCTGTCAGTGTATGTTGAATATTTTCTACGAAAATTGTTTGCATTTCAGCAGAGTTGCCCTCGTCTCGTGCTTGTCATTCGTGACACGAACACGAACAGTAGGAATGTTTGTTTGAATAACTTTGCAGAGGGTGTTATACTTTTTCTCGTGAAGTTTGTAATGCAAACTGATCCCATAATATATATATATAAACATATATATATATATATATATATATATATTCTTGATCTACATCTGGCTATAAGTATATAAGTATTACATTATATACAGTTGAATTATATTATGTCAAGTTATATATTGGAATGATGTATCTTCTTATATAGTATCGTAACTCACCTTATGATTTGTTGTCCTTAAATGATATTTTGGGTTATAAAATATCACTCAGTAGCTGCTCGCTTTCCCTCTCTTTCTCGCTCGATGTATGTCTCTCTCCCTCTCTCTTTTTCTCTCTGTCTTTCTGTGTGTGTGTTTTGTCAACCTCTTTTTTTCGGTATAAATTCTTCTAGCTCGACTTTATTTTTGTTTGTTTCGCTTGGTTTAATTATATTTTAAATGTTTTATTTTATTTTTTGGCAATTTGTTGTTGTTGTTGTTGCTATTGTTGTTTGTTGATTGTTTTTATTGTTGTTGTTAACCAGAATTTTCATCTAATTTAGTTGTGTGAATTTAATTTATTTCGTCGTTCTTTGAAATCGTTGGAAGTCCGTTGTTTTTATTTATATTTATAGTTTTCTTCTTGTATAAATATTATATTTCCGTAAGAAGTTCAAGTCTTGTTTAAAAATGTAAATATATATGTTTTACTCGTTGTCTATGTAAAAACCAAAAAAAAACACTTGCCTAGCTTTTTTCAATTGCTTTTGTTTATACATATACATATATATATATACATGTATATACATGGATATATATGCACATATATGTTTTTATGTACTTATGATCCAACCTGTGTTGTTGCGAAGTAAATTCTGTAAAAAAAACCTTGTGGTATTTCGCCTTCTTATCGACAAGATGTTGAGCACGTTGAGAAAACAACTCGCGACACTTGGGTTAATTTTTCGATTTTCTTAAGATCGTCTAAGATATAGCTAACACGATATTTCGTTTTTTTTTAACTAGCTATAAGCACACCTAAAAAAAAGGTACACACAAAAAAATCGCGAGCATAGATTTTAATATATATGTATATATTTATATACACATATATATTCTTTTCAAGATTATGATTATTTTACTGTTTATCTAATAATTTTCCCTTTGTTCAGATTGAAGAAAAATGTTATGCACAAAGTAAACGTGAAAAATTTCCATTCGCACTTTTTATTTTGCTATTGAATCAAAAGTTTTTGACGATATTATTTCATATATATATATATATATTTCGTGATTGCTGGCTACAGACTTTTGTTTTAAGACTCAATTATCTGAAATGAAATAAAGAATTTGTGTTATTCTTAACTGTAGTATTTGAAAAGTTTTCAAAGCTTAAAACTCATATTTTGATTGTGTTGGATCATTAATTGAGGGCAGCAAATTTTTAAAATCGGGATATACCTTGAGAAATTGTAGATTTGCCAAGGACACTGTTACTATAGCAAATACTAATTATGACATATCATGAGAACCTAATTGTATTGTACAACACAAATCCCAAGAGTTGGCAAGTTTGACATATATCTTTTATTATTAATTCGTATGATTAAAAATGTCCTGATTTTCATAATTTATAATTATTCTGTGGCATTTTTTGGGATGTAGAAAAAGTATGAATGGGAAGCTAAATTTGATTGATTAGGTTGGGATAGGTTAAGTTAATAACTAAAGTGAGGTAAGAATCAAATAAATACGATAATTTTCTGATCTATTCAATATGATAATTTAATGATCATCTGTGCTTTTTTCGAATAAAAACAGCTTTTTGAGTGTTTTTTCGAATTGAAAGGAAAGCGACAAGTTGTATGAATGTATTTATGTATATGTACACATACACATTCATATGCATGTATATGGTATACAGATATATATTTTGCAGATCCTCGAGCTTGGAACTGTTTGAGACGTACTGAAGCGACTGCGACTGCAACTGCAACTGCGACGCTGACGACGAGGGGCGTTCTCCTGAGCTCGAATTAGAAGTTGGCATTAAATTGTTCTTCCTCTTGCTAGACAAATACTTTCTGTTTTATTGTTGTTTGCTTGTTTGTTTTGCGTACGTTCGTTTTGTTTCGATGTTGTTTTTTATTTTTGTCAGCTGTTTAGTTTAGGGTCGTTTCGATTTGTTATTGGTTTGTTTTGTGTACTACGAAACAAGGAGGAAATCATATAGCGACGCAAATGATAAATTATATGAGTAGAATAATACAAAACGCGCTTAAAAAAGAACCGCGTTTGCTGGATACGCCGAAGACTGCTTGACTCGTACTGATTGAGAGAGAGAGCCAAGCTCGTCCACCAAACACCGACTGCAAACGCGACGCCGGCAGCAGAGCAGCAGCAGCAGCAGCATCAGCAGAAGCAGCAATGCCAGCAGCAGCGGCAGCAACAGTGGCCGCAACGTATCCTATGTTGAGAATTGGTTGCGCTTCAGCAAACCAATAACAAAAAAAAAAAGATGCCCGAAAGAAAAACAAGAAGAAAAGAACAACAACAGAAACAAGAACAAATAGCGGCAGCAGCAGCAGCCGCAGCAGTAGCAGTAGCAGTAGCAATGGAACCTACAGGCAGCTCGCCATTAAAGCTCCAAGCTTTTAGGACAGCTTTCAGCTTCAGAACTCTACACAACGACGCGTCGCGTCGCAGCGACTGCAACTGGGCCAAGTCTCCAACAAGGCACAACTTGATTTCATTTGTGTGGTTGCAAATGCATTTGGATAATTTACAATTTGTGCTCGGCACAAATAGGGACCCAATTCCCGCAGTATATTGTAGACATACATACAGTTATACCTATATATCGCTCTCCCTCTCTCTCTCTCTCTCTACCTCCCTCTCATTCGGTAGGAGACCACATCTATGCTATTTTGTACATTTTCTAATATTGCGCGGTTGTTTTTAGTTGCAGTGTGACCACATCAAGCGCTTCAAAACAATTAAAGTACACACTGGGAAATAGTTGTACTTGTACCACTAATTAATGGTCTACCAAATAATACAAGTGCTGCAACTAATTGCAACCGCACAGAAGCAAAAAGAGAATTTCGTCACTTGCAAATATGTATACATGTAGCTACAAAATAATCTGCTTATGGCCAAGAAAGTAATGACTCGATTTGAATACGTTGGCAAGTTTGTATTAACTATAATACTAAATACAAGTGGAGGCTTTCCAACATTTTTGAAATTCATTTGACAATTATGACAATACTGGAAGTAAAGTACAAAAATGCTACGACCATTGTTTAAAAATGCCATTCTATTTGTAGTTTCTAATATCTTTCTCTTTCCACAAATAAGGGAGGAAATATTTAAATTTTCCAGAGTTCGAAATAATATTATATTTTAAGTTAAATAAAAGCAAATGTAAATTATATATTTGCTAATAAAAAACTAGGAAATTACGTAGGATTTTCAATCATTGCTTCGATAAAAGTAACTTTCGAATTTGTCGGATGCGATTATTGGCAGTTACCATACTTATTTGGTAAACCTAGTTCTACAACTATTGCAGATATAGGCTGGAGAATTTTAAAGAAACTTATTAGGTGTTTTCTGGTAACCTACTTTTCAAGTTAACAAATTAACTTTATGCAAAAATGATGTATCAAGGAATTCTACATTGGTTATTAACTCTAGCTTTAAAATAGTGAGAGATATGTAATTTTATCGATTTGCACTAATCGATGTTATCGATTTCATGCTCTGCCTTTGGAAGGAGAGTTAGACTGGCCCTACCTTATGCATCTTTTATCTTTTCCAGTAAAGGTCTACTTTGATTATACTCAAACTGAGATGATGAAAGCCATATATTTATATATTTTTTAAAATTCTCGACTTTGCCTTTGTCAACAGATTTTTGCTTTGAATTTAAACTATAATTTGGATCCAAGGACAAAATGCATGTTGCTTACAGTTTTGGACACGTAAAACCTACGGAAATTGAATATTAATTTTATTATATTTGCAGTTAATTATTGTTGCTTACAGTTTTGCAGGACACGTAAAACCAACGCATCTCGAATATTCATTTTATTATATTTTCAACTAATTATTGTTGTTTACAGTTTTGCAGGACACGCAAAACCTACGTATCTCGAATATACATTTTATTATATTTCCAGCTAATTATTTTTTTCTAGCTAATTAGATGCGAAATTCAGCTATAAGCAGCTTACAATAGGTCATCATTAGGACTTGCAATTGAGGGTAGGAGGCGTGGGAGGGTCGTCAATTGCAATTAGCAGACGACTCGAGAGGGGGACGGAGTGAAAGCGAGAGGGAGCGAAGGGGACCGGTACACTCAAAATTAAAATCACCCTATTCTAAATCTGAAATAAAAGAAAAAAAAATTCTGTAAATTAGAAAGACTTTCCCCAAATTGACAATCTTAAAAATGGTGCTATCTTTTTTTGAAATAATTTCTATTATTAAATTATTCTAAAAAGTAGTAATGTAAACTCTCATTCTAAGAAAAAATACATTCTATTATTCAGAAAATAGAAGTAATATGTTCTGACTCGGCTTTTTTATTCGAGTTTAGCTTTCAGTGGGAAGTAACAAAGTAGGAAGTCACTTACCCGTTTTAAGATATGTAAAATCTTATAATTTGAATGTTTAATAGTTATTTGAAGAATAAAAAATGTAATACTAGAAGTCTGTGTATAAAACACATAAATGAAATTTAATTTTTAGAATTTTTAGAAAAATATACCTTGTAATTAAGAAATTAGAGTCCTGGTTTTTCTGAATAATAAGACGCGAAATCTGTGGCAAATTTATAAAATTCAGTGCCAAGTTTAGAGAGCGGAAATTAAATGAAGTTGCTTTTTGAACAATTTGAATTAATTAAAATAAATAATGAAATTATGTGCGGTTTGTGTGGCAAGCACAAGCCCCTGAAACCCCAACCCAATCCAAGCCCAGATGTCGGCATTGGACATTCCGCGGACCGTTGCCGTTGCGCCAAGCCAAAAGCTGAGCTGCATACATAATCAGGCAACAGCTCCTGCAACAAAATCAATGCAACTGTGGACAAAGCTCGAGCAAAAGCTTGCCTCGCCTTGTAGAGTTCAACACGCTCGCCGCCCGTGTAGAGTTCCTGCCCAAAAAAGTGCGAATTTGGAGCAGGACGCAGATACCAGCCAGGCATTTGGCATACACACAATCGCCGAACGCATCCGAAATTGTGTCAAGCTGCCAAAAAACGAGAGAGAGAGGGAAAGAGACACGGAGAAAGAGAGAGAGAGAGAGAGAGAGAGAGGAGGGGTACACGCCCCCAACCAGCAGCCGGCCGGCCGGTCTGCCTCACCCCTATTTTTTCGTGCACTCAGAAAATTGCTCTGAAAACTAAAATGTTTTCCTTGTCTCTACAAATAATTTCTCAATATCCAAAAAAATTCTACAAAATCAGGAAAGGTTTCTTCTAAAATGCAGAAATGCATTTACTTATAGAAAAAAAAATATACTTTTTAAAATTCAGAAACATTTAATGAAATTTACTGGCTCGGCTTTTATATATTAGAATTTAGCTGTCATTTGTATTAGACTCAGTGGAATGCAAACTCAAATCGTTGTAAAATGATTTTTTTTTTTCTAATTAAATTATAAAAATAGATAGTTTATCTAATTCATTGTGTCAAATCTGAAAGTTGTATTATTTAATAATAAAAACACGTGTTTTAAAAGAAGCTAATGTAAATAATTTGTGCAACAGAAGAATATGTTTTCTAAAATTGAAAAATCTACCATTAAATTAAGAAAAGAATGCCCCACCCATATTTGTAGATATATAACTTCTAAGTGTTAGTGTGAGCTGCACTATCAGGTCGTTATTTTTTCTAAGTGTATCACAGCTTTCTTGACTTTAACAATAACTGCTCAGTCTTAAAGCCAGTTTGCCTTTGGGCACGTGCTCCAACAGCTGCCCAACCCTCGATCCCAATCCCTAACGCTTAGAACTCAGTAAAACACACACAACACACACACATACATATATATATATATATACATATGTATATATGTATATACACAAATGTCCCCATAGAATTTGGCATACGGAATGCTTGCTAACAAGCTGAAAATACGCAAATCAAATATGCACCAAGCCATACGAAACCAAACCAAACCAAACCAAAACCCAACCAAAGAAACAATGAATGAAACCCAAACGAAATGCTTAATTTATGAAATTGTATTGCTAGACAACCAGACAACTCCAACTCCAACTCCACTCCCAGTGCCTAATTCTTTTAATGCTATATGCATATTTCAGCTCATCAATTTCTTAACAATTTTGGTTTTAGAATTTTTGTTTATCGATAACATTTTTTTTACCCAGAGCACATTGAAAATTAATCGAAATAGAAAAGTTGTTCAAAAGTATGTAACAAGTAGAAAGAGGCGTCACCAAAACTTTATAGAATATAGATTCTTGATCAGCATCAAAATGCTGAGTCATTGAAATTTAAATTTTGAAAACAAGTTTTCGTTTACCATTCGCAAATCAAGTTTATTTCGTTTTACCGATTCAAATAGATTTGCGATAAATTTGCAATAAAGTACATAACTGTACAGATATTGCCTTAGAATTGATGAATAACATAATCAGACATATTATTGATCAGCAGTGAAATTTGAAATTGCATATAGATCGGATAATAGCGCATATTTTGTTGAACATGTATTGAAAGGGTATCTA
The DNA here is from genome assembly GCA_035042185.1 of Drosophila kambysellisi. Classification (NCBI taxonomy): domain Eukaryota; kingdom Metazoa; phylum Arthropoda; class Insecta; order Diptera; family Drosophilidae; genus Drosophila; species Drosophila kambysellisi. Next base: position 3,496,625 of record JAWNLS010000691.1, on the reverse strand, counting down.
CTAGTCGAGCTCTCTCGACTAGCGCTTTCTTACTTGTTAAGGCCAGTTGGCCTACGGACAATATTGGTTATTTACTTATTGATAAACATACATTAGCAAAATTAAATATTTTCATGCACCTCCTTCTGCTATTTTCATTTTTGCTTAATGGAAATCAATAAGAATTCAATTATTATTGTCAATGAAAGGTATTTTGAATATTTTTTCAACAGGTGTTGAAAATATTTTGTATTTCACTATTTTATTGCTTTACTAAACTTTACTTTAATTGTTGAATAACAATTGAACCGGTTATGTTCAATTTAAGCAAGTTGAAGCTAATTAAAGCATTGGGAGGAGGAAACATTTTGGAAAAAGGATGTGGATCCTCTGATACGTGACATGAGCTGATAACACAAGCGTTACATAACATAGCTAACATAAAACATTGAAAACATTTTTTATTTGTTAATTTTGGCAAGTGCCGGTCAGCATCCAGCCGAATTCAGTGTTTTGGGCGACGGATAGGCCACCTTGGCACGGAAGAATGCCCGGCAGGATAATGTGAGGATACACATCGGCCCCGAGTATTAACGATATAGTCGATGGGTTGTGCCAACCCTCGTCAGCCAGGACAACATTATTGAAATTCCTCTGCAGCTCCTTGCTGACGGCTCTGAGTGGTGTGCGGTGATAGAGTTGAGGATCGACTTCGAGTACAACCTCGAGACTCAGCTCCGTTGACCTCGATCGGAGCACAGCGGTGCAAACTCTTTCAGAACCAATGCTGGTGACGGCTAGCCCAAGGGCCGTTGCCAGTGAAGCATTGATACGACTCACTGGACAACACGCGTCGATGAGCGCTCGAGTCTCAAAGGTTTTCGCACCGGTGTGGAGCAGCACAATAGCGGTCGGCAGGATGCTGACGCTCTTGTGCTGCAACAGCGAGGCCATCGACGTTGTGACTGGAGCGCCTGGAGGTGAAGATGGCGTGTGACGTGCCATCGGCGTCATGGATCTCCTGGTTAAAGAGGAACGACGTTCTGATGAAGAGCTTTTTCCGCCTACTTGGCGCCGATTCCTGGGCACTTGGCCATCTTCGCACAGATGGAGCAGGATGTGATGTGGCTCGTCGCACACCTGGCAGGAAGCCACAGCCCGCAGTCCTGATGGCCCAGGCGGTTCGGGCCGTATTGGTTGACGAGCATCGCTTTCAACTGCTTCGCAGCACTCAGGCGAAGGAATCGCTGGCACTTGCGCAGTTCGCGAACTCCTCCGCATACTCGGCACAGGAACGAGTTCGAGGTTGGATGACGCAGGCATATTGCGCTTGAAATGGAAATGGAAATGGAAGGGTTGGGAAAAACATGCTTATGTATGCGATGTGTAATGAAAGAAATAAATTGTTTTATTTGTTGGGAAAGCGGAGAGAGACAATCTTGCGAGATTTCATTGCATACTGCGCTTTTCCCCGTCAGCGTACAATGTTTAAATGAAATGCAATATAATATAATTATGTGGAAAATGCCAGCTAATTGTTGAAGACTTTGTTAGCTGCTGAGCTGCTGCTAATGTTGCAACAGGTCCTTTCGATTTATGTCACTCAGGAAAAAACCACACCCAGCCTCTGGTTGCAAGCAACCCGATGCCAGCGTTTCCTGACTGAAGTGGCATTTTTACGCATCAGTTGAGTAACGAACGAGCGCGGCTGAAAGGATCCCAACCCACACACGCCCACACACACACACCCACACACACATATGACGACTACTAATTGCTGTCAAGTGGGTGGCGCAACGAAAACCCAACAACCAACAACACCATTAAACTTTAAGAGGAGAAAACACAACAGGAAAAAAAATATGTGCCACAAGCTGCTGCACATCAGCTAATTTATAACCAAGTCGGAAGAGAGAGAGAGACAGAAAGATCTCGACTACAAGATATCCTGCTCTCTTTGCTCATCATGCTGATCGCTTCATTCAATGCTTTGTTTGTTTTATTAATTTTTATTTTAGAAATTTATCAATTCAAATTTATCAACTCACCTTCCTTAATTTTCAGAAGGTATATTTCTCAAAACCAGGATATTTCTTTATTTCACTTCAGTATTTTTTAAAAATGTATAAATTGAATTTCCCAATACCAGGGTATTTTTTCATTTGCTTGCTATTAATATTAAAGATGGCTTATAATTATCGATAAATAATTAAAACGAGAACTTATGTTCAAAACCGGAAGGCTCGAAGATTAAAAGTCTTTTCTGGTCTGGTTGCTGATCCAAGAATATACAGTATATATATATATATGTACATAGAGTATATATGGGGTCGCAGGAGTTTCCTTCTGCTTGTCACATACTTTTCAGCACCTTCAGAATACCCTGTTGAACCATCTTTAATGGGTTCAGGGTATACAAATTTACAGCAGCCGTCGAGTGACTTCCGTTTCCGCAACGACAACGACAACGAGTACTGCCCTTGGGTATGCGCATGGGGGGGGTGTGTGTGTGTGTGTGTGTGTGGATGTGTGGTTGGGTGCACGTGTGTGTAACCGAACCCTCTGTGCTAATCAGTTGGAAAATAAATTTAGTTAGGGGCTCATTAAATTGCGAAAGAAATATTGTATGCATCCAGTATGCACATGTAAAGCCAGATTATAGAAAAGTTTTCCAAGAACTTATGGAATCTGGTGATTATTAACTATTAACTATTATGTGATTGTACCATAAACATATACAAAAAAGTTAAATACTGGAAGTTTCTCTGAAAGTGGATGCAAACCTATTTTCAGTCGGTCGAAATATGAACACATTAACATATGCCATTTTTATACCCTTAACTCATTAAAAATGGGTAAAAAGGGTATAATGATTTTGTGCAAATGTATGTAACAGGCAGAAGGAAGCATCTCCGACCCCATAAAGTATATATATTCTTCATCAGGATCAAAAGCCCTGTCCGTCTGTCCGTCCGTCTGTATAAACACGCGGATCTCAGAGAGTATAGGAGCTAGAGATTTCAAATTTGGAATATAAGCTCTCGTGTACCAGGCGCAGATCAAGTTTGCTATATCTTATCGATAACTGCCTCAGTTTCTGAATTATCGATACATTTCGATTTCCGATAGCAAAAAATTCCACAATTTAAGAGACAGAGGCTTCTTATTTATACATAAAATGCATATATATATTATTGATCAATTGTCGAAATTTCATTAAGTTGAAAATTTGAGTGTAAATCATCTTCAAGGGAAATTTGCCAAGAAACCTAGAATATATTTAACTACTGGGTTATATCGGAGTCGAGTTAACTGGGCTACAGCAACTTACTTTTTTGTATTATATTTAAACAAAATATAAACATTCAATGTGCATCATTTGGGATTCCCGCTTGAACGCGAACTGCGGCCACAAAGTTCGAATAAGTGCGGTACCGTTCAAGTCCTTTATATCATTATAGTGTAACATTAATGCGATTATAAAGTCAAATGATTCGCAAGCTGCGCGACCTTCAATCAGAGGGCTTGGTACCGCCGTGCTGAACAACTAAAGAACTGTAAGAGGAAGACAGGGTATAGAAGAATGGAGGGGGTCTTCATGAACAGCATCGCTTACCTTCAAAGTAATCCATGTATATCCACATCTAGTTCCACATTTTTGAGTGTTTAATAAGGTATAGCGAAAACTGTGTAAGGAAAAACGAAAAAAATGTTTATCGATAGAACGTTATCGAAAGCAGTAATGCAGTTTTAAAGATTTGTATTTATATACTCACCTATATACATATTTATTATTTATTACATAAATATAACATTCATGCGATTATAAAGTCAAATTATGACGCAAGCTGCGCGACCTTCCATCAGAAGGCGTAGTACCGCCGTGCTGAACAACTAAAGAACTGTAAGAGGTAAACAGGGTGTAGAAGAATGAACAGCATCGCTTACCTGCAAAGTAATCCATGTATATCCACATCTAGTTCCACATTTTTGAGTGTTTAATAAGGTATAGCGAAAACTGTGTAAGGAAAAACGAAAAAAATGTTTATCGATAGAACGTTATCGAAAGCAGTAATGCAGTTTTAAAGATTTGTATTTATGTACTCACCTACATATATATATATTTATTATTTATTACATAAATATAACATTCATGCGGTTATAAAGTCAAATGATGACGCAAGCTGCGCGACCTTCCATCAGAAGGCGTGGTACCGCCGTGCTGAACAACTAAAGAACTGTAAGAGGAAAACAGGGTGTAGAAGAATGAACAGCATCGCTTACCTGCAAAGTAATCCATGTATATCCACATCTAGTTCCAGATTCTTGAGTGTTTAATAAGGTATAGGCGAAAACTGTGTAAGGAAAAACGAAAAAAATGTTTATCGATAGAACGTTATCGAAAGCAGTAATGCAGTTTTAAAGATTTGTATTTATGTACTCACCTACATATATATATATTTATTATTTATTACATAAATATAACATTCATGCGGTTATAAAGTCAAATGATGACGCAAGCTGCGCGACCTTCCATCAGAAGGCGTGGTACCGCCGTGCTGAACAACTAAAGAACTGTAAGAGGAAAACAGGGTGTAGAAGAATGAACAGCATCGCTTACCTGCAAAGTAATCCATGTATATCCACATCTAGTTCCAGATTCTTGAGTGTTTAATAAGGTATAGGCGAAAACTGTGTAAGGAAAAACGAAAAAAATGTTTATCGATAGAACGTTATCGAAAGCAGTAATGCAGTTTTAAAGATTTGTATTTATATACTCACCTATATACATATTTATTATGTATTACATAAATGTAACATTCATGCGTATTTAAAGTCAAATGATGACGCAAGCTGCGCGACCTTCCATCAGAAGGCGTAGTACCGCCGTGCTGAACAACTAAAGAACTGTAAGAGGAAAACAGGGTGTAGAAGAATGAACAGCATCGCTTACCTGCAAAGTAATCCATGTATATCCACATCTAGTTCCAGATTCTTGAGTGTTTAATAAGGTATAGGCGAAAACTGTGTAAGGAAAAACGAAAAAAATGTTTATCGATAGAACGTTATCGAAAGCAGTAATGCAGTTTTAAAGATTTGTATTTATATACTCACCTATATACATATTTATTATGTATTACATAAATGTAACATTCATGCGTATTTAAAGTCAAATGATGACGCAAGCTGCGCGACCTTTCATCAGAGGCCGTGGTACCGCCGTGCTGAACAACTAAAGAACTGTAAGAGGAAGACAGGGTATAGAAGAATGGAGGGGGTCTTCATGAACAGCATCGCTTACCTTCAAAGTAATCCATGTATATCCACATCTAGTTCCAGATTTTTGAGTGTTTAATAAGGTATAGCGAAAACTGTATAAGGAAAAACGAAAAAAAAATTATCGATAGAACGTTATCGAAAGCAGTAATGCAGTTTTAATGATTTGTATTTATATACTCACCTACATATATATATATTTATTATTTATTCCATAAATATAACATTCATGCGATTATAAAGTCAAATGATGACGCAAGCTGCGCGACCTTCCATCAGAAGGCGTGGTACCGCCGTGCTGAACAACTAAAGAACTGTAAGAGGAAGACAGGGTATAGAAGAATGGAGGGGGTCTTCATGAACAGCATCGCTTACCTTCAAAGTAATCCATGTATATCCACATCTAGTTCCAGATTTTTGAGTGTTTAATAAGGTATAGCGAAAACTGTGTAAGGAAAAACGAAAAAAAATGTTTATCGATAGAACGTTATCGAAAGCAGTAATGCAGTTTTAAAGATTTGTATTTATATACTCACCTACATATATATATATTTATTATTTATTACATAAAAATAACATGCGATTATAAAGTCAAATGATGACGCAAGCTGCGCGACCTTCCATCAGAAGGCGTGGTACCGCCGTGCTGAACAACTAAAGAACTGTAAGAGGAAGACAGGGTATAGAAGAATGGAGGGGGTCTTCATGAACAGCATCGCTTACCTTCAAAGTAATCCATGTATATCCACATCTAGTTCCAGATTTTTGATGACGCAAACTGCGCGGCCTTTAATCAGAGGGCGTGGTACGTAGGCGTGGAATTGGAAGACAGGGTATAGAAGAATGGAGGGGGGTCTTCATGAACAGCACCGCTTACCTCCAACGTAATCTTTGTCTATCTACATCTAGTTCCAGATTTTTGTGTTTTTAATTTGTTGGTTTAATAAGGTATATCGAAAACTGTGTTAAGAAAAAATTAAAAAAATGTTTATGGATAATGCAGTTTTAAAGATTCGTATTTAAATACTCACTTATATATATATTTATTACATAAAAGTAAAGAATCGATCTTTCCTTTTTTTCCTTAACAATATTCAATTTCATTTTTGACGAAATAAAAAAAAAAATTTCCAACAAAAATGTATTTTACATTTTATAATTTTGTGCCGAAAAAAAAAAATATTTTAATACGAAAACTTATTTTTCTCCAAAATTTGAAATTTTGAGCCGAACAAAACAAGTTGTTGACCAGATGAGTTCTGGATGCAAACTGAAATATATTTATTTTCCCATTACTAGCTGGAATATCTGAATCGAAAGCCTACTTGGATTATAGGAAAACAGAAATCCAAGGTACAATAAATTTGAGGTCAAAGGGCTCAGAAAATAAAAAAGTTACTCAAGTTGTACAATTTCTGCTGGTCTCTTTACTAGTATTATTTATAATTAAAGGTAAACATCAACTTAATTAAAAATATTCAGACAGCAAGTGGTTTCATTTATATTATAAATATATACATATATATATACGCAAACGCACTCATTTAGTAAGTCTATTCACACAACGTTTGAATACTATGTACACAATATACAGGGTGTCATTTAGTCATTATATACTGATAAGCAAGAATACATATTTACCTGATGGTTTTCTAGCTAATTGCTACTGCCTCTTATATATTTTTGCACAACTTCATTATGCCATAATTTTTAAATATTTTTGTACAAAATTTTCGCCTCAGTTGGGTCACCCTGTTTACGTAGACGTTGCTGCCATGCAAATAATTTGCACATTGCTGGAATTAATAAACCAAGCGAACGAAATTCACCAAAGCACATTTCAACAACGTCAAATGGGAAAATGGGAATGTGGAACGATTGAGGATTCGTTCAGCGAACACAAAGAAACAATCAACTCTCTGTATGTTTATGTGTGTGGGTGTGTGTGTGGGTGTATGACACCCTAGTCAACATACCCCAGCCACACCATCAACAGCAAAGAAAGGCAGCCCAGCTCAGGGGATGCTCTCCATATGGATCTATACACAAAAATACCAAATTCTCTGTCTCCCTCTCTCTATGTGTGTGTGTGTGTGTGTGTGTGTGCTTGTGTGCACTTGCACCCATTAGGAAATTAGTGATGCTCCAAGCAACAACAACAATTGCCAACAAATTCTGGTCCAATTTTGCAGCTTTAATGAAAATTCAAACTTCAAGACTCGCAGAGATTTGCACAAAAAGTACAGTGAACGCCCGCTTTAAAGTTTTCACCCATATTAAATGAAAACACAATTTGCTGATTTATAAATACAAGCGTTTATTCGTCTTGCAATAGTTTCTTTAGAATAAAGCTCCCAAACAAAACAAAACAAAAAAAGTTTACAAAATGTCAATTATCAGTTAATACGGCTTATCCGGTTTATTAAAGTTTAATCGTAATTAAGGAGACATCAAATACAATATATATATATATATATACGATATTGCACACATGTAAATCTGGACTGATAACTAGACCAACTATTATTTATTTATTATATTTGATTTATTTTAAATTACAGCAGATGGTGTTAAAAACAAAAGATATGGTAAAATATATATGTGGAACTTAATGTACAGCAGATAAATATACATATATCCAATGGAATGGGACAGTCATCGTCGTCGTCGTTTAGTTCGTTTGATTAACTGATGACAGATCGCCGACCACCGCCTGCGTGGACAACTTTGGCAATCCAACATTCATCAGCGGCGGCGCCGCGGTGGGTTTCGCTAACTGCACCATCGCCGCATCCGTCGGACTGTGAAAGAAGTACAGCAGAAAGCCGGCGGCGAGCACAATATGGGCACCGAGTATACCGATAATGAGGAATAGCGAATACTGTGAATTACGCAGCGCCGGTGTTAAGATCGCAATCAACACTGTGCCCGACAGCATTGCGGCAGTGATAACCAGCAGCCACTGTAGCAACGATATCTGAAAATAATACACAAACAGTTAAAAAGAACCAAGTAAGAAAGCTTAGAAAGCTTGTCAATATATAAATATATATAATGTTATAATTTGTAAGCTAATATCGAAACACGATATTAATATATATAATAAATATGCACAAAACCATAATACAAGTTTTAACTATTTTCAATGGATTTCAAATAAACCGGACGAGCGGATTCTCGCAAAATCAAAACAAATTAAGCAGTGTATATCTTTTGGACTATACTATATACATATCAAGTTTCTTCCACTCGGATTATTTGCAAAAGTAATCGAAATGAAACCTTATAGTCACCAATATTAAGAGACAAATACAAACAGTTCAACTTAGCCTAGACTAGGGATATTTATGTACTTTCTGTAATCGTCGATTTCTTTATATTTTTTTTTTTGTTTTCTTTTTCATAGAAGCGATACTCACATTGATGACCCAAAGAATGGAGACTGGTATGTAGATGGCCAGGCTGTAGCCATAGATGCACATCAGCGACAACAAGCTGGGCGTGTAGCTGGCCTACAAATCAGATAGAGAAAGAGACAGATACAGCGAATGAGTGAGAGAGTAAGCAGTATATGGGAGATATAGGAAAAGCAATAAGATAAAAACTAACGCTATCCGTTTCAACAGCATCCGCATCATCTATCGGCTTGAGGCTGTATTTGAACATGGCCCAAAGGACGGCTGGCAAAATGTTGGCATAGAGGAAAATGCAGCTGGCTGCGTACGAAACCAAATGGAAATTATAATGCCAGAGATAGCTGTCGTTTGCCTGCTGCAAATAGCTGGCTATATTCCCACTTATCGCTATCGAGAAGATCTAAAAAAGAAAAACAAAAAAGATAACACAGATTATCAATCACAAATTCTTATTGAAGATGCAATTTGCTAACCAGCGTTACGGTTATCCAGAAGGGTCCATATAAATCGGGATTTTCGCCAATGTTCATGCGCAAATAATTGGCAGCGGCCCGTTTGGGTATCATCGAGTTGACGATGCGCTCCAGCACAATGTAGGTGTCCACATTGAAGAACTGCTGATAGTACTCGATGGTTAGAAATGATAAACGTGCACCGCCTCCAGCTCCACCTCCAGCGCCAGCTTCAGCTTGAACATTTGGAGCAGTGCCACCGCCGCCGATCATTGTTTGAGCGGAGCTGCTCATATCGTAGATAAGATCGGCAAGGGGATCACCACGTTGACGCTGCCCGCCACCGCCACCTCCGGCATGCGTTGGCGAGTTCACATTGATTTGGGCTGGGGTGCTGCCGCTGTTCGTGGCGCTGTAATCGCGAAACTGTAGCAAATCATCGGCGGTTGGCGTTTCCATCGCGTTTCAATATAAATTTCCGCTTATTGCTTGTATTTAGCGCACTAATTTATTGTTGTTTTTTGTTTCCTTCCTTCTGTTCTAAATTTTTATTTTTTTCATCTCATACGTCAGCTGTTTACTTGGTGTTGGCGCTTAGGTGTGACCGTGTCACATTTCAATGGTATTTTTATTTGGTATTTGTGCAATTTGTTTGCTACCTACAATTGTTCGCGCCAAAAGTGTGTGACTATTTTTGTGCGCAATGGAGGCAAGTAAACAATAATTTTTATTTTAATATCAAAAAGAAAAATAAAAACAATCTTCTCTTCTCTATTTTGGCTGTTTTATAACCTTTCCTTCCTTTAAATTTATAGTTTATGTGAAAAATTCCCTATTGTTAATTATTACAATTTCCTCAATTTGCTATACCATCATTTCACCATATCAACATACCTTAGACCTGCATTTCCATAAGTATTCATGCTTTACATACATTCAATTCTATTTCATTTATTTTCAAATAATAATACCAAATGTTTACATGGGTAATATTTTTACTGCGCTAAACTGTGCATCACATCATGAGCATCTCTCCTTTTTATTTTGATTTCGTTTTTGCTCTTACACCTCTCTGCATGTTGACCGGTTGGTGACGTCACATATTTAGCATTCTCCCACACTAGATTCTTATCGACATTTTACAGTGACGAAGAGCTTACTTCGACCAGTGTCTATCATAATTTTAAAGTACTATAAAGATTAAACAAGGAAAAAAACGCAAAATGCTTAAATGTCAATTTGTTTAATGTTATATCACATTTGAAAAAGAAACTTTAGTTTTTATTAAAACATTAATTAATTAAAATTAGTCAAAAACTGAAAACATATCCAAAATACATTTGCAGGCTTAGTTCGACCAGTCTAAAAAAAAGTTACATATTTGGCGTATAAAAACTTAAATAAGGATGTTCATACTTAGTATGACATCCTTTAGCCTTAACAACTTCCCTTAACCTATTATTCATGGAAGATACCAACTTCTGGGTAGTATCAAGGCTGATCTTGCTCCACTCCTACAGCAGAGCATTTTTAAGATCTTATTTGCTGGATATGTTGTGATTCCGGATGTTAGTTTCCAGCAGGGCCCACAAATTTTCAATAACATTTAAGTCTGTAGACTGGCCGGTGGAATTATCACGTGGGGGCAGTTCCAGATTAACCAGGACTGTACTATTCCGAACTATTCCGGTCTTTGTGCTGGTAGATCCGGAAAGTACGTCGGATTCTAGCTTCTCGGCACTTTATAGTAAATTTTCCTTTAATATATCGAAGTACACATTCCTGTCCATTGTATATATTATGTATTTTTTATTAAATAAGTTTTTGCTTAAAAATATAATCAAATTCTTACAGTTCACGTTGAAAGCTTAGGCGTTTACACAAAAATAGTTATCGTTTAGTTTTCAGTTTCCCATCATAATATACATATTTCCTTATTGTGCTTTTGTGTCCTTGGTAGGGGGGCAGAAGCAACAGTAATAACGCATTTGTAATGCAATGCACAATTTGTCCTAACTCAAACTCAAATAAAATATAGTACATTCATGAAATTTGGTTGCATTTGAAGCATGAAAGGCAATGAAAAAGGGTTTTTACATAAAGCAATCAATATACATATAATATACATACGTACATAAAGCAATCAATATACATATAATATACATACGTACTTATGCAAAAAATATAACTAAAATAAGCACAATCGAAATACATTTGTGACCAATATAAATTGCTTATGCCTAAAATAAAAGTTTAAAATTATAAACAAATGTGCGTAAAAGCTAAATCCACTTTCTCCTGCTACGAAATTACGTGACAACACCAAAGTAGTATCGTAGAAAGCATTACATCTGCCGATGCATGACAAATTATTTATATATGTATATAGAAAAGGACGTATTGAAAATTGTTTAAGCTAATATCAAAAAACATTTTACTAATGTGTGTTTTCTGGAGGTGTTTTGTGTTGATGTGCCGCAATTTTGCATGCAATGTTTTAGAAGGTTGGTTTTTGGCGTTTTCACAAATGCAAAATTAAAAGACATGCCACAACGATGCATTCCAATTATGTAAAAGTTACATTTCGAAAGGTAAAACGTTAGATAAGTTTGAAGTCGAAGAGTCCGATTGTTGTATATTGTATGGTGAATACATAGCCATATTTAATTCATCAACCCTCATCATTTGACAATCATTATAATTTTTCAATGGCAAGCTAACCGGCGGCGGTGGCTGCATAGGATGAGGAGGCTGTCCACTCACAGACCCAGTATCCCCACTGGTGGGCACCTGGACGCATAGCGTACTCGGCACATATCCATCCCCGCGGGACGTTTTCCCAGGAGATTGCGTATAATGTTCTCCAAAGGCGATATCGCGACCCATTGCCGGTACATTAGTATCGGTCGGATGCAGGTAACGCAGCCTGTCCAAGTCGCGTATGCGATCAGCCAAAGAGCGTAATTGTAAATCACGTGCAGTCCACGGCGAGAGCATTGACACATTATTATGTTCATTCACATAGGCAATAGTAATCCCACCCAATTCACTGTCGGAGAAGCGCAACAAAAATGTACCTATTCCTGTATTGGAGCACTTTAGATCTTTTTCTGCTTTGTCCTTGCTAATGAAGCCAGTAATGAGTCTCGCTTTCCACATGTCTTTCAAATGGTCTTTGGTCAGTTTCATAATGGCAAAGAACCATTCCCAGAAGGTGAACATGCGTTCCGGCAACAGCTCCTTACAGAATTGATTCCATGTAATGTAATCGTTTTTAGAATAGTTCAGTTTCTCAAAAAGAAACCCAAAATTCTCGGCGGTAAGGGCGCGCTCGGTGACGGAGCCAAACTTGTTGTAGAGTGCCACAGCTATCTGACCACAAGTGACGCGATCGGTGACCGCAAACGGCTTGCGATCAATCTCTGCGAATGCATTATCCCAGGTGATGGTGGCCCAAGACTGCGGCGCCTGATTTCCATGCACAATGACCACGACGGGCACCGAGAGTGTCCAAACGCGTATTTGGTAGTCATTCACTTTCGTGGTTGCGTAAAATAACAGTGCAAACTTCTCATCCATAACGCTCTCAGTGCCCTTCTTGTCGGCACGCTTGATTTTTTTTAGCTGCATGTTCCTAAATCTTGCGGAGAAGACTTCTTTATTATATTCCATAGTGCTGGAACATTTCTCTATTTCGCCCGACGACTGTCCAGCCAAGTTGCCCATGTGTATGCCGCCTGTTACGAAGTCGTGCGCCTGCACCTCTGACACTATAATGCACTCGACAGTGGGAGGATTATGATGTATGCCCAGCTTGGAGCCCAGCAGCCAACGGACTGACCCTGAAAAGCTCTTGTTTGTCTTTATAACCTGCTTCGGTTGTTCGTCTACAATAAACGCGGAGCAAACCAGTTCTTTTAGTGCCAGCTGCACATCTTTGATCAGAAGGTCAAGACCGGTATCATCGTAATTTGGTAAGCGCACCTCCCATGTCTCCTTTACAGCCTTCAACAATTTGGTGACAAATATTTCGAGCAGTTTAAAACAGTACTGTATATAATCCAACATATTCTCGCTGAACTGTGCCCCATTGCCTGCCAGCGCCTGAAGGCGTCTCCAATTCTGAAGTTCCGCTATGACCTTTTTCTGCAGTGATCCGTAGTTAAAGAAACTGTGACGATGTCTGGCCACCAGTGCGGTCTTTTGCTCAACCAACTTGTAAAGTTGCTCTGCATCCGGGCACATAAAATTATAATTCCATTGTAATTCCTCCAGACTTTTCGTGCTCGTATCGAACTCGTTGTAGCTGTTAGAAATATACTGATCCATATTGTCCAGATCGACCTTTGGAATGACCCATTCCATTCCAACTGGCGTTGCATATTCCGTCATGTTGTGCATAATGCCAACCGACACGCCCAGTGATGCCACTGGAGGCAAGCCTGGACCGGCAACGCCTAACATCTCAACCGCATCGTTCATATTAAAGGTATTCAGCGGCAGCGATGGGACACGGCGGTGGCTAGCTGCAGCTCCCTTTGCAGATCGTTCCGCAGATGCGTATAAAGTTCGAGTGCGGGAGTCCACTGAATCAGTTAACAGAGCTCAACCAGGCGATTCTTGATTACTTGATCGCTGGAACGTGTCGATAACAGTTTCCGATTTAGAGCCTCGATGAACTTAAACGCCACTCGGTCCAATTGATTTGTCGAATTTGGTGTTATCTGCTCTGACCTTTCAATACACAAACAGCTCAGGAGAATGCGTAAGCACAAACATATGCACCAGCGCAAATGAATTGGATTGGGTGGCTCCAACAGCGCACATATAAAGGCACACGCACACAAGTGCACAGAGCAGGCACGTACACACACGTACACACACGCACACAGCCACACGCACACCCACAAGAGACAAACGCAGACCTTCTCCTCGGCTGTTTCTTTTGCTTCTAATGTTTTTAAATGTATGTATTGCCGTTTTATTTTAAAATCGTACCCGCACATACACAAACACACATAGGCACAGCTATATGCACACAGACACTTACACTCTCACTAGAACTTCTTTCTATCGAACGGGAGGCTGGCCTGGTGCCTCAATAATATTTGAGTTGAGCGTATAGTAATATATAAATTTGATTAAAGAATATATAAAATGCTTTAACTACTTCGTATTAAGTTTCGCAATTTTGCCGCGAATGTACCACCAACGCGATCCAACGCACAAACATGATCATGCATTCATGCATCATGCATTCTAATATCGATAGCGTAACAGGAGTGTGTTAACACGAGCATGCTCAACGCCATTAATCGATAACGATGTGCGATGTGCGATGTGCAGCTTAGTTTTTGGAACGCAATTTCAGGCCCAAATTGACGCCCGTCGCCGAGCGCAGCACAATTTTAATGGACGGCTTGATATCGATGCCGAGCGCCAGCAGCTCAAAGTGTCGTAGTATCCGGATGACGATAGTCTTCAGTTCGAGCAGCGCGAAACGCTGCCCAATGCAATTCCGTGGTCCAGCACTGAAGGGTATATTGTAATCTCTGCCAGCGGCATTCAAATGCCTTTCCGGCCAGAAGCGCAGGGGATCCGCGTAGAGCTGCTCATCGCGCAACAGCTGCCAGAGTAGCACAATCACATTGCTTCCCGACGGCAGCAGCGATTCTCCTGCAACACACAAATCGGTATTTATATAGAATTATATATTAAAATAGATATTCATGCCTAACAGTAGATCCTTGTCCAGGCAACGACTCACTGCCGGTATGGGCGGATAGAGCCGCAGCGACTCCTTCACGACGCAGTGCAAATAGGGCAGTGCTGCAAAGTCGCCGTAGCAAACCGGTTGCTCCAAATTCTGGCCATAATATCCGACGAGTTCTTCGAACAGACGCTGCTGGATGGTTGCGTGTCGTGACAACAGATACAGGCAAAAGGAGACAGCGGATGTGGTCGTATCGTGGCCGGCAAAGGTGAACGTGCTCACCTCGTCCCGTATCTGGGCATGCATGTGTGGGTGGGTGTGTGTGTGGGTGCGTGTTTGTGTGAGTGTGTGTGTGATGCTCCAAACAACAACAACAATTGCCAAAAAATTCTGGTCCAATTTTGCTGCTGTAAATGGAAATTCAAACTTTAAGACTCGCAACGATTTGCAACGCACCAGCATGTACAGTGAACGCCCGCTTTAAAGTTTTCACCCATATTAAATGAAAACACAATTTGCTGATTTATAAATACAAGCGTTTATTCGTCTTGCAATAGTTTCTTTAGAATAAAGCTCCCAAACAAAACAGAACAAAACAAAACAAAAAAAGTTTACAAAATGTCAATTATCAGTTAATACTGCTTATCCGGTTTATTAAAGTTTAATCGTAATTAAGGAGACATCAAATACAATATATATATATATATATACGATATTGCACACATGTAAATCTTTACTGATAACTAGACCAACTATTATTTATTTATTATATTTGATTTATTTTAAATTACAGCAGCTGGTGTTAAGAACAAAAGATATGGTAAAATATATATGTGGAACTTAATCTACAGCAGATAAATATACATACATATATCCAATGGAATGGGGCCGTCATTACGCAGCGCCGGTGTTAAGATCGCAATCAACACTGTGCCCGACAGCATTGCGGCAGTGATAACCAGCAGCCACTGTAGCAACGATATCTGAAAATAATACACAAACAGTTAAAAAGAACCAAGTAAGAAAGCTTAGAAAGCTTGTCAATATATAAATATATATAATGTTATAATTTGTAAGCTAATATCGAAACACGATATTAATATATATAATAAATATGCACAAAACCATAATACAAGTTTAAACTATTTTCAATGGATTTCAAATAAACCGGACGAGCGGATTCTCGCAAAATCAAAACAAATTAAGCAGTGTATATCTTTTGGACTATACTATATACATATCAAGTTTCTTCCACTCGGATTATTTGCAAAAGTAATCGAAATGAAACCTTATAGTCACCAATATTAAGAGACAAATACAAACAGTTCAACTTAGCCTAGACTAGGGATATTTATGTAATCGTCGATTTCTTTATATTTTTTTTTTTTTGTTTTCTTTTTCATAGAAGCGATACTCACATTGATGACCCAAAGAATGGAGACTGGTATGTAGATGGCCAGGCTGTAGCCATAGATGCACATCAGCGACAACAAGCTGGGCGTGTAGCTGGCCTACAAATCAGATAGAGACAGAGACAGATACAGCGAATGAGTGAGAGAGTAAGCAGTATATGGGAGATATAGGAAAAGCAATAAGATAAAAACTAACGCTATCCGTTTCAACAGCATCCGCATCATCTATCGGCTTGAGGCTGTATTTGAACATGGCCCAAAGGACGGCTGGCAAAATGTTGGCATAGAGGAAAATGCAGCTGGCTGCGTACGAAACCAAATGGAAATTATAATGCCAGAGATAGCTGTCGTTTGCCTGCTGCAAATAGCTGGCTATATTCCCACTTATCGCTATCGAGAAGATCTAAAAAAGAAAAACAAAAAAAAGATAACACAGATTATCAATCACAAATTCTTATTGAAGATGCAATTTGCTAACCAGCGTTACGGTTATCCAGAAGGGTCCATATAAATCGGGATTTTCGCCAATGTTCATGCGCAAATAATTGGCAGCGGCCCGTTTGGGTATCATCGAGTTGACGATGCGCTCCAGCACAATGTAGGTGTCCACATTGAAGAACTGCTGATAGTACTCGATGGTTAGAAATGATAAACGTGCACCGCCTCCAGCTCCACCTCCAGCGCCAGCTTTACATGGGTAATATTTTCGCTGCGCTAAACTGTGCATCACATCATGAGCATCACTGTTGCGCATCACTGATACCACAGAAGTATCGAGAGATTATCGGTACCCGTTTTCTTTTTCTCTCCTTTTTATTTTGATTTCGTTTTTGCTCTTACACCTCTCTGCATGTTGACCGGTTGGTGACGTCACATATTTAGCATTCTCCCACACTAGATAACATACCAGCTCAATTCTTATCGACATTTTACAGTGACGACAAGCTTACTTCGACCAGTGTCTAGCAAAATTTTAAAGTACTATAAAGATTAAACAAGGAAAAAAACGCAAAATGCTTAAATGTCAATTTGTTTAATGTTATATCACATTTGAAAAAGAAACTTTAGTTTTTATTAAAACATTAATTAATTAATTAAAATTAGTCAAAAACTGAAAACATATCCAAAATACATTTGCAGGCTTAGTTCGACCAGTCTAAAAAAAAGTTACATATTTGGCGTATAAAAACTTAAATTAGGATGTTCATACTTAGTATGACATCCTTTAGCCTTAACAACTTCCCTTAACCTATTATTCATGGAAGATACCAACTTCTGGGTAGTTTCAAGGCTGATCTTGCTCCACTCCTCCAGCAGAGCATTTTTAAGATCTTATTTGCTGGATATGTTGTGATTCCGGATGTTATTTTCCAGCAGGGCCCACAAATTTTCAATAACATTTAAGTCTGTAGACTGGCCGGTGGAATTATCACGTGGGGGCAGTTCCAGATTAACCAGGACTGTACTATTCCAAACTATTCCGGTCTTTGTGCTGGTAGATCCGGAAAGTACGTCGGATTCTAGCTTCTCGGCACTTTAGAGTAAATTTTCCTTTAATATATCGAAGTACACATTCCTGTCCATTGTAAATATTATGTATTTTTTATTAAATAAGTTTTTGCTTAAAAATATAATCAAATTCTTACAGTTCACGTTGAAAGCTTAGACGTTTACACAAAAATAATATACATATTTCCTTATTGTGCTTTTGTGTCCTTGGTAGGGGGGCAGAAGCAACAGTAATAACGCATTTGTAATGCAATGCACAATTTGTCCTAACTCAAACTCAAATAAAATATAGTACATTCATGAAATTTGGTTGCATTTGAAGCATGAAAGGCAATGAAAAAGGGTTTTTACATAAAGCAATCAATATACATATAATATACATACGTACATAAAGCAATCAATATACATATAATATACATACGTACTTATGCAAAAAATATAACTAAAATAAGCACAATCGAAATACATTTGTGACCAATATAAATTGCTTATGCCTAAAATAAAAGTTTAAAATTATAAACAAATGTGCGTAAAAGCTAAATCCACTTTCTCCTGCTACGAAATTACGTGACAACACCAAAGTAGTATCGTAGAAAGCATTACATCTGCCGATGCATGACAAATTATTTATATATGTATATAGAAAAGGACGTATTGAAAATTGTTTAAGCTAATATCAAAAAACATTTTACTAATGTGTGTTTTCTGGAGGTGTTTTGTGTTGATGTGCCGCAATTTTGCATGCAATGTTTTAGAAGGTTGGTTTTTGGCGTTTTCACAAATGCAAAATTAAAAGACATGCCACAACGATGCATTCCAATTATGTAAAAGTTACATTTCGAAAGGTAAAACGTTAGATAAGTTTGAAGTCGAAGAGTCCGATTGTTGTATATTGTATGGTGAATACATAGTCTGATTTAATCCCTCAACGCTCGTTTGATAATCATTATAATTTTCCAATGTCAAGCTAACCGGCGGCGGTGGCTGCATAGGATGAGGAGGCTGTCCACTCATAGACCAAGTATCCACACTGGTGGGCACCTGGACGCATAGCGTACTCGGCACATATCCATCCCCGCGGGACGTTGCCTCAGGAGATTCCGTATAATGTTCTCCAAAGGCGATATCGCGATACTTTGCCGGTACATTAGTATCGGCCGGATGCAGGTAACGCAGTATGTCCAAGTCGCGTATGCGATCAGCCAAAGAGCGTTTTTTGAAATCACGTGCAGTCCACGGCGAGAGCATTGACACATTATTATGTTCATTCACATAGGCAATGGTAATCGCACCCAATTTACTCTCGGAGAAGCGCAACAAAAATGTACCTATTCCTGTATTGGAGCACTTTAGATCTTTTTCTGCTTTGTCCTTGCTAATGAAGCCAGTAATGAGTCTCGCTTTCCACATGTCTTTCAAATGGTCTTTGGTCAGTATCATAATGGCAAAGAACCAATCCCAGAAGGTGAACATGCGTTCCGGCAACAGCTCCTTACAGAATTGATTCCATGTAATGTAATCGTTTTTAGAATAGTTCAGTTTCTCAAAAAGAAACCCAAAATTCTCGGCGGTAAGGGCGCGCTCGGTGACGGAGCCAAATTTGTTGTAGAGTGCCACAGCTATCTGACCACAAGTGACGCGATCGGTGACCGCAAACGGCTTGCGATCAATCTCTGCGAATGCATTATCCCAGGTGATGGTGGCCCAAGACTGCGGCGCCTGATTTCCATGCACAATGACCACGACGGGCACCGAGAGTGTCCAAACGTGTATTTGGTAGTCATTCACTTTCGTGGTTGCGTAAAAGAACAGTGCAATCTTCTCATCCATAACGCTCTCAGTGGCCTTCCTCCCGGCACGCTTGATATTTTTTAGCTGCATTTTCCTAAAGCTTGCGGAGAAGACTTCTTTATTATATTCCATAGTGCTGGAACAGTTCTTTATTTTGGCCGACGACTTGCCAGCCAAGTTGCCCATGTGTATGCCGCCTGTTACGAAGTCGTGCGCCTGCACCTCTGACACTATAATGCACTCGACAGTGGGAGGTTTATGATGTATGCCCAGCTCGGAGCCCAGCAGCCAACGGACTGAGACTGCAAATATCTTTTTTGTCTTCATAACCTGCGGCGGTTGTTTGTCTACAATAAACGCGGAGCAAACCAGTTGTTTTAGTGCCAGCTGCACATCTTTGATCAGAAGGTCAAGACCGGTATCATCGTAATTTGGTAAGCGCACCTCCCATGTCTCCTTTACAGCCTTCAACAATTTGGTGACAAATATTTCGAGCAGTTTAAAACAGCGCTGTATATAATCCAACATATTCTCGCTGAACTGTGCCCCATTGCCTGCCAGCGCCTGAAGGCGTCTCCAATTCTGAAGTTCCGCTATGACCTTTTTCTGCAGTGATCCGTAGTTAAAGAAACTGTGACGATGTCTGGCCACCAGTGCGGTCTTTTGCTCAACCAACTTGTAAAGTTGCTCTGCATCCGCGCACATAAAATTATAATTCAGTTGCAATTCCTCCAGACTTTTCGTGCTCGTATCGAACTCGTTGTAGCTGTTAGAAATATACTGATCCATATTGTCCAGATCGACCTTTGGAATGACCCATTCCATTCCAACTGGCGTTGCATATTCCGTCATGTTGTGCATAATGCCAACCGACACGCCCAGTGATGCCACTGGAGGCAAGCCTGGACCGGCAACGCCTAACATCTCAACCGCATCGTTCATATTAAAGGTATTCAGCGGCAGCGATGGGACACGGCGGTGGCTAGCTGCAGCTCCCTTTGCAGATCGTTCCGCAGATGCGTATAAAGTTCGAGTGCGGGAGTCCACTGAATCAGTTAACAGAGCTCAACCAGGCGATTCTTGATTACTTGATCGCTGGAACGTGTCGATAACAGTTTCCGATTTAGAGCCTCGATGAACTTAAACGCCACTCGGTCCAATTGATTTGTCGAATTTGGTGTTATCTGCTCTGACCTTTCAATACACAAACAGCTCAGGAGAATGCGTAAGCACAAACATATGCACCAGCGCAAATGAATTGGATTGGGTGGCTCCAACAGCGCACATATAAAGGCACACGCACACAAGTGCACAGAGCAGGCACGTACACACACGCACACAGCCACACGCACACCCACAAGAGACAAACGCAGACCTTCTCCTCGGCTGTTTCTTTTGCTTCTAATGTTTTTAAATGTATGTATTGCCGTTTTATTTTAAAATCGTACCCGCACATACACAAACACACATAGGCACAGCTATATGCACACAGACACTTACACTCTCACTAGAACTTCTTTCTATCGAACGGGAGGCTGGCCTGGTGCCTCAATAATATTTGAGTTGAGCGTATTGTAATATATAAATTTGATTAAAGAATATATAAAATGCTTTAACTACTTCGTATTAAGTTTCGCAATTTTGCCGCGAATGTACCACCAACGCGATCCAACGCACAAACATGATCATGCATTCATGCATCATGCATTCTAATATCGATAGCGTAACAGGAGTGTGTTAACACGAGCATGCTCAACGCCATTAATCGATAACGATGTGCGATGTGCGATGTGCAGCTTAGTTTTTGGAACGCAATTTCAGGCCCAAATTGACGCCCGTCGCCGAGCGCAGCACAATTTTAATGGACGGCTTGATATCGATGCCGAGCGCCAGCAGCTCAAAGTGTCGTAGTATCCGGATGACGATAGTCTTCAGTTCGAGCAGCGCGAAACGCTGCCCAATGCAATTCCGTGGTCCAGCACTGAAGGGTATATTGTAATCTCTGCCAGCGGCATTCAAATGCCTTTCCGGCCAGAAGCGCAGGGGATCCGCGTAGAGCTGCTCATCGCGCAACAGCTGCCAGAGTAGCACAATCACATTGCTTCCCGACGGCAGCAGCGATTCTCCTGCAACACACAAATCGGTATTTATATAGAATTATATATTAAAATAGATATTCATGCCTAACAGTAGATCCTTGTCCAGGCAACGACTCACTGCCGGTATGGGCGGATAGAGCCGCAGCGACTCCTTCACGACGCAGTGCAAATAGGGCAGTGCTGCAAAGTCGCCGTAGCAAACCGGTTGCTCTAAATTCTGGCCATAATATCCGACGAGTTCTTCGAACAGACGCTGCTGGATGGTTGCGTGTCGTGACAACAGATACAGGCAAAAGGAGACAGCGGATGTGGTCGTATCGTGGCCGGCAAAGGTGAACGTGCTCACCTCGTCCCGTATCTGGGCATGCATGTGTGGGTGGGTGTGTGTGTGGGTGCGTGTTTGTGTGAGTGTGTGTGTGATGCTCCAAACAACAACAACAATTGCCAAAAAATTCTGGTCCAATTTTGCTGCTGTAAATGGAAATTCAAACTTTAAGACTCGCAACGATTTGCAACGCACCAGCATGTACAGTGAACGCCCGCTTTAAAGTTTTCACCCATATTAAATGAAAACACAATTTGCTGATTTATAAATACAAGCGTTTATTCGTCTTGCAATAGTTTCTTTAGAATAAAGCTCCCAAACAAAACAGAACAAAACAAAACAAAAAAAGTTTACAAAATGTCAATTATCAGTTAATACTGCTTATCCGGTTTATTAAAGTTTAATCGTAATTAAGGAGACATCAAATACAATATATATATATATATATACGATATTGCACACATGTAAATCTTTACTGATAACTAGACCAACTATTATTTATTTATTATATTTGATTTATTTTAAATTACAGCAGCTGGTGTTAAGAACAAAAGATATGGTAAAATATATATGTGGAACTTAATCTACAGCAGATAAATATACATACATATATCCAATGGAATGGGGCCGTCATTACGCAGCGCCGGTGTTAAGATCGCAATCAACACTGTGCCCGACAGCATTGCGGCAGTGATAACCAGCAGC
Source organism: Drosophila kambysellisi (assembly GCA_035042185.1). Taxonomy (NCBI): domain Eukaryota; kingdom Metazoa; phylum Arthropoda; class Insecta; order Diptera; family Drosophilidae; genus Drosophila; species Drosophila kambysellisi. The sequence goes on along the minus strand of JAWNLS010000691.1, from coordinate 3,473,947 downwards.
CACTGTAGCAACGATATCTGAAAATAATACACAAACAGTTAAAAAGAACCAAGTAAGAAAGCTTAGAAAGCTTGTCAATATATAAATATATATAATGTTATAATTTGTAAGCTAATATCGAAACACGATATTAATATATATAATAAATATGCACAAAACCATAATACAAGTTTTAACTATTTTCAATGGATTTCAAATAAACCGGACGAGCGGATTCTCGCAAAATCAAAACAAATTAAGCAGTGTATATCTTTTGGACTATACTATATACATATCAAGTTTCTTCCACTCGGATTATTTGCAAAAGTAATCGAAATGAAACCTTATAGTCACCAATATTAAGAGACAAATACAAACAGTTCAACTTAGCCTAGACTAGGGATATTTATGTAATCGTCGATTTCTTTATATTTTTTTTTTTTTGTTTTCTTTTTCATAGAAGCGATACTCACATTGATGACCCAAAGAATGGAGACTGGTATGTAGATGGCCAGGCTGTAGCCATAGATGCACATCAGCGACAACAAGCTGGGCGTGTAGCTGGCCTACAAATCAGATAGAGACAGAGACAGATACAGCGAATGAGTGAGAGAGTAAGCAGTATATGGGAGATATAGGAAAAGCAATAAGATAAAAACTAACGCTATCCGTTTCAACAGCATCCGCATCATCTATCGGCTTGAGGCTGTATTTGAACATGGCCCAAAGGACGGCTGGCAAAATGTTGGCATAGAGGAAAATGCAGCTGGCTGCGTACGAAACCAAATGGAAATTATAATGCCAGAGATAGCTGTCGTTTGCCTGCTGCAAATAGCTGGCTATATTCCCACTTATCGCTATCGAGAAGATCTAAAAAAGAAAAACAAAAAAAAGATAACACAGATTATCAATCACAAATTCTTATTGAAGATGCAATTTGCTAACCAGCGTTACGGTTATCCAGAAGGGTCCATATAAATCGGGATTTTCGCCAATGTTCATGCGCAAATAATTGGCAGCGGCCCGTTTGGGTATCATCGAGTTGACGATGCGCTCCAGCACAATGTAGGTGTCCACATTGAAGAACTGCTGATAGTACTCGATGGTTAGAAATGATAAACGTGCACCGCCTCCAGCTCCACCTCCAGCGCCAGCTTTACATGGGTAATATTTTCGCTGCGCTAAACTGTGCATCACATCATGAGCATCACTGTTGCGCATCAATGATACCACAGAAGTATCGAGAGATTATCGGTACCCGTTTTCTTTTTCTCTCCTTTTTATTTTGATTTCGTTTTTGCTCTTACACCTCTCTGCATGTTGACCGGTTGGTGACGTCACATATTTAGCATTCTCCCACACTAGATAACATACCAGCTCAATTCTTATCGACATTTTACAGTGACGACAAGCTTACTTCGACCAGTGTCTAGCAAAATTTTAAAGTGCTATAAAGATTAAACAAGGAAAAAAACGCAAAATGCTTAAATGTCAATTTGTTTAATGTTATATCACATTTGAAAAAGAAACTTTAGTTTTTATTAAAACATTAATTAATTAATTAAAATTAGTCAAAAACTGAAAACATATCCAAAATACATTTGCAGGCTTAGTTCGACCAGTCTAAAAAAAAGTTACATATTTGGCGTATAAAAACTTAAATTAGGATGTTCATACTTAGTATGACATCCTTTAGCCTTAACAACTTCCCTTAACCTATTATTCATGGAAGATACCAACTTCTGGGTAGTTTCAAGGCTGATCTTGCTCCACTCCTACAGCAGAGCATTTTTAAGATCTTATTTGCTGGATATGTTGTGATTCCGGATGTTAGTTTCCAGCAGGGCCCACAAATTTTCAATAACATTTAAGTCTGTAGACTGGCCGGTGGAATTATCACGTGGGGGCAGTTCCAGATTAACCAGGACTGTACTATTCCAAACTATTCCGGTCTTTGTGCTGGTAGATCCGGAAAGTACGTCGGATTCTAGCTTCTCGGCACTTTAGAGTAAATTTTCCTTTAATATATCGAAGTACACATTCCTGTCCATTGTAAATATTATGTATTTTTTATTAAATAAGTTTTTGCTTAAAAATATAATCAAATTCTTACAGTTCACGTTGAAAGCTTAGACGTTTACACAAAAATAATATACATATTTCCTTATTGTGCTTTTGTGTCCTTGGTAGGGGGGCAGAAGCAACAGTAATAACGCATTTGTAATGCAATGCACAATTTGTCCTAACTCAAACTCAAATAAAATATAGTACATTCATGAAATTTGGTTGCATTTGAAGCATGAAAGGCAATGAAAAAGGGTTTTTACATAAAGCAATCAATATACATATAATATACATACGTACATAAAGCAATCAATATACATATAATATACATACGTACTTATGCAAAAAATATAACTAAAATAAGCACAATCGAAATACATTTGTGACCAATATAAATTGCTTATGCCTAAAATAAAAGTTTAAAATTATAAACAAATGTGCGTAAAAGCTAAATCCACTTTCTCCTGCTACGAAATTACGTGACAACACCAAAGTAGTATCGTAGAAAGCATTACATCTGCCGATGCATGACAAATTATTTATATATGTATATAGAAAAGGACGTATTGAAAATTGTTTAAGCTAATATCAAAAAACATTTTACTAATGTGTGTTTTCTGGAGGTGTTTTGTGTTGATGTGCCGCAATTTTGCATGCAATGTTTTAGAAGGTTGGTTTTTGGCGTTTTCACAAATGCAAAATTAAAAGACATGCCACAACGATGCATTCCAATTATGTAAAAGTTACATTTCGAAAGGTAAAACGTTAGATAAGTTTGAAGTCGAAGAGTCCGATTGTTGTATATTGTATGGTGAATACATAGTCTGATTTAATCCCTCAACGCTCGTTTGATAATCATTATAATTTTCCAATGTCAAGCTAACCGGCGGCGGTGGCTGCATAGGATGAGGAGGCTGTCCACTCATAGACCAAGTATCCACACTGGTGGGCACCTGGACGCATAGCGTACTCGGCACATATCCATCCCCGCGGGACGTTTTCCCAGGAGATTGCGTATAATGTTCTCCAAAGGCGATATCGCGATACTTTGCCGGTACATTAGTATCGGCCGGATGCAGGTAACGCAGCATGTCCAAGTCGCGTATGCGATCAGCCAAAGAGAGTTTTTCGAAATCAAGTGCAGTCCACGGCGCGACCATTGACACATTATTATGTTCATTCACATAGGCAATAGTAATCCCACCCAATTCACTGTCGGAGAAGCGCAACAAAAATGTACCTATTCCTGTATTGGAGCACTTTAGATCTTTTTCTGCTTTGTCCTTGCTAATGAAGCCAGTAATGAGTCTCGCTTTCCACATGTCTTTCAAATGGTCTTTGGTCAGTTTCATAATGGCAAAGAACCAATCCCAGAAGGTGAACATGCGTTCCGGCAACAGCTCCTTACAGAATTGATTCCATGTAATGTAATCGTTTTTAGAATAGTTCAGTTTCTCAAAAAGAAACCCAAAATTCTCGGCGGTAAGGGCGCGCTCGGTGACGGAGCCAAATTTGTTGTAGAGTGCCACAGCTATCTGACCACAAGTGACGCGATCGGTGACCGCAAACGGCTTGCGATCAATCTCTGCGAATGCATTATCCCAGGTGATGGTGGCCCAAGACTGCGGCGCCTGATTTCCATGCACAACGACCACGACGGGCACCGAGAGTGTCCAAACGCGTATTTCGTAGTCATTCACTTTCGTGGTTGCGTAAAAGAACAGTGCAAACTTCTCATCCGTAACGCTCTCAGTGCTCTTCTTCCCGGTACGCTTGATATTTTTTAGCTGCATTTTCCTAAATCTTGCGGAGAAGACTTCTTTATTATATTCCATAGTGCTGGAACATTTCTCTATTTCGCCCGATGACTGTCCAGCCAAGTTGCCCATGTGTATGCCGCCTGTTACGAAGTCGTGCGCCTGCACCTCTGACACTATAATGCACTCGACAGTGGGAGGATTATGATGTATGCCCAGCTCGGAGCCCAGCAGCCAACGGACTGAGACTGCAAAGCTCTTGTTTGTCATCATAACCTGTGGCGGTTGTTTGTCTACAATAAACGCGGAGCAAACCAGTTCTTTTAGTGCCAGCTGCACATCTTTGATCAGAAGGTCAAGACCGGTATCATCGTAATTTGGTAAGCGCACCTCCCATGTCTCCTTTACAGCCTTCAACAATTTGGTGACAAATATTTCGAGCAGTTTAAAACAGTACTGTATATAATCCAACATATTCTCGCTGAACTGTGCCCCATTGCCTGCCAGCGCCTGAAGGCGTCTCCAATTCTGAAGTTCCGCTATGACCTTTTTCTGCAGTGATCCGTAGTTAAAGAAACTGTGACGATGTCTGGCCACCAGTGCGGTCTTTTGCTCAACCAACTTGTAAGGTTGCTCTGCATCCGGGCACATAAAATTATAATTCAGTTGCAATTCCTCCAGAATTTTCGTGCTCGTATCGAACTCGTTGTAGCTGTTAGAAATATACTGATCCATATTGTCCAGATCGACCTTTGGAATGACCCATTCCATTCCAACTGGCGTTGCATATTCCGTCATGTTGTGCATAATGCCAACCGACACGCCCAGTGATGCCACTGGAGGCAAGCCAGGACCGGCAACGCCTAACATCTCAACCGCATCGTTCATATTAAAGGTATTCAGCGGCAGCGATGGGACCACGGCGGTGGCTAGCTGCAGCTCCCTTTGCAGATCGTTCCGCAGATGCGTATAAAGTTCGAGTGCGGGAGTCCACTGAATCAGTTCACAGAGCTCAACCAGGCGATTCTTGATTACTTGATCGCTGGAACGTGTCGATAACAGTTTCCGATTTAGAGCCTCGATGAACTTAAACGCCACTCGGTCCAATTGATTTGTCGAATTTGGTGTTATCTGCTCTGACCTTTCAATACACAAACAGCTCAGGAGAATGCGTAAGCACAAACATATGCACCAGCGCAAATGAATTGGATTGGGTGGCTCCAACAGCGCACATATAAAGGCACACGCACACAAGTGCACAGAGCAGGCACGTACACACACGTACACACACGCACACAGCCACACGCACACCCACAAGAGACAAACGCAGACCTTCTCCTCGGCTGTTTCTTTTGCTTCTAATATTTTTAAATGTATGTATTGCCGTTTTATTTTAAAATCGTACCCGCACATACACAAACACACATAGGCACAGCTATATGCACACAGACACACACACTCTCACTAGAAATTCTTTCTATCGAACGGGAGGCTGGCCTGGTGCCTTAATAATATTTGAGTTGAGCGTATTGTAATATATAAATTTGATTATAGAATATATAAAATGCTTTAACTACTTCGTATTAAGTTTCGCAATTTTGCCGCGAATGTACCACCAACGCGATCCAACGCACAAACATGATCATGCATTCATGCATCATGCATTCTAATATCGATAGCGTAACAGGAGTGTGTTAACACGAGCATGCTCAACGCCATTAATCGATAACGATGTGCGATGTGCGATGTGCGATGTGCAGCTTAGTTTTTGGAACGCAATTTCAGGCCCAAATTGACGCCCGTCGCCGAGCGCAGCACAATTTTAATGGACGGCTTGATATCGATGCCGAGCGCCAGCAGCTCAAAGTGTCGTAGTATCCGGATGACGATAGTCTTCAGTTCGAGCAGCGCGAAACGCTGCCCAATGCAATTCCGTGGTCCAGCACTGAAGGGTATATTGTAATCTCTACCGGCGGCATTCAAATGCCTTTCCGGCCAGAAGCGCAGGGGATCCGCGTAGAGCTGCTCATCGCGCAACAGCTGCCAGAGTAGCACAATCACATTGCTTCCCGACGGCAGCAGCGATTCGCCTGCAACACACAAATCGGTATTTATATAGAATTATATATTAAAATAGATATTCATGCCTAACAGTAGATCCTTGTCCAGGCAACGACTCACTGCCGGTATGGGCGGATAGAGCCGCAGCGACTCCTTCACGACGCAGTGCAAATAGGGCAGTGCTGCAAAGTCGCCGTAGCAAACCGGTTGCTCCAAATTCTGGCCATAATATCCGACGAGTTCTTCGAACAGACGCTGCTGGATGGTTGCGTGTCGTGACAACAGATACAGGCAAAAGGAGACAGCGGATGTGGTCGTATCGTGGCCGGCAAAGATGAACGTGCTCACCTCGTCCCGTATCTGGGCATCCGTTAAAGATGCCCCAGCCAAGCGGGCCTGCAATAATGTATCCAATAAGGCAAATCTTTTGCCCAACTGCTGTGCCTCCTCCTTCAGATGTTGCTGCTGCACCAATAGTTGGCGACGCCGCTCGATGATGGCGTTGGTAAAGTGATGGAGACACTGGAGACCAGCAATTTGCTTGCGATAGCCTACGGGCCAAAGCAATCGGAACAACAGCGGCGGCAACAAATGTGGGCGCATAAAACGCGTCGCCAAAATATTCGTCACGCTTTAAAGAGAGAGAGAGAGATAGAGAGAATAATCAGCAGGTATCAGCAGATACATATAAATATATATGGCATATAGTAATTGCAATATTTTGCATACTCTTTGACAGCTTGCACGACGGGCGCATCCACATTGAGCTGGGCATTCACGCAGACGCCCATCGCCGCTTCGGTGATGATGTCCAGCGCAGCCAGGCATACATGCGGATATATATTGATCGCTTCCAGTGGATCTGCTGCAGGTGCTGCCAATGGCTTCAATTTGTTCACTAGTATATTGGACTGTCTGTCAAAGATTTCAATGTATTGTTCCAATATGCTAAAGTGGAAAGTGGGCGTAATTATTTTACGCATTGAATGCCAACTGTCGCCACGGCTGAGCAGGAGTCCGTTTCCCAGCCAACTTTTGAGGGCGCCATATAGGGCGCCCTTGCGCAGCTGCTGTTTGCTTAGCAGCAGGGCGTCTACATGGCCCGGATCTGAGGTGACCAGCACGATGCGTCCACATGTGGTGGCCACAAAACTGCGGCCATAACGCCGCGCATATGCTGCAAACTTCTCGTGCAAATCTATCAAAAAATGATTATTTGTATCATTATTAATTAAGTAATTGAGTAATTAAATCTCAGTACTCACTGTCCGGCTGAAAGTCACGCATCTGCCAGATGGCGCCAATTAGCGGCAATTGGGACACGTTGGGCGCCAAATTCGACAACTGCTCGCGCTGATTTCGCTCCTGCCACAACAGTTGCAACAACAGACGCAGCAGCGAAACCAGCAAGCCAATCACTATGATTATCACCAACATTATTTATAAATCTATAATTTAAAAATAATTCCAAATCTCGATATCAGTGTTGATTAAAATGTGCGTTTATATTTAATTTGTAAATACATATGTATGTATCTTTTTAAGGCATATACCCTGTAAATGTTTTATCAGTCGGATGCATTTTCTGCGACACACCTTAAATGCATGCAGTGTTAAATTTATTTCTTAGTATCAATCTATGTATATCAATCAATTCTATATTATTAATACAGCTTACACAGAAACATAATTTTTTTAACTACTGTTTTTTGTCGATATCGATCTCGGCAAATGCATTCTCTATTTGCTAAAAATTAATTTACTTACAATGCTAGCAAATCCACTGCAAATGGGAGAACAAATGTGAATGCATTATAAATGTACAGCTACACAAAGTGCGACATAAAATACAAACTGTTTTATAACAACACGATGCAGGAGCGGAGTGTCGAGAAGTCGACTACAAAATACCCTGTACATTATATCCTCAATAAATAAACAGTAGATAAATATATAGTATTATAAGCATTGCTAGCATCAATAAGCCGCATGCATTTTTGTTATATGCTTCAATAACAAATTTCGTTTCTCGTTTGTAATTTGTATGAAAATCGGAATGCTCGCTTGATAAGAACACGGTCCGGGTATCGGCATAACAGAGACAGCCAGCTGAAAGCAAGAGTGAACGCTACACAAACAGATGTTATCGCTTATCAGCTGATGCCCAACGAAATAACAAAAATAATTGATAATATTAAAACGGTAATTCAACCGGCTAACGGAATGATTGCCAGCGTTGCCAGATTCCAAGGAGAGAGACCAAAAATTGAGAAATACAAAATTTCAATTACAGTTATTGTCGTACCCTAACACACACACACAGACGGAATTAAATTATTTATTTTTATTATTATGCAAACAAAATGAGACACTAATTAACACAGACTGCATTGATTTGCAGTTAGTTCAGTTGTTCACTTTTTCAGTTGTTCCCCCATCTGCGAACTAGTTGTTAGTCCCAGCCATAAACCTTTCCGGGTGTGGGTAGCAGCTGGTTGCCCGCTTTGGATGCAGCAGCGGTGGCATCGCCAGCATTGGCATTGATAACTTTCTGCTGCTGCACCAGATCGATTGGTGGCTGCACCTCCCGTCTGCCGTCGCGTGAGCAATAATAATTTGCTGAATAGATGTGCGAGGGACCGTCGGGAAGTTCCGGCTGGGGCTGCGTGCGATCGGCGACGCCATCCTCGAAGCGCAATGCAACGGTATGCTCCCGCTACACACACACAATAAAATAAAACAGGCAAACAAAAAATATTTAAAAATACATCCAAGCTTACATAACGTAGTGGAGAAATTGGGTGGCGAAAAATGCGAAAGATGGGAAATACTTACGCCCAGTAGGAAGGCCCGCACACGTTGCAGGAACGGCGCTATATCACGTCTAACGGCAGCCATTGTCAATTTTGTTTTATTTAAAGTTCAAAACAAGTCGCAACTTTGTCAACAATCAAAATACAGCCGATTATCTTTAGGGATGGCACATTACATTATCTCTTAGTCGACTGCAAAACGTAACATTGGCTGGCTCGTTAAGGCATTAGCTGGGCTTGTGTGACGTCACGGTAGACCATTACTTTTGGTCTTTTATTGGCAAAATAAATAACTACGTTTCTTATAATTAATAAAGATAAAAATAACAGCTTGCAGTCCTTGCAGCTAAATCGTATTTTCGTCACTTAATTGAAATTTAATATATATGCGATATTAACAGCAGCGCACTATCGATTGCAATGCTAATGCACATTAAGATTAACAGCTGCGATATGTATAAATGTGTATCGTTATCGAGTGCAGCACATCTCTATTGTCACAGCCGCGTGCACATTTCATATATTTGTTTGTTGCAAACAACAGCAACAACAACAGTTATTATTATGGGCGGCCAGGGTAAAATGATAAATCGCAAACGCAAATTCGTTGGCCGCAAATCCGATGATACCGAATTTGATTTGGACAAGAAGAATTTTAAGGTGCTGCACCTGAACGCAACGGAGAAGCGTCTAATTATTGTGCTCGAAGGAGCTCAGCTGGAAACGGTCAAGGTGCGTATCAGGATAACGATGAAGATAATAATCGTACTAAAATCGATCGTTCGATTATTACAGGTGCACGGCACATTTGAGCTGCTCAATTGTGACGATCATGCGGGCATTATGCGAAAAAATCAACGAGATCCAGGCTCCTGCCGTCCAGACATAACCCACCAGTGCCTGCTGATGCTGTTCGACTCCCCGCTGAATCGCGCCGGGCTGCTGCAGGTGTTCGTCCGCACCGAGCACAATGTGCTCATCGAGATCAATCCGCAGACGCGCATTCCGCGCACATTCAAACGGTTTGCGGGTTTAATGGTTCAGCTGCTGCATAAGTTCCAGATACGAGCCAGTGACTCGTCGCGTCGATTGATGTCCGTCATCAAGAATCCAATAACCGATCATTTGCCAGTCGGCTGCAAAAAGTACGCAATGTCCTTTTCGGGCAAACTGATCAGCAATTGTCGCGAACTGGTGCCGCATGGTGACGAGGGCACCACAGCCTACGATGAACCCGTTGTCATGGTAATTGGCGCCTTCGCCCACGGCGTACTCAAATCCGATTACACCGAGGACCTATTCTCGATAAGCAATTATCCGTTATCGGCGGCGATTGCCTGCTCCAAATTGTGCACCGCCTTTGAGGAGGTTTGGGGTGTCATTTAGCAAAATGATTTAATTTGACTAGTTTATATAGTTTATATATATATACATATAAGTATATGCATATGTAATAACCGATTGGGAAAGATATCGAAAGTCCAAGTTCATTGTTTTACATGTATATTTATTTATACAATTCTCAGTTACAAAAAGAATGCACATAAAAAAAAAGAGAATTATGAAAAAATGTTTTTGCTTAGTAAAATTTGGCAAATCTTAACTAAACACGCTTTTTTATTGTTGTTAGTGTTGTGAAAACGACATAAATAATATGTATATATAGCAATTGCACTTTATAAATAGATAGCATATTTAATAGATTTCTTTACTCTATTCACACAAAAGAAAGTCGTTGCTGTTGTTTTTGTGGTTCATTTGCTTATACTCGAAATTCGAACACTTAACTAGTTGAATGCGAATTGCCATAATTCCAGTTGTCAGACTGCTGCTGCTGATTTACCACTCCAGCCGCATCCGCATCCTGTTTGCTTGACGACGTTGCCAGACCTGCGCTACTACTACTGTTACCGTTGCTGTTAATTTTGTTGTTTCTTGTGTTTGTTGTTGTTGCTGGTGTTGTTGTAGTTGTTGTTACTACTTGGACAGTGGTTTCTTGGAGAGATCGGAAGCTGCCTTCTTCTCTGCCTCGCGCTTGGCCGCCGCCTCCTCGCGCTGCTGCCGGATAAGCGCGAGACGGGCGAGGTCGGCCTTCGCCTCGGTTGTTTTGCCAGCCGCATGCAGTTTCTCGTAGCGTTGACGCGCCTTCTGCTTCTCAATCTGTTCGCGTTCGCGACGCGACAATTCCGGCTTGTGGCTGGATGAACCAGAACCACCACCACCACTGCCACCAGCACCACTGCCGCCTCCGCCTCCGCCGCCTGGAGCATCATCAATTTTAATGTGCGATATTTTTTGTGTGGCTTTTTTGATCACACGATTGGGATTCTCAATTTCAATAAGTGAAGCAACACCTTTCTTTGAATCACGCGCCTCCGCCTCCCAATCATCATCCGAATCGTCCTCCTCATCATCATCATCATCGTCATCATCATCGGAATCAGCTTGGGGAACGCGACGAGTTTGTTTTTGTCGATTTGCAGGCTTTGCCAATTTGCTACGCGTTGCCGGCTTATTTGTGCCGCTGGCGGCGCCGGCGTTGCCAGACTCCTTTTCGCCCGACTCCTTATCGCTGCCGCTGGACTGATCGCTCTCCTCCTCGGACTCCTGCTGCAGCTCCTCGGGAGATGTGAAGTGGCGGCTGCGCCCCTTGTGGTTAACATATTTTCCTCGTGGCATTGCGAACGTATCTCTGTAAATTGTATTTGTATTAGTACTCAATGTGTTAAGGCATTTATTTTTATTCTCTTGTGTGTATTGGTGCGTGTGCACATATGCATGTGCTTGTGTACGTGTGTGTGTGCGATTGCATGTGTATGCGTGCGCACGCGTGTATATCGCTACCGCCGCTGCTGTTAGCTTAATTTTTTACACAAAGAAATGGCGTCGTACCTCGTTAATTTTTTATTTGTTTTCAATGAAAATGCAATGAGGCTTCGTTTCGGTTTATTTGCGTTTATTTCAATCTCACAGCACTTCGCTGCTGGTAAGTATTGTATTTTTTTCTATGCTCACCCTTTTCGCAAGTTGGATTGCCTATAGATATATTTATCGAACTCGGGCTGCTTCGTTATCGACACAGCTGCTGTGTGGCTTAGCAGCTGGTTGGCGATGACACAGAGCACACTGTTATTTGTTGTTGATTTGGCATCGATACCTGACATATCGATATGTTGGCACAATGCTTAACAATAGTACTCGCGCCGCTACGTGCTGAAAATGAACACGAAAAAATGTGCTAGTCAATGCTAAAATGTAGATAATATATGTAAATGCTTATTAAATATTGTATTTAGCGGCGCACGCAAATAATACCGAATGGATGTTCAACTATTTGTTTCGTTTGGACATTTTGGGGCGCATGGGTGCTTAAACTGAGCTAAAAAGGCGTACAACACCATTTCCGATGCTAGGAAAATATTGTGAGACAGCCATTTTGTTTCGTTGTTACGTTTGTACATCGTGCATTTTTTTCATGCGAGCTGCTCGTTGCTGCTTTCTGTACACACACACATAAGCAACATCGAAAATTCACCACCACCACCAACAAGAGCAGCAGCATTTGTCATTACCACCACCACCACTACCACTACACAAACAACGGACGCTGAGCGAGACAAACGCTTTCGACTTGTCTCGCACATGTACACAGAGTCTCCGCTCTCGCGTTGCCAGTCAGCTAATGCAGCGCTGGTATGTCGGTTGCATTTCCACACACGACCATCAGTATTGGATGTGAGCAGTGCCGCTATAGAGCACTCGGTGTACGCGTGCGCTCGCCTTTCGCTGTGTTTTCTGCATGTGTGTGTGTATTCGCATTTTGAGTAATTTCGAAAAAATTTTTTTTTTGTATATTTGATGGCGACAACGACGGCTGCTTTACTCACAAGAAACGCGCGTATGTCGAAAATTGTAGCGCGTACGAATATATCGGTGTGTAAAAATTGCTTAAAAATTGTGGTAAAAATTAGCGAAAATTATATAAACTGCGTGTAAAGTGTTTATTAAATGCAATATGCTACGATTGCGACTAAAATTTATTATATATACAATAAATTTTGCGCCAAAAAATGCATTTGAAAATGTGAGACTTCAATGGACATGACAATTTTTTCATTTTACTTTTTTTTTTTTTGGTGGTGGCAACGAACAGAGCAACCAGCCAGCACTGTAGAAGAAGAAGCAGTGCTGACTATCTGTCGTTGAGAATGTGTTTGTGTGTGTACGTGCGGTTAGCAGCAGCAATAGGCAGTGAATATATATACATTAAGTATAAAAAATAAAAATAAATAAATAAAAAAATACACGTACGGAAAAAAAAACAAAAAAAGCAAACGCGCAAAAGAGTTTATCTTAGCTATAACCGAAAAATATATAAAAATAAAATTTCTATATATTTAATTTTTTTTTATATTATTATGTTATTACGTATATACGTAAACGTTATGTAGCGCGTTTGTCTCGCGCTGTTTTGCCGCCGCTGTTTTTAACGTAACGTAAGGACGCCGCGTAGTTTGTTGTCGCTGCCTACGTATTTCGCTACCGCCATCAACGTCGTCCGTCATCACTTACGTTTACGTAGCCCTCTACGTCACATTGTGCACATTTTGTTGGTGTTCTCTCTTTCTCTTTCACCACCTCCCCCGTCATTGTCCGACGCATTGCAAAACGGGGGGAAAACAAACATTATTTGTTGTTGGTGCCGCGAAATGAAATATATTTATTTATTTTTTTTTTACAGTTACACTTAACATTTGTGTAGATATTTAGAATTTGCGTGATGTATTTGTTAAAAATCTCCTCGCATATATAAATATACAAAATATATATGTATCTTTTTATTGATACTAAAACAACAACAAAAAGCAAAAAAATAAAGCTAACAGCAAGGATTTCGCGACTACAACAACAACCGAAAAACGTAAACAAAATATAAATGCGGATAACAAACAAACTTCCCACACCAATCAACCAAAACATTTGACTGGATTACAACAAAATATTTAAAAGAAAATGTAAGTAAACTTGTAACTCGACGCACGTGGCGCATACCCCACACACACAGCCACACAATGCGCACAGAAACTTGTCGATCGAGCTTGAATTTTGAGTGCTGTGTGATCTTTTTTTAATGCTGAACCTTGTTACAAATTGAAGGCGTCAATTAATCGTAAATTAAAACCGATTGTTCAGGTTTGCTCAGACATAAACAACAAATATTTTTGGGTATTTTGCAACCCTTCGTCTCCCAACGAGAAAAAAAGGCAGCTGCATTTTCTGTGCTACATTTAACTACCCCTATATATATATATATATATATATGTATGTATATATACATATTTATTTATGCAAAAGTACGGAAATCATGTCAAATCGAGAGAAACAAAAATAATAAACAAGGCTTATTGTGTGTGAATAAAAAGCCAAACAGCATTTCAAGTGTTGATACATTTTTTAAGTTTTGATCGCATACGCGCGAAAAGTGTGTAAACAAAACTTTATGACGTTTTGTGACTCGCAGGCTAAATGCACAATTATACACTCATGAATATATACATATGTAGTCATTTACCGGCTGTTCATTCAGCTTGCATCTGCTTCTTCTTGTCTTTCCCCCCTTTGTATGTGTGTGTCGAATTGCATTTCGCGCGCAAAATCGAGAGCAGCTTCAAATTTCTTGTTTACCTTCGTGGGGTGTGCTTTGCACGTCACATTTTTTACAGCACCGTTATAAATGTCTAATGCGTTTTGTGCTTCTTATTGTCTATGTGGGAGAATAACGCTTGAGGTTTTGGTGAGGGGGACTACGACGCCGACGACCAGAGCAATTTCATTGATGCTTTTGCTGTCAACGTCGTCGTCGGCGACTGCGACTGCAATAGCTGTTGTTGTTGTTGCTACTGTGCTGTGCTTGTGCCGCATGTAAACCGGCTTTAAATTCGTGCCACTATTAGCACGATTTATTAACCCAGAGGCAAACAGCCTGGCTGCCAGTCAAACGAAAGAACGAACGAAGATTCTGCTGCGCTCGTTGTTGCTCTCTTCGGAAACCGTTCGGCATTCGACATTTCGTTCGTTCTCTCTCTTTCGTTCGCTTGTGACGTAGTCGTTGTCGTCACTTCACTACAATGGTTAGTCGGCATCGTCAGCAGCCGCAGCGCCACATACTTGCAGATACAACAAAAACATACAAACACACACATAACAACAACAGTTGCTGACGGCGGCGGCTGCTGCTGCTACTCAATTTACCGCCTGTCTTCTTTTTTCACTTTCGAACTGTGACATCGAAAATGAGAAAGACACGTACATGTTTACATGTGCACAAATACATGTGCAAGCGCAAATTCTCGGTGTCTGCCGTCGTCGTCTCTCTGGGTCGTTGCTAGGTCTCTTGCTGTGTCTCGTGCCGCTGCCGCCATATTTGCATTTGGAATATATATTACGTAGCGAATTGTTGTCCCGCTCTAACACATGCCGAGTGTGCCCCCAAGTGCTCAGTCACGACATTGCTATGTATATGTGTGTGTATGGATCACTTGTATTTTATTTATTTAAATATACTTTTTTTCTCCTTTTTTTTGCGCTTAGTTCAAGTGCATGCTAAAAATGAAGAATAAACTATAATAAATGTTTTCTGCTTAAATTTAAATGAAACTTTCCCCAAATGTGGATGTGTTCAGAATGAAATAATAGCATATAGCGCACATTTTTTGCTAAAACTTACGACGAATTCTTTTGTGTGTTGACCTTTGTTGATAAAACGAAGTTTTCAACGTGTTTCTTTTGCCTGTTTTTAAATTGAAGGATTGGGAATTATATTTAAATATGTACGTGTCTGCCACTTGACTTGCCTCTTTATGTATAAACTTTTTTTACTCCTTCCACCCGCCGCCTCCTCTCACCCCTTTTTGGCATGCTCGAAGTGTTTTAAATGCATGCCATTGTTGCTTCTGTTGTTGCTTCTTCTTCATCATCATCTAACTCGACGTCATCGTGTTTGCCTTGAATATTCACACATGCACACGTATTCACACATCCATATATATAAGTATGCATGGCGCGGTCCGTTACATACACAACTGCAAACACGAAGTGTAAGACGAGCGAAGCCGAAGCCCGAAAACCGAACATCGAGCAGAGCGAGCGCTACGTTACGCTACGCTACTCTACGTCGTAGCTGTTGTTGTTATACGTACAAATTTTTGTTGAAAACTCAAAGTCGTCTACTGTACTACATAATTACAACAGAGCGCATCGGGCATCAGCACTTTTGCTGTGTGTGTGTGAGTTGTGTTGCTGTTGCCAGTTAATGTTTTGTTTTGTTGTGAGAGTATATGCGAGAAATAAAGAGAGAGAGAGAGAGTGAGAAAAGAGTAGAAGCGCCGCTCTCTCTTGCCGCTCTGCTTGTATGCAATTTGACGTTGGCGTATGTTTTTTTGTTTTTATCTTGGCGTGTTTTCGTTGTTTTATTTTTTCTTGTTTTTAATAATAATTGCGCGTTATAGAAATGTTGAATCGACGCACACTATTGATAATGACTACGTCATTTGTTGTTTGCTGTTTTGAATTTTGCGCCACAAACTTTCCTTTAACGCCTTGGGAAATTTTACACAGCCTACAGTGGTTCAAATTTAATGTTTTACTCGATTAATTGAAGAGTGTGTTAACTTGCAAAGTGGAAGCAATGCGCACTTCGCCGGCCGGCGAAATATACAAACTAAATACAATATGTCACCTAAACGTATGAATGTGCATAGATATGCGATAGTATGCGTGTGTGTATGTGTGTGTACGATATGTGTGACAGTTATAATAAATTTGGGGCGCATTGTTTACAAATTCGCTTGGGGGAATTTATGCGACCACCGAACCACTGTGCAGCCTAGCAACGGACATATGTGTGCGCGAGAGAGAGACGGAGCACTGCTCTTGTCTGTATAAGTGTGTGTGAGTGTACGCCTGTTGTTCGTGGCAGCCGCCGTCATCGAGCTTTACGAGAGTCATTTCTTCCGCTGCCGCCGCTCAGCTCACCATAAAAATGTCATCAGGCAGAGTTGAGTTAAGGGTGTGAGTGTTAAAAACAAAATTAGGTAGGCCTTTTATTTTCCATGTGTGTGTATGTTTGCTTGCAATGTGCAACAACAGCAACAAACAAAGAAACTTTATTATATGCATGAATCATGATGCCTGCTGCTATTCTGTTGAAACGAACAAAACATTACCAAGCTAAGTTGGCGGCGGCGGTTGTGTGGTGAATTTCATCCACCAACACACCACATCACACACACACACAGCAGTGTGTCTCACTCACTCAGCCCTCAAAATATATATGTATGTGTATGTATGAATATAAGTAGATGCGCTCGTGTTCTTTGAACTTTGTGACATTTTTCATTTGAAGAATTGTATCCCATGAGAGTGCCTTAAACATATTACGTATTTATAACTAGAACATTAATTTCGGGTTGCTAAAAAATTTGGTTTTTATTTTATTACGCGCCGTCAAACACAACTATTTCAAAGCCACACATGTGTACAAGCGGGACAGCTCTATGCGAGCATTTCGTGTATCTCGGTAAGCGCATGTGTGTGTGTGACGCTCTCAATATTTGTTCGTTCTCTCGTTCTCATTTTCGAATTTCGAAAGTTGTCTCGCCGCTCAATTCGACTGGTACGTTGGTGCTGGTGATGTTAGCGCTGCTGTTGCGGTGAGTGTCAAAACGGCGGCAAAGTAACAACTAACATACACAAACACATACTAAGTGGCGTGCACAAAAAAACAAAAATCGAAAAATAAAGGCCAAGCCGCGAAAGCGTAATACAAAAAAAAAATAATAAAATAAAACCCCAAGAAGAAGAAACAGCAGCAGCTGCAGAGTGTCTGTGTGTGTGTTGTGTTTAAAAGATAATTGCCATAGAAAATATGAAGCAAATTTAAGCGTTTTGTGTTTTTTTATTTTATTTATTTGATGCTTGCTTTGCGCGCTGTTTTACTTACCTTCGCCGTCCGTCTGCTGTGTTTTGTATGTTTCGCTGCATTTTGCATTTCGGCGAGCGCGCGCGAGAAACGTTTTGTAAGCGCGTATATATGTATATATTGTGTGTGCATGTGTTTGTATGTATGTATATGTATTTGTTTTGTTTGTATTTTGTTTATTTAAATAGCATTTTATTGTTTATATAACATAAAACAAAATTCTGTTGCCCAAAAGCATTCACGTGTGTTTCCCTCTCTCTCTTTTTCTGAGTGTGTTTGTGCAGAAAAAAGTTGGCCATGCAAATGTTTCGAGATGTCATTTGAGTCCAAAAAAGCCGAAGTTTATTCGGCTATCGGCTTTTCGATAAACCCGGCCGGCATCGAAAATAAAATAACAAGCTTGTGTTTACATTTCGATTTATATCGATGTTAAATAAGACATTTTTTTTTTCTTAACTTTTATTTGGAATGAGACTGATTTTAATATTGTGTTTACTTGTGGTTTCAAAGTTTCCCCGAACAAAATAGCAACACCCACATCAACAAACACAGATTAAATACAAAATACTGTTAACAAAAGGGAGAAAGACGAAGCTGCAGCAGCAAAATCACTTCCAACAAACAAGCAACCGCAGCAAAAAGTGTCTGAATCTAAAAAAATAGTAAAATAAAACACTAAGAAGAAGAAACAGCAACAGCTGCAGCGTGTCTGTGTGTGTGTGTGTGTGTTGTGTTTAAAAGAAAATTGCCATAGAAAATATGAAGCAAATTTAAGCGTTTTGTGTGGTTTTTTTATTTTTATTTATTTGACGCTTGCTTTGCGCGTTGTTTTACCTTCGCCGTCCGTCTGCTGTGTTTTGTATGTTTCGCTGCATTTTGCATTTCGGCGAGCGCGCGAGAAACGATTCGTAAGCGCGTATATATGTATATATTGTGTGTGCATTTGTTTGTATATATATATGTGTATTTGTTGTGTTTGTATTTTGTTTATTTAAATAGCATTTTATTGTTTATATAGCAAAACAAAATTATGTTTGCCCAAAAGCATTCACGTGTGTTTCTCTCTCTTTTTCTGAGTGTTTGTGTGCAGAACAAAGTTGGCCATGCAAATGTTTCGAGATGTCATTTGAGTCCAAAAGAGCCGAAGTTTATTCTGCTTCAGCTTTTCAATAAATCCGGCCGGCATCGAAGAAAAAAAAAAACGCTTGTGTTTACATTTCTGTTTGTGTACATCTATATCGATGTTAAATGAGACATCATTTTTTTTCTTAACTTTTTTTGGAATGAGACTGATTTTAATATTGTGTTTACTTGTGTGTTTTGCAGTTTCCCCGACCAAAATAGCAACACCAATATCAACAAACACAAATTAAATACAAAATACTGTTAACAAAAGGAAGAAAGACGAAGCTGCAGCAGCAAAATCACTTCCAACAAACAAGCAACAGCAGCAAAAACGTAAGAAGCAACTTAAATTAAAGGCAACTTATCAACAATATCTGCTGGACATCCGGAGAAAGCCGCCGCGCCAAGACACCGGCAAGTGGTGGTAAGTCTAGGGGGATAAGGATATATATATATATATATAATATGTAGATCGCTGCATTTTGCATTTCGGCGAGCGCGAGAAACGATTCGTATATATATATATATTGTGTGTGCATGTGTTTGTATGTATGTATGTGTATTTGTTTTGTTTGTATTTTGTTTATTTATATAGCATCTTATTGTTTATATAACATAAAACAATATTCTGTTTGCCCAAAAGCATTCACGGGTGTTTCTCTCTTTTTCTGAGTGTGTGTGTGCAGAACAAAGTTGACCATGCAAATGTTTCGAGATGTCATTTTAGTCCAAAAAAGCCGAAGTTTATTTTGCTTGAGCTTTTCAACAAATCCAGCCGGCATCAAAAAAAAAAATATATAAATAACAAGCTTGTGTTTACATTTCTGTTTGTGTACATCTATATCGATGTTAAATGAGACATCATTTTTTTTTTCTCAACCTTATCTGAAATAAGACTGATTTTAATATTGTGTTTTCTTGTGTGTTTTGCAGTTTCCCCGACCAAAATAGCAACACCAACATTAACAAACACAAAATACTGTTAACAAAGGGGAGAAAGACGAAGCTGAAGCTGCAAAATCACTACCAACAAACAAGCAACAGCAGCAAAAAGTGTCTGAATCCAAAAAAATAAATAAATATTTATAAAAAAAAGCCAAATGAACTGATAAATTGCAAGTGAAAGAAAAACGTAAGCAATTTAAATTAAAGGCAACTTATCAACAATATCTGCTGGACATCTGGAGAAAGCCGCCGCGCCACGACACCGGCAAGTGGTGGTAAGTCAAGGGGGATAAGGATATAATTATATAAAATATGTAGATACATATTTTAATACGTTTCTTATTTACAGTTGACAACAATTTACTGAGCATGCAACGGACACAAAAGCCACCAACAGAAGCCGTCGACGAAGTAGCAGCAACATTCGTTGTTGGTACCAGCAACACCAGCAGCAGCAACAGCAACAGTAGCAGTAGTTGCAGTTGCATCAGCAGCAACAGCAGCAGCAGCAACAGCAGCCGGCATCCGTGGCTGCTCTGAGTAGCGGGGCATACAACAAACAAGGACGCGTGAGAAGGACGAGACGGCCCCGGGCGTGTATGCGGCGTTGTTGTTGTTGTGGTTGTGGTGTGGTGTGTGCGTCGGCCGTCTCAGTCAATTTGTTTTTGGAAACCAGCATTAGCAGCAGCAGCAACAGCAGAAAGAAAACATAGCTGACATACATATATATATATATTATATACATCAATAGTAATATAGTATATATATATATATATATATATATATATATATATTATATACATAAATAGTGATATATATACTATATAAAACTACAAAAACATAATGTCATCCAACGATCCGCCGCCACGTTATGAGCCCGTTGTGGAGCCAATCAATGGCATTGTCCAGCCTCCGGTTGTGCCGCCACATGATCGACCGGGACGTAATACGAATCAATTGCAATATATCATCAAAACGGTCATGAAATTCTTATGGAAGCATCATTTCTCTTGGCCATTCCAACAGCCAGTCGATGCGAAAAAGTTAAACCTGCCAGACTATCATAAAATCATCAAACAGCCGATGGATTTAGGAACAATAAAGAAGAGGCTGGAAAACAATTATTATTGGTCCGCCAAGGAGGCTGTGAACGATATAAACACAATGTTCACCAATTGTTCTGTGTACAATAAGCCCGGCGAGGATGTTGTCGTTATGGCCAATGCGCTCGAGAAGGTCTATGTGCAGAAAATCGAAGGTATGCCCAAGGAGGAGGTCGAACTGGAGCCGGTCACGGCCAAGGGTGGCAAAAAGAAACCACAACGCGCGCCGACCATCCCAAAAGGTGCAGCATCTGCAGCAGCAGCAGCAGCGGCGGCATCTGCGGCAGCCAACCAAAGCACGAGCATAACGACGGCAGCCAGCAGCAGCAGCGGTGCCGGCGGCGGCAGCAGCAGCAGTAATAATAATGCGACATCTGCGACAGGCGCCCAATCGGTGAGTGCAACAACGACAACAACAACAACAACTGGGAAAGCATCGCAATCCACTTCCTCCGCACAGCAGTTGGCGGCGGCAGCGTCGTCATCAGGATCATTGGGCGGTCTGGGGCAGCAGTCGTCGTCGTCGGGGGGAAACGCCTCACGTCCCGTTTCGGCGATGGGCGGCACGGTTTCATCAACGGGCGGAGGCGGGGGCGGAGGCATTAGCACAATGGCAATGGCAGCGGCAAAAGCAGCGGCAGTAGCAGCAGCGGCGAACGGACCAACGGCCGCCCTAAATGCAGCGATGAACAGCTTATTGAATCCCGCGGATAGCGCCAATTATGCGGCCAGCATGCAACAGCAGCAGGCGGCGCTGGCCAACAGCAACAATAATAGCAACAGCAGCAACTCGCTGCTGGACGGCAACAATTCCTCCTCAGCAGCATCCGCGGCAGTAGCGGTTGCAGCAGCAGCGGCGGCAGCCCAAGCTCAGGCAGCAGCGGCAGCAGCAGCAGCATTAGATGGCAGTGGTGGTGCCGCCGCAATGGCAACATCAAATGTTGCGGCTGCGGCAGCTGTGCAGGCATATGTGAATAGTACGGGTGTCGTTGATGCTGTACTGCCGCCCCAGCAACCGGCCAAAATGAAGAAGGGCGTCAAACGGAAGGCAGACACGACGACGCCAACGGCGAATGCATTTGAATCGCCCTACGGCGCCATGGAGGCCAAGGTGGCCAAAATAGCGACGAGGCGGGAGTCGAATCGTCAGGTAATTGGCAAGAAGGTAAGAGGCAAATCTGGCGCACACGTTTCTCCTCACTCACCTAATCCTCCAACCATTAATTAACATATAACCAAAAATCAGTTGAGTGGTTCGTCTTTTTATTTTATCGCATGTGTGTCTATACATATAAACCTCCTAAGGATTGGAACTCTACATAAATAATATATTATTATTTAGATTTTTTTTATTCATTATTGTCCGAATTACGCCTGGGAAATGCCGATTGACAGCATCTTGTCTTTGCGTGTGAAAGCTGACACTTGATTTTCAATGTTATTTGTTTCGGCTCCTTCGATATATCCTTTTGCAGGGTCGGATAGCTTAACATTTAATTAGTTTAGTGACTTTCGCAGACTTTAACTTTTTAAAAAGATGTATTTTAAAAATGAATGGGGCCCAATTAACCGTCCTTCGAGATCGAACATTTCTTGTCATCAGTTATTTTAAGATTTTCATAATGATAACTGTTTTCGGGTTGATCACCATCTCAAAAGCTGTATGCTCCATGATTGCTCAGGCTAGACAAATCAAAGGTTGTGAATTATCTGCAAGAAAATCAGTTCAAGCACAATTTTACCAAGAAATGTTTGGGTGGAGACTCGATCGGGAGAACGACAAATTCCATAACTAGGAAAGAGACCTTTAAAGTCCTTATCATTATAAACAATTCACATAACATTTTCTAGCTAAGGTAAGACTTGTGCTCATGAGAGAAGCAACTTCGTTGATTCTTTGAGATATTCCAACCGGTTTGAAAACTCGACTATTAAATTATAATATAACTGATTGTTGAAATTTTGTGATTTGGTTTGTATGCTGCTTGCAGTTATAGTTTGATGAGTTCCACATTTCACACAAAAATACACACACACGACCCCTACACAAACACACAAATTCACACAACCACATGAACACCAACAAAAAAAGTTACACATATTAACTCATGTATTTAAACGTTGCCTTTGCCTTTTACACTATGCGTACAATATTAGAGCTGAGAACAATCGATAGTCGGTGACAAACTTAATTAATCGAAATGCAATGGATTTTTAAAGTAAAACGAATTTTATTATTATCTGATTAGTTATCGGTCGATGTCAGTTTGTTATACATCTCGCAATTTAAAGAAAAAGATACATTTGCTTTGAATATTTTGTGCTCATTTAGAATGCTGGATAAGCGATTGTAGTTCAGCTCCAAATATTTAAAATTAAATAAAAACATAAATGAGTATATAAATTTAAAAAAGAAAAACAAACATCGTTGTTAAACGCCTAATATTATTGTACATTGAATTTAATTTGAATGCTTTCTAATCCATTGTCGCTTTGTTTTATTCTTCTCTTCATTTTTTAATCTATTTTCTTTCTAATCGTTTTCATCATCATCATCGTTGTCATCATCTAATAATAATCACAAAAACGAATCGTTATCGATAACCGATATTCGATACATCGATGATTTGAATGAAAACGAACACAGGATCTTACATTCCAGGGCTCGGGCGGGTATCCGATGTCACCATTGAGTGGCACTGGTGTACCTGGTCTCGTTGCCGGCCCCAGCAGTGTTGGCGGCTCCGTAGCCAAATCAAAGGAGAAACTATCGGATTCACTGAAGTCATGCAACGAGATACTCAAAGAGCTCTTCTCAAAGAAACACTCGGGCTGCGCCTGGCCCTTTTACAAGCCGGTTGATGCGGAATTGTTGGGCCTGCACGATTATCATGACATCATCAAGAAACCAATGGACTTGGGAACTGTTAAGCGGAAAATGGACAATCGTGAATATAAGAGCGCGCCAGAGTTTGCCGCTGATGTGCGTTTAATTTTCACAAATTGTTATAAATATAATCCACCAGATCATGATGTTGTTGCAATGGGACGTAAATTACAGGATGTATTCGAGATGCGCTACGCCAATATACCCGATGAGACAGTAGCGAATGCTGGCCATCATCATCATGGCTACTCAAGCGTATCCAAGCATGATGCTTCTGATTCATCTAGTGACGATTCGAGTGATACGGAAAATGAATCCAATTCGGACGAGGAGCGCAGTGCCAAGCTAAAATCGCTTGAGTCCAAGCTGCTGGGCCTGCAGGAGGAGATACGTAAACTGGTCGAGGAGGCATCAGCCAAAAAGAAAGCTCGAAAAAAACTGAAGGAGAAGAGAAATAGTCAACTGGGCACAGGGATGGGTGCGTCGGGCGGTGGGAGCGGCTCCGCCGGTGGCGGCAGCCATCATCATCATCATCATTCGCTTGGTGGGTCAGGCAATGCCGGCAACGCATCGCACGGCATTGGCGGCGTCGCCATGACACCAAATGTGGCCACCCTAAATGCCACAAATGCAGCCAGTGCCAATCTGAGCGCCCTGCTCAGTGGTTCGCTGGTGAATGCCGGTGGCGTTGGCGTCGCTGGTGGCGTTTCAAGTGGTGTACCCGGTGCGGCGACAATGCAGCAAGTTCACGAAATGGCGCTGGCCATGAGCCAGTTGACGGGTGGAGCGGGCGCTGGCGCTGGAGCCGGTGTCGGAGGAGGAGCGGGTGCCGGCGGCTATGCGGGCGTTAATCCTGGCGTGGGCATTTCAGCTGGCGGTGGCAAAGCGCCCGCTAATGCCTTGGCGGGCGCCCTCGCAGCGGGTGCTGCGGCCGGAGCTGGCGGCTCTGGAGGCACCAGCAAAGGTGCTAAAAGCAAGGGACAGCGTGGAGGCAAAGGCAATGCGAACGTCAATGCCGGCGGCAGTGGAGCGGGCTCAGCGGCTGCCAATGCTGCGAATGCAGCGGCTATCGCTGCAAATGCGACAGCGGCTGCCACAACTGGTGGCGGCACTACAAATGCCAAACGCACCAAAAACAACAACAGCAACAATGCCAGCAACGCAGGCGCTGGAGCTGGTGGCGGCGGTGGTGGCGGTGGTGCTGGCGCCAATGCGTCTGGTGCTAGCGGCGGCAGCGGCAGCGCAGTCGGTGCGCGTGGCAGCAGCAAAAAGAGGCCCAACCAGGTGATCAACTTCGACTCCGAGGAGGAGGACACAGCCAAGCCCATGTCCTACGATGAGAAGCGACAGCTATCTCTCGACATTAACAAGTTGCCAGGTGAGACGCGTACGCATCTTCTAATCAACACACCCAGACACACACACACATGCAGAAAGCTTTAGCAGCAAATCTTGAGTTATATTGAACATCGCTTAAGCTAAATTGTACCGATCCATTATTCGAGGCATCGTCTTCCACCTGGAAGCACTTGTTTCTGTTGAATATCGAAGATTTCCCAATTTTGTATATAGGAAAGAGCTGATCGGGCAGTGGTCTGTTTCCGGATAGTAGCCAGTTGCATGAGCTCCTATTATTAACCAGTGTTCGGTATTGGCATGGATCAGTGCTGAGTTCATTAACACATTTAGCTATCCTTCAGTCTACCGAAATATTAGTGTTTTTCAACTATGGTTGCATAGCACGCCAAACCTGGCCCAATTTAAATAGTAAACGCATTACTCTGACTACACTAGGAAGTCATTGTCTATCAAGAGTCGAGTCTAATACAGTTGTAGAACATAGGACCATCCAGAATTGCAAAGTTTATAAATGCAACTGGCTCGTTTACCCCCTGATTCATGCTCATTGATTGATTGCCAAAGAAGTGTAGAGAGTTCCACAGGGTATCACAACGGGCGGGCCCAAAATGGTCGTCCTATGTGTGTCGTCCTTTGTCGGCAACCGTCAAACCTAATCTATATAGTAAAGAAGTAGTAGTTATTGTTAATGCGACGATGAACAAATGAACTGAACTAATTAAATATGTATTATCTCTATCCTCTCTCCTATCTATGACCCGCCCCCAAACCCCGTCGTGTGTGGCGCACAGGTGATAAGCTGGGACGTGTGGTGCACATCATACAGAATCGGGAGCCATCGCTGCGCGACTCGAATCCGGATGAGATAGAGATTGACTTCGAGACGCTGAAGCCGTCGACGCTGCGCGAGCTAGAAAGCTATGTGGCGTCGTGTTTGCGCAAAAAAACACGTAAGCCATATTGTAAGTTTGTAACTAAACCACGAGACCACAACAACAACAACAACCAACAACAAACAAGAACAATAGCAACCAGTACAACAACAACAACAACTAGAAGCAATAATATACAAATTTTTGAAGAAAAAAACCAGCTTTAATTATGCTCCTATATATTGAATGAATGCTGGTGCGCAAACGACAAATTCATTTTTGTTGCTTGTGCCTCTTTTTGTGTTTGTTTGTCAAAATTTTTTAGAAATCGATATTCGATTGAAACGACAAGCAACAACAACAGCAACGAAACAAAAAGAATTTTCCAAATTTTCAATACAAAACGCAAATTACTTTAGTGGTCACATGTTTAGTTAGCTAAACTCTCAAAAAAAAAAAAAAAAAAAAAACCAAAAGAAAATTAATATATATCCTAAGTTTGCTGCTTCATATTTTTTTTTGTTATTTAGTTTTTCTTTTTTGTCTCCAATTATTTGCGCTACTTTTCCGAAAATAAGTTTGAAAATGTGTGATTAACAACAACAAGAAAAGAAGCAGAGTTAACTTTGGGCAGCCGAAGTTGAAATACCCTTGCAGACGTAAAATACAGAAACCATAGAAATCCACTTTAAGAAAAAACAATTAAGAATTTGATTTTTTTTTGTTTTTTTTTTTTTTTTAAATGCAAAAATAGTTACAGTTTGTATGTATTTATGATATATCCGATATCCAAAATCAGCTCAATTTGCAAACACATATTTTTCACATGTCGAAGTAAAATGCTCTGCAAGGGTATTCAGTTGATTGAAATGTTTGTTTTTCAAGTAATGTAGCTTAAACAAGATATTCATAATGATAACATTGCATGCGCTTAGAACTCTTGCATATTTTTTGTGCGTGATTGATTGAATGATTGATGCATCTGACGATTGCTGATCAATTCATCCACCAAAAAGCTCTTCAGTCAGCATGCAACGACTAAAAAAAAAAAAAAAAAAAAAAGACTGTTGCTCCAACTATTTCTTCCTTCTCTCCCTTTCCCATTTTCTGTCACTCTCCCTCTTTCTCTGTCTTTTTGTCTGTTTATTGCTTTGTCAGTTAACTAATTGCTTACAAGCTGTTTAAATATATATATATATATATAATTTCTTTTGCATATATTTTCTGAAATAATGATGCATTTCTCTTGTTACAGATAAAAAGCCTTCTGGGAAATCAAAGGATGAGCAAATGGCGGAAAAGAAACAGGAGCTGGAAAAGCGTTTGCAAGACGTTACCGGCCAACTGGGCGCTAGCAAGAAAACCGCCAAAAAAGGTAAGCTTTATGTAGTTTGTCACACCCTTTTTGGTTTTTTATACCATAAGTATATATATTCTTGATCAGGATCAACAGCCGAGTCGATATAGCCATGCCCGTCTGTCTGTCCGTCCGTCTGTCCGATCTGCGAGACTATAAGAGCTAGCGACAAATTTGGAATATAGGTTCTCGTGTACCAGGCGCAGATCAAGTTTACTTTATTTTATCGATTACTGCCTCAGTTTCTGAATTATCGATACATTTCGATTTTTCGATAGCAATAAATTCCACAATTTAAGAGGCAGAGGTTTCTATTTATTCTTCTATTTATACATAATATGCCTATACATGTTATTGATCAATTGCAAAATTTTTATTAAGATCGGATAAGAAACGCCAAAGTCATGCTAATCAGCGCTACCGTCAATATATTTGTGTATGTATGTCTGTATGTATGTATGTATGCGCACGTGCTTGCAGCCAGCCAGTAAAAATACTAACAATAAATAATTGTTAGTAAAAATACCCTGTAAGAATAAGTAAGAAATACCCTGCAAATCATCTTAAAGGGAAATTTGCCAATAAAACTAGAATATATTAAACAACTGGGTTAAGGGTATATTGTATATATACATATATACATATATGCCCTTTTGCAAGTAACCACTCTGGTTGGGTTGACTTGCAAGTGATACAAGTGTACTTTCCATTATGAACTTTATGTGTGAAATAATATTAATAATAATATTTTAATAATGTTATACTCTTGATTCTGTTGCAGATGAGAACACATCGAGCAAAGTGGAGGCTGTGCAGCCAGCGAATCCTGTTTCGTCCAGTTCAAGTTCCAGCGATTCATCGTCGTCGAGTTCGAGTGATAGCAGTTCGAGTGACTCGAGTGACAGTGAAGCAGGTTAGGACGCCGTTTTGTTTGTTTGTTTGTTTGTATTTTTATATATATATATATATATATATATATATATATATATATATATATATGTATGTATATGTATATCAATAATCCCCCTCACCTTAAAAATTATATATGTATATGTATTTATATATATATATATATTTATTTATATATATCTAAATCTAAATATGAAACAAAATGTTTTTAATGAAAAAAAAATTGAAAAAATGAAAAGCAACAACTCACACAAACATACACATACACACACACATACAGCAGAATAATAGTAACAACAACAACATTATCATAATTAGTGTATTTAATTTTTTTTTTTAATTTATAATTATAAATATTAGTCGAAAAGTCCTGCAAGGGAAAGAATCAGTTGTATGTCCAAAATTCTATGTAAAAAACTTAAGCTCGCTAAAAAAACAACAGTACGAAAAGCAAAAAAACTCACAACCACAACACACACACTTACACATACATACACATCCATATATACACATACATATATACACATACATACATAAACATATAAACACACACATACACACACACACACACCCACCCACCCACAATGGGAATAACTGAACAGAAACTAGCATAAAGATAAATAGATTGAAAAGAGGGAGTGTTGTGCAGTAAGAGAGTAGTTGTAGTAGCTGACAGTGTTGTAAAGAATAGGGAGTATAGAGCGACAACACTACTCGATATATTATAAATTTATATATTAGAGTTATAACCTTAGTAATTTTTTTATACGCATACAATTTATAGGCATACAATTTGTTTATTTTAGTTGATAATTTGCTAAGGTTGCTAAGGATGCTAAGGTTGCTAAGGTCTAGACAAAAAACAAAAATATATAGGAAATAAAAAATTGAATAACAAGCAAGCTTACTTGTACATATATACATACATATACAATGCCAAGTTGCGGATTAGACAGAGATGCGATATAAAGTGAGAGAGAGAGAGAGAGAGAGAGAGAGATAAAGAGAGAGCGAGCGAGCGAGCGAGTAGTTGAGCAGTGCGATAGATGGCGATTTTTTGAGCAGTGTTGTTTTGTTGTTTTTGTTTGTGTAACACCTATCATATTTAATATTTAATAAACACATGTATGCCTGCATACATACATACACATACACCTATTAAATTTGTATACATTTGGAGCGGATTTTTTTACCACCCGTGTGTGTGTGTGTGTTTGTGTGTGCGCGCGAGTGTGTGTGTGTGAGTTTAACAGAAAACGCGCTTGTGTGTGCGTGCGCCCCCCAAAACCCCCTTCAGACTGCCATTTTTGTATAACCCAAAAATTATTTAAATTAACTTTTTTTTGTTTTTTTTTTTTCTCTGATAC
This sequence comes from Drosophila kambysellisi, assembly GCA_035042185.1. NCBI lineage: Eukaryota > Metazoa > Arthropoda > Insecta > Diptera > Drosophilidae > Drosophila > Drosophila kambysellisi. The sequence continues at coordinate 3,444,369 of JAWNLS010000691.1, read as the reverse complement.
CCAGAACAAAGTTCATGACAAAGTGCAATATGCGTTTACTTTCTTTTTAAACATAATTGAAATTTGGGTAACACGAAACGTATTTTTTTTTTTGTGATTTTCTCGTCATACTTTAAATGTAGTTTAAATTTGCAAGAATATAAATAATTTCTAGAGCAATTTTTACCTTGATTTGGCAGCATTTCGAATTTGTTAAACAAATTGTTGCTGCCTTCGGACTATTTTCCAATTTCCATTTCGTGTCGAATACTTTCCTTATTGTGTTTTTGAGGTTATAGCAGAAGTAAATGGCAAGGATAAATAATAGGAAATTCCTCGCAAACACCAAATTTATAATTTATTTCAACTAGACAAAAGACTAACCAACACACACATACGTATTCACACGCACACACATACACACGCACCCACAAACAATTGTAAAATAATAATCGTAAATTATATATATATATATATATACATATATATAAATACTATTTAGATCTAGTAATACGTATATATAAACTTATTATATATGTATATGCATATAGATATTGTCCTTAAGCATTTTCTAGGTATTAAACGAATTGTATTTTTAAATGAAAAACAAAAAAAAACAAAAGAATGAAAACATTGTTTATATATGTATATATACATACGCATATATATATATATGTATATATATATATATATTTATATAGATATGAATATGTATGTGTATATACTTTTGTGTGTGTCTGAACATGCAACAACTCTTTAACGATATATGTATGTATATGGTATACGATATATGCATGATGTATATATCTATAGCTTTATATACATATAGCGACAAGCAACCACAAAACAAAAAAGGAAATTAAAGTTTGAAAAGAAGAAGTTTATATTTAAAAAAAAAAACAAAGAAATAAATCGAAGAGAAAGAAGAAGCGGAAGCTTGCGTTATGTAAGCTCCAATAATTTTTAAGTATATTGAAAAAACAAAACAAATCGAAAACAAAACAAAAAAAGAACATTATTATTATTATATGATTATTATTATTATTATATGATTATTATGAGAATATGCTGAAAAAAATCGTGAAGCAATTGTGTACTGGGGGCAGCCAATCTGAAAAAGAAACTAATGCGAACCAACTACTCTACACTCTACCAATCAACCAACCAACCAACAAATCAAGCAATCAACCAACCAGCAACTAACCAACCAATCAATCAATTAATTAATAAATTTATCTAACAACCCAAAACGAAAAAATAACAACTCGTCAAAATACTTGAAAATTAAAAAAGTTTCATCGATAAATATATATGTATAAAAACAACAAAATCGGAGGAGGGGGAGAGAACAGAGAGTTAGAGGAAAACAATCAAACATCTACACTAATGCATGAGTAATAAGCAATATATATGAAACCATCCAGTAGTGCATACACACACATGCACACACACACACACACACACACACCCACCCACCTACATCCACACACACAAACTCACAGACACACTATTACTACTGACCTCAATCATCATATATTTCTAAAACTTCAATATTTAAATATATGTATATATCGATGTGTATATATATGTATGTATATATATAAATATATATACATATATATATATATTACTATATATATTCAGGGTCAATTCAGCGGACGATGATTCTTGCTGTCTCTGTCTTGCCAACAGCGCGCAGTTCAATCAATCAGTCAATCAATTACGTAATCTAGTCTCCCATCTATTGAAACAGAGCCAATCAAGATGCACACATACCACACACACATTAACACCCACACATATCTACATTCATATGCTAACAGAAAGTGTTTGTTAATATTTTCGAATATCTTTGACTCACATCAATCAAGTGGCAATCAAATTTAATAAGTGTGTCCTTACATTTGTCTATTTCAATCCAAGTTCTTTTATATTCGTTGCTTACTCTGCGACACCACTTTTGAATAATATTTATTGTTGTACTGTTTTAATTGGTAGTTTCTCAAAACACTATGTAAACTATATTCTATATATTATGGATTCTGTTTTGTTACTTATTTTTTTTACATAAAATAATATTTTTTTTTTCAACACGTATCTCTCTCCCTCTCTCTCTTGCTCTCTTAAATGCATACGATAGCAACGCAACGTAGTTTGTTTTTTTTTTTTTTATCTCATTTCAGTCAGGTTTTTGTCATTCACATACACTTGTCCTTCATAGCAGTCAGCTACTGCATACACTCCTCTCCTACACACACATACACACACACACAAACACATACCTACTCAAACATACATACTCGCAAAAAAAGAACAAACAATTAATCGGACAGACGTTAAAAGAAGACGAAGAGGAAAAAGAATGCAAAATAAATGATGTCTGCATACACACATCCATACATAGTTTTTTATATATCGCATAAATATTTCAAAATGATAAAACCCGAATACAAATAGAGTAAAAATATGCAACGAAATAATATCAAGTGCAACAAAAAAAAAAAAATAAATAAAAATAAAGAAAGAAAACACACACATACACACACAAAACGCAATTCATATGTGCATTATTAAATTAATAGAAATAGCAATTAAAAAACAAATACAAATAGACTACACGCAAAGGAAAAAGAAGACAAAAATACAATAAATACAAAAATAAATGAAAAACAATTGAAATTTATATTAAAATACACTTGCAGACAATGTGTAAAAACAAAGTATATATATATATATATATATATATGTATATATAAAAAAACAAAATAACCGAAAAAGGCAACCACAACACAGAACAGCAATTATTCAACGATTAGCGAAAACGTAAATTAATAAATATGTAAAGAATTGAATTAAATAAGATGAGCAAAAAATTAGAAGGATGAAAGTGTTGGACAGAGAGGAGGGGAGGGTGTGGAGGATGTGGCATAGGGGTGGGTAAATAAGTAGCTAGATAGGTAACAAACGAAACACAAGGACCTTTTTTTACTTAACAAACACATTCACACACCCACACTGACGCATACACATACGTACTGGGAGCATATTTTGTGTGCTATTTTGTATATTGTTGCCCACTGTGCACTGCTTCGTTTCGTGTTTATTGTTTGGGCTGCAAGCAGTGCAGAGTTTTCCTTGTCCGTTGTGGGCAAGCAACACTATGGAATGAAACGGTGATAACACACACATTGCAGTGTCTCAAGGCTTATTTGGAGCAGTGTCAAGCAACTTTAAACAAGGAAACAAACGCAAAATGTTGATGTGCCAATTTGTTTCATGTCTGAAAAAGAAACGTTAGTTGTTATTAAAATATTAATAAATTGATTAAAATTAGTCAAAAACTGAAATCATCCAAAATACATGTCCATGCTTATTTGGAACAGTCTTAAAAAATTAACATATTTGGCGTATAAAAGCTTAAATGAGGAAGTTAATACTTAGTATGATATCCTTTAGCCTTAACAACTTCCCTTAACATATTATTCATGGAAGATACCAGCTACCGGGTAGTTTCTGGGCTGGTCTTGCTCCGCTCACCCAGCAGAGCATCTTTGAGATCATGTTTGCTGGATGTGCTTTGATTTCGGATTTTATTTTCCAGGCGAGCCCGCAAATTTTCAATAAAATTTAAATCTGGGGAGACTTGGCCGGTGGAATTATCATGTGGGGCAGTTCCAGATAAGCCAGGACTGTACTATTGTCCTGTTGCCTTTAAGTTTTTGGGATTCAGCCCCGTATTGGACTGTCGCCACACATAATTCTTCAAATATGACTGTGTTCCAGAACTTCAAATCCCTTGTCCAAGTGGATTTTGGCGAACGTCATCCTAGACCCTTTATTTCTTGCGCTTATAAATGTATAAATGTAACTGTTCCAAATAGCCTTAGCCATAAATTGAGGTACTCTGTTTTTACATAACCCGACCTAGCTGGTGGGGGAAACCCCAGTTTATTAGGGTCATATATTGATTGCCATCGGTCTCTGGAGTTTTTGAAAAATAATGTATAATTAGTTTATGGCAGGCAATTAAAATTTTTGCTTGACACTGCTCCAAATAAGCCTTGAGTCACAGTATATATACACACACACACACACACACACACACAAAGAAACACACACACACAAACAGAAACACACATGTATGTTATGTTTTATGTGCTTGTCGGTCATCCTGTTAATTTCTCTTTTTTCTTTGAATGTTTTCCATATCTCAATTGACAAAACAAAAGTTATGTGAAACTCTTCCAATTTGAAATGTATCTGAAGGCAATTTCGAACTAACATTTAGTGAAACAAGTACAGATACACACACACACGTACACACACACACACACAGAGTCACACATACACACTCAGCTACAGCTACAACTTGCAGTAAAATTACTTAAAAGACTTTGAGATGTTAACTCATAAGTTAGTTATCTAGTTACATATGCATATTTGCAACTTGTAGGTTATCAGGAAGAGACTTCAAATGATATGTACAAATATATGTATAAATATATATATTTATACTTAATCAAGCAATAATACTTTAACAAACAAAATGGAAACAACAAACACCAACAACAACAACAAAAACAAAAACGAAAGATAGAGATAGAATATAGGAGGTAATGAAATTAACGCCAACAACGTTGTATATATATATATATATATATAAAATTGAAAACAACAAATAATAATAATATACATATATACAGATGGCAGACCGCACAGACAGACAGACTGGAACCAAAAAGAATAATAAGAAGAAGAAACAAAAAATTTATATATTGATATTACTTGTAAAGGAATGGAACGAAAATCAACCCAAGTCAAGTTTTAGCATGAAGTTTGTTTTTGGCTTCATGCATACACATACATACAGTAGTCTATATACATATATATATATGTATATATATATATATATAGTGTGTGTGTGTGTGTGTGTGTGTGTGTATATGTGCGTGTACGCATACATACATGCAAATAGAAAAAAGGTATATTTGAAAACAAATAATTAAATGTATTTTGAAAAGCATTTTTTTATTTATTTTTCGGCTGTCGGTTTTCCCCTTTACACATTGTTTGCACGTTTTTTCAAAAAAAAAAAAAAAAAAAAAAAAAAAAACCAAGAAAAAAAGAGTAAAATGAAAACGCAAAAATATAGAAATGATTAAAACGTAAAAAACAAATTGCATTAAATAAATTTAAATATATACATTTTTAATATTAAACTAAATAAACAGCAAGAAGACGAAGAAAACAAAACAAAAATACAACAAAAACAATAATAATATAAATACATTATATAAACATTCAACAAGAACAACATCATGTTTCAACATTATTTTTAACACAACACAACAAATTAACGTTAACAAAAAAAAAATACATTTAATGATTTTTTTTTCGAGCGTGTGCTTTGTAATTTGCTGTTAGATAACCACATACATACACTCACAGACATACAGACACACATACACATACACACACACACACACACACTCTCATATACACAATCAGAAAATTGTCGAAAATCGTTGTATGCTTTTTTAAGAATTCTTTTTGTATTGTTTTAAAACTCACTTTTGCTGTTAGTTAAATTAAAGAAAACAAAAATAAAATAAAAGTCACAATAACAATATTATTCCCAACAAAACATTGCCGAAAAAATGCGCAAACAATTTTGTAATTGAACAATTTTTTTACTTTTCAAAACTTTTGGTTTCGTCTAATCTTCCCCCGCTAAATAAGAGAATATCCAATACAACAAAATTAAGAGTAATGGGAGAATGACTTTTATTTCGTTTACTCTTTGGATATTTTCTAGTAACGTCACTATATACATAAAAAGAAAATATATATATATATCTGTCATACATATGTATATAACTGTTTTTTCGTTATTCCTTATGTAAGCCACATTTTGGTTTTAAAAATAGTTACAAAGAATACTGAAAAAACAACAAATGTATATATATATATATATATATACATATGCTTAAAAGAGAAGTGAGAAAAAAACCAAAACAACAACTTAAGCACACACACACAAACCCACATACACATGTAAACACGCTCAAAGTCTTGTAAAAATAAAAAAAAAAAAAATATATAAAAAAATTGCATTTTTGGTTTCAAGCAGAAAAAGAGCAGCAAAAATGGCTACATTTTGTTGACGCTCTAACACACAAACACACATACTTATATATATATATATAAACACACACACACACACACTTGAATAAAGCCAATTTATAAAAATAAATATAAAATAACATAAAATCAAATCAAATAAAATAGTGAAAATCTTAGCTAAAGCCAACCGCAATGATTATGGCAGGAAATTTACATTAAAAAACAAAAACAAAAACAAAAACATGCGCACACACACACACACACACACAGACACATACACATTCACACAGACAGAGAGACAGACATACACTACGGCGTACACACACTTAGCATAAGGACGCATTATACATAAATTACATATGAAGATAAAACACACACACACACACACAGACACAATAACCATTATACCTATATCTAAAAATATTTATAGTAAAATAATATTTAATATTAAAGAGCAGCTGCTAAAAAAAACTGCAAAAATAACAGAAAAAACAAACACATAATTAGTTTAAGAGAAAAAAAAAAAAAAAGAAAGAAGCAAAATGCAGCGCAACAACAACAACTAAAATGAAAACAAAGGCAATTCAACAACAACACCAACAACAAAGAAAACGTTTATTAAAAAGAAAAAAAAAATAACAACAACTGTGTTTCTCCATTTTCTCTATGAACAATTTGTTTTTATGTTTGTGGACTCATTTTTTTTTCCGTTAACAAATTTGTGTTTTTACAGAAGATACCTAAAGAAAAACTCAAAAATAAATCAATAAATCAATGAAAAAAATATATATGTCTGATACACATATATCGATCGAATAACAGACAAAAAGTTGGTTGGTTCCCCAATTGTGTGTAAAAAAAAAAAAAAAAAAAAAAAAATTTACCTCGCAGACTTCCAGTTTTTCTTACTTCCTTCCAGCGTTTAGGCAAAATAAATACAATAACAAAAAGTAAGGGAGAAAATGTCAGAAAGCGAGAGACAGAGAGAGAGAAAGAGAGAGACAGTGAGAGAGAGAGAGAGAGAGAGAGAAGAGAAGAGAGAGAGTGGAAGAGGTAATGGTAGATGAAAAGTGTAAAACAAATGAAAATGTTATCAGGAAAATCTACCGCGCGAATCCCTCCTCCGCCCCACCCCGTACCACAATTGCTTCACATTGGTTTCAGCGTTCGACAATTGTATCTCGAGGTATTTTTGATTCGTAAAACCTACACACACTTCTATATATTTATAACAACTATATATCCTCTATATGTACATAATATAAGTGCACATCAAATTCAAACTCAAATTAATCCATTCTACGCCCCAACCACCCACCAACCCACCCAACCATCCATTTTTTAGTGTTCCATTTTATATTTTTTGTTTTCACGCTCAACTTTTCTCACCTTTCTCTTAATATGTGTTTTTTGGTTCATTTTTCTGCTTTGTCTTTTTTTTTTTAGTTTTTGTGTGTTTTTTATCCCCCCCCCTCACTTCAAAAACAATCAAAATAATAATTCGAAAAAGTTTCACTAATGTATAATTTTTTGCAATTTCCGACAAATTACAGGCGATGGGGACGATCGGCCACCACGCAAGAAAAAAACACGAATTGATTCAAATGGAAGCAATGTGAGTAATTTGAGTAATTAAAAAAACAAAAAAAAAATATATATTTTAATGGACACAGAAACGTTAAAACGTTAAACTGCATTTGTTGAAAATGTACATTTGCTAAATATAGTTGCTTAACTATTTTACTAATTTTACTCAAAATTTAGAATACTTAGATTCAGGAATGGCTGAATCGAGCACAGGCAAATCAACCGCGCTTCTAAGAAACTATTTATTTTCGCACAAGTACCGCTCAGATATCAAGTATCCTGTGCGATCCTTGTAGCTCTCGGATATATCCAATCAATCCAATCATTATTTGTAAAGCAAATGTTACATTTTCCTCAATTGTGTGGAAATATATAGAAAATATAATAAAGATATGGGGGCAGATCGTGCCGCAGCTATCGTGTATTGCATTTGGCATGTTGTGTGCTGTTCTTTGTGGCAATGTTATTTGGCTTAAACAAGAATAATTAATAATAATTATCAGCAGTGAATTTCATATGATTATTAATTGAAAACATTACAATATTTTAATAATACATTATTTTTATTTTCATTTAACCTTTGTGCGTTTCCACCCGCCTCTCTTTCTCTCAATGCGTGTGTGTGTGTGTGTGTTGGTTGTGCGTTGCTTTGTGTTGAATATATTGCAGGTAAATAATAATACCAGCCTGGTTAGCAACTTGCTGCTCAACAATCTGTCAACCGGCGTCGCCATAACGCCATCGGTGCAGCAACACATGCAAATGCTGGACCAAGTGGAACAGATGCTCTCCTCAACGGTGGGGAACACGGTCGCATCGCAAATGTGTGAGTAACCACCAGCAACAGTGGACAGATATGTCTATGTATACCCCACTTGCAGCAGTAATAATTTGGAATGATCGACGACGAGATACCCTTGAACACCCAACCCCCAAACCCGGCTAGGTAGGAAATAACAAAATGTGCGCTCCTCTTTCGATCTTTATGAGATTTATCTAGTGGATCCATAATATGCTATCGGAAATTTCGATATACATCGGTCAGTTGTCGATAAAATGAAATAAACTTAGGGGAATTAGATTGCAAACAGACTATTTAAATGAGGGAGGAGCACTTCATTTATGGGTACGGAATGTCTCGTCCAAGAAAGAATAAACCAATCGAACACTCTGCAAATGGGGCATATAAATATATACATATTAACATTTATATATATATATATATATATAACAGTAAATATATATATATATATAATTATACCTGTGTATAACTGATTTTTGTGACTAATCTGTTTTTATTTTTCGGCTGTTCCTCCTGCTCCTGCGCCTGCTCCTGTTCCTGTCTTGCTGTACCGTCACATGTGTGTGTGTGTGTGTGTGTGTGTCGTTGGTTGTGTGTCGTCCAGCTAACCTTTTGGGCAATGCGAATCCTATGGCTGCGGCAGCTGTGCTGAATAACAACAACAATAAGACGGGTAGCAGTTATGTTGGCGTTGGTGGCGGTGTCGCCGCAAACAACAGTATGCTGCAAGTTGCTGGCCACCATAAGAATGGTGTGCAAACGGGTGCAATCATTGGCACGGGTGCTGCTGCTGGATCGGGTGTGAGCAGCGAGCAGCAGCAGCTGTTGGGCAGTAATGCTGGCAAGACGACGCATGGCTATGTCGGTACGGCGGCAGGTGGCATACGTGTTGCCAGCAATCTGCACAAGCAGCAGCAGCAGCAGCACCAGCAGCCGGATGGTGGGATCGGATTGAATGATCCTCATGCGGCGCTGGCAGCTGCTCTCGCATCCAGCGGCGGCGGCGGCGGTGGTGTTGCCAGCAACAATAACAATACAAACAGCAGCAACAATAACAATAATGATGCACTAGCAACAGGCCTAAAGCAAATTCCACAATTCGATGATCCCGTGGAGCAGTCGCTGGCCTCATTGGAGTTCAGCGCCTCCTCCACGGGCAAAACATCAAATCCATCATCAGCACTGAAGGATCCCTTTTATATGGCACATCGGCAGCAGCAGCAGCTTATGCAGATGCAGCAGCAGCAGAACCCAGGCAATCAGCAACAGTTTGGCATGCAACAACAACCACAACAACAGCAACAACAACAGCAGCAACAGCAGCAACAGCAGCAGCAGCAGCAGCACATGGACTACGTGACGGAGCTGCTGTCGAAGAGCCTGGAGAATGTGACTGGAATGAATGGCAATCATTTGCTTAATAATACCATCTTCAATATGGACATTGCTAACGCTGCCTATCAACCGAAACAGCAGCAGCCGCATCAGCAACAACAACAGCAGCAGCAGCAACAACAACAACAGCAACAGTCGCACAATAATGGCTATAATGTGAATGATTTCAGTGGCATGCCCGTCTTTGATAATCTCAATATGACATTACCCTCGCTGCAGGATCATGTGATGATGATGGGCAGCAATACAGGCGGCGGCGGCGGCGGCGGCAAGCATAAAGATGCCGAACACCAGCAGCAACAGCTGCAGCAGCAATTGCAGCAACAACAATTGCAGCCACAGCCCCAACAGCATCACCATCATCATCAACAACAACAACAACAACAGCAGCAGCAGCAACAACATCATCACCAACAACAGCTGTTGCAACAACAGCAGCAAGCGGCTGCAAATAAAATGCTAATCATACCCAAACCCATCGAGTCAATGATGCCCAGTCCGCCCGACAAGCAACTGTTGCAGCAACACCAGCAGCAGCAGCAACAGCAACAGCATCAACACCATCAGCAGCATCAACATCAGCAGCAACACCAGCAACAGCAGCACCAGCAGCAACATCATAATCAAAAAGTGCTGCCACCGCAACAGTCACCGTCCGATTTGAAGCTGCATCTCGGCCACACGTCGCATGCCGGCTATCAGGTGTTCAAGACTGCCGTCGAGCAGAATCTGAAGAATGCCAGCTCTTGGTCATCGCTGGCATCCGCCAGTTCGCCGCAGAATACGGCGACAACATCGAGTAAGGCCAAGCCGGCAATGGACTCGTTTCAGCAATTCCGCAACAAAGCCAAAGAACGCGATCGCCTCAAGCTGCTCGAGGCGGCCGAGAAGGAGAAGAAGCATCAAAAGGAGGCAGCTGAAAAGGAGCAGCAACAGCAGCGCAAGCATCACAAATCCAACTCCTCCTCATCATCGTCGTCGTCTGCAGCAGCTGTTGCTGCGGCTGCGGCTGCTGCGGCAAATACTGCTGCAAGTAACGCTGCTGCCAATCAAGCAGCTGCTGCTGCTGCTGCCGCCGCCGCCGCCACAGCAGCAGCAGCAGCAGCAGCCACTGCAACCAGCAATGTCTCAAGCTCAGCGAACAACAACAACAGTATCGTTGGGGCACAGCAGCAACAGCAGTCGTCAACATTGGGCGGCAGTAGCAGTGGCGAACGCGGCGGCGGCGGCGGTGGCGGCGGCGGTAGCAGCAGCAGCAGTGGCGCCACAGATGCCTCACGCATCGGCAGCGGCAATAGCAGCAATTCTATCAATAGCAACGGACCCGGCAGTGCTGGCAGTGTTGGCAGCGGTGGCACTGTTGCTGCTGTTGCCGGCGGCAGCGCCAATAGTGGCGGCAGCAACAGCGGCGGCAACAATCCATTAATGGGCCTTGTCGGCATCGGCGGCGGCAGCAATAGCAACAGCGGTGGCGGCAATGGTGGCGGCAGCAACAGCAGCAACATCAGCTTGGGTGCTGCCATTGCCAGTCTAGGCGCTGCGGCGGCCAGCAATCTGGTTGGCGGTAATAGCAACAGCCAAGGCGGCAGCAGCAGCTGCGGCGGCATTTCAAGTGTGGCCACAGCTGGCAGCACCGCCTCCGGCAATGGGCATCAGTCGAGCAGCAGTGGACAGTCCCAGCAGCAACAGCAGCAACAACAACAGCAGCAACAGCAACAGCATCAGCATTCTTCAGCAGCGGCAGCAGCTGCATCGGCGACAGCAGCAGCTGCAGCAGCAGCAGCCGCTGCGCAGGCATCAGCAGCGGTAAATGCTCTGGCGCTGACTGCCTCGCCATTGGGCGCCATGGAAAGCGGACGGTGAGTAAAATCTGAAAATCCGAGTCAAAACTGACACAAGTTGCACTTGTTAATAACGATGAATGCCTTTTATTAACATTGCAGGAAAAGTGTGCACGATGCTCAGCCACAAATATCACGAATGGATGACATCAAGGCGTCGCCGGGTCAGGGCCAAAATTCGCCGGCACAGCAATCGCCGCAGGATCGCGCGGCTGCCAAGCGTGCGGAGCAACGACGTGCGGAACAAGAGAGACGCAGACGCGAGGCGGTAAATATTGATATTCAAATATTCAAATATTCATATTCATTTAATGACTTGACTCGAAAATCTTTATGCAGATGGCTGGCCAAATTGACATGAACATGCAGAGTGATCTTATGGCTGCCTTTGAGGAGACACTGTAGGTAACGGCCACGGCGGCAATGTCGTCCTCCCACAAACACAAATCCAAATCCAAATCTAGATCAACCAGCGTTGCCAGCAAGTCGTCGCACTCACAGAAACGGCGATCGCATAGCAGAAAACATCGCGATGAGGAGCCGCACCGAAAGCATCGTGATGAACATCGCGATGAACACCGTGATGAACATCGTGATGAACATCGCGATGAACAGCAGCACAGAAAGCATCGTGATGAACATCAGCGCAGAAAACATCGCGATGAACACCGGCAGCAACAAAAGCATCACGATCCACACCAACAACAGAAAAAGCATAGCGATGAATCACAACAACAACAACAACAAGAGCAAGAAAAGCAAAGCGATGAACAACAAAAACAACAACAACACCAAGAAAAGCATCGCGAAAAACATGCACAAAAAAAGCATCGCGACGAACAACAACAACAGGAAAAGCATCGCGAAGGACACACGCAGAAAAAGCAACGCGATGAAAAGCCGCATAAAAAAGAACGCGATGAAAAGCCGCATAAGCAAGTTCGCGATGAAAAGGCGCCTAGAAAAGTGCGTGATGAAAAGTCGCATAGAAAGCATCGCGATGAGCCACAACATAGAGAAAAACAACACCAACAACAAAAACCGACAGAAGCAACAACAACAACAGCAAAACCAACAACTACAAGAAAACGACGATGAGCGGTGACAACAGCTTGGCAAGGTGGCTGGCTGGCAATACAACAACAACAACAACAACAACAACTAAATACAATAATATTTATAACACCTATTAGACGATCGACAACAGCAACAACAAACATCAACAACAAAACAACGACAACAATTGTAAAACATAAGCAATGTTCTAAGTAATTACGATTACAATTACGATTACAATTAGTAACTACATTTACTACATACATAGGAATACATATGTACGTACATGCAATTAGAGAGTATACATATATATATATATATATATATATATACACAAAGACATACATAAATTGCATATGTATGCATGTAACGTATTATGCATAGGGTATAGCACACACACAAACACACACACAAACACACACACACAAACACACACACAAACACACACACATATATATATATATATATAGACAGACAACCAACACTTACTTTTAAAAGGCAAATTTCCTTTGAATACATATATATATATATAATGTACAATTTTTTTTTTTTATTCATTAAATAAAATAAAAATAATTATAATTGATTTAAATATATTGTAACACTGATTATTGATTTGTAGCCGATAAGCTTAGATTTAAAAGAATCTTTTTTTTCTTTTTTGTATACATTCGTTAACTAATTTAAAGTCATAAGAACATACAACAACAACAACAACAACAAGAACAGAAGAATTCAATTATATTCTACTTATAAAATAATTTTGCAGTCGACTGCAATCCCTCCCCCACCCTCCCCCTGCCCCTATCACTCACCACTTGTAATTTATATATGCAAAAACACACACACACAGACAGACACACACATATATATTTAATTAAATGTACATTTAGTTTTTAAGTAGCAACGAAATTTTTACGTGACGCGCCCAATTACAAAGAAAACAACAAACAAACGAAAGAAAGAGAATCATTTTCGGCACACCGAATAAAATATACCCTTGTAGAATGGCACCGACAACTGCTCACATCTAAACCGTCCGATAGTTCATATATGGCAGCTATATGAAATATTAATTCTTTATTCAAACCGCCAACAGCCTCCAACATTGCCTGCTGCTGAGAGATGCACAACAAAACGAAGTCTCCTCATGAATAATCTCTGCAAGGGTATAAGACAAGAAAACGTGGATAAGAAAATTATTTAATTATTTAGTGGTGTGTGTGTGTGTGTGTGTGAGTGTGTGTATGTGTGTGTGTGTGTATGTGTGTGCTTAAGTTTTAACAATTTGTAAAAAGAAAACGGAACATCACAAGACAAACAAACAAAAACCAAGAAGCGATAATAATTGTATAGCGCTTAATAGCATTAACTGATATTTAAGCTTAACTTTTAACAAAATCTATGTATCCAAATAGAGACCCATGAGACCCATGGGCCTGGCCAGTCCAGTCCTGGATCTATTGCCTTCTATGTGAAATTCGAGAGCAATTTACGAGCCTTAAACAAATGTTTCACTTGATGTTCTTTTGTCAATCGATCAACGCAGGAAATTTAAATGTAAATACTTTTGTATTCAGTAGTATTCAGTAGTTGTTGCACAACAAACGCTTTTCTCGTTATACACACACACACACATGCATACACACACACACACACACACATACACACATATATAGGTGTACATACATGCATAGCTTATAATATAGCCTATAGCTGCCATAGTAATTAGGATGATGCTCAAATCGGAGGGTTTCCTTGATTCCATAGATAAACTAAAACTACCACAACTCGAATCTATATATGTATATATATATATATATGTAAATCCATATATATTCATATATATGCATACAGAGAACAAAATATTTATTTTTCTACATTAGGCTCGGAATGAACGTAGATTGTCAATAATCAAAACAGCCTCTGATTTGCTTGATATATATGTATATATATCAATCAATCAATCAATCAATCCATATATATAACATATGCATATATATGTAATAAGTAATAAGTATATGTACTTCCATTAAGCTCTTCTGATTTTGTCATACGACATTATCTATATATCTGTCTAAATAGACAGACCCATTAATTTGGAATCCATAGCCAAGAACAATACCGATTTTGTAACTTCCAACGATAAAAGCGTTACTTACTTTTTCTTCCTTCAACCTCAGTTAATGTAAAAGACAAAAAGGGAAAGAGAGGAGGTAGCTGAAGAGGGAGAGGGAGAGGGCGAGGGCGAGGGGAATCTAATTCACACATCTTTAGTAAAAATTAATTGTAGTGTTGGGCAAATTTAGGCATTACACAACACATATATCTGTGAGTGTTTTGAGTGCACTGTACTTTTGCTGCTTGTTCAATTTTTATTTTAATGCATGTGTAAGTATTTTTTAAACTGTATATAAAAAGGTGGCCAGTAAATCAACAAGCGGGTGTGTGTGTGTGTGTGTGTGTGTGTGTGAGGGGGTGAGTGTGAGTGTGTGTGGCGGCGGCGGCGGTGTGTGTGTTTAAGTGAGTGAGTGTGGGCGTTAGTTTACGTAATAACTTTATTACTATTATTACCATGAATACCTACGATAAATACTTACATATATTACATATAAAAAAAAAAAATCGTTATAAAACCCCTGAACCCATTTTACTGCAATCCCCAAAAGAACACATCCTCATGTTGTTATGTATACCCCGCAACCCCTCACTCCCAAATGTCACATATTTGTGTAAATTAGCTTTTTAACTATACACACCATATATATAGTATATATATATATATATATATATATGTATATATATATATATATATGTGTATGTATGTATTAATAAATAACTTTTTTTTGTATAATTAATTATAGCATTTAATTGAAAATGAAAGAAAAATATCAAAATATATATGTATATATATATATATATATCTATATATGTATATATATAAATATAACAATGAAAACAAAAAAAAAATAAAAAAAATAAAGATACAAGAACAAAAACAAATAATGAAAAACAGTTTTCCTTACTATCCATATATATATATACCCATTAATATATAAAATCTACATCTTAACAAGTTATGACTACGAATATATATTTTAACAGACCACATATGGACTCATATGGATCCTTTATTCTGGATATGGTATATGAAATTTTAGCATTAGAATTGTCCGACATTTTCTGTTATAACTAAACTGATGAGTTGACGCGATAAGAAAAACCCATGTAACATACAAATATATATCTATATATATATATAGTTCATTAACATATATATATAAATATAATTAAATAAATAACATAAAATGCGTTTATTAAACGATTTAGCCTTATACAAATGCATAGAACACATAATATAGTTAATAACAATTAACAATAACATTGAAAGCGAGAAACAAAATCACACCATACTAAAATTGTAAACTTACTAAACTAAACTAAAACAGACGCAAAGTGGAACACAAGAAGCGAGAAGCAAGAAGCGAGAAGCGAGAATGAAGCTGTTGTTTATTTAGCCCGGATGCTAGGCCCGTAGTAGTAGTAGTAATAGTAGTACGTATTTACGAGTATAAAATTCAGAAATGCAGAAAACCAATTTAACAATTTTTTGTAAGCCTACAAATAATGAAAATTCATTAAAAACTTACACATATTTTACCTTTAATGCGTACACTTAGTATTAAAGCAAAAAACACAAAAAAAAAACACCAAAAAAATGAAACATGAAACCAGATACGGGCCTACGAATGCAAAGAACAAAACAAAACAACAAAAAAAAAAAACAGAAAAAACAAAACAAAAAACTTAAAAAAAAAAACAAAAATAAAAATTGATAAAAAATTATAAATTGATTATGAGTTTTTGTATTTATGCTGAGCGGGAATATCGCAAAGATGACAAAATCGGATACTTGAAGGACTCGGAGTACGTGAGAACATGACAAGAAATCTCGGCTATATCGTTATAGATTTTGAAATTAGAATATTTTTTTGGGTAACTAGGATCTTTATAACACAAGAAATTAAAGAATTGCTCATTCTTCGGCTCGACTTACCGATAATCGACTTATCGATAATGAATTACATTTCTGTTAAGATTGAATATTGATAGCAATGTTAAAAATGGTCTCAGATTTTTTAAAATTTACAAAATGTCAGTTTGTTCTGTGATTAACTGTTACTCAATGTTAACAAGGACATTTCTCTTTATCTGACAAATAGTTTTCACAAATGTCAATTAATACAAATTATTTCCTTGTGCTGATTTTCTTTTTGTGTTTTTCCTTATTTCTGCTCTTGCAGGCTCAACAGCTAAGACAAAGTGCCATTTATCGATGTCCTCAAGGATATGGCAGAGTTATGGTTTAAAAACAGCATTGGCAGCACTGGTCGAGCAGTAAAATTGTTGCCTACTTTTGGGGATACACTGAAAATGCATTTTCAATGAATGCATCTAGGATATATGAAAGAAGTGAAGAGCATCGCTTTGTTGTAATTTTTTTATGTATGGTTTTATTATTACGCTTATAGATATGAAAAGAAAATATCGCTTACATTCGTATAGTTATAGAAGTATACATATTAATTAACTGGTGAGATTTGTGCGAGAATCGCGCTTAACACTAAATTTTACTACAAATAACGTATATTACGTATACGCGGCGTTGTACATCTTAATTTCAAAGTACTTAAAATACTTGTAAAAAAAAAAAAAATAATATACTTAACATATAGTGTAGGTGTGTGTGTGTGTGTGTGTGTGTGTATGAGTGCGTGTGTGTTTAAGAGAAACAGATTGAAAGTATTCACAGATAAGCTGCCCCTCTTCATCAAAAAGAAAGAATTGAAAAGTCTGAATGCAATTCGCAGGCGTTCAACGCAACAATCGATGCGGTTATCGATATACTCAAGCACTGTTATCGTCGCCTAAACAGTTACTTTAGCTGTGAAGGCAGCCAGCTGCGCCTTTAGCGCATCAATTTGGCACAACAGCTCAATATTCTGACGCTCCAGATACGCGGCCCTTATAGCGATCTCATCCTCCTTGATGCGACGACGATCACGTGATTTTTTGGCCGCAGCATTATTCTTGCGCCGTCGCTCATAGTAGGCGGCATCCTTGACTTGGCCAGCAGCAGCAGCGGCAGCAGCAGCGGCACCACCAACGTCAGCTTGTGCCGCTCTTGACAACTTTTCATAGTTACCCGACTGCGAATCGCAATCGCTGGACTCCTCGGCGCGATCGGCGCGATCCTCGCTCTCGCTGTTGTTTGTCGAGGAGCTGCCCTCGTTGACGCTGCCGCTCCTCGAGTTAGTGCGTCGCATTTTTGGATTCGTTACAGTGCGTGCACCGCCATTCGAGCTGCGTATCTGCTCGAGTACACGTTTGCGGTATTCCGTATAGCGTTCCACGCGAGGATTATCCAGGAGAACATCGGTTGCGGCGAAATTCGCTGCGATCACAAGCGGATCACGTGGAAAGGCCTTAAATGGACGCGTTTGCTTCATTGCATCAGATGTGGAGAGCTGTGTGCCAGCTGCTGTTGCTGCTGTGCTGCTGGTGGGCGTGGTATTGTGGCAATTGTTGGTGTTCTTATTGCCGGCTGCTGCTGTTGTTGTTGCCGCTGTTGCACTAACTGACGTGCCTACTGATGATGCTGTTGCTGTTGGTGGTGGCGATTGTGGCGCCTCAAGCACATCGATTTGCATGGTGCTGGCATTGCTGGCGGGTCGCGATGAGATTGCAGCAGCGGCAGCAGCTGCTGCCGAGGCGGCGGCAAACGATTGCAACAAGCTGGCAGTACTGTTGCTGCTGCTGTGGCAATTGTTGGACTTGATTGCTGCTGCTGCCACTGTGTGCTCCTGTTTAATGTTGGCGCCGTAATAGAGCGCTGGATAAAGCGTTGCCAGTTGCTGCTGCTGTTGTTGCTGCTGCTGCTGCTGCTGCTGGACAGCTGCGGCTGCTGCTTGTGCGGAGTAGAGCAGATTGCTGGGTATGGTTGCTGTTGGGGATGCGGCGGGTGAGCCGCTGCCATAACTGTAATTGGTCTGGTAGGGCGAGGGCGTCTTCCTTGGCGTTTCCACGCTGTCGCAACGACGCGATAAATCTAGCACCTCAGCGGCAGCAGCAACGGACTGCTGCTGCTGCTGCTGCTGTTGCTGTTGTTGTTGACTGAGCGATAGCAACTGTTGCTGATAGGCATAGGCGGCATACAAATCCATTTTGGGCAGCGATAAATGTTGTTGCTGCTGCTGTTGCTGATGTTGGTGTAGATGATGTTGCTGCTGCTGAAGCTGATATTGCTGTTGTTGCTGCTGCTGTTGATGATGGTGATGATGATGATGATGATGAAGCAGCGGCTTGCGATCTGCCCAGAGAGAGAGAGAGAGAGAGAAGGAAGAGAGTGTGTGTTAAAAAGAGGCATTTACTTTGTATTGGGGGCGTGGCTCAACTTACCCGTCTTCAAATCAAAGAACTGCCCACTTATGAGTTTCTCGTGCATCAACATGTTGCTGGCGTTGCTCGTTATTCGTATTGTTGTTGTTTAATCCAAAGAGCGTTACTCAAAAATCAACGCAAAGTGTTGTCTTGTCGCTGACGTTGTCGAACGTTGACTGATTTCAATAGCAGAGTCCGCCGTCCTTTTATACGCCGACGCATGCTTCATTCATTCCATTCCCGCAACCCTCGCAACAATGGACAATGCAATGGCGGCAGCAGCAACAAAAGAGAGGGTACTCGTGGTACGGGTGCGGGCACAGGTAGCAGTTCAGTAACAGCAAAGGGGTGAGTTGCACACACACGCACTCTTCCTCCCTCTCTCTCTCTCTCATCATCTCACTCTATCTCTCTCACCATCTCCTTTTCTCACTCTTTCTCTCTCTCTCTCTCTCTCTAAATGTTTCGCTCTTACTTAGTGGTATGTGCGTACATCAAAGGGTTTTACGAGGGTGCTTCGCTTGCTTTAGTCACATTCGCAATCGCTTGACCCTTTTCTCATTTTCATTTTTCTTCTCATTTCCTTTTCCCTATTTTTTTTTGCATTAGTTTTATGCCATTTTTCGCGTAAATGCTTGTGTTGGTTTGTTACACTGTTTTATTTTGTTTTTAATATTTTTTTTTTACATATTTCTACAAGTAACTTTACGTTTTTCCTTTAGTTTTGGGAAAATGGGTTTGAAATTCTTGGGTTTTCCGAACTAAAGTTATCCTAAGAGCTAATTTGTGCAAAAAAAAAGGTGAGTGAAAATTGGGTTTTCTTTTTATGTAAGAATAGTTTGCTTTGAATTATTAATATACGGTTCAGTTCTCATCGGGCTGATAATATAACTCTTCTGTGTACATTTCTTTATAGAATTTATTTTAAGGACTAACTTTTTTTTCATTTCGATGTTGTACTAAGCTAGTTTGTATATTTAAATATTTGGTTAATCTCTGTTAACTTCTGCGTAAATACGATTTAAGCTAAATCAAGTTCTTTCAAACGAATTTTAAACATAAGTCGAACTGCTTTTGCTTGTTTCAAATAAAACAGCAAGATCACAAAGCAAGTCAAATATTAAAATAAAACAATAAAAAAAAATATATCAAAGAGGTTCAAAATCAAAGAGTTCGTAAATGTTTAATTTGGGCTTCTTTGAAGCCGTTGATCTTAGATACTGAAAAGAGGATAAACTAAAGAAATTTAAATATTTATATTATAAGTGTAGTTATAGAGCAATTGAGGCTAATTATTTTGCTGGCTTAGAACATCAGTCACAGCAGGGAGAAATAGGGACATCGAAAGAGGACGAGAGAGAGGGACAGAGCTAACTAGAGATAGGGTACTAAGGCCAAGGGTTACGAATAGTTAAATCCGTTTGTTTGCGCTTTTGTCTTTGCAAAATCCTTTTTCTGACCAGCCCAGACTTCACTGTGTGTGTGTGTGTGTGTGAATGTGTGTAGGTGTGTAGGTGTGTGTGTGTGTGTGTGTGTGTGTGTTTGCGAATTTTATGCACATCTTACACAAAGTGATTGTGCGTGACAAATTATGAAAATTAGGTTGGCGAGCCTTTTCTCGCCAGTTCGCGAGTTAGCGCATCCTTTTAACCAGGCTGCCGGGATGCTGATTCTCTGATTCTCTGATCCTGCTGCGACCCACAATGCATTCCTGGAAGCATTCAACTTCCCGGCAAGGCCAAGTCCAAGTCCAACTCCAAGGGTTTTTGCCTCGCTTTTGATGGGTTTTAATTCATGCTGCCAAACAAGTGTCCGCATATTTATGTTTTAGACAATCATGTTTACCTTACTTTTATCGTCTGCTCTCATCTTTACACTAAACAAAACACAGACATACATGTCCTGGAGCCTGTCAGAAATCTGCCAAATCTTTTTTGCCTTCCACAAGAGAAGTTTCTAATGGTCTAACATTTATACTTGCCAGAGAGAGTATTTTTAAGCTACACATAAATAGGTTATATCTTGTAATTTCGTATTTTTTTTCAGTGTACTCTGGACGCGCCATGAGCGTGGGACAGCGAAAATATACGGCCTAAACCTTTGTTTAACTTTACTTAACTGTTTGCCCCGTAACGGTGCTCTTTGCCACAAAGGTTGATTTTGGGATTAAGAATATGCCTGGCATAAAAAAAACATACACAATGTCGCGACAAAGCGGAAGTGACCAACCAGCCTCAAGTGTGTAAATAGAAAATTAAATATATATATATATATATACATATATGTATTTATAATCTAGCGAGCAAAATCACGATTTATGTGAAATTTGTGGTCAATGTTGGGCAGTGTTGACTACATACCAAATTTGCTGCCTCAGTTCTAATTCCTACTCACTAATTGATATATGTTTTAATAAATTTGAATATCTATTAATTCATCTTTCAATCTTTGAATTCAATGTGCAAAAAAACAAACATGATTTTTGGGTAGCATAATTATTTATATATTTTATATTTTCCCTTTTTCTAATTACATACACATGTGTTAGAGTATATCCCAGATCGTAGCTCATTCATATTTTTGTAAAGCACTATCTATCAATCGCAAATCATCAAATTGACACTAAAAAAAAACCGCGAACTTATGTTAATCCCAACTCTAATCCTACCGTAAAAATGGTGGATAAAACTAAAACACATCATCCACGCACTCAAATTTTATATATATACAGACACATATATAGCCGAAGGATGAAATTAGTCATTGAATTGTTGATTTACCTGGTGGCCATAAAAATACGCGTTCCTTGCCAAAGAGTTGCCAAATTCGCAGTAAAAAAGCGAAACCTTACCAACCGTACCGTACCATACCGTACCGTAAAAAAAACAGGGAATCGGAGAAGCAATGGAAGTTGTTACTCGTAATATAATGAGTTGGTTGCCGTTTTCTGGCCGCGGCAAACAAAGATGCAATATTTGTGCAATCCTTTACCCGGCTCGACCTTGAGCGTGTTTTTTATGCTAACTGCAAAAAAAAGCAGCAGACAAAAGACAAAAAGTAAAAGCAGGTAAAACGCTCCGAACGGGTTGCTATACATATTCCGTAAAGCATTAGCCTCTATTGCCCATTTGGTTTTTTTTATTGCATAATGGACACTTCGGCGGAAAAAAGTAAGACACTCAGGTATATATATATATGAACATTTTTTTTTGTTGGTAAGCACCTCGTAAAATGCTGGTAGTGGCGATAAAGCAAAGGGTTTGCCCTGTGCCCTGTTTCATTGTGAAAGCGTTTTTATAATTTCACCCAAAAAAAAAAGCACCAAAAAAAGGACACAAAGGAAAATCAACGACTAATTGACTAAAAGGGGTTTTCGGTTATTGGTGCTATTCCTAGTCCTGGTATTGCTGCTGGTAAATACGGTTACATACTTCCCAGAATCCGCTTCAACTCTTTGGCTTTTTGCGTTTATAGTTTAATCTTTTATAGTATTTTATGCTGTAAGTAGTGTGCCCTGACCAAGTCTTAGGAAATGGGTTGACTTATTATGCTACAAAGTCTTGTATATTCACATTATATATGTTGACCTGAAAGTAGTACCTGAAAAGTGCTAGAAACTATTTTGGGACCTCACCAAACATAAGTACGACTTGGATGATAGGTGGAACTGCTATAGAATAGAAGAACCTATAATTAAGTAGCTCTGCTCTTCGAAAATCTTAACTTTTCCTTAAGTTGACTGTGGAAAGTTTCCTACCATCAATTTTTGAGAGCATAATTTTATCATTATAATATAATTTATAGGACAACCCTCGGTTTTTGAAAAGAAGTTGAGCACTCCTCGAGAAGGGGAGACTTAAAAATTTGGATTATTCAGTTGTAGACAAGTATGTATGTATAAACAAGCAGATCAGATGAAGTGCTGAAGGTGCCTCCATAGGCTAATGAGGAAGTAATTTCAAGAGAGCTCAAAGAGATAGGGAGAGAAAGAGATAGTTCAAGAGGAAGAGCTACAGGTGCCTCGGTTAATGTTATGTCTTGTGTCTAGTGTCTAGTGTTTAGGAAGTGTTCAAGGATTACACGTGTGCCGCTTGACGAGGCAACAAAAGCCTTCTTGTTGTTGTTGTTGTTGTTGATGTTGCTGTTGTAGTTGGTAAAAGACTAACCTGGCTCAAAATGCTAGACAAATTTCGTTGAGATTTTTGCAGCCGTTCACTTGTTTGTTTTCATATGCAAAATGCACAAACAGACAGATGGACGGATGGAGAGACAGGACACTTGCCGCAGGATAATTGCCAATTCAGACCGGACAAGAAAGGTGCAGATAGAGCGATGCAGATATAAGAACATGGTCCAAACACACTTCCGTCACGGAAGTATCTCAAAAATGGCAAAATAATAAGAATGGGATGAGCAACAAAAACAAAAAACAAATCCAAAAAAAAAGACGACGAAAAAGACACAAGTTAAGTACGGTAGACAGAGCGTTCTAGCTTCCGTTCTCTGGCCAAGTAAATCCTTTAGGTAATTGTTATCCTATACTGGAATATTTGGCCCTTTGCCAATAGCAATTATGGCTCACTCAGCAGTCATATCCAGTATACAGTATGCAGTATGCATAATCCTCACAAGCAGCCAAATGCTGCTCAATTATGGCATTTCATTAATTGAGAGGACAGACAATGACCCGAAATCCACTTTTGGTTCATTCATAAGCCAGCATTGAATCGCTGTAAATATATATAGATGGCTGGTTAGCTGGATGGCCTCTATTGATCTATAGATCTGGCCGAATAGTCATCCAGCTCAAGTATTGCATTACAATGCCAAATTGCAAAGGTTTTGATTACACTAGAAAATGTCATCTGTGGCTCGGCCACAAAATCAATGCTAATTATTTGGTTGCATTGCTTTGGGTCTAGACTCTAGACATCAATCTGATAGCTCATCGCTTCGAACTTAAAAAGAACACATTTTGGAGGACAAACAAATAAACTATTGCAGAAAATGAGGGAAACCCTAAAGTCTCCTAGAGAAACTGGAAGAAGTCTTTATCAAACAAAAGTTATTCAAATAAAAATGTATTTTCCAAAGATACCATTACAATAAAATATGTACAAAAATGTTCTCAATTAACTTTGTGCACATTCGACTTATTTTTTAATGATAAATATAAATACTGAATATTAATTTATAATAAAGCAACTCATTAAATTAATGTCAATTGAACCAAATCGTAGTTAACTGGTCAAATATTGTTTCAATTTTATTGAAAATCAGAAAAGATGAAAGTTATCAATTGAATCGACTTTAGATTAAAACGAGACGATCATAATGATGATCGATGCCCAAAAGGGCCACCCGAAATGTGGAAGTAATGTCGAGATATGATGGACAAAGATGTGAATAGGTGAAGTATTATTTAAATGGACACAGCTAACTAGCTACTTCCTTACGCCAGTCGCATTGTAGTCCTTGTTTGCCAACGGCGACGCCCCAGGACCATGGTCCTACGTCCACGGACCAAGAACTGTGCGTAGGAGTAGCAGTTTGTGTGTGTCAACGCCCATTCGCACAAAATTGTTGGAAATGATGAACGGCACAAAAAAACCAAATGAGTAACAAATGCAACATTTCATGGTGCATCAAAGACAAAGTCAAAGACGGGCGGAAGGAAAACTAGTTCCCGGTACGGCATAGACGACTGTCGACTGTCGCTACATTCTGCAAGAAGAGAAAGAAGTACAAATCTCTAAAGAGTATAGCTGATTAAAAAGAATGAAGAAAGTGCATTCCCCGTCAATTTTATACTTCAGTGTTTTTCAAAATCTCGGCTAATTATAAGGCATTACTTAGTTCTTAAAGCAAGTCTCTTTCATAGTATGAGCTGTCCCAGTTAGTCACTAGTTAATTACCCAATCAATCAGTTGACATAAACTATGATCACAGTTAAGCTTAAGAAATGAATCAATTAATCAACAATTCTTAATAACGATTTATAATATAGTTAAGTTAATCTCAAATTCAAGAAGGGTCAGCTTAGGTTAAGAAACTAAGAACTAACTATGGAGTCATCTATAGCACTACCGTTAACTTCTGAGAGTGGTAAAGTGCCGCACATTGTAGCGCATTTACAGTTGGATTTGGATGAGAGCAAACGTTCATTTTGCATGCATCATTCGTTTTGATGAACTGTCAACGTTTAACGGCATTGTCTCGCTGGCCAAATGTGTGAGAACCCTTCGAGCGCAATACACACTGCGATACACAGAGAAACAGAGAGAGAGAGAGAGAGAGATGCGGGGGTACAGTTATACAGCTATGCCTATAGCTGTATACATGCATATGTATGATTGTATATGCGTATGTGTGTACACATTACAATTCCAATTGCAACTGTAACGTCCCAAAATCAAATAAAAATAATAACTCAACACACAGAGCAGACACAGACACAGACACAGATACAGATACAGGACAGACAGACGCATGTCAAAGAGAGAGTGTCAGTTGTGCCCCTCATCTTCCCCCTTCCTCTCTCCATCCCACACCCCAAGATAATGCTCAGACCCTTTCATAATACCCCGTTGTGGCAGCCCTTTTTATTTCCATAGAGCTCACTTAATTTTATGCATTTTGGCGTTGATTAGCTGCCAGCAGCCATTGTCATAAAGACATAAACCGTTAGCCACACAGCATCATGGATAAAAGAAACTAACAGATACAAAGAGTCAGAAAGAGAGAGAGAGAGAGAGAGAGACAGAAAGGGAGAGTGAGCGAGTGAGTTAATCAAATCACGGCCCATGTATGTAAAGAGTTATATTGAGTAGTTTTATGAAGCGTACGAAATATTGAAACGGAATATTTTCTAGATCCATCTATCGGACAAGAAGCAGTTCAGCAAAAACCTTTAACACCTTTTCACAGCGCATTGTTGTCAACGCAAAGCCGCCTTCAAAACCCCGTTACAAAAAGGAGTATAAGCCGGCAACTACACTCGGAGAAAAATAATACAGTTTGTACTTTCAGTAGAAATGTGCTCGCAATCCGATCAATGTCAATTTAAAACTTACTTCAAATTCCAAATATGAAACTTGTGTTAAATTAAGATTTTTAAATTAAAAACTAAAGCGTTTAAAGCTTATTTTATTATTTCACATTTTTTGTCTGTTTTTTGTTTAAATCTGTTGCGATATTAGTTTTAGAAGATACATTTCTTTAGTTAAAAACTTGATTAAAGTTAAAAGTTAAAGTTTTTTTGTAATTAAATACACGCTTTTTGTTCCTTTTGGTTTTTTTTTAAATTTTAAAACGGAGTCTTTCTCGGAGTGTACCAGTGGTACTTGAACACATATAGACTTTTAGATTTTGTGAGTGCCTTTTTGTTGTTGGCCCAAAACAATTGCTGTCAAAATGAGAAGCGGCTAACCGTGCGACATTGCGAGCCCTTTGCTGTCCTTTTAGCCTTTTAGACAATTTTTTTTTTTTGTGGTAATTGTGTCAATTGTCAATTCGCACGATCTTCATCTTATGCGGAAGAGCTGAGATAGAATCGGCCAAGTTGTGAATAAGGAATAAGTCTAAAATGTTAAGTCCGGATTCTGTAGACCCTCCAACGTAGACCGTTTACCGTTCTGCATAACTCTTTTTGTTGAACATTATTTTGGGCTGACTCTTCGCCAGCATTTGGTCGTAATATGAGCATTTAACCCTCTAAAGCCACCTTGCCTTTTGTCCAAGTCGAATTGAGTTCCGTTCCGAGTTCCGTTCCGTTTTCGCATCGTCTTCTATTTTCTTCATTTTTTTTTTCCCATGAAACTAAAAACGTTGCTGTGGCCGTGTAACTGAAATCCGTCAGATTAAACGGTCTTAAAGCGGTTTAAGCCTTTTGTCACTCGAGTTTTGTAGGTGGCTAAGTGTGCGTCAGTATCAAAACAACTCTTGAGCATTGTTCGCACCAAAATTCCTTGCAAAATAATATGCACAAAAAAAAAAAAAAAAACCAAGAAGTAGAAATATCATTTGATAATAAATATCTGCCAGTCGACTACTCTGCGACTGAATTCGTGGAAGCAGGTCCAATGCAAATATTTGGCCAACGGAGCTCTAGGAACGACTTTCGACTGGCCGACAAGTTAGTCTCACATAATGTTACGTGAAGAAACCGCGTTGTAATCTCTGCACAAGTGCGCTGTGATCCACAAAATCCAAATCTGGCTTAGTCCCCCGACTTAGGCGTTTATTTAAGCATCTCTCTCTCTCTCTCTTATCGTCTCACTCTTTCTTTGGCTCTCGTACGATTAGCGTCACAAAGCCAAACAACAAAGTTGATCCTCGAGTTGTTAGTATTGCGCTTGTTTCAGTGTACTTTGGAATAAGCTTTCTTTCACATCCTTCATATGCGTGTGAAAGCTTCATTTACACATACATGCATATAAATGCTTATACAAGTTCAAGTAATATTTTCTTTAAGTGTACATTGTTATTAATAGTAAAAAAAGACTAAAAAATGTTACTTTACAAAGCACCAAAAAGGCCTGAAACAAATAAAATAGTTGTACTTAGTTGGAGTGTTAAACTTTGTATGAATCGAAACTACTCTCAAAGATAAACATATGTTTGGCATCATTTGTAATCATTGTTCATACTAAATTTGAATAAAGATGTAAAGTACTCATTCCAATCGCTTTTACACTTAAGATAAAAGTAATTATTTCTAGTCTTATTTTGAATTATAAATAAATAAATATGTTACTCCAAGTAATAAAGTTGTTAAGAAATATGTGGGAACAATCATACTTAGTTTATTGTTAAATTTAGGAACTCATTAAAAAAAAAAAACCTTATTCAAGTCTGTTTCCACTTGGATGTGGGACAAAACAATTGTCTAAAACTACTCCATGTTGCACGATTGCTGGAGGCGACACCATTTGCCAGAACAACACGACAAACCAAATGATTGCGCCATTTTGCGTCAAATTGATCGTAAATGGAATATCGTAAGTCGGCCGAGTCGCAATCAAATGAAATTCTGAACCAATCAGCGTCGTTCCCGCAGACAAGAAGGAAACGAGTCCAAAAAAGAAGAAGAAGAAGAAGCAGAGCAACCACCACTTTAACTTCATTTTGTGCAAAACTCGAAAACGAGTTTCAGCTGGGAACTTCATTAAAGATATGCGAATGGACGAACGTTCCGGAGAGTGAGAGAGAGAGAGCGGTGGGGGGAGGGAAGGCTTAGTGAAAATGTGACAGCTGTGCCAGCTGACCCTCACTTGTGGGTGTATGTCCGTCCCTCTCTCTCTCTCTCACTCTCTTAACTGTATCTGTCTCTCTCGCGGTCTGTGCTCTGTTAGCCTGTGTGGTTGTGGGGCATTTAATAAATAAATAGGCAGCGACAGCGACAACGCATCACAACGCTGGCATTTTCATTATTATTAGAACCAGTCCGAGAGCTTACACTTAGAAAAACAAATGTGCCCCAGAATTGTATGTAAAAACCCTTGGAAAATTTGAGAAAGCGTATAAAATTGTAACGTTTGTAACACGCGGAAGCACGCAACTCCAATAAGATGTATATATATATATATATATATATATATGTATTCTCGATCAGCATCAAAAGCCGAACGGACTTAGACTTTCTAGACTCGATTACACGATATAGTGACTTAAAATTTGCAGTTCTGAAAAATCGAACAATACGCGATAATAAAGTTTTTGTTATGTTATCGATAACTAATACCGTAGCGAAAATATCGATAATCATTGATCTGCCATAACAATTTAACACACAGTTGTAAATACATAATCTTCCCATTGATATATAATGTATCCGCACATTATCTATCATTGATCAACTGTAAAAATTTCATTTCGATCGTATAAGAAACGAAGATATTGTAGCCTACTATGTGCTTTAAATATCTATCATTTTTCTTAGAAGTTTTAGAAGCTGAATATTTCAGAAACTGTTATTTAAATTTACATAATAATCAATAAATGACAAACCAAGGTTTTTTAGATGGGACATGACTCGCCATTTCAGAAATACACTTGCTTAGTGCGCATATTTTTCGCCAAGTGCAGCCCCGACCCAATTATCAAAAAACCCGAAACGGCAAAAGCGTGGGAGGGGGGAGGAGGAGGAGGTGAATAAAGGGTTGCTGCTGTTGCTTAATGATAACAAACCGGATGGCCGCGTCATGATTAGAAGGGGCGCAATGCTGACCACTGTTTTGGTCACTTTTGGCAATTTCCCAAGCAATTGTTGTCAATTCCCATTCCAGCCCTGGCACCCCTCTTTAACTCGCTTGCATTAGGCCCGCAGCGGAATTGTGGTTGTTGTGGTGGCTGTGACTGTGGGGCTAGGGTTGTAGTTGTGGTTGTGGTAGCGGTTGTGGTATTGGGGTTTGGGCAATTCTGTCTTCTTTTTTTTTGCGGTTGACCTTTTGTTGTCTGTGTGCAACGCATTCATCAATTTGACGCGTTGACACATTTATAGCACAGACATCCATTGAATTAGGTTGCCCCACACTCAAGCCTACACCCACAACCACACACACACAAACACACACACACACACACACACACACACACACACACGCACATACCCACACTCGAAACCACAACCCCTAACAGAAACAGGAAGCAGGACTTGGGCCAATCGATTTGGTGCGCAGACATGTCTGCTAACCCATAGACAGCATGGAGCACTGTGGACCACTTTGTGATTTATATATATTTATAGACAATTCAAGAATTCCGAGAATACAGAAGGATATACTCAAAAGTCTTACTTTGATATCATATTCTTGTTACCTCAAATTGAATCAAAGTAAAGCTGTGCCGGTAATAGTCAGAGTCAAGTGTGATTGTTCCTACTGAAAACCAGTTCAGCTTTGACAAAGTTATGGCATTGTAACCATAGGAAGAGATAGCAGGTGTGTAATAGAACAAGTTAAAGTGTTCTTGTCGAGATAGATGCACGAGCAGATATCCTGGCTGACTGCAGTTTTGGTTACCAAAATCTGTGATTTTTATACGATCTTGCTATCCGAAATCGATTTAAATCGATATTTGCTGAACGGCGACAATTATCGAAATACACTTCGTAAAATATGAAAACTTATATTACAAATTTAAAGTCGCTAGCTCTTCCAGTAGAGTCTCCAATCTGTCTACATCGCCAGTTGATGCTGATCAAGGTTGTATATATTCGGAGGTCGATCATCACATACTCTTGCACTACTTCAGGGCAGCAAAGAGGGAGAGAGACAGGAGAGGGAGAAAGAAAGAAATATTTCGAAATATAAATATTTGTCAATAAGCTGGAAATTCGAGAACGCTTTGAGGTTTTGAGGCAAATATTATAAGATAATCGATTGCGGGGCTGATTTCTTTTTTTGTTGCTGCTGTTGTTGTCGTTGTGCCAAAACAAGTGGAATTGATGCGGTTGATGACGGACATAAGACATACGGAGCATTCTTTAGGCGGACCTGGGTCCGCACTTCCTGCCCATCCTTTTGCCCCTTCTTATCTTGTTGTCATTATCGAGAGCAAAGGGCATTTGTTCGTTGTGTTTGCCAAACAGAGCAGTGAGGCGTATCAGCTGCTTCAAGCAGAAAGAGAGAAGAAGCAGATGGAGAAAAATAGGGAAAATGAAAAAAAAAAAAGAGTTTCTATTTCGGTCATTCAAGAAATTGGACTGTGGCGGTCAAATCTCGAACGATGTCCATTGTGCATTGTGTCAGCATGTCAACAAGGATAATTAGTACGGCGGTCTTTCCAGGGCAGGCACAAAGCGCGACTGTACCTCCGTCTGGCTAATGATCATTGGTTCCGGTCTGGCGTAGCGTTTAGCCACTTCTTTGATTAATGAACTTTCCATTTTCATTTCCAATTCCATTTGCATTTGCATTTGGCATTTGCATTTGACATTTGCCAACTAACAAATCTGTTCGTTTCATGTTGCGTTCACTGTCATACGAGCGGCGCTCAATTAGTGGAAAGAAAGACGCTCCTAGAAATTGGTATTTGGTATTCGGTTTTTGGGTTTGTTGGGTTTTAAGGTCTTTAGGACCACTTGCTGTGGAATTGTATCTCGGATACACGAGCTATCGGCTGTCACTAATTGTTGAGTCCCTTCGACTCCACGCAAATTGAAAGAGGCATGGTTCTCAATACATTTTTGTAGTTAAGCTCAATTCGATTTCAAACAAAAATGTTTTTGATATCGATCTATCCTATGGCAGCCATATGAGATAGTTTCTACCCAAATGTGAGAAACTTAATAACATTCACATTGGGATATTTTGCCGAATAAAACATGCAAATCACATTTCGTTCGACTGTTCCTCCTTTCAAGGATCGATAACGATAACGATAACAAGTGTATATTTAATATATTTAATTAATTAATTTTAGGTTGAACATTTTCTGGTCAACATTGAATAAAAATCTAAATAAATTCTATACCAAGTACACTGTAATTAAGAATAGACTATTCTAAAATAGAAAAATAAAATGAAAAAATAAATAAAAAATAATGCCAAATGTTGTAATGTTTAGTCTGATGTTGTCCGTTACGATCGCAATAGCTCAGATATTCTTATATATAAATATGTATATATGTATATATTGTGTGCTACTCATATGGAGTTGAGTCTATGTCATATCGAGACGCATGAACAAAAAAAGGCCAACTCATGCTTAAGTGGAAGGCAGCTTAATGAACCACGGTCGCTGTGTCCAGTGTGTTCAGCAGCTGAAAACCATCCAACATATGTGTGTGTGTGTGTGTGTGTGTGGGTATGTGTCCAGTTCAGTGAAAGGATTCGGATTCAGATGCGGATTCGGGCATAGAATAAACAACCGCCACACACAAACACACACACACACATACACACACAGATACTCGCATATCCTCATTAATCTCGAGGGGGCGTATTCGATGCCTCGCGCACGCGCCTGAATGAAGACTCTCCGGGATTGGGAATGGGTTTGGACATGGGTATGGCTCTGTACGGCACTAATACACAACATATTGCAACTTTATGTAGGGAAAATGAGAACCGAGTTGGCAAGGGATTTGAGAATAACATAAGTATGTATGCATATTGACTTGGGTCACTTTTGTATTTTGTTTTTTTTTTTTTTCATTTTTAATGTGAATGAAAACAATTTCCGATTTTTTCGAAACTACACTCAAAGAAAAACGTCATTAGTAGAAATCATTCTCCATATCCAAATCGAAGAAATACTTCATATAACAACTGAGTATCTCACTACAATTAATCAAG
This sequence comes from Drosophila kambysellisi, assembly GCA_035042185.1. Taxonomy (NCBI): domain Eukaryota; kingdom Metazoa; phylum Arthropoda; class Insecta; order Diptera; family Drosophilidae; genus Drosophila; species Drosophila kambysellisi. The sequence continues at coordinate 3,411,847 of JAWNLS010000691.1, read as the reverse complement.
TTCTTTATTTTAGTAGAAATCAATCTTCATATCCAAATCGAAAAATAAAGATTATATAAAAGTCAAAATTGTAATTCTTAATAATTCATGATTCATAATTCAATCGTGATTTCTGAGTTTTATATACTTTTTCACTTTAAGTAATTAAGTTTTTATGTTAGTAGAATTCACGCTATAAATAAAGATCCAAAGTCCATCCAATAAAAGTAAAATGCTAACTTCGTTTTTCTGAGTGTACCGAGCAGCGAGTTATTAAGTGGGCACGTGTTTCTTGGCCTCCTGGACACACAGACGATGAAAACGATTTGTTTTTCTATGTTGAGGCAGACAGGGTCCATCATTGGAAATTTACGGCCTGCATGCGTCGTTTTGTTTTTGTCAAAATAAGTATTGTGTTATTATTTGCTTAAGCGCAAAGTTTATGTCCTCGTCCTCGTCCTCGTCCTCATCCTAGTTTTATTTTTCTTGGGAAATCACATAATGCAGGCGCCAATCGACTTTTGGTCGAATCCTTTTGCCTCCTAAGCATTTACAGCTGCACAACGGAAGTGTTTTGTGGTCAACTCATATTTGTATTTTGATTCTTATTATTATTATAATTATTATTATTATTATTATTATTGTTGCAGCCTCAACGCACACATGTCTATGGATATGCATATTGTTATGTGATATATGATCCAAGACGAACTAAGTTCCTTAAGCCTTCCATTTGATATATCCATGTTCGCTTCAGGAAGCAATTGAGATCCCTTGTATATATATTCTTGATCAGCATCAACAGGCGAGTCGATGTTTTTCCATTGCCCAACATTTCGTTAAGATCGCAAGATAAGCAAATTATTGTCTGCAATATTTGTTTGTATTTACTAGCTGGATTCAGAACTGTCTTAACTTGTTCTCAATGGATTAAGTAACTTCGCTTAATGTTGGTATCTTCAAAGATAATCAAAAAAATCTTGAATAGAGAATCTCTTTCATTTTGATCTAAAGAAGATGTTTTAGTTTTCAAATAATCTACTGGCATAAGTTTATCAAAACTGAATAAATTTTCAAAACCACACCGGGATATCCCCGACACTTACACTATATTTAAGTTCATTCAACAACTAACAAATGATACTACTACTACATAAATAATTCAAATGGTATTATGTAACTGGGAATAATAAAAAATACAGCGTAGGGTCATTAAAAAAGAAACCGCGCACCTTTTGTAGAGCTCGAATGTCTTTTGTGTTGGCTGCGGGTTCTGTGGTTCGAAGATGTTTGCATAAGCTAATTGCATTTGTAAGAAAAAGAAAGAGAGGAGACAGACAGAGAGAGAGAGAGAGAGACTCGAATTGTTTTGTAGGTCAGTCAGCAGGTCAGATCAGATCAGCAGCAATTCGATGACCTGGTTTCAGTAGTTCATTTCTAGCTGGCTGTGGATTAAACTAATTTTTAAATAGAATTTCAAGGTGCTCGGTTCACACGTTCGCATTTTGGCCCAGAGGAGTTTGCTGTGGGCGTGTGCGTGTCCAGGATTTCACACGACGAGGTCCGAGAGATCAAGACATGCATATAGGTTTGTCAGCATGACGAAAGGTAAATTTTGTAAACAATTGTGCTAATTAAGCCAGCCCAATAAAAATCGGCTCACGGACTAAGCAACAGAGAGAGAGAGAGAGAGAGAGAGAGAGAAAGAGGGAGAGACCGTACCGCTCAACCAGGTCGCGCACTTGAACTAAATCCGGTAGCTTAAACGAGTTAAAGGAACTTGAACGGAACTTAATCCCATAAATTTGGGAAAAATACAAATTTTAATCAGGTTAATTCGTTTGTAGCGCACTCCGCGCTCCGCAACCCGCACCCGTCATCTTCTGTATTGCATAGGGTGGTGCAGGCGCAGGTAGTGCTTGGTGCTGCACGGCGAAAGGATTAGTAGGCCAGCAACGATGGGATTATGCGTCTTTCATGGCCCCGATTATGAATGCGCGCCTGCGACATTTTAATTTAATCTCAGATTATGCAGCAGACGTCGACGAGGAGCGGCCAGGATCAGGCGCGTACTTAAGATTAGGCCAACAGTTTTGCTCGTGTATTGCCAAATATATGGGACAAAGTATGCGAGAGCAAGTTTTAATTTATTGTTATGCACGACACACAACCAACAATTTTGCAATTGCAAAAGTTTCACGTAAATCCGTAGATTACCAGAAAACCGTAACAGTAACCGTTTGCCGTACCGGCTCTACATTCAATTACCAATACCACTCCCGAGCCCGCTTTCCGAGGCAAATTTGTAGGTCAATTGAAAAATTAGTTGAGCTTGTCAGCTTGTAAAATTCGGGACCAACCGAAGATCCCTTCAGATTATCAGCTCTACAGTTAACGGTTAGGTCGCTAGTTAGCTGTTCAAGCCCCCGGGCGCGATTTTGCCTCCAAGCGAACTAGATCAAACCAAATCATTTGGATTACCAGATCAACAAATTGGTCCCGCTCACGATCGCTTTGGACTATCGATATGATTAGCTGATAAGTCAATGATCGAGCCCTCTCAAAGTTATGTTCAACAGATTAGTAAGACTGTAATAAAATCGATTTGCCATATATATATATATATATATATATATACATATATATTTCATTACTTTTAGAAATGAAATCTGGAAATATAAAATATACGAAAAATCAGATATTTAAAAATTAGGTTGCCCTATTTTAATTTTCCTGAAATGTATTCTTTGGAGAAAATATGTCTAAAAATTAGAAATGCAAGCCTTTAATTTAAGAAAAAGTTCATGAAATTTTAAAATGAGTAATTATAAAAAAAATGTCGTCTTGTAATTTTGAACAAAGTTTGTTGCTTAAAGTATCAGCCTTATATAATTAAGAGTGTTTATTTATTATCTATTATCCTTAGCAGAACTGAAAAATGTATAGAGTTTCCAGCAGATGTCAGCCGTCACCCAAATTCATTGATTTCTAAACTTACGATATTCAAGTCAAACTGGAAATGTTCTTCAGGCCAAAACTCATTGTGGATATAGTTAAAAGATTGTTCTGATACCGAAGGCAGATTGTCAAACAGTTTTGTTTAATTTTAGACACGTGCTCTGGACTCTATTTTGGGGTGATTGGTTGCATGAATATGATGAGCATGAAATCGCAACCCCTTTTCGCATGCGGCAATTTCAACCACCCGTTTGCTGCAACCCTTGCTCAAAACCACAAAATGGAGTTACGAACTGAAATTTGATTTCCAAATACAAATGGCGTTTGATTTCTTGCCTTTTCCCTTTTCATTTACTAAGCTCCAGTCCATGGGGAACGCATTGTTAAGAGGAAAACTAGGCTGAAAACAAAAGAAACCAACAGAAGAAGAACGATCTAATTGCCTTGTTTTTTGTATTCTTTCTTTTTTTTTTTACAAGAATAGATGTCAAATCTAATAATGATGCATAACCCGGGGAGACAAGTGTTAAAGATGCGGCAACCCAGATAATCCACAACAAACTGTACAACATAATTTTCTTGTAATTTGCTTGAAAGAATGCAGGAGAACTCCCTAAAAAAAATAAACCTGAAAAAAAATAGAGATCAAACATTGGCATTCAGCTGAAATGTGAAGAGATCTCGACAAGAGATGGCCAACAAACAACGGGCGGGCGTTAACCACACAAAAGGTTCGATCGTGTGCCCTACAGCAGCCACTTGTGTGTGTGTGTGTGTGTGTGTGTGTGCGCCTGTGTGTGTATTTGTGTTGAATTGAGTCTCTTTAGTCGTATCTTGGCCACGTGCAGCGCACACTCCAATGGCCAGGTGAGAATCTTTGGATATCTTTGGTGCACTTCTGTTCAATTTCAACCCCTTATTTTGAGGGTTGAAATACCCTCCGATTCGGCACCATGATCAATTGGTGACATATCTGTTAACTGCGAATCGTTTTGATTTTCAAATTTGTGTTTGCTCATCGCCATAATCCTTCATGTTGGAGGCGGCACGATCGCCACTTTGTTCAGATCGCATGCCAAGCGTTTGGCGAGCACGTGCCTCAAATTTTGACTTGATCGTTGATTTTTGTCCAGTCAACTTATTCACTATCCAAGTCACGTTAATCGGTAATCTTTATATTTATATTTATTTTCTTAGTCCGTTATCCATTACGTTTACAATAGTTTGTTTTCATAGATCTTTTTAGATTTCGTTTACTTTAGCTGTATAAACTTTATTTATGATTGTTGCCACAAACTTAAACTGGCTTACTAAACATGCAGCCCAAATGAGTGCTCCAAAATCTTGGAATATGTATTAATTAAAGTATCTGCTTTGAGCGTCATAGCTGCTGAGTTATTCTGTTGACTTTTGTGAAGCAATTGTTTAAATACGAATAAGACGTAGATTAAAATCGCATTTATAAATATAAATATTATTGTATATTGCGTATATATTTCAAAACAACTGTTTAAATATTGAACCGAAAAATAAGTGAAACTTGTTCCTTGGCTTGCCAAAGTCGGCTCAAAATATTGCAAAATATAAATAATAATAATAATAATTATACTTTTTATTTTGAGCAATACAATTTGTAATTAGAAGCCTTTTTCTACAGACACTGTATTCGTTTAAAGAGCAGATAATTCTGAATTATGACCCTAGTCCATGCGTTCTTATATATATATATAATATATATATATATATATATATATATATATAGGAACAGAATAACTGGTATTAATTGTTTTTATTATTATTATTATTTTTGTTTTTATTTTTTTTTTGTCAATCCTGCGTTTATTTCGAATGTGCTGAGGATAATTGCTAGTTCAAACTATTATTCGGATGTGTGAACATTTTGATGACAGTCTAACCGTCTAACTGTCCAAATGTCTGACTGTCCGTTGGCCAGCTAATCATTTGTCATGTTTGCCAAATTTTACAGTTATTACGAAAAAACAAAGCCTCGTTCAACGGAAGTGGCAACGTGTCCAGCAGCATGATTAGCCCTTATCGCATATACTACACATAAACATATTCATGTGTGTGTGTGTGTGTGTGTGTGGACAATGGCATTTTTATTGATAAAAATTATGCACGCTTAAGGACAAAGGATTTGTTAGTCAACTTGACTCAGCATAAAATCAGCAAATGACACTAAGACAAAAAGAACAGCCAGTAGTAGTAGAAGAAGAAATTGTCGCTCTCTTCGACACCGTCTTCGTCATAATGTCTCAATCAGGCAGGCAGGCAGGCAGGCAAGCAGGCATTGGGTTAACGGTTAACGGTTAACGGCTAAAGGCTTGCTAACAATTGTTGACCGACCGAAAGGATTCTGACCACAATGCTGAAAATGTTAACGTGGGACCGCAAAGTCAGTCGTATCAGTCGGCTTACATAAAACGATCTGTTGGACGTATGTATGTATGTTTGTTTAACTGTTTTTCGTCTCTATCTCTCTCTCTCTCTCTCCGGCTAACGGTTAACCGCTGAACATTTTGCTTTGATAGGCGCCGACAACAAATGCATTCTTATGCATTTTGTTTTGGGGTGCAGCAAATAAATGTAGCTTAAAGTAAAGCTTTCCCCATTTTCTAGACGTTTCTATTTTTTTTTATTCTATTTAGAGGTGTTCTCATTTATATTACACATACAATTGTCTCATCAACTACACGCGCGGCCGCCATTTTGTTGTCGTTGCCATATTGAACTGAACTTTGCTGCAGTTGCGCAACTCTTTGCATATTTACGTAAGGAGTTGCGCGGCTGTTCAAAGTTGCCAGATTGATGCATTTTTAACTCACCGTTGTTTACAGTTGTTTTATTTTGAAATCATTTAAATCGCCTATATCGGCTGAGTAAATATATGCATATTTTAGCTGTTCCTTCCTAATAATACATATGCATTAGTTAAACAACTATTGATTTGTTTCTGCTGGAATTACAAGTGTGTGCAGTGAAAAAGGTGAGAGGTGAGAGGCGTGGCGTTGCCGGACTAACGCCCATTTCAGCAAACGATTATTTGGCATAAAATTTGTGTACAAATTCTTTTTAAAATGTAGGCAGTTTTCACTAAAAATGGATTAGCTGGCAAAGAGTGCAAAAAATGCCGTTAACAGGTAACTGACGAAAAAGGCCGAGAGTAGCGTCCTGCTGGACAAGTTGACTTAAGATTACGACAAGGAGTTGTTGAGTGTCCATACTTAAGACTAAGCCGGTTGAGCTGCATCATTTTCATAAAAAGGCAAATAACAATGATTGTTGAATATGATTGGGTTTCATTTATTTTATATTATTTTTGTTATTCATAGAATGGCGATTGGCGGATTATTGGGTCTTCTTGATGACATGTGCCAGATCGTAGACACCGCGCACTGCCTTCAGCTTGACGCCGGGCACATCCTGCAGCCGTCCAACGCGACACAGGACGATATTGTGCTCCTGCAGATTGTGCCCGATGCCGGGTATATAGGCGACCATCTCCTTGCCAGTGGACAGACGCACCAGGGCACACTTGCGATTCGCCGAATTTGGTTTCTTTGGCTTCTTAATCAGCGTCTTGAGCACAACGCCTTTGGCAAACGGTTTTCCATCCAGCGGTTGACGCGGCGGACGAGTCTTAATATGTGGCCCCGTCCGATGCATCTGCTGCAGCGACGCCATGCCCCGCAATGCGCCACTCACACTCACATAACTGCTCTGCAATGCTGCAAACGAAAGAGTGTAAAATAAAATTCAATTTCATATTCGCGTTTTTCTTATCCGATCTTAATGCACAATAATATGTCAAGATTTATTATTTAATATTAATTGGAGAGTCTTCCAAATTAAAAATTGTTTCTTTTATTGCTATCGAAAGTCGATGTATATCGATATTCCCGAAACGGCCGCAGCCAACGAAAAACTATGTACAAAAAAGATAACAACGAAAAAAAAAAAAATAAATTTGCACATGATATATTCAAAATTTTAAGTCTCTAGCTTTGAATACTTCACTTGCAATAGATATGTTTCAGTCAAGGGAATTCTGGGGGACAGTTAATATTGACTTAGTTGGCATACTACGCATGTGCGTTTAAATCTATTGTTTTACCTAAAACAGTAATTTATCTATGAAATGTGCCAGCCGCTGAAAAGCAAACTTTAAACAGAGGGCATCAATTGACTAATTTTAACGTTAAAAATTACTAGATGGGATATGACGCTGATCGCTAAAGAAATTCAGACTAAACCAAAACAGAATTGTTCTATTTAGACAGCTTTAGACAAGTAAAAACAAATTAATAAAACCAAGGATTAAGTATCTGGGGGTATTGAAATGTGAAATAAAAATATACTTTCACGTCGTCGTATACTCTATTCTAATAAGTACAGCATATAACAATAAGAATTGGAATCGAGGTTTCCTTAAATCTTATTAAGAAGTTCCTTCTGCTCAATAAATATCGAATAGGTAATTAAAAATCCAATTATTTACTAAATTTTAAAATTCAAATCTTAGAATGTGTACTAATAAAAGTATTTGCTTTAAGTTTCATAGCAGCCAACTATGATCTATTGACAATCTTTAGAGGGAATATCAGGTTTAATTTTCGAACAAAAATGTCGAAATGTCTTAATTGTCAAATTGCCCTTCTAAAATTTAATCGTCCTTGCTGCATACAGTTTGGCTCATATATGTTTTTACATTGGGAAAAATTCATATTTTTTAAATTCTTTTGCAAAAATATGTATGTAATTATTGACTTTCGAATATTTTCTTATTTTTCTACTATTAAATGGATATTTCTAAACTACTTAACATAAAAATTAACAAGATTTATTTATTTATCTACTTGTGAAATTTAATATACAAAAATAATCCATTTCTCTTATTGGCTCAGAAATCTTTTGAATATGGAGATTTTGTATGGGATTTTGTACATTTTTGCCACCAGATTGGGGAAAATTGCATATTATTAAGCATAGTGAAAGGAAATCTAAAAAATTTGGAACAGATCCAATGAAATTTCAATTGATCAATAATATGTATATGCATGTTATGTATAAATTAGAAGCCTCTGCCTCTTAAATTGTGGAATTTATTGCTATCGGCAATCTAAATGTATCGATAATTCAGAAGCTGAGGCAGTTATCGATAGAATAAAGCAAACTTGATCTGCGCCTGGTACACGAGAGCTTATATTCCAAATTTGAAGTCTCTAGCTCTTATAGTCTCTGAGATCCGCGGACGGACAGGGCTATATCGACTTGGCTGTTGATCCTGATCAAGAATATATATACCTTATGGCGTCAGAGATGCTTCCTTCTGCCTGTTACATACATTTGCACAAAACCATTATACCCTTTTTTACTAATTTTTAATGGGTTAAGGGTATAATAAGAAAATACTCAAAAGTCAATAATTACATACATATTTTTGCAAAAGAATTTAGAAAATATGAATTTTTTCCAATGTAAAAACATAAATGAGACTGTATATATTTCAGTCTAAGTCGGTTGAAAATATTGATGTATTATAAATAAATTATACAAATTATTTTATTATAATCAAAAATTATTATATATAATACTAAAAATTTGGAAAAATTCAATTTTTAATAAGAATATTTAAAATATTTTTTTTTTGTGGTTATAATTAAGCAGAATCATAAACATATTCATAGATCAAAAATATCTATCTTAAATCGATGAGAATATAGTGACTGAACTGTACGTGTTATCTGTCTCCTTGAATGTGACGGACATTTGCATATTTGGTTATTATTAACGTCAAATTTTGTGCACACGCAAACCTTTCAGGCGTTAGTTTGTTTTTAATTCTTGTTGTCACAGCTTTATAAATAAAAAACAAAACTAAACAAATAAAAACAAGTAAGATGTTGTAGTCGAGTTTACTCGACTACGATATACCCTTAACCCAGTTGTTAAATGTATTCTAGTTTTCTGGACAAATTTCCGTTTAAGATGATTTGCACTCAAATGCCCGAACTGAATGGCTACAAACACGTGCATATACGTACATACATGCATACACACATACACACGTACACGAAATAGTAGTTATCGGGGTTCTGCAGAATTACACAAATATATTGACGCTAGCGTCGATTATCATGTCATCTCTTTCTCTAACATGCGCTCGCCTATTTATATGCATACAGAAAATGCTTGCGGCTGCTGATAGAAATAAGATCAATATGAGAATATATTTTCGACTATAACTTTAGTGTTTCTTGTCCGATCTTAATGAAATTTTGGCAATTGATCAATAATATGTATATGCATATTATGTATAAGGTAGAAGCTTCTACCTTTTAAATTGTGGAATTTATTGCTATCGGAAATCGAAATCTATCGATAATTCAGAAACTAAGACAGTTATCGATAAAATAAAGCAAACTTGATCTGCGCCTGGTACACGAGAGCTTATATTCCAAATTTGAAGTCTCTAGCTCTTATAGTCTCTGAGATCCGCGTGTTCATACAGACGGACGGACAGACGGACAGACAGACAGGCGGACAGACGGACAGGGCTATACGACTCGGCTGTTGATGCTGATCAAGAATATATATACTTTATGTGGTCGGAGATGCTTCCTTCTGCCTGTTACATACATTTGCACAAAACCATTATACCCTTTTTACCCATTTTTAATGGGTTAAGGGTATAAAAATTTCAACAGCTGCTGCAAAATTGCTATAAAAGGTGCTGTGGGTGCGATAGTAAGACATTCAAACCAAATCATTTGTTGGCATCGAGATGAGAATCCAAACGGTGATCCTCGGCGTGGCCATTTTGGCCATTTGCCTTATTAGGAGCAGCAATGGTCAAGGCGACACTACAGTGGCTCCACCAGAAGATGACACAACAGCTGCATCAGCTACGCCTGCCCCGGCTGGAACCCCAACAACAGCAGCCCCTTCGGCTGGAACCGAAACAACAACAGCAGCCTCGTCTTCCGATTCTACAACTGCGACTTCTGCAACGACCAGTAGCTCTCTATCTGCTACAAATCAACGCCTGAGGGCCACGTTGGCTCGTTTAAGAAGACGCTCCAGGAGGCAGGCTCGCAGAAGGAGGAGGGCTGCTCGCAGGCGTAGGCGTGCTCAGCAGGCTGCTAATAGAAGAAGACAAGCAGCAACCAGGCGCAATCGTGCTGCTAACAGGAATCGCAACAGGCGCGGAAATAATCGAAATAGAAGGAGAGGTTAAGCAAAGCGAGAAACCCATTGACAGGACTTAAATAAAATTGCATAATAAAGTACATTTTTTTTTTAAATAATCACGGATGTTTTTTTTAGCCCATTAAGAAATGTAGAATTATGAGTCGGGTCTGTACATGGGGCTAGACATATCAGTGGTCGCTTAGCTGTCGAAATTTAAGGATGCTTGCATAGGAGAAGGTTTCTTAACATCCGTTAAATATGCATGAATGTTTTTATAACTTAAAATCGTGTAAGGAAACATTTTTCAGTTAAGGAAAGTATTCTATAGTTTGTAAAGTTTTGAGTATTTTATTATTAAATATCATTTAAATAATTGTGATATTTTAAAAACTTAAACTATCCATTATTTTGGACTTTCCAGAATGTGTTCTGACTATGGAAATTTTATATGGGATTTGGTACATTTAACGCTACAGAAGAAAGCGTTTTAACAAATATTGTAGTTAACACCAAAATTAACAATATTTATTATTTTAAATAATTGTTTAATTTAAAAAACGAAAATGATCAATTCTTTGGATTGTCCATAAAGTGTTTGGACTATGTCTTATTATTAAGCATAGTGAAAAAAAATCTAAAAAAATTTTAACAGATCCATTAGAGGATAGCTAAGGAACATAACGGTGTTAATATAATTCCATTAATTGAGCCACCAGCTCAATTGACATATGGGTACAAGCATTTGGGCAAACGAAAGACGCTTTTCAGTACTAATTATTTTTTTTTTTTTCGTGAGATCCGTGTTTCGATCGAGCAGGTGGCTCATTTAATGTGACTTCATTGAAATTTGCTTAATAACATGCCATTTTCCCCTATCTGGTGGCTAAATTATACCAACTCCCATATGAAATTGCCATTGATATGTCTAGCCCCATGTACAGACCCGACTCATAATTCTACATTTCTTAATGGGCTCAAAAGAAAACATCCATAATTATTTTTGAAATGCACTTTAATATATAATTTTATTCAAATCATGTGAATGGGTTTCTCGGATTGGCTTAACCTCTCAACCTATTCTGTCTTCTGTTAGCAAATCGATTGATATTGTTTCCTGTCCTGTTGCGATTTCTGTTGCGTAATGCTTGTCTTCTTCTTCTTGCCTGCTGAGCTAGCCTACGCCTTCTCCTTCTGCGATTCTGCCTCCTGGCGCGTTTAAGTAAACGTTGATATCTGCGCCTCAAGCGTCTATTTATATCAGATAGAGAGCTACTGGTCGTTGCAGAAGTCGCAGTTGTAGAATCGGAAGACGAGGCTGCTGTTGTTTCGGTTCCAGTGGAAGGGGCTACTGTTGTTTCGGTTCCTGCCGGGGCAGGCGTAGCTGATGCAACTGTTGTGTCATCTTCTGGTGTAGCCACTGTAGTCTCGCCTTGACCATTGCTGCTCCTAATAAGGCAAATGGCCAAAATGGCCACGCCAAGGATTACCGTTTGGATTCTCATCTCGATGCCAACAAATGATTTGGTTTGAATGTCTTACTATCGCACCCACACCACTTTTTATAGTAATTTTGCAGCAGCTGTTGAAATTTTTATACCCTTAACCCATTAAAAATGGGTAAAAAGGGTATAATGGTATTGTGCAAATGTATATAACAGGCAGAAGGAAGCATCTCCGACCACATAAAGTATATATATTCTTGATCAGCATCAACAGCCGAGTCGATATAGCCCTGTCCGTCTGTCCGTCTGTCTGTCTGTCCGTCTGTCCGTCCGTCTGTATGAACACGCGGATCTCAGAGACTATAAGAGCTAGAGACTTCAAAATTGGAATATATTCATATGGGATTTGGTACATTTAAGTCACTAGGTTTAATTCTTATTGTCACAGCTTTATAAATAAAAAACAAAACTAACTTTATTATGCAATTTTATTTAAGTCCTGTCAATGGGTTTCTCGCTTTGCTTAACCTCTCCTTCTATTTCGATTATTTCCGCGCCTGTTGCGATTCCTGTTAGCAGCACGATTGCGCCTGGTTGCTGCTTGTCTTCTTCTATTAGCAGCCTGCTGAGCACGCCTACGCCTGCGAGCAGCCCTCCTCCTTCTGCGAGCCTGCCTCCTGGAGCGTCTTCTTAAACGAGCCAACGTGGCCCTCAGGCGTTGATTTGTAGCAGATAGAGAGCTACTGGTCGTTGCAGAAGTCGCAGTTGTAGAATCGGAAGACGAGGCTGCTGTTGTTGTTTCGGTTCCAGCCGAAGGGGCTGCTGTTGTTGGGGTTCCAGCCGGGGCAGGCGTAGCTGATGCAGCTGTTGTGTCATCTTCTGGTGGAGCCGCTGTAGTGTCTTCTTGACAATTGCTGCTCCTAATAAGGCAAATGGCCAAAATGGCCACGCCGAGGATCACCGTTTGGATTCTCATCTCGATGCCAACAAATGATTTGGTTTGAATGTCTTACTATCGCACCCACAGCACCTTTTATAGCAATTTTGCAGCAGCTGTTTCTAATTTTTTTATTTGTTTAGTTTTGTTTTTTATTTATAAAGCTGTGAAAATAAGAATTAAACCTAGTGACTTAAATGTACCAAATCCCATATGAAATTTCCATAGTCAAAACATATTCCAAAATAATTCATAGACTTGATTTTTAAAATTAATTTAATTTTAATGTTAAATTTTTTAGAGAAATCCATTTAATAGTAGAAAAATAAAATAATTATTAAAAGTCGATAATAAAATAATTTTTTTTGGAAAAGAAGTTATAAAATATTTTGTTTTCCAAACGTCAAATACGAATATGGCCAAATCAATTCAGGCGGCTGATGCTGAACAAGAATATATGTATGTATATTGATTATGGGTTCGGAGACGTTTGCTTCTGCCTGTGTCTTCGTTTGTCACTTTTAGTCAAACAAATTTGGTTTTGATTGAGAGCCAAACAGGGATAACTGTACCAGTTATATACATACATATGCATATAATCAATCGTATGTATATACATACATATGTATGTATAACTGTAATAGCGAGTATGTGCATGTGCGAAAGCAGCCGCAGCAAGCGGCTTATAACATTTGACGAAACAACAAAATAGCAAAAAAAAAAGTTATGAGAGGAAGAGGCAGTCGAATAGGCGTAGAAGACAACAAAAGGGTCAGAAGAAGAAACAGTTGGGCGAGAGTCCATTTGCGACTAGCAACAACAATGCCCATTGGCCTTTTGTTGTGGCTAATCTCTGTGAAAATCGCAAAATAATTGTTCTGCTGCCGCACATCCATATGTGACCCCAAATAATTGCAGCCAAATGACGCGGCTGTGGGTCAGCCACAGTCAGAGTCTATGCAGCCAGCAAGCAAGGAAAATAGTTTTTCAAGCCTTTCACGAGGCATCAATCAGAACAAAAGCAATGCATGCTAAACCTACAGATGGTGGTTGTACTTATTGCACGCTATACGAAGTCATGCGCCCTTGACTATTTGACCATTAACACAGACGACAGATACTATGTAGAGTCACAAATATATATGACCGACATATGAGATACTCATTAATCGAAATGCCATAGCACGAAAGTACAAAATTTAATTTATGTTGACACTTATTATAACTGATTTTCAGTTATTAATCGTATATGTATGTACATATGTAGACATACATATGTATGTGTATGTATGCAAATCGTCGGTTTGTTATTGTTTCTGCCATTTTGAGCATATACCACGCAGAAATGTTCAATTTGTATAGATTGAAATATGCAATGTAAAGCATAACTGTACATACACATTTAGAGTTACCAGAGGAATTAATTAAATGCCACACACGCACATATATACGCATATAGACAAAAATAATTACCATAACGCTGGACAATTGCAAACAATGGAAACGAACAAAAAGTGTCCCAATAACCAGCACACCTGTGCACCTGTGGGTGTGTGTGTGTGTGTGTGTCCATTTTTCGTCCCTTTTTTGTGTGCGCGACAATAATTCAAAAATTTTTATTGTTGTCAATATTTGACAGCATGTTATGCGTATTTGTATGCGTGCATGTGTGTGTGCATTTTAATTAAAAACACAACCAGAAACACACAAAAACATACACATGAGAAAAGGCCTATGAAAATATTCACAGGATGCTGCGGACAATGGACAATGGCTGAGGGAAGGATAAGGGTGTAGGGAAGGGGCTTAAGTGCGCCAGACACGCGCGATTGGAAAAGAGTTGCGATCGATAGACGAAAGCCTAACCACACACAAATGTATACTTAAACTCATCTGTGTATGAGTATAAATAATTGTCCCACTGTCCACACACAGGAGTCAGCAAGATAAATACAACAGCAAGAAAGTTAAGCCAAAATTGTATTCGCTTTATTGAGATATTATTTGTATTTTTTTTTTGTATTAAATTATATTCAGTTGTCCGACTTTACATAGACAGCAGATACATATATTTTAAGTTTCAGTGATTGACCAGAAAGAGCACAAAATTTGGCTACACTTTGTAAAGGGTATTTAATTTAAGTAAAGGCAACTGTATGCGTGGGTGTTTGTCCCTGCTAAGTAGGCTTTGTTTGGCTTAAACTCGAGCGGCAACATGAGGTGAGAGAGACACACAGAAAGAGAGTTACAATAAATTCTAATTGGATTTAGATTTACCTTGGGCCGTCAATTGTTTCGTAACGTTGAATGTTTGACGCAAGAAGTTCATGTTGCCAAAATTAATGTGCTCAGTTACTACGCTCAGTCCAAGTCACAAGAGTACAGTTACAAATTAATTCTCACTTATGAAACACAAAAAAAATAACACTTTAATGTTAATAATCTTGAGCTTAACTATTTTGCATGCTGTTGAAGCCGGGTGAACAGCTGTTTATTTTGTGTGCACAGTGCTGCTAACTCAACATCAGGTCAAACTAGTGCTGCCAACTATCGATATATACAATACAATTTTAAAATAGATATTTATAAATTATATTCAGATTTGTGTATTATAAAGAATGAATTAAACGCTATTTGTGGTGATTTCTAAAGTTGAAGGTGTTGGCATAATCGCCGTACCAGAGGCACCCCCATTCCGATTGCTCAGGATACGCGAAGAGGCGTTAGAATCGCTGTGCTTCGATCGCTTTGGCAGTGTTGCGGCGCGCAAATACGGATTATCGATATTGGGGTTATCGAGTATCGCTTTGTTGGTAGTCGAATTGGGTTTGATTTCCAGTTCGGGCTTGTCCTCCTTGGACTTGTCGCCATCGAGCTCTTCATTCTCGCTATCACCATCCTCGCCATCCTCCTTGCTGGGCGCATCCTCGGTTCGATTGGCCACCAAATAATGATACTCGAGTTCCTCAAAGTCAAACACCTGATCCGTGGGATTTAACGCAGCCATATAAGCGGGAAACACAGGCTGGCATGCAATCACTGAAAGCAGAGGCGATTGAAATTGAATATAGAATATAATATAAATGATATATACGTGGAAACATGTTATCCTCGGTGGGGAACAGATTGTTCGTTTCGCTCGTCTTGCAGAGGAACTTGGTCAGAGCCTTCTCCACGTCCCTCTTCTGGCTGGCTGCCTTCTTCCGTATGGCCTCGTATTCGGTGACTGGCTGTCTGTAGGTGGGCGTCCTTATGTACGTATGTGGATCGGGCATCGGTGGAAAGTAGCTGGGCACATAATGTGGGTGCGCTGCCTTGCTGCCAGCCTGCAGCAGATTCAATTGACGCTGTTGCGTCTGCTGGGCGGGAAGTGGAATTGGAATTGTTCCCACATTGGCGCGACGACTGAAAGCTTCCAGGCTACCAACGTTGATGCCCATGTTGATCACCGCCAGATTGACATCGCCCACCGTTGGCATTGTTCGTCCGCCCAGCTCACAATAGTTATGTGATGAGTGGCCAATCTCGACGAGCACTAAAAACACAATCATTTGTATCTATTATAAGCGATTTGCAAGTTGTTTGGATTTTTCTTACGCGACTGCATCATTTGAGTGAGTGTTTCCAGGCATTGATTGGTGGAGAGAACGGCGCCCTTTTCGACCAGCAGCTGGGAGATAGTCTTGTTGAGCACACGGCGATATGCATCGCTGTTGGGCATCGAAATCGCTTCTACTTTATCCATTTTATTTTATTTTGCTTTATTTAGCTCAAATGTAAAATGGTTTATTCTTGCAATGCAACGATTGTTGCATTCCATCGATAGTATGTCTTCCATCGATAAAACAGCGAAAGCAGCATTTTAAATATCGTTTCCCTGCATGTATCATGGGGGCTAAATAAATTAATAAATGGATAAAATACAATTAAAAAACAACTTTAAGCATACTAAACTTCATTTGATGCGTTTAAAAATTAGTTGAGTTTTGCACAAGATCGGGCTGGAGCTAAACGAAATCGAGCTATCGAATCGGAATTCCAAACGTATAGAATTCGGTCACACTGTCACTTAGTTGATTTTGACTGTCACAGCTGACGGACGGAGTATGCGGGCGACTGGTGCTGGACTATCACAGTGTTAATATTTTTCAATTTTTTTCTTGTATCGTCTGACAAAAATTTCAGTTGTGTATTAAAAATAGCAACAAGGCCGGCAATAATTTATTTTTTAAATGCAAGTTCTTGCGCCTGACGCAAACGCAGCAGGTATTTGAAAAAAATGTGCAAGACAAATAAATATTAATTTATTAATTGGTTCTGCTGGTGCTGTTGTTGTCCACATAGCATTCCATCTTTAATTTAAATTCTGTAAGAATGAACAGAAGCAGCAGCAGCAGTGAGTGAGTATGTGTATGTGCGTGTGTGTCTATCTATTCGTGTTTGCAGCCGCATTGTGATGCTGCCTAACGCCGACTGCAATGCTTCGCTTCCTTTCATTTTCAATTAAAAGCCATGCAATTTTTGCATCTAATTTGATTTGTGTGCGCTAAGAACTATAAAAATCTATACATGTGTATGGGTATGTGCTGCACATGCATGAAAAATGTTTCTATTTCGGTGTGATTTCTAATTGCGAAATGCGCCCAAAAAAAACTCGAAATATGCTTGCTGTGTGTGTAAATGCAAGCATATGCGTGTGCTTGAGCGTGTGGGTGCGAGCGAGAATTTGTTATAAGTTTATTGGCTGCTGCTGCTCGCCAGCTCTCTCCCTTTCTGTCTCTCGTTCGCTTTTTCTCTGTTTGTCTTGTTCTCATTATTTTGGCCCTTGTCACGAACTGCAGTTTGTTTTTCTTTGTTTTGCACTTGCCATTGGCATTCCTATTACTTCTCTCTTTGTCGGCGTCCTCTTTGCTTTTGTGTGCGTGGTCCAGATGCAGGTTTTCTTATTATTTATTTTTAACTTCTTTATTTGATTTCTATGACTCAAAACACTAAAAGCTTCTCTATGTAGAATACATTCTGTGTATGTGCATGTGTGTGTGATTGCTTGCGTTATCTGATATTCGATTAACTCCTTGACTCTTCAGTTATCATCGTATGCTGTAATTGAAATGAACAATTAAATAAAAGATGCCTGCTCCTCCACTTTCTCTTCGTCTTTAATTTGGTTGCGCCACTCTTCGCTGGGTGCTCTTACAAATCGATACTTATCGAAGCTTCAATAATTTTTTCCATCCGGTCAAGTGAACTATGCCATTTCTTATCTAAGCCCATCGCTAATGCATATGAAATTTTTAAGTGATAGTGAGATAAATACATATACATACATGTTGATATCTCTTTGGTTATCAATTAGATATAGTAGTATTGTTCTATTATAGGCTGATGCCCCATTATCAACATATCTTACAATCTTTAATGTTGTAAGTTGTACATTCTGTACATTTATAATTTGGGCGATGATTTATCCAGTTTCCTATATATCAATATATGAATTTATAATTTGGGCGGTGATTTATCAAGTTTCCTATATATCAATATCACAAACAGCTGATATTGGTAAGCGATTATCTTATTATTATTATTTTCTTATAACCCTAGTAATTAAATACTTTTTAATTTTTAATTAGTTTTCTATTGGATTCTTTGCAGAAAATAGTGTTTACAGTCGGTCTAGTAATTTAAATAATGGTTTTATTATTCATTGGAATCGCGAAATGTTCAAATTGAAAATATACAAGATGTTGGGCATATTGGCATTCCCCTATTAGCTATGCCGTAGCTTAAATTCATAAATATTTACATAAATTTGTATTAAAAAATGCAAAATCAAAATTGATATCGATTATTATCGATTAGATATAATAATATTGGTATGCTAACTGCTTAAAAAAGTAGTCTTCGAAAACACGAAATCAATACTGATATCAATTGCTAATCTTGTTTGGTAAAACTAACTTCTTTAATTATTCTTCTTTATTATTTAAATGGTTCATTTTATTTGCCGAGTTTCCGAGCTTTTCTTTGGTTTTTTGTTTCGCAGGCAAAAAAAGACGTGTAGAACTAATAGGGTCAGTAACATTCATTAACATCACATCTAGATTATCTTTCGCGTACGTGTTGAAGACTCGAGACTTTGACGTAATTTAGACTATTTTGTCTAATTTCTTTTGTTATTTTGCTTTTCTTAGCGTGAGTAGTTTGAAAAAGTTGATAACGCTAAAAAATTGACTTAGAACTGCTTTAATTTACATTTAATTGCATATTGTTTAGTGCCCTTTAACAATACAAACAACTATTCTTTAAACACAAATTGGCGACTTTTCGAATTTCGTATTCAATTTATTTGTTGACCCTTATCGCGAATATTTTATCACAATTTGTACAGAAAAAGCCAATTGCGCAGGATGAACATTGTTTTTTTTTTTTTTTATAATTTGTCGCAACAGTAAACAAAATTATTTAAATGTTATTTTTTTATTTAATGTGTACCGAAAGCAGTGCAACAAAAATTTATTAAATTTAAAATGCAAATTAAAGTAATTAAATAAATTTTATAATTTTAAAATGAAATAAATAAAAAAAACAATTAAGATGCTGTAGTCGAGTTGGGTCGATTACGATATACCCTTAACCCAGTTGTTAAAAATATTCTAGTTTTATTGGCAAATTTCCCTTTAAAATAATTTGCACTCTAATGTTCAGTTCTGCAAGTGCATTTCTTAGAGAGTATTTTTGCTCACAAGCATCTACATACATACATACAGACATACATACGTATACGAAAGAGTACTTTTCGGGGCTCTGCAGAATACACACAACTATATTGACGCTAGCGTCGATTATCATGCCATCTCTTTCTCACACATGCGCTCGCCTATTTATATGCATACAGAAAATGCTTGCGGCTTCTGATCAATATAAAAATATATTTTCGACTATAACTTTGGTTTTTCTTATTCGATCTTAATGGCAATTAATTTTGGCAATTGATCAATAATATGTATATGCATATTATGTATAAATTAAAAACCTCTGCCTCTTAAATTGTGGAATTTTTTGCTATCGGAAATCGAAATGTTTCGATAATTAAGAAACTGAGGCAGCTATCGATAAAATAAAGCAAACTTGATCTGCGCCTGGTACACGAGAACTTATATTCCAAATTTAAATTCGCTAGCTCTTATAGTCTCTGAGATCCGCGTGTTCATACAGACGGACAGGGCTATATCGACTCGGCTGTTGATCCCGATCAAGAATATATATACTCTGTGGGGTCGGAGATGCTTCCTTCTGCCTCTTACATACATTTGCACAAAACCATTATACCCTTTTTACCCATTTTTAATGGGTTAAGGGTATAAAAATGGAGTTGATAAATGGGTCAAACCCGGAACCGTTAACCGAAATTAACCGCTTGAAACTCCTAACCAGAATCAGTACTGAAATTGCATAATACAAAATATTAAAATCAATGCGAATTAATAAGCCAGTGACTATTTTTCTGTTATTATTTAAGTTGCTGCTGCTGGCCTAGCTTAAAAGCTAAATCTACAAACTTATGCGATTCCCCTACCAAAATTAATAAACAAAAAAAAAGTTGACCAGCCACTTTTGCCTATGGTGTTGCTTATGGTATGTACATACATATAAATATAGATACATATTCATTTGTATTTGTAGGTGAGGTAGGATGTTGTCGAGTGAGGGGTGGGGTGGGGTACAAATATTTGAAGTAGTCGCCTCGAGTGGTCGATTGCGTTTATTGTTTGTTTACTTTCCGATTCTTACGATCAATGGTCCCTCTCTCTCACTCTCTCTCTCTTTTTCTCTGTGTGTGTGTGTGTCTGTGTGTGTGTGCAAAAGAGAAACTCTGGCTATACACACACACACATGTGTATTTATGCATATGTATATGCGCAAAATGAGACCTACAAAGAGAAACCAAAAAAATAATCAACAATGTGCAAATTTTGCAATTTTGTTGTTATTCTTCTACTTCTTCCATTATGAATGTGAATCAGAGTTGGGGAAATGCCCAGCAAGAAATAATTTATTGCTAAAATTAAGTTGTTGTTATTGAAAATCCGTTATTGACGTGAGTTATTGAGTGATGAATGAGTAATAATAATTTCGTGTGCATGTGTGTATAGGTGTGTTTCTGTGTACACTATCTTAAGAAAGTGTTTTGACCTTTAATTTTTTTAAATCATAGTGTAATTTTACTCAAGGAACTCTTAATAAACTGGCCGCGTTTAAGATATAATTTGTAAATATACAGCTCCATCTTAAATATATTATATACCGACATATTATTGATCATCTACAAATTTCATATGAATCGGTTAACCCAAAACAATCAGCAATTAGCATTTTCTGTTTTTATTACATGCTGGTTCTAGGGTAACTATAAGTCGAGCTGTTTTTGATTAGAGCAATCTCATTATTTATTTTTTTTATTTTTTAAATACAGGTGAACCTTTGTCTTATTAATATTATTATTATGTCATAATATACAGATTTATTTATATATTCTTGTATTTTTATGTTGTGCATGTTATGTTATGTTTTGTTTCCATCAGGAAAGAAACGATAAGTGAAGTTTTGAGCGATTTCACTTGTGGCACTTAGTATTTCACTTGTGGCACAACTATTGTTGTTGGACATGAATAAGGCGGGGAAGCACATCCAGAGTGGTGGAGGCACCGCTCTGCTCAGCTCACCGTTGCTTGGTGGTGGAGTAGGGGGGCAAGGATCCGGTGCGCCCGCCGGTGGAATAATAACGGCAAATGGTAGCGCCACCAGTCCAATGAATGTGTTCAATTCGATAATGAGCTTCCTGCCGGACAATCGTCCCATTACCTCACTCCATATTGTCGAAGACTTTGAGCGGTAAGCTGGACACGAAGAAGATGAAGTTGAAGTAAAAGATTTTTAATAAATCGTTGTGTTGCAGCTGCCCAAAGAACTTTAGTGCTATACACCGGACATACGATCAGGATGCCGACGCGGATCTGTGGCGTGAAAATAATCTACTCTTTGGACGTCAGACGACACGCTATCTCTGCCTCTCCAAGTCCGAGGGTCTGCCCGAATATGTTGTTGAGACACTCAAGTAACTATATACCTTGATTCCATTCGATTTCATTACGATTAGTTGATCCTTGCACTTTCACATTGGCAGAGTCATTGCGGAGAAGGTGCCACCGCCAAAGGAATTCTCGCTGCTTTCTCGCACCGCCGACAGCGATCAGAAGGCGTGGCGCAAACGGCAAATCGCCTACAAGTTGTCGAAACGTGGCACCGTCACCCAGGCAGTCACCGACATCATTCTCTGCTCCAAGCTAAAGATAGCGCCCGATGGCTTTAAGCTCGCCGGCGATATTAATGGTGTACTAATCTGTTATAAAACCAGTGCCATCGCTACACGACTGCCGCCTCCAATACCAGGCATCTCCAACTCCAATCCAAATTTCAATTCCAACTGTGAGGTGGAACAGGCACTTAATCGTCTGAATTTGCATGGACAGCAGCAGCGCGCTGCCGGAGCACGTGGTCCGGTAAGTTTTGATTGATCTCGTTGGCTTGGCTATGGCCTGGCCATAGACTTAATTTTCTGCTTTTACCCTTTGGCGGGATCTTACCTCAAATATCAAATTTAACGAATTTTTAGTCGCCAGAATGTCTATTCCACAAACTGCCTGATTGGTCCCATAGCTGAAACGTTGCTCAATTAGATATACAATAAAAAAATCAAATAAATTGCAGAATTGCCCGCGTGTGGAAACTATATAATAATAGCTTACCCACTTACCCTAGTAGACTTTTACTAATCTTCTTCTCTTTCTGATCGTAGAACAATGCTTGGTGTCCTCTCTTTACACAAGTTTTGCAGTACCGATCAGAAGCACAACGCATTTTCCGTCTCTTTCTCTTCAAACGTGTAATACGAACAAAGCTATCCGCAGCCCATTTCGGATCTTAACTTCAGTTATATTTTCGAACAGATTTATTGCGTTTATGGTAGTTATTAGTGTGAGGCTGGCTATGCATTTGATTATATGTTAAATATTGATAAATGATTCAATTTCGATTCCCTTAAAGATGCACTTTATAATGTTCAGTTTTTGTTATTCTATAATGTAATATTGAAATGAAATTGATGCGAATTATTATTGAAATTGCAGCTGCCGCAGTTGCCCGCAGGTGGGGAACATCATGACTATGAGGAGATACAGGCGCACTATCAAATCAATTCGCCACAGCGGCCGGCGCCGCCGCGTCCAGCGACATCATCATCTTCAGGTACGTGTCGCTCTGGCTATGGCGGCACTGGCACCCTGGGCACCTACACTGAACTGGAAGGTGTGCCATTCGTCTTGAATCCGTTGCTGCAGCGCAGCCAGCCCATGACTGAAGTGAGTTTTCTTTGAACCTACCTTATATACCATAATTATTATCATATATATATATATTGTATATTTTATATATTCTTGTCTTATTTTGTGTCTTAGTTGCCTACACTGCCCGACATCTCAACGGTGCTGAAAACGCTGGATTATGACTTTCAGCTGGAGCGCCAGATCCTGTGCACCATGAAATCATCGGCCTCTAAGAATCCATTCTTCAAATAGTTAGTTAACGTTTTAATTAAATAAACGCATTAAACAATATAATTAAAGTAATCAAAAATCGAAACTCGAAAACAAAGCTAAATGTTGAAATAAGCATACAAAATGTACTTAATCGTATGTGAATGAATAACAACGAGTGCACCAAACACTCAAATTGTATATTTCAATTCAATTCAGTTCGATTAAACAGTTACGGTATATATATATATATACATATATATAAATATTAAATATATGATATGTTCTTAGAATGACCTCAGACCCATTTGTGTGTATAGATTCCTGTGCCTTTAATACACATATATATATATATATATATATATATAATTTCATGTATGTACATTAATCATTCAGTTTGTTATATGACTCATTCATGCCTATATATATAGATATATATAGTTTATATATATATATGCATTGTCCCCCCCAGCATTGTGATTGTGAAACATATGTTTCTCATTATTATTTTTAAATTTGAATATCATCACCATTCAGTGGATTATGCTGATATCTATAACTCCAATATACCCCTGATGAAAACAAATGATTAAATGTATCAATATATATATATATATATATATATATTAATAGCTTAGTCTAATGTTAAAACCGAACAAGTCAAAGCAAAAGCCAGCTTAAGTATTCAAATACAAAGCAAACACGTATACATGTAATCTATAAATATATATATATAAATATATATATATATAAATATTTATATATATAAATATATATATATATATAAATATTTATATATATAAATATGTATTCCATTTATACATATTAAAACCAGTTGGTATCTTAATAATATTATATGGTACTTATCTTCATAGACGCGTAGACTGTACGAATAAATATATGTTAAAAAAATCATAGACTTCCTTTCCCCAAACCCCACACTCCCCCCTGGCACATACAAAATCATGGAATGTTGTTCAGCTGTTCCATACAAAATTTTATATACAAATATATATATATATGTATATATATAAACATTCTCATATTGTGCGTAATTTTAAGCAAATGTTTAGGGTGAATAATAAAATCTACAGTGAAAACCAGTTTTAGCAAATCCAAATTTTGAAAGCAACTTTTCGGATGGTCCAATAGACTAGCATTATTTTCAGCAAAAAACATGGTGCGTTAAAATTGCAAGGACCTCTTCTTTGGAACTGCAAACAATGATTATGGGGTCATCTAGGAACCAAAACATTTGAAATTTTCACTCGCTGGACAAAGGGAAATGAGAGGAAATCAATAAATCCTTTTTTTCTCGGAAGCCACAAAACGATTCGGATATTCTTTGGCCATATTCTTATATTTTTCTCGAATCCTGGAAAATGTCTGCAAGCGGATGGATAGCATGAGCTTGACAATATATTCCCTGTCGATGTCCTTAAGGATATAGCAAAGTTTTGGCTTAGATTAATTAATTAATCTAATTAATTAATTTCAATTGGCTGGACCAATTGGACGTCCTTTGAGCAGTTTGTAGTCCCAAGTCGCACATGACATGCAGGGATACGCAAGGACTCGCTAATTCTTGCTTGTTGGCAGGACCTCCTTATTTCCTTTACTGGCTAAAGAATGTCGAATGATTTTTCTTTCGATTCATTAAATTTATTTTTGTCCTAAGTGTAGCTATGTACATTACATTTTAAGGACTCTCTGGTGGTGGTCATCCATCTGGCCATCTCCGTGAGTTGTCTCAGAATATGTTATGAAATAGTAAATCCGGTTGCGAGAGCGTCTTCTTCAGATTGCGGACACTGAGTCGCTTTAATCCACGATCGGCCGTACATCTGTGTGTAGAGTGGGAGGGGGGTGAAGAGGAAACAGGAGACCAGGTACCGATTTGGTTTGGATTTGGTTTACATTAGCAATGAGTTTGTCGGCCATTACTGAGGAGCATGAGACATACTAGCTGAATATATAGCTGAATATACGGAATACCAACACCAAAACATGCCACAGTTGCAAAATCTCTTCTTTTGTTTAATTGCCTGGGCTTCAGGGGGGAGAGGGAGAGTAGGAGGCGGGGAGGAGGACAATGGCGATGACGGATCCACTTACTCGAATATGCGACCCTGGTACTCGATCATTAGCTTGACGCAATCGGCCAACATTTCTCCCTCGTGCAGCAGAGCCTGTATGTCATTCACGTGAACTCCCTGTGGCACCGTGTGGAATATCGTCGGTGTTATCGATAACGATAACGTCTCGGCGCTAATCTGCTGCAATGGCACCTTTGTTAGCCTGGGTGAGAGAAAAAGAGACATAGTAATGACTATTATTTTTAAGAATTAATAGATTTTTTGGTAAGTAAGTCAAAATTATTTTCAAATAAGTTTGGGGTATTTTTTTGTTTTCTAAAGATTCAGACCACAAATTATCTGCTAACAACTTCTGCTAAATAATCTTTTATAAAATTGCATGTCATTCTTTAAAAATTTCATTTTATCAAAAATTCAAAGTGTTATAAATAGCTGATTTTAATCGTTAATCGATTTTCGAGAACCTTATAGAAAATAGATTACCAAATTGACTCCCTTGCAGAATCGATAAAAAGAATCGGTTGGGATTGTATACAATGCAAATTAAATGTGAGTGGATCGGGTCTGTGTAATCTTCGATATTTAAAGAACAGATAAATGATAGCTTACCGATTGAAATGGGCAAACAGATAGTCCATGGTGTCGCGATTGATCTCTGGCAGCGAGCGTATCAGTCTCTTGAGTGTGTCCAGCTTCTGGTGCAGCTCGGTGAGCACTGATCGGAAAAATCAAAAGTCAAAATAATGGGGAAACTGAGCTGAAGCCGATCGATGGTTTGTGGATGGAAACTTACGCCATTGATTGGGTGGACCGATGAATGTTTTGGCCTCATTGACGCTAACCAGTGGACTCTTGATCTCGCGCAGAAATAGCTTGAGGACGCCAGTTAGTGTGTGTATATCGACGTCCGGCTGACGCAGTGCATCATAGTCATTCGCATCGATATCGAAGCGTAACGTTTGTATCCGATTATAGTCGCCACACTGCCGATAAATACCCTCCACGGGCTGTGTGGATCGACGATATTTCGTTTCGATTAAATCACAACAATCGATTATTATGCGTGGCACAGTCCGGTGCTGTTCGTGCTTCAGCACCAGCTCCAATTCCGTATCGAAACAGTTCTCATCGAAGAAGATGCGCTGCTCCCGCAACGTTTCAACGCTGGGACGACTCTTAAACCAGTTCGATAAATTCATCCAGGCAACCAGCCGTGATGGACGCATTGGCCCAACAGCACCCGCACGCTTGCCAGGCACTTGGTTAGATGACGCTGGCTGCGGCGTTGGCTGCAAGCGTAGCTCCGTCAACTGACGCGTCAGCTCATTGATCTTCTGCTCGAGCTCCTGGCTGTGTATGGTCTGCGCCTGCAGATCCTGTTCCAGCGTATACATGCGCTGCTTGAGATTATTCCAGCGCTTGGCACAAGTTGGACAACATTTGGCATTCGCATTGGCGTTGGTCGAATTGTTCGACGAGGAGGAGCATTGATCCAGGCTGGTATTGGAGACCAGCACCGTGCTCTCGTCCAGCAGCAGTCGTGTCAAATCTCTGGTGCTGCTGCTCTTGAGCAGCGTCAATTTATTTGGTTTGGTGCGCAATTCCCGGAGCAAAACAACCGCCTCGGGTCGTCCACACTGATCCACATGATTGGTGGAGCCGGCTGTGCTTTCCACGCGCAACAATTGTGTGCTTGTCGAGCTATGCGAACGATTGTATTGGCCACCGGATGCACTTGTCGATGACGATGACGTCACGGTGCGATCACGAAAACAGTTCATCAGTCGCTTGGGCTGCGTCGTCTGCTGGCGACGCTCGTGGGCAACGTAACCAGCCGCTCCCAATATGATGTGCGCCGAGTCTGGTGTGCCTGGCGTAACTGGGCGTAAATCCCTCGATGATCGTGTGCGCTGCATTCCGTTCGGCTTTAGACTACAGACGGCGATCTTCAATTCGACTTCGAATTCGATGTCGACTTTGAGTTTGACTTGGAGCTGCTCAGCTGCTCAGCTTATCAGTTGTTTTGCATGCGTGCAAGCAGCAGCACCTCCTCCTTCTACTTCTCCTTTGCCACCCTCACTCTCTCCCCTCTCTCTCTTTCTCTTGTTCTCTTTGTGGCACTGCCGATCTGACGTCAGCGCGCCGTGGTGCAAACTGTGGCGAAAGAAGCAAGTCAATTAAATGCATATCATGTTTCAACTTAACCAAGTATTTATTGCATGCTTGCCACAGTGAAGACTGACATCAAGTGCAGCATACGTTTGGGACTTGGCTATCTTGCCTGTTTCTTCCCATCCGATCAGCAATAATATATGTTGAGCAATAATATCTCAAGGTATATTAAATATCAATTGTTAGTCTACACCATTTAAGATTGTGGCTTTGTTGCTATCGAAAATCGATAACAGTTACCGAGACAATCCCGAAACAAACTACATCTGCCTGTGGCTTAAGAGAGCTTATAGTCCAAATTTAAAATCCATTGATGTTTTAGTCTCTATCGATTCGACTATCGGATGCTGATCAAGAATGTATATATATATATATTATTAATATATATATATATATATATTTGAAGATATCATTTCTTGTTGCTTATGGAAATATTGCCACAAAACAATTGAAAAATTCCGTTATTTTTAATTTGCTTTAATTAGCCTGCCACTTGATGGTTGAGTTCACTGTAAGCACTGTGTGTGAATTTTACCACTTGCACTTCAGACGTTTTATGTAACTTGCACCACTGTGCTAAATATTTGTCAACTAGTTGTTGTATTTGCTGTTGTTGTTGTTGTTGGTTATGCTGTTGACGCTTCAGTACGTTCTGTGTATGTTGTTCCGTCTGTCCATCAGTCCGTCTTCTGCTCAGATGCTCAGTCCAGAAATAGTCCCTTCCGGCTATGACGCAGTGGGATCTATAACGAATTCACTTCACAAGCAGCTCGGATTTCGATTTCCACACGCTGCTCGACTCTGTGAATCAAACTATTCGAAATGAAGCTAATAAATAAATAATTCTATTTGTATGTGAGTTTGCATGTGTGTGTGTGTGTGTGTTATCATCCACAATGGTTCACTTTTTAATCGGCCCTCACAACTCGCAGCTTGGAGCACCACAATTTTAGCTATTGATAAGATAAAACCATTGAGAATGCCTTGCAAACGCAGCCAGCGTAACCGACTGCTTAATACTCTGCACACCGAAAATGGATCGACGCACACAAGTAACTCACGAACAATCAAAGTGTTCAAGCAATCAAATGTGAAATATTTAGATTCTCAACATATTCTATATCCGAATGGAGCGCTATAACTTTGCAAGTGTGTATTTCATTTATTTATCGAACATCGATTTATATCGATATTTGCGAAATGCCGATAGTTATCGATAAAATGTACTTCATGTAGGTGATATTATATTCCCTGATATTTTTAGACTCTAAGATATATATATATTTATATATACCCTGTTACATACTTTTGTACAACTTTATGATGCCCTTTTAACATTGTTAAGGAGTTTTATAAACTATATTATCATAAAATGCTTGCAAAAAGTTTTTATTTTTTATTTGACTGAAGAATTTTCCTGTTTATTTATGGAATAAAAAATATCGATCAATTATCAGAATCAAGAATGATTTATGTTTATGGAGCACATTCAGTGATGAATTATTTTTAATTGTACTCGAATTTCTACTGATATTTGTTTCTGCTTAATCTTCACAATCGTTTATCGCTCTCCTTTTTCTTCCCTCTCGCTCACTCTCACTCTCTCTCTCTCTATCTCTCTCTCTCTCTCTCTCTCTCTCTCTCTCTGAGTGCATTTCTTCTTAATGAGCACTACTTGGTATTATTCGTATTAGCCAATATCACTCACTGTTTACACTTGCTACCACAACAAATAGACTGTGGCTCACTCATTCACACAATTGCGATAAGAGTTCCAAATTAGAGTGCTACGAACTGTGGCACGACAAACGATTTGTTTTATTATTCGTATTTTCAAACTTGAATGCAAATTTTCCAGCTTTAATGGGAATCCCTGGATTTTCCACATCGCTTCAAAGTTATAACTCGGAAAAGTCCTGTTCCATCCCTACAAGCACTTGTGAGAGTTGTAAAATTTGAACATGAAAATCGAGCTATTGAATTTCGTATTGTGCTAGACGTAAAGTCATAATTAAGATCTGGATAAGGTTAGGTTTTGGCAGAGGTTAAAGGGGCATCGAAAAGTGTTGACCTATTCCAATTTACCGATCGAGTCTAAAGTTATCGAAATAACAGACTTAGAAAGCTGCTCACATTTGTGCAAAACTCAAGATTGGACATAATAACAAAATATAGTTTAGCCAAATATTTCTTATGGTTATGATGTGATGCGACGTGATTTGGATTCCAAATAACTTCCAGATTTACAGTTACCAAATCCATTTCGTTTCGCTTGCCCGTTGTTTTTTTGTGTACAATGTTTTAAGTCGTCCTTAATCCGGTTTTAAGCTGCAGTTAATTAGAAAAAATGTTTAATGAAAGTGAATTGAATCTATTAAAGGTAGAATTCAAAGTGTTTACCTGTTGCACCCAATCGAAATGAGCTGAATTCATTGATTGTTGTCCCATTGTTGATGGCTTTAGTTTTCTGAGCAAGCCGATCTCTTCGACCAATTTTTATTGGATCACATTTTATACTTGGTGCTTCTCAGCTTGTGTCGCACATTGGAGATGCCACGGGTTTCTTGAGCTAAACAAATTGCCACCAGCAATTTGGAAGATTTCAGCTCCTTGTTGTCGTTGCTGCTTCAACTACATCCTCTGCCAATTGTTGTAAGTCTGTAATCTCTGCAGCTGCAGTTGGCATTGCCTCCTTGTCACGCCACACAATATTGCCGCAGCGCTGCAAGTGTAAGGGCGGCACATAATTCATCATTTTGTACTTTTATTTAAAAGAAAATCAATTTAAAGCAACAGACGAATCTTGCTATTCAATTCGATACATGCAATTCGTTATCGATAGCTGAAGCGAAAAGCACTTATCGATGTTTTGTTGTGCAAAATTATGCTGCCTATTTTGAGGTGTTTCTTTTTAACCAAACTAAAAATTGAATCTTCGCGGTAGTCAGATTCAGTTGATTATTTTGGAATGTGCAGTTTATTGAAAATATATGTAATTCAGTGGCGTAAATAATAGTAGTATTCTTTTTGTTCCTGTTTTCGTTTTGGTAATCGATAGCTGGCATCCACAAACTATTTAGACATGTGCTCGCTATGCAGCACTGCATTACCCGCGCGTATTTTTGCACTTAAATTTGAATTTAAACCAAGATAACCGATGTCCTGTTTGATTGCAATAACAACAAAACATTTACACATAATTATCTGTTATATAAAATGCACTCAATGTTAGTTTTCGATTTCATATCATGCCATTAAATCTTTATAGATATATGTACATATATGTATATATATGTATGTATGTGCGAGCATATTAGAAATTGACTTTAGACATTCTCTCTTTCACACGGCTTCTTAGCGACTTTCATGCGCAAGGGTCTCCAACTGTGGGTCAAACAAAACGCACACATGCACACATGCACGCTAAATGTACACACACACATACACACGATGGATGCGTCGCTGTTGGAGGCGTTGACAGCGACACGACGTTTTTGGAATTGACCGTTGCCACCTGGTCACCTGTTACTTTCACTGCGGCATGAGCGCAACGTCGAACGCCGAACAACGAACAGCGAACACGTTTTGTCCGTTTTGTCCATTTGCCCATTTGGCCAAACAATGCAAAGTTATTAAAATTACAAAAACGTGTCTTCGTCGACAGGGGCAGCCGCCGGCAGCATTTTATTTATTTTATACCCTGCACTAATTTACAAATGTATAAAAAATACGGTTTTAATCTGCTTTCCGTCTCCAACATAATGAATCGGAAATCAAATAAAAATTGTAAAATGCAATAATATTGTAATTTTTTAGTCAACATTTTCAGGTATTACGGCAGTTTAAACAGACTAGTTGTGTATACGACATATATGTATGTATGTATGTAAATATATATTATAATTAAATCCAGACATTAACAAAAGTTTAAGTTGAGTAGTCCACAGCTGATCCAGTGTGCTATTGGGTACTGGGCAGCGTCAGCGCCTCCTGCAGGTTAGGGTGTTGCCTCCTCCTCGCTCCTTCATGCTGTTCCGAATATTTAATAATTCTCACTCACTATCACTAGATCGGATCAGCTTTGGTGAAATCTGTTAAGGTGCCCGGCAGGCGTGCAAATATATCGAAATAACATATTCCTGGTTATGTGACGCTTCTGCAGCAGCAGAGCTTGTGTAATTCCTTCATATTTCTTTCGTTAGTAGATCGGATCGCGTAGTCCGATAATTTGTTGCTCTGATATTGACATGATGACTTTGACTCACGGATTAGGTAGGTAAGATGGGCCATATTTGGCCCGTTGTGTGATGCCATGTGGATAAGGATTTGCCTCCAGCGGGATTCGAACCCGTGACTGATTGATGTAAGCGATGCAAAGACTCAACGCTTACGACCATCAAGCCGGCAATGGCTCATGATTAAAAGTGCAAACAAATTCCATGCATTTGGCTGGCTTGGGTTTAGGTGCAGCAAACAGCTTAACAAAAATAAAAACTTTCCAAAAATAAAGTCGTCTTCATAGAAAAAACAAACAAAACCATCAAATCATATGATTTCTATATTTGGATAAATAAATATGTATGTACATACATTTGTACATAATATGTACATATGTATGCATTTGAGTGTGTACAGAGCATTTGCTATTCGGTCATCCTGCGCCACTCTTATCTTTTTTTTTTGAATAGATGGCCTTAACAATTTGAAGAAATATATGCATAAATTAGCGATTCTTTGTGCAACGGCCAAACGGAAGTCTTTTCACTTGCCGCTCTCACTTTCGTTGTCGCTGTTACTCGTATACACATACACACGCACTTATAAATGTACATGTGTATGTATGTATGTATGTATGTATGTACATGCATATCAAATACCGCCAAATATTTAACAATTTGTGCTAAAATTGTGAATTAAGGCCCCCCACTCGCATACATAATAATAATAATAATAATAATGGCGACAAAAGCAAAAACAACAGCAGCTCAAAACTTGACGCTGTGGAATGCAAACGGTATGCGAATAGAAAACAAAGTATTGGACAAATTGACTGAGTGACTGACAGGCAGGCGCAGACTTGTTTCTTTTTGCCAGCCAACAGCAACAAAAACAATTGACAATTGCCTATCCTGCATGTGTCTGTTTTTATTGTTGCTTATCTATCTAGGCAACACTGGTATTTTACCATGTATACAGACCAAACCACTCACACACACACACACACACACACACACACACCCGGTTGCATTTTTGAGCGCGCCCAAAAATGCAATCGAGAGGAGAAAAAATGAAAAAAAAACCCACGCAATAACGAAAACCCAAAATAGAAGACAACTATAAAAACTGATGAAAACAAAAACAACCAACTGGCATGCCAATGCCAAACACACACACACATACACAAACCACCACTTGCTGGGCTTATGTGTCGTTGCTTACCTGCGCCGACGCAGACGTTCACGTTGACAGCGCAGCCGCAGCATCTTTTGCTGCGCACAGCTGCAATGCTATTGCATTATTTGGCACTACACTGCAAACAAAAAGTGCGTACATTTTTAGCATAGTCAACATAACATTGACAAAAACTGATTACACTCATTTTAATAATAATAAAACTTCTACAAAGTTTTTATTTTATTTTTTTTTTTAAACTTGCTGCGGTTTTTTGTGTGTGAATGTGTTCTTTTTTCTCAGTGTATCATCTTCTTGGGCAGTAGTTGCCTTGCAGCCCGCGTCTTGCTTCCTATAAACTTCTTTAACATACCAAAGCAAAAATATCAACAGGCTGCTATAACTACAAGAGCAACCATAGTATCAACTTATTTATTTTTTTTTTTTTTTGTTTTAGTGATTTTCTTCTCGTTTGCCAGTTAATGTTGTTGTTATACAGCAGGTAGACGAGCCGGGTTTTGTTGCACTGCGCAGCGCTGCCGCTGCTTCAGCTAGCTTCGTCGTCGCCGACGTCGTCGTCGCCCGTTTCGTTGTCTGAGCTGAGCTAAGCTGTTGAAACTTGGCTCAAGAGTTTTGGCGTTCAGTCCGCTGGCGAACGTTGTCTTGAGCGCAGTTTGTCGTTGTCGTAACACGCATTAATAACAACAGCAGCAACGTGTTGCGCGCGCGTGTCTGTGTGTGCGTGTGTGTGTGCCTGTGTATGCGCATTGGTATTGGTGTGTCGGTTACTGTGCCTGTCTTACTTCTTGATTGGTCCCGTTCCCGTTCGCCTTGCGCTTGCTAAATTATTATACACGTCTTGGTCGTTGTCGTCTTTTTTTCGAGTTTTTTTTTCTGTGTTGCCGCAGCAACAGCAAACTGGTTGCTGGCATAAGAAGCAGCCGTAGCAGCAGAAGCTAGCAAAAACAGCTAGCTGTGGACAACAATAACAATAATAATAATAATAATAACAGCAACAACAACCGTATTTATTTTTTGTTTGGAAAATCGTCGCAACCACACAAAAAAAAAACCGTTTAGCGGCAGCAACAGCAAAAGGAGCACACTTAACAGTAACAGCACCAGCAGCATTAACAGAGCAATAACAGTAGCTGTTACCAGTGCATGCAATCGATCAATTCGAGTTCATTTGCAAGAAACACACAGAAAAGGATAACAAAAAAACAGAAGAACAACAACAACGATGCCCTGCTCGGCCGTAACTTTGTCGATAGCGACAATCTGTGCGATAATCGCGACAGCGCTGCTGGCGATCGCCTTCTCCACAGACAATTGGCTGCACTATGATGTCAGACGCAATCAGATACAGGTTGGTATTTAGTATTTAATTTTAAGTGTCAATAAAATTTTGCTAGACTCAGATACACAAATTATCCGCGTGTGTGTGGGTGCATTTATCTCCCACCCTTGTCAAGCCGACACAAAAACAATGGTTTCAAATTAAGCCAAGGCCTTGTCACATAGAAAAAACAACAAAAAATAAGACAAACTGCAGCAGGCAAGAATCAAAACAGCAGCCAGACGATGTTAAAAGCCAAAGTCAAAATGGATGTCGAAATAAAACTAAGGCACACTGGGTACACACTTCAGAAAAAACATACAAACAAACGCACACATATGCACAGTGTGCACCAGATGACGGATAATCTAGAAAACAATGGGAAAAATATAGAGAATTTAGTAATTGCAAAATGAACGATTCAAAATGGCTATTGATATTCCTTTTTTTCGCAACTTTTCTAATTGTTGAATATTTCGAGCAGCTTCAAATTACTAAATGTGTATGTCATAATGTTTTTAAACAAATCTTAAATCTTGTAGAGCATAATATAGAAAATTTGTCCCACTGTGCCTGTGCAAGCATGCTGCTTGGCTGCAACGGTCAGCGTCGGCAGCGGCGGCGGGCAGAGCGACAGCATTAACAAAGTAACAGTAACAGACGCGCGTTGCTGCCTAGCGTGCTACATACATACACTCATGCATACATATACATGTTGAATAAGAAGAAGATTAAATAAGGGCATGGCGGCGCAGAGTGTGAGGCATACGAAAAGAAGAAAGGTCGAAAGCAAACAGCGAGTTGATCAAGGGGGAGGGGTGGGGGGTTTGGGCGGGCAGGCGGCTGGGCGGGCCGTTAACGCTAAAACTTTCTACGCGAGTGCTTAGCCAGGCCAAGCGAACGCTGCTGAAGAAGACGACAAAGGAGACGGCGAAGAAGAAGAAGCAGCAGCAATTTCTCATTTTGTATGTAATATACACAAAAAAAAAAAAATAAGAGGGGGTTTTAGTGGGTGCAGCCCAAGGCAAGGAGAGAGAGAGAGTTAGTATCATATACATGCATATGTGTGTGTGTGTGAGTGTATGCGCGCATAACTTGCATACCAAAACACAAACTAACAGCAACGCCGAGTTGCTGAAAATATTTGCACGTTTTTGACATCGTCGCTTAACGATTGCCTTGCTTTGCGCTCGCTTAAAGGTTAATCTTGGCAGCGCTGTGCGCGATAGAGAGAGATAGCAAGAGTGGTGAATTTTGTTGATCTGCGCTCAGCAGGTACAACTTGCAGATGTATATAAATGTATGTATGTATATGTGTAGAATAAAAGTAATTCAAATGTTTGCTGCGCACTTTCGTCTCAGCTTAACCCATGGCAAATCAATTGATACGCCCTGATTTATAGGGCTATAAATGTACAAAATACAAGCTACTTTTCTTCTATACCCTGTTGCCTATCTTAATGGTTTAGTGGGGTATATGTAACAGGCCAAAGCTGACGGTCTTCATACCATAATTAATACTTTACTAATTGTTACTTAACAGTAAAAAAAGAATAAATGAATAAAAACGTAGCTTGAACTGGGATAAACTGGGTATGCACTAGCGGGCACGTTCGACTTGCGGCATTCTTTTGTGGTTACTTATACTATTAAAATCTTAAATAGTAAGCTTGCTTCCAATTACCAAGCGACTACTACAGTAGTAGTAGTACTAGTATTTAAAACTAGAATTGTAAAAGGGCCACTTGCAACACTGGCAGAGGCAACGTATTCTTTGTGCTTGGCTTCTCGATGCTTTCGTAGAACTCGCTCTGGGCGGATTACTGTTATCAGTACAATACAATTATGCGTACAATAGTTCTCTCTTTCTCTCTCTCTCTATCTGAACTTTTTCTCAATTCTTTGTTCGGTTCGGGCCAAACAAAGTTCAAGCGCTTTATAGGAAAACAAGAACTACAAGAACAACAACAACAAGAAGAAGAACAAGAACAACAATTGCTGCTACTATTTTGTGCTTGCTGTTTGCCCATTCTGCTTCTGCTTCTGTTTCTGTTTCTGTTTCGTCTTCTATTTTAACTTCTTTGCCTCTCTTTCTAGCTGGCAGCTCTGACTCTGCTTCTTCTTCTTCTGGTTTCCAGTACCTGTCTGCGTGCCAAAGCAAAAAATTGTTTTATTTTGCTGTTTCTTAGTGTGTGTGTGTGTGTGTGTGTGTGGCAAACCTGTTTTGAGTTTTCTCTCGTTTCACGTTTTCAGCTCGCTCAAAAAGTTGGTATGCGAGATACCCGCTTGAAAACCCAGGCCGCGCTGCCCTCCCCTCCGCTTCACCGGCATCGCGTCCACATTCTGGTTGCCAGATCGCCGAAAGCCCTAAGTCGCCATTGTTGTGTTTTCATTATTGTCAAAGCCATGTTGCCAGATGCGAAACAGATTGCCAATTCAATTGATGAAACTACTGCGCTTTTTTTTTGCAAATTGGGCAACAGACTTTGGTCAAAAGGTAGAGCCCGACCAGAAGATAATCGATCCTTATCGATAGACGATACTGAGGTTGACTAAATATAATCTCAAACTCGTATAGTCTGTTAGGTCTAGTCCACTTATCTGTTCATCTGCTGTCCTCAGAGGGTTACATAGTATCGATAATCGATTTTTTATTTATCGATATAGTGAAAATCGAGAAACAACAATTGAAGCCGAGTTCTCTATGTCAACTTCTCCAGCTCTCAGAGTTTAGTCTAGTTTATTGCTCGAGATATGGTCTCAGATTGTTACATACCTTTGCATAACTGCAATATACCCTGCTATTTTTTAGCCATTTTCAATGGGTATATACAGAAAAAGAGAAACCCTTATCAGCCATATTGCATTTGTCTGCTGTTGTTGCTGTTGATTTATTTTTTTTGTTGACTTGTTTTTATGTTTTCTTTTCTGCGTTTTGTTTTGCTGCATTTGGTTGCCGTCTGGCGTAACTTTTTACCTCCAAATGCAATAGTAGACGTCAACTTTTCGTAAAAAAAAGAGATGAAAAGCAACAAGAAATGGAAAAGCTGAAAACTTGCTGTTGTTGCCTGTCTGTTGCCCATTTGCCACATGAGGTTTTTAAAGTTTTGGATCTGTGCTTTTTTTTTTGTGTTCAATGAATGAATTTCATGTCGCTTTTTTACGCTTAGTAAGCGCTTTGATTTGTCATATTAAAAAAAAAAAATTACAAACACACATGTTAATTTCAGAAATTAATTAAGCTTTTTCCAAATTACTCATACGCCATGTGCGACCAAGCAGCGAACGCATCAGATTTCTTTCAAGCAGCATTACGTATATATATATATATATATATATATATATATATATGTATTTTTTTCTTTTCCTCTACTCTTCTCTTGAAAACTAATTAGAGAAATTTTTGTATATTCAATCAAGTTGGAGCGTTGTCGATCGACAATTATGGGACAAGAGCCTGGAAATTTTGATACCAAGAGCAATTTTTTTTTTGGTAGGGAATATGTATACAATATAATCTTACCGCAATATTCGAATTCTAGCTGCAAAATTGTTGAAGATATTTTTTGTTATCAATTTGCACTTATCGTTATTATCGAGAGCAACACAATTGATCTTTAAGGTCGTTATCAGCAATCTTCCCTCAAAACTTGTTTACTCTAGCTGCGAAATTGTTAAATATATGTTTTGTTATCGATTTGCACTTATCGCTGTTATCGATAGCAACCCGATTTCAAGTCTCAAGTGCTTCCTGCTCAGAATATAATACATATAATCTGAGTATTTTCTAGTCAGACAATCTGTGCTCATTTGTGCAACATGAATATAGAAATGGTTTATAATCAATCTATCGAGTTTTTACTGTATTATCTATTAAATGTGGGCAAATGTAAGCTGAACAACTGTTTGCTTATTATTAAATCGTAAATCATCTTTGAAAAGCGCGTGTTGCAGACTGTCTGGCTGTCCGTTTGTCGCTCTGTCTCTCTGTCTGTTAGCCATCATTAGTTTCGCTAATTTTGTATTTTATTTGCTGACATCATGTGAAATTCCAAACTGCTATCTCATCTATCCAAAACAACCGTTCTCTTCTTCGCCTTCGTCATCTTCTTTTTGTTATTGCTTTTTTGCTTTCAAATATCCCAGTCAAGAATAAAAAAAATCAATTTGCATAAAGTGAATTGCATTTGGCGTTGGTTTTCATACCAACACGTGTGTGTGTGTGTGTCAATGAGGGGGTAAGCGGGGAATAAGTGTTGAGTTCCTTCAGCATGTCGTAACTGTTTACTTAAAACAGCTGAGTGATTCAAATGATTCAAAGAATAATAATTAGTAATTCAACACTTGGTATAACCCTGAACCCATTTAATAACTGGATATAATGAAGTTGTACAAAAATATGCAACAGGAAAGGTAGCAGGAAATAAAGTATATATATTCTTGATCAGCCAAGTCCATATAATCATATTCGTCTGTCCGTCTTTAAAAGGAGAGAGAGAAAAACTCTTAATTTGGTATATAAGTTCTCGTACAATATTGCAAGATCAAGTTTGATTCATTTTGTATCGATAACTGCGCACGTTTCGCCAATATCGATATAAGTCGATATCCGATAACAATTAAATATACAATTGTAAATTAAACTTTCAATTGAAATATTGATACATTGAATATATTGAGATATCCATATTAATAAGCAATTGTACAAATTGCTCTTAATCAAAACGGCAGTTTTGAACTCCTTCAAAGGTAAGGGTATTTAATCGTCGGAGTGACTCGTGCAGGTATTTTTTTGTTTGTTTGTGGTTCCCATGAAAGATTTCAAGCTGTTTTTTTATCGGTCTCTTACGTAACAGCTCAGAAAATACGATTCTAGTCAGAGATTTTGTTAGTATTGTGCTTAATTCAATGCTTCCTTTAAAATGTTGGCGTAGCTTGATCAACAAATTCTTTAAATTTTTGTTATTTTGTTTGTTTTGGTTTTCTTGGATGGAATTTGCGCGCTTTCGCCACGCTGATTATTAAGATGATGTTTAGCGATGATGTTCTTGAGATCTGTGCCTCTTTCTAAATGTTTCTCACACGACTCGGTTGTAGTCTACTTAAATCTCAATTATTTTGGCCACTTGAGCGTGCGATTTCGAACGCTTTCGCTTCCTAATAAACTCGATAAGCATTTTTCTTTCTTTTTTTTGTTTGTTCGCTTCTTCGTTGAATCAACAAATTATTGAAATTTGAATCATTCAAGTTGTGTTAGTTGGTTTGTTTTTGTGCTCCATTTGGAATTTGTTTTGTTGAATTGACTTCCGCGTACTTATTTTTTTGCAGTGCATTTCGCATGTGCTTCTTAACTTGTCATAATTATAGCTATTACTATTTCGATTCAAGTTGAATGTTGAACTTGGCGCCAAAGATTGAAGACCTGAAGATCTGTTGTCAATGTCGTGCTCCTCCTACGCTCATTTTTGGGAAATAACATTCGAAGTAATGAAAACAGCAGCAAGAAATAAAACAACATCAATCGAGAAACCAGAAACCAGCTGAAATATTTACGTACAACAAATAACAAAAATCAATTATCACAACTTTATTGTTTGTTCACATTTTTGTTTATTTTGCATTCACTTTAAAAATGTATAAGGAAAAGTTGATCAAATATTTCTTGTTGAGATTTATGCCAAGAAATGCTTAAGAAATGTCGCAGAACGGATGGAAGCAACTCCGACTCCATATAAAATATATAAATATTCTTGATCAGCAACAAATTGTCGAGTCGATCAAGACAAACTAAGCTTTTAAAGACAGCTTAGAAATTGGCATATTAATTATCGTATATCATGTGCAGTTCAATTGTATTAAATTGTTTCGATTAATTATCGTTAACAAATCGGTTATTAATTAGCCACAATTATAAAGATATTGGATATGCTTATACCTTGACTTAAATTTGATCAACACAGAGTATCTCCAAACTTTTCTGAATAAAGGCAGTTTTGGATATTCTAGCAAAGGAAGCAATGCACTTAGGCATCTGTTTACAGAGTATCCGCAAGTCGAGCACTTTCGATTACAGCATTCCTGTTTTCTTATTTTTTTTTTACGATTTCTAAATTGCCGCACCTAACAAAATAAAAATTGACAAATGTACTATACATATATACACAGATGTGTACATATATATACATATACACACATTCGTATGTGGACACACACACACACACAAACACACACACACTTCATCACCTGCATTTTTTGACAGCTTCTTGTTGCATTATTTTGCTTCTTTGTTTTATTTTTTTCTTGTTACTTTTGTAGCATTTTTTATTTACAGTTGAGCTTAGGTCTGTTTGATTAATGCTACAGATACAGACTATATATATATATATATATATATATATATAAAATAGTTGAAAACACGACTGTGGCCTTGGTTTTGTAAAGTTCTACAACTTTAAGCTCGCTGGCTGGCATCCTGTATCGATGTAGTTTTTTTTAGCCAGTTCTTGAATTGGATAAACGTATGTATGTACTTATGTACGTAGTTGATGTTTGGTGGGGAAGGTAGCTGTACTCATTCGCTGGTAGGTGTGTAGGTTGGGTTGTGGGGGGAGGAGGGTACAGAGCACATGCTCGGTGCGAAACCCGTTTGTGGTCTCTGTCATAAAAATAGTTGCGCCTTATTAATACATATCTGTGGACAAACAGTCGCAGCTGCATATGGCGCCATATGCGTCCGTTCGCAGACTGCGCTCTAGAGTCTAGACTCTGGAGAAACTGGAAAACCCGATAGTCGAGTTGACAAGGGTTTTACCTACCAAATACCAAGTACAGTAAATACAGTACTCCGTACATAGAGCGCCTATGATATGAGGTCGTCAACCAAATTCGGGCAGACGGACATAACTATAACGACCAGATTAGTCGTAATGTCCAATGTTGCAAACTTGAAAACGAAATTAAAGTACTCTCTAGAAGGGTATTAAAGTACACTCTTACTCCAAGTAAACAAGTTCATGATTTGCTCAAGTTGTGATGATGACAATAGATAAATTTTTCTATCTATCTCTATATATATGTTACTATTTATCTATATATGTCTATCTACATATCTATCTCTATTTATATTTTTAGTTATATATATCTTTCTATCTATTTCTCTATCTCTTTATTATCTATATTAGCTCTCTCGTGCTAATCTCGAGCAGAGCATTCGGGAACACGTAGTCTTTTTTGTTTCTTGAATCACACATATCCGAAATTTGAAAATGGCCTCACGTTTCACACGTTCGCCCAGTGAAATTCTATTTCTTTATAGGGAAATTGTTAATCAGCTAAAGAAAATAAAAAAAAACAGAAGAAAATATGTCTCTGTCTTTGTTGCACGGTTTCATCATACCCCTTTTTAAGCATTTTTAATGAGTACTCGCTGTAAAAAGAGAAAAGCGTTTTTTGCTGTCAGTCACCAAAAAAAAAAAAGAAAAAAAAAAACAAAAACTCGAAACGTGTTTAACTCGATGTCCGGTACTTAAATAACATTGCGATAGCCCAAAAGAAAACTCAACAAGCCAACAAAATGAACAAGAAGAAGACGAAGACAAGTCGATAAAGTCGAGCTTGGGTTAAGAGGTGGCCTGCAAGAAGGGAAGGGAACGGAAAGAGTGTATCTCTCTTTTGGCATATTGAACTGCAGAACTGGACATATTATGTAAATTTTTGGATGTTTGTGAAAAATGTGTGTGTGTGTGTGTGTGTGTGTGTGTGTGTGTGTATGTGTGTGTTGTTGTTATTTTCATTGCTTACGCAATACCACAAACTCTTTGCTTTTGGTTAGGGCATCAAAAACTGTAAAGCGGGAAGTGGGAAGATATTGGCCCCTACCCCCGATCTCTTTCTCTCTCGCTCTTTCTCTCTCGCTCTCTCTCTCTTGCCGCCCCGCCCACCTTCCCTCCATTAGACCGCCC
The DNA here is from genome assembly GCA_035042185.1 of Drosophila kambysellisi. Taxonomy (NCBI): domain Eukaryota; kingdom Metazoa; phylum Arthropoda; class Insecta; order Diptera; family Drosophilidae; genus Drosophila; species Drosophila kambysellisi. The sequence goes on along the minus strand of JAWNLS010000691.1, from coordinate 3,369,768 downwards.
CACTGGGATATCGCTTATGAAATAGGTTGGTTTTCGCTTGGGTTGCGCTTGGACCTCGTTATTTGGGTTTTCTTTTTCTCTTCGGTTGAGTTTAATGTATTAGCGCATTACACACTGCCCCACCCCCAACTCCACTCCACCCCACCCCTCTGTCTCTCTCTCCCTCTCTCCCCCTCTCTCTTTCTCTTTCTGTCTTTCTGTCTCCCTGTCTCTTTCTCCGCTTAACGGATTAATTTTGTAACTTTCTTATGAAAGTGTCTTGGTTGTTTTGGGGGCAATTAAGGGCTCTAACTTTGTTGCTTTTGCTAAGGTGGGGCGGTGTTTTCTTTGTTTGTTCGTTGTTCGTTGCTCGTTGTGTGTTGTTTGTTGTGTGTTGTCTGTTGGCTTGAGAAACCATTCAGCTATAAAGCGCCTCGAGAAATCAGTCGTGTGCACCAGGCCGCAGAGAGCTCCTGTTATAAATGAGAGCATCAATTGGGCATACCCATGGCTATAACTATAACAACCTAGAATGCTCGAGTCGAGAGAGACAGAGAAAGAAAGAGTGAGAGAGCACTCGATGCGAAGATACCCTTGAAGCCAGCTGCTAAAAATAAAATAGTTGTGTTTTTTAAAAGAATCAAAATCGTATTTATTTCAATTGGAAGGCAAAGTTTGTACAATAGACATCGGAAATCGATTTGTATCGATATTCACATATCGGATGCAGTTATCGATAAAATAAAACTTGATATGACGATATTCAATGTTTTTATGGGACAAACATTAACTTAGACATTTTTAATGGGTACAGGGTATAACTAACCGCGTTAATTGTTCAGTTACGCCCAAGTGGGCAAGTTGAATAGAGGAGCAAAGAGCGACGTGAAAAGCACCAAGTCGAAGGTTGATTGCTGATTTATTTCTAATCCCATCAGATATTATATACATATATCAATTGATGTGTTTTTATAGAGTTTGTTAAATTTGTTGTTCTTATTTTTCTAGCATGTACAATGTTTAAAAATCCCATAGTACTTGAAAAAGTTAATAACAATTGATTAAATTAAGCCAAAATGTAACCTTCTCGACAGATTATAGATTTTATATGTCTATCTAATATAATGGCTCAAGCAATAACAAACAAAAACCTTAACAAACCCATACTGAGAACCAGTTCCGCATGTGGGCGTCTTTTAACAAAAATGATTTGGCCTGTGATTTCAACTACACTTCGAGAAAAAAGCGCTTAAATTTAGAATAAAACTAACACTTTTCTAAAACTGAAAATTATATTTCTCTGAAAAGCAGGATCGATCTACAATAAAAAATTGCCAGGGTTTTTGTTTGTGCGCCGGACACATTAAAAATGGAAGCAACTCTGAAACCTATAGTGTATATATATTCTTGATCAGTAACAACAGTTAATAAAAACATATCTGTCTATATTTTAAGAACGCGACAACAAATTTAATAACTTCTTTTTGAAGCAAAAGTTTTTTTTGCTAGTAATAAAGAGGTTTTCAATTTGACTTTTTTCCATTTCTAAAATACCAAATAGAAAATTAAAGAAAATTCGCTTTACTTATTTGAAGAAACTTTGTTTAGCTTATTAACATTTTAAGACGATTTTGTAAATGTGACTGTAGATTTTTTTTTGTCTGAGTGTAGCTCAATCACAATTATTCCAGTTGTTGTTGTTGTTGTTGCTTCTCGATCATCATCCGGTCATCTTTCGTTTTACTATTGTTGTATTTGTATCTGAATCTCAATGAGACGCGGATGCACATAAATATAGATCCGACAATGGGCGTCATATGCCTTTATCGTAGGTGTCCATCTGTCTGTCTCTCTGTTGTGTTGTATACATTTAATGATATATGTACAGATATATGTGTATATATTGTACTTATCGGATCAAGTGTTGCCGTTGAACACGTTCCCTTGTTCGCCGTTCGCATACGTCATTACATGAGAGCTTTAGATACATTGCGGATTGAGCAATTTCAAGTCTTACAATTGAAGGTCGACCATTGTCAATAAAAACGTTGCGTCAAGCAACAAACAAAATGCACTGCGGAAAACGTCTACAAAAAATTAAGAACAAAAAAAACTGAATACATGTAGCTGATGGATTCAAAAATATCAAAAGTTTGCTCAAAGTTGACCGAGTTTTTCCAATTTATTATTAAAAAAAAAAAACAATTTTTGAGTTCGATTTTCACTTCAATGTTGAATTAAACTGCTGGATATATTATAAAAGAAGAGTTATTGCAGAAAAATTATTGAATTGAATATATTTATATATATATATATATCTATCTACGGCGAATATTTGGTACACTTCTTTGAGTGAAAACATAAATGAGACCATATTTTAAATTTACATTTTAAACATTTATTGTTTTTATATAGATTTATTTTAATTTTAACACGAGTACATTTTTAAAAACTTGTCAATGAATTTGTCAACGTATTTTAAAGTAATGATTTTTCAATGATAACTTTTTTTTAAATTAAACTGCTTATTTCTATCTTTATACACATATATAACGTGTAAATAGCAAATGCTAATCTCGATATTTTCCCTCTTTGTAGGCCTTTGCCGCCAAGCATTCGGATGCGGAGTCGCTGCTGCATAATTTGAATGCCAAGTATTATTATTATACGAGAACCCGTGGACTGTTCAGGATATGCTATCCCAAGGAGCGACCGCCAGCAACTGCAGGTAAGTCTCCTGCCCCGTCTGCCCAAACTATGAACTATGCTAAATTATTTTCGATTCGCTTCTAGTGCCGACATATTTGTCACCGATTGAGACACACTGCTCGAACATTGACTACTTCCCCCAGGTGGATGATGACAAGATATCGAATGAGGATGCCACATCGCGTCTGCATTTGGCACGCTCCTGCATTGCGCTCTTCATCATCAGCTTTGTGACAATCTTCTGTGCATTCTGGACGGGTCTATCTGGCTGCTGGAAGCGCTCGTCGGGCGCCATAACTGCCACATCGATACTGCTGCTAGTTACCTGTCTGCTTGCTGCCGGCGCCATGGGACTCTGGCATACCGTTGAGTTCTTCGAGAAGGAGAAAGTCGTCGGCGAGGATTACTTCCAGCAGTGGAATACGGTGCGTGACTTCAAATGAGAATTGAACTCTTGAATAACAATTTACACTCTCTCTCTCTATCTCTCTCTTTCGCTCTCAAACACACAGGTGCTGCGCGATAACACAAAGATTGTGTATGATTGGTCGTATATTGTGGCCTGGACAGGCATCGGCACTTGCCTCCTGGCTGCCATTCTGTTGTCCGGCGCCGCCGTCTGTCTGCGCAACGAGCGCGAGAAGGAGGAGCAGCTAAATCTGCAATATCTGATGCCCGGTATGCATTTTTTTTCTTCTATTTTTACTCATTTATATTCAATGCATGCACTAATAAATATAATATTTCTTCATCTATTTGCAGTCTACTCGCAGAAGCAGCCACCGTATCCGCCCTATGCCAACTACGCACAGCCGCAAATCTATCCGGGTCCCTACTATCATGGCTCGCAATACGGACCCTATAATTATTAATCACATCGAATATGCAACAGCAGCAACAAAAACAACAACAACAACGAATGAATGAGCAAATAAGGCGAATAACAAATAATGAACAAATAGCATTTTGAAATCGTTTGATGAGATCACAAAATGTGTAAAGAGCTATTTTTGACATATATCGGGATAGGCCGAAAGTCTCCCAGTTTCTCAACCTGTCTAAACCTTAACTGTAAATGGCGAAAAGTTGTTTGCTATTTTGCTAAACATGAAAACATACATGCGTACACACATAATATATAATATACATACAAACAGACATAAATATATATACATATATATATATATATATAAATATATGTATATAAATATATATATATAAGTATATATATATATATACATATATATATATATATACCAATTTTTTTTTACAAGAATTTAGTTTGTAGCATCCTATACACATACATTAATTGTTGTATAGAAATCGTGGGTCTTGAGTCAAAATGCGTCTAAGAATTATTTGGTGCGCAAATGTTGCAAAAATTAAGAGAAAAAACAAAAAATCGAAAAATTTAAAAAAAATATATATATATATATGTATGTACTTACAGCAGACAGAACAATAAAGATATAATTTATTGTAGCTTGTAACGTACACATGTAGCTTATAATATTATAATTTTAATGAATCTTATAATAATAATAATGTATGTATCTATCTAAGCATAATTTTTTGTATATGAATATGAATATGTAATGCGTAAAACTTTACAAATGCGCACTAAGCGTCAGTTTGTCTTCCAAGTATATATATATATATATATATATATATACATATATATATGTATATTTAAAACGAAAAGTGCGTGTGCATGTGTTAAGCTGTATTTTAAAATAAATAAAAGTTTCATACGTTAAACAAATGTGTATTTGAATTTCGATTTTTAACTGCGCCTATCGATAACAAATGTGAGCCGAGTGCTTTTGCAAAGCTACCTTGCACATACCTATCGCCACCATATCGATATACATATTACAATTGGTATTTTATTTTGAGGAATGAATACTGCATTAATATTTCAACAGTTGGCGCATGCGGTCACACTTCAAGTCGCGCAACTGGTCACATTAAATTCCAACAAAATCGTCACTCAAAAGCAAAAGCGAGAAAAAAAAGAGCCACAAGCAGATAAAAGTGCAAATTTTTTTGCACAAAAGCGCAACAACAACAGCAGCAACAGCGACAACAACAACAATAATAATATTAATATAAAATGTCCAGCAACGGTTTCGATGAAAATCCATTTGGGGAGCCCAATCTGGATAATCCATTTGCGGTAAGCCTGACAACAAAAAATTTCTGCTGCTGATGAAGACCCTACACACACACACACACACACACTGCCAGTCGTATATACATTTGTGTGTGTGTGTAGGTGTAACGACGACATACGTATGCACATATGTGTGCCTGTGTGTTTGTGTGTGTATGCATGTGTGTGTTTGTGTGCCGCCTACGATTTGATTAACGTGTGATTTACAAAATTTTCTTTAACATTTTCCCTTTATTTTTTTATATATTTTCTATTGTTTTTGCTTGCTGCTCAGGATCCCGCCATACAGCAGGCGACACGAATGTCTACAAATGTCTCGCTGGAGGACTACAATCCGTTCGAGGAGCAGGCGAAGCCCCAACTGCAGATTAACTCAACGAACACCGCTGCCGTCGTCCAGCCCCTCTCACAGAACGTTACCGCACCACCGCCACAGAGGGGAGCACTGTTCGCTGAGGGGCCCAGCACTAGCATACAAATCACCTCGGAGGAGCTTCAGGTAACAACAATCAACAACAGTCAACAACGAAACAGCAACAAAAGAGAAGTTAAACTAAACTCTTCCTTCCCTTGCCACACTTGATACACTAATTTGATTATGTTGAATGCCTGTTTTTTTTTAGCCCATTGACTTCTTGGCAAGTTGCTGATACAAGAGCGATTGTTTCTAGATGCCAGTATAGTATTTCGATATATATATATATATGTATAAACAAGAATGATATCGAACTCCAATTACAATCAATCAGATTGCGTCTGCTCCAGTTAACAAATATTCAACATTCAACATTCGATTCGCATTGCAACACTTCGTGCTTTGCCGTAACTTAAGTGTATATCGATTATGTGTGCCAAAATGTGAGCATTTGAATAATTTGATGTACGTAAATGCTTGATAACTTGTCATATCCATTTGGATATACAAAACTCAAATCAAAGATCAACATGCTATGTGTATTTATATTCGAAGTTAACTTCATTCAACTCATAAGCTAATTACTTATTAATTTTATGATAATTGCTTATTGATTCTATAATTATTATTCATAGTCTATATAAAAATAGTGTTGTATTTAAAGATGCTCAATCTTTTAGAAGTTACGAGTTTAGAGTACTTGTTATTCGTGTATTCGAGCTTGATGTTGCATTTGCGGTTGCACTGTTGCGGCTGCACTGTTGCGGCTGCAGTTGCAGTTACAAAATAGATACTCCCATAGATACAAATACAAATACAAATACATATGTATTATTATATATGCATATTGTTAAGTTTGTCATAGCTGGGTGATTGATGTGTCGTTGTCTTTTTCTTTTTTTGTTTTGTTTTGTTTTGTGTCACATTACAGCGCCGCCAGGAGGAGTTGGATCGCAAGGCCGCCGAACTGGATCGACGCGAACAGCAGCTGCAGGGGGGCAATGTGCCCCAGTTGAATAACTGGCCACCGCTCCCGGATAACTTCTGTGTGAAGCCGTGCTTCTATCAGGACTTTGAGGTCGAGATTCCGCCCGAGTTTCAAAAGCTTGTCAAGCACTTGTATTACATCTGGATGTGTAAGCAGTTCTCTTAGTATTCTATTAATTTCCATTGTTATAATCGCCTGCCTTGCGAGTGTGCGTGTGTGTGTGGGTGTGTATTTGTGTCAATATAAACACATTAATATTATTATTGTGTTTATGGTTATATTGAGACGCACCAAAGGCCTGATAAGCAAACAGCGCGAATGGTATTAGTCATAATGACTCGAGTATGTATGTGTGTGTAGTTGTAGATAGAGCAAACCACAAACGATTTAACTTTAGCTTAGCCAAGCAATCGAAATGTGAATTTACAAATTGATATTATAAACTCTTACTCATATTTTATGGCTGATTAATGAAAGAGGTTAGTTTTTGGAATTTTATATTCTGTAGCAGCAAATGCAATCTAGAAAAATATAGAGCAATAGCAGAAAAGTGATATCAATGAATGATCATCTGCTCTGCCCTGTTATTTGCTAGAGAAATAACAGTATCAATAGCAGTAGCTGTAGCAAAACTTGTAGAAAGAGATGTAGCAATAATACTAACAGTAGCAGACGCAGTATTAATAACAGTTGCAGTAGCAAGAGCAGTATCAGTTGCAATAACAGTAGCAATAAATGAAGCAATAACAGAAACAGTATCAGTAGCAATAGCAGTAGCAGTAACAGTAGCAATAGTAGTAGCAATAACAGTAGCAGTAAAAGTAGCAGTAGCAATAGCAGCTACGCAGAGTAAACCAAATATTCGATTGCTTTTGCAGTTTTGCTTATTGCTACAAATGCAGATAGCACATTTGACACCTTTGTGCTCTTTTGTAAGCAAGAGCAGGACATAGCATTAATTGTAGTTTTTTTTGCTATTGCTATGAAAGTCACATAGATTATTTAGATGTCGCTTTGACGTTCTGTTTATTTGTTTTTTGACTAATTTCGTATGTTAATCTCGAGCTTATCTTTACAATTGCAGTTTATACTCTGACGCTGTGCGCCAATATAATTGGGTGTCTGATTTTGCTGTTTCACGCGGGCAACGTGTCCAATTTGTTTCTAGCCATTTTCTATATGGTCCTCTTCACGCCCGCCTCCTACGTTTGCTGGTAAGTAACAGCTATCTCTCTCTTTCTCTCTCATTCACACACTTTGTCTTTGTCTGTTTGATGTGCTTAGGTTCCGGCCCGCTTATAAGGCATTCCGCAACGATTCGAGTTTCAATTTCATGGTCTTCTTTTTCGTGTACTTCTTCCAAACGGTTTACACGATTGTCCAGGCCGTCGGATTCAAGCAATTGGGCTACTGTGGCTTTATAACGGCGATCGTTCAGTTTGATAGCACCGCCGCTGGCATCGTTGTTGGCCTGTTGCTGTTGATCGTTGCATTCTGTTTTGCGACCACCGCCGGTGCCAATGTGCTGATGATAATGAAGATCCATAGCATCTATCGCAGCACCGGGGCCAGCATGGATAAGGCCAAGGCGGAGTTTACCACGGAATTTCTGCGCAATCAGCATGTACAGGAGGCGGCTACATCGGCTGTTAGCTCGGCGGTTAATTCACAGTTTAACAATAGCAGATACTAAAAAAGGGGATCGAGCGCGATCAATCATCCACATTCAGATAAACAATCAATCAATCAATCAGTGAACCAAACGCAAGCAAAAGCACAGTGAAGCCACAGACACACACACACACACACACAGTCAAGCGATAATTCGATAATAATCTTAACTTATTTATATATATATTTATACATATATATATATTTATAGAAAAGGCTTGAAAGCATAACTAATAACTAATTGCTTTGTGCATAAAACACACAATTCCTAAAATGCAGTCGTCCTTATTACAATTTAGCCACTGTAATAATCTAAACACACACACACACATTATATATATATACATATATACCTATAGATGATTTCTAATTGAATCTGGTTAAGAGGAAGAAGAATTAACCAAATCTTAAAATGGCGCACGTTGCCTTCGTAGACATTCTGGCCTAAAACAAAATTGCTGACAAAAAAGCATTAAGCACTTACACAAAAAAAAAAACAAAAAAAAAAACGAAAACAAATATATACATATATTTATATATCTACTATATATTTAATATATAAATATAATAGGTACTTACTTTAGTAGTACGCATTGAGATGGGAATGCTTAAAGATTTAACACCAACAAAAAGTGTCCTAAAAGAAATTACTAAGTTATAAAACAACAACAAAAACAACGTCAAAATGCTTACACAGCAAAAATCGATAACCGTTTCGATAACTGCTCGAGCGTTATGTGTATGTATAACGATAATGATAATGATGATGATGCGATATGGATTATGAAAAAAAATTCTGCTGATAAAAATTATGTTTTCTAGTTGTTTAAGTCCGGTATATATATATATATATATATATATATAAATATACATATATATATATATATGTATATATATATATGTATACACATATGTGCATCATACATACTTAGCGTACTACATACATATATACATACATACCATCTCTACATCTAAATGTATTTAAAGTTTAAACAAAAGGCATAAATTATAAAAACAACTTTTTGATCTTTATCTAGCTAAAAAAAAATTGCGCATTGTATCTCCTCTCGCAACTATGAGTTATTATTATTATTATTATGTTTATTATAATTATAATTATAATTATAATTATTGCTGTTGTATCCCCAACTCCACCTCTTCCTGTCGTGTATTTTGTAATTGTAATTGTTAAACACATACACACACACATATATATATATATATATATATATATATATATATATGCAAATTTATATATGTAGATATTTACCATACATAGTATACATTGATATATATATGTATATATATGTCTATGACTACCACATATAAATATTAACGAGTAAATGGTGTGTGTGTTTTTTTAAAGCTACATTTTTGTTGTGCACATTGATTATTTGCTTGAGCCTAGAAAACAAATCGAAAACAAAAAACGCATTACAACTAATTCAAATAAAAAATAATATTTATAGACGTAATTTTGTTCAAATTTTTGGCGACAAACATTCTTGTCAGGGAGTGGACCATTCGATTATTATTTCTAGATCTGGTGAATATGGCTCGAACAGGAAAGATCGGCTGTTTACCCCTTTTCATGGATAGTTAACCAGTCAACATCTAAATGTTGTTCCGGATTGCGTGATATTATTTCTTATATTTTGTTCTCTGGTTCCATATTTGTGTAGTTAAATATTTATATTTTGATGTCATAACTTTTATACCGATTGTTGCCATGGTTTCTGTTAAAATCAATTTGTTTATTTGTTGTTTCGACAAATTTGTAATATGAAAAGGGTGACCTATTTTAACACATGGTCATCGATGGGAATAAATCAAAAGTTTCAAGTCCATAGTTTCAAAAAAATAAGAAGAAGAAAATCAATATACTTCACTAACTTCGTTTGCCAGAGAATGAAAACTTTTTCAGTTTCCTGATCATAGTTCACCGAAAATTCAACTAGGCACATTAATCTACAATTCCTGTTAGATCAGAATTTCGGCAAAACATAAAATAAACACAAAATATATTTTAAATAAAATCAAACAATGGACTTGCGGACACGACGACGACAACTAGCAGCGTGTCGATATCTACTTGCTGCAGATCTCGAACAATTCGAACTCGATGATGTTGAAGATATTGAAGATTTTCCTCCATGTGATGATTTATTGCCTCATTCATCGCCCAATGTGAGCTGTACAAAAACTGATCCCGAAATTGACTACTGGAAGCTAATTTGGATGGTGGTGGTGATAATATTGTATTGGAGAATCGTCCGATGACTCGTTTTCTGTTACTCAAGCAATATATGATTTTAGTATTTACAATTATTTACAATTCTAAATTATTCCCGTAAACCAATCGACGTATTTATCAATTTATCTATTTTGCAACTATAGTTTTGTGACTCTAGCCTGCAATTGCAATTATCGATGTTATCGATTTCCCAGGTCCTCAAATATAATAATTTTATATTTAAGAGTTTTTTCCATCAATTCTGATTATACTATGATACCGAAGGTATAATAGTATATTGGGCTTGTGCAATGTCCGTCATGCTGTCTGTCCGTCTGTCCGTCTGTATGAACGCGCGTTCCTCCGACACCCTTAGAGATAGAGACTTGAAACTTGGAACGTATACTGGAAAGTACCCCTTAAAAGTTAAAGTGTCAAGGTTTTGGACCTACGTCCACTAGGGAGCTAGAAAATCGATAATGTCGATTGGCATATCAATTTTTGGGACCACTCACACAACCGCCGCACCCAGGAACTTCGTCCCAAGAAATTTAAAATGCGTGTATCTACCGTAATTTGTAAGCTAGAGTCACAAAATTTTAAAGGTATGTTACTGGTAACTACCCCAAAAGATTGATAAAAAATTGGATCTCCACGCCCACTCCACCTACCTAAACCGATACACCTGTTGGTGAAAATCGATAAGCCTATTTATCTCACGCAATTTGAAAACTTAAGTCACCAAATTTAAAAGGTATATTTTGCTTCATAAATCGGGAAAAAAAAATTTTGGACCACGCCCACTCCCGTCCAGAAAAAACGATTAGTGTCAATATCTCCCGCAATTTCAGAGCTACAGTTACTAAACTTTGAAGGAAGATTATTAGGAACATTCTCTTCAATTTTTAACCACGTCCATTTCCGCCCCGAAAATCTCGAAAATTTCATATCTTCCGAAATTTAAGAGCTACAGCCAAACTTTCTATCTTATTATCAATAGGTAAACTGTATAAAAACAGGCTTCAAATAATTTTTTGATTAGTTGCCAATAACATGTTTTTGTACACACATATGTGTGTTTGTGTGTGTGTGTGTTTATTTAAATATAGAAATCCTTTAAATGCCTGCACTTGTCATGACTGCAGCAGTGGAGACATCATCAGCGTTTTATGCGGGCAAATGTTGCGCAAAAATTGGGTCTTGTTTGATGAGGGGCAGCTGCCACATTCGTACACTGAGAGAAAAATGCTTTTTATACCTAACAGGTAGTTAGAAGAAGAATATGACTTCAATATGCATATTGTTAGAGTCTTGGATTGTGCCTCTCGCCCATAAGTGAGTTGTAGTTTTTAGTTTAGATATAAGGATTCGGATTCGGAATAAGATTCAGATTCAGATTCTTCCTGGTCCTGTGGATTCAGCTTCCTCCTTCGTCCCGATTGGAATTTGCAAAACTAACTTGGTTGTTTAATTCGGAAGTATCAATTTCGCCATTTATTGATTTGTTTAAGAAGGGTTAAGCCAAATATGGTTCTAAGATCAGAAAGAGAAGGAAGATATCTTCGTAAAAGTCCACTACGGAATGTAGGTAAGCAAATAATCGTAGCTAGCTTAGACACCGAAGGGAAAATAAGTCCAAAATTCTTTCTATACACATTATATTTTCTATCCTAATCAACCTTGAACTTTAGAGACCAGAAATAGGATTCATAAGTGAAATGTAAATTGTAAAATTGTTCTTTAAAAATATCTTTTAGTTTGACATTTTATGATACCAATTAGTAAATGAATAGTAAATAAAGCTAGTTTCAAATGCTGATGAGACAAGAACAAATCGAAGCAGATTAGTTTAAAAAGAGCTGAGCACAATGGTATCAGAGTACTATGGTACTTTGGACCTATGGTGTCCATGGCGAGAAGAGTTTTCATTCAATTTCAAGTCAAATATTTGTATGTTGAGTGTATTTGTTATAATTGTTGACCAAATGTGCTCAAGTGAGGTTTGCTTCTTCCCCCCCCACCACCTACCGCTCTAGGTGCTCTGCTGACTGCTCTTTTGATAGTGGAAAATCCTTTTTTGGCACACACACTTGACACTTGGCAGGAGCAGATGCAGAAGAAGCACCAGAAGCAGCAGAAGCAGCAGCAGCAGAAGAAGAAGAGAAGCTGTCGTATTGCAACCAGGTGGCAAAGTGGCAGCTTGGCATTTAACCGTTGATTGCTTGGCGTCCCTAATTGCTGCCTGACAACAAATTGCGGTTGATTGCATTGAGCCGCAGAAGGACAACATACAAATAGACAGACAATCATACAATCGAACAAAGGCTTTAAATCAACCGTTATTTAACGAGTGTGCGTCCATCAAATTACCCCAAACCCCCAGCCCCTGCCTTCGTCCAACCTTCTCCACCTCTTCAATAAACAGCATATCGATTTAATGACCCCGTCCTCCTCGAATACCGCCCCAAATGCCAAGAATAGCTGACCTGACCCAAGACAAATTCAACTCAAACTGAGCTGAATCAGAATGCCACGGTACACTCAGAAAAAAATCGAACTGAAAACTTGAAAGTTTTACTCATTTGTAGAAATTTCTGAGCAAATCTATATACATTTTTTTTAGATATACGTGAAAAGAATTCTTGGAATTATAAAAGATTTCTTCCACTTTTCTTTTTTTTTTTGGAAAATACTTTCTAGAAAACACGATTTTTTCTAGATTTTAGAAGGAGTAGCTGTAAATTATAGTTGCAGTCAGTTTCGAATGTTTGTTTAATTAGTTTCAAGTTAGAAACGAAAAGGACGAAAAACTGGAATGAGTTTTTTTTTTCGATTTCGGTGTATTTCCAAACTTTTTCACGGTATCCGGCTGTATGAAAAAAACGTAAAATTTTTGTGGAAATTTTTAATTTATGCTCTAATTCAGATTCCGAATCCGATTTTTAAATGTTAAACGGTAAATATTCGATACCAGTTTAGCATTATAAAAAAGTTGTGGAAAATTGCAATTTGAAGTGCTTCGAATTACTTAAAGAAACTCAGGTCAAGTGCAGAGTTAAATTCTAATCAAGTCCAATTGACTTACATTAATTAATACCAATAATAAAATCATTCGTTCCCCCTGACTCTGTAAGCTGTCGATGCAGGAGCTCTGCAGATCCTGTTGCTGCTGCTGCTGCTGCTGCCGCTGCCTCCAATTAGGCGCAATGTGAGCAAGTGGACAAATGAGCAAATTGGGGCGTGGCGTCAAGTCGGGCCAATTTTTCACACTATACGGAAGTATTATTTGTGTCACATTTCCTGCTGCTTTTAATTAAAATCTTCTTGGGCCAACGGAAGTACAAATTTCCACCAGTTACAAAGCTCACAGAAATACCCTACTCAGCGCTCCTCTACCACACGCCCACTCCCACTCCCACTCCCACACCCACTCCCACACCCACTCGCACACTCTTCCTCTCACACACACACAGAGTGCCCGACTTGGTGACTTCAAGTGATGCCGAGGCGCAGCCGACAGCGCAAGCCAATCAGTGATGCCAAAACTAGAAAAAATGTTGTATTTATAAATATTTTATTTTTAATTTATTTTATTTTTCAATGTTTTCCATTCTAGAATTTTTGAATAGTGGGGCTACACCCAAAAAAAAACCCGTTCTGGAATTTAGAACATCTTCCATAAAATCATAAAATTTATACTTCCATAAAATCTAGAAAAATTTAATAATTTGACAACGAATTTCTTAATAAAAAACGAATTTCTTGCATTAAGAAGTCTTTATTCGTGTTCTTTCTACGATTGAGGAATATATTTCTAAAACTAACTTTAAGAAGTAATAAATAAAATTCAGTTAGTAGTAATAAATTTGGCAAGGTGATGCCTGTGCAAAGCTTAGGTCCATCCGTACAGTAATTTACTCGTATAGCGTATGAATTACGAATAAAAAGGAACCAAGGTTAGTTAATTAATTTGCGTACTGCAAATATCGATGAAAATCGATTACCGATAGTAATATGATTTATGATAGGTAAAGATTTCGGTTTAGGGTATCTCCTAGTCGAGCTCTCTCGACTAGATCACGCCTACTTGTCAAAAGTAACCCTTCCCGACGACACAACGAGTATTCAAATCAAATGTAGCTTTATTCGTTAAATTTTCTTAATCTTTTGGGGCAACACTGGCGCCACACGACCGCACAACCTATTGCCCTTCATAATGCCAAGGTAGTTGAGTATCTGCTCTAGAGGGGTTAAAGGACGTGTCGGAAGGAGGGGGAGGGGGGGAGGGTGGGGACGGCGAGGAAAAGAAGAAACGTTTCGTTCATTTCGTCAGCGGCCAGATGATTTTAACTGAGATTGAAGATAAAACACATGCGCGCATCACATTTACCGTTTTGTGGCGTTTCTGTCTCAGTTTCGGTTTCTTCTTCTTTAATTTTGTAGTTGTGTTTGTGTGTGCCATTTGCAGCTTTTTATAATGTATTATAATTTTGTCATGACGTTTGTAACTCATTGAAGATGACGTCTCCGACACCATAAAATACATATGTATGTACATTGAGCAGGTGGTGATTTCATTGACACCGTTATGTTCCTTAAGCTATACTCTAATGGATCTGATCCAAATTTTTTAGATTTCCTTTCACTATGCTTAATAATATGCAATTTTCCCTAATCTGGTGGCAAAAATGTAAAAAATCCCATACAAAATCTCCATAGTTAAAAGATTTCTGAGCCAATAAGCAAAAATGGATTATTTTTGTATATTAAATTTCACAAGTAGATAAATAAATAAATCTTATTGATTTTATTGTTAAGTAATTTAGAAATATCCATTTAATAGTAGAAAAATAAGAAAATATTCAAAAGTCAATAATTACATACATATTTTTGCAAAAGAACTTAGAAAATATGAATTTTTCCCCATTTAAAAACATATATGAGACGAACTGTATATATGTATTTTCGATCAGCAGCATATAGCATCATCATTGTAAGATGGCAACAATCAATATAAAAGTTGTTGCTTTTTATATGAATATTTAATTGGACAAATGTGGAATATTCAGTTCCAAGAAAAAAAGAGTTTCAAAACGCACAACAACTAACATTTACCGTTCGGCAAGGGTCTCGAATATTCGGTGTGCTTTCGATAACTGTTCTCCTTTTGTGTTTTTTTTCCTGTTTCTGTTTCTGCTTCTGTTTCTGTTTCTATTTGTGTTTGTGTTGTTTAACGCTGCTTACTGCTGTTTGCTCTGCTCAGCTCAACATCGCACTCGCAGCTTTCCAAAGCTCACACGCTATTGAGAGAGCTTGAGCGAGAGAGACCGACAGACAGCATGGCCGCAAGGCCGCACAATGCTGGACACAAACACACACACACACACACACACATACGCTTACAGTCAATTCTCGAACTCACACCCGCTAACACGCACACAGACACACTCCTTACAATTACACTCACAGTCAGATTGAGCTTCAGATTAAAACGGCGCACATGGCACTTGGCACTTGGCGTTTCCTTTGGGGAACTGGCTGCTGTCTCTGCTGTTTTTTTTTGTTCCCAATTTTTTTTGCTGCTGTTGTTTTTGTGCTTCTTGCTTTTGCCGCTTTTTGGCCCCCAGTGGGAAATGCGCAGCGCCCGCAGTTGGCAAATAATATTTAATTTCTGTTGTCTTTTGCAATTTCTCGAGAGTTTTTGCTCGGCAAACTTGGCGATATTCTTTGATTTATAGCCAGGTGTATGTTTGTGTGTAAGTATACATTATGAATATGTATTTATGCCATTTGCTAAAACATTGCACATCCATAATGAATATTTTAAAATGTAAATTACTAAAAGTGAGTGCTTGGATATTCGAATCGTAATTTTGAATTAACATTTAATCTTTGCACAAGTCCTGAAATTAACAAACAAGTTTATTTTTCTTTAAATTTCAAGAAATTTCAATTAAAAAGCATTAAAAAGTGCTATAGTTTTTTCTTTGCAGAATGAATTAAATAATAATATTTTTGATTTGTGAATTAAGAAAAAAATCAAAGCTTTTTTTTATAATTACTATGTATTTTATATATTTATATATATATATGTATACATATAAATATATATTTCTAAGTATATATTTTTTAATTTGAAGATTTGATGATATTATATATTATCGCATTTAATGCCGTTTTGTATGCTACACTTTTTTTGTGATTCTCAACAAATTATCCGCACTTCGAATGCGAATAATGAAAAGCTTTCCGCAACGATCAGAGCTGAAGGACGTCAGCGGTCGAAAGCTTTCGGCTAACTGCAATCGTTAAAGAATGCATTTGAACAGACTAAAAATCTAGAATTGCAATGATGTGCTCGCTGTCTCCCTCTCTCTCTCTTGCAGTGTGTCCCTCTTTCTCTCTCTTGCTCTCTCTCTCTATCTGTGTTTCTCTGCCGTTACTTTGGCTATCAACACATGCGCGCCATTTCCCAATGGGTTTTCGGTGGCTACTTCTTGTACTTTCTTCAATGAACATGAGAAACATGTCTAAAGTGGCTGCTGCTTTTCTTGGACCGTTTGGCTACAACTTTTGTAACAGTCGCGCACATCTTTCGTCTGACACACACACACACACACACACCTACACACACACACATACATGTACGTACAGACACACCGCTATAGTCAGAGTCAGCATCGTTGAGTTGGGCTGGCTCTCGTCTCCTTTCGGCTAGGACACGAGGCTGCTTGCTTCGTTCAATTTTGGTCGTCGCTGGGTGATAAGCTCGCGAAGCTCCTTCAGTGCCAAACTGTCAATCGTGTAGAGCGGTCATGTGGTGCGGAGCCTTCTCGTGCGCCTCTCCAATTGGTTTTTTTTTTGAGTAGTAGTTTCTTAAAAGTTGAAATCAGCATCAGCAGCAGCAGCAGCAGCAGCCGCAGCATCAGCAGCAGCGCAGCAGCCGAAGAAGAAGAAGACGGCCAATCGTAGCAGAACCAAAAGTCCAACTATTATTTTTTGTTTGTTTGCTTGCTTGCAACAAAAACAAATAGCGAAACTTGAGCTGAACTCAAATCCCAACTCACTCACAAAAAAAAAAAAAATAGAAAAAAATAACAAAAAATAACACAAAATAAAATAGGTAAATAAAAATAGAAGAAAATGTAACATAAATTAACAGTTGTGTGTTTTGAATTTCAATCGAATTGTGAGTGATTCTGTGTCTGTGTTTTGTTAATTGTTCATGTGGAAAGTGTTGCTTAATTTCTTTTTTTTTTGTTGTTGTTTGTTGTTGTTTTGAAAAACCAAGTGAGCCAAGAGAGAGAGAGAGAGAAAGCAAGAAAGAGAGCAAACGAGCGTACAAGGATCCCTGTCAAAGGAAGCTGCCGATGATGATGATGTTGAACTGCCGCAAAATGTGCGTGTCAAATGTGTGAGCAAAAAAATAAAAAATAAAAATATACATACTTATAAGAAAAAAACGTAGTCAAATTAAAAATGAATTTTATTTATTTATTTTTTTTTTTTAAATATATATCTACACACTGTTTATGTTGTATGTGTGTGCGAGTGTTTGATGCAAGACAAAGATGAAATTGCGCGAATTATGCAAAGCTTCTAGCTAGCTTTGTTGAGAGGTGGAACAGGGGAGTGGGAGGGGGTGGGGAAGTGACTGCTACGGGGTTTTGCTGAAATGTCAACGTGCTGCCTTTGTATGGTGTACCGTTAATCCAATTTGTATGTGACACAGGCACACACACACACGTATACATACATATATGAACACAAATCAAGTCAAGGCTCGTCTGAGTGTGTGTGTGTGTGTGTGTGTGCGTGTGTGTGCGTGTGTGTGTGACCAATTAGTTGTCAAATTACGCAAAACTAATGCCAGAACAAACAAAAACAACACAAACAAAATAGCACTTTTTAATAGTAAAATTTCGGTTTTTATTTTATTTTTTATGTTCCATATTTGTGAGTGTGTGTGTGTATATGTATTTATGTAACACAAAGCAGTAACAACAAATTGTCACAAAGAAAGGAGAGGAACCCAAAACCTATTCTCGCTTTTAATGAAGTTGTGTGTGGCCAAAGCAGCAGCAGCACCAGCAGCACCAGCAGCAGCACCAGCAGCAGCACCAGCAGCAGCAGACAAAGAAGAACAAGAAGAAGAAGCAGCAGCAGGAGCACAACTTTCACACACACAAACAAACAAAAAAAATTACTCAATCGTTTTTGGCTATGTGTGCGTGTGTGTGTGAGTGTGTGTGTGTGTGTTAGTGTGCGCCACCCTCGGGCTAGGCCTTTGGAGCTGTGAATACTGCTGCTTCTTCTTCATCTTCTGTGTCTTCTTTAGATTGTTGTTGTTGTTGTTGTTGTTAGTGTGGCCGCCTCTCGTCTGCGCCTTGTTATTTTTTTTGTGCTGCGGTAGCCTTGCGGGCACGCATAAGTTCGTTGGTGGAGAGTGCGGGAGGGGCGGGAGCGCCAATAGATAGCTAGCGGTGTTTCCCTACTTTTCTTAGCTTTTATTCGTTATTTTTTTTTTTTCGAAATTTATTTATTTTTATTTTATTTCTGTTGCTGACCAGAATACGATTATTGGCATGTATTTGATTGGCTTTTCGCATGTTGATTTCTTGCGTTGCATCACTGAATTTCAATTTGTTGTTGTTCTTGAAGAAGATGAAGATACCAAATAAATCTCGACAGCGACAGAGAAACAAGTATTTAGTGCCCACTTGACTGGCATTTCTATGGTTGGCTGCTATCGACTTATCGATAGGCAAAGCATATCGCTGTTGATCGCAGTTGGGTCTCAAAATTGACACTACTTTTGCATAAAGCTGAAATCACTCTTAGACATCTGATTGCCCACTTTTTGTAACACATTCATTTTTTTTTTTTTTATCATATTAATTATTATTTGTTTGAGTATGATCTGAAAAAGAATTGACAGAAAAAATCTTGGAAGAAAACGTCATTAAAAGTGATTTAATGTCTGATACAAATATTTACAAACTTGCAACCAGTTTTTATCCTTTATTTCACTGCATAAATATATTATAACATTAATATTACTTTCTTAAATTAGCAAAGGTGTAAAATTATGAATTGGGTTCACTTCTTTCACTATTTATTTAATACTTTCTTTTTTCCTTATTAATTTCTCCCTTTCACACAATTTAATTCATAACTTTAATTTAACAATTTATTTATGAAAACCTTTTTAAAGTGATCGGCTTGTGGTCCACATTAAATAAATAATATAAATTTTGCAGTTTAAGTAAACAAAAAAGTATTTTTCATGTGCATAGAATTTCGATTGTCAACACAGATCATCACTGTTCGATAAGCGATAAGTAACGCAAGTTGTTACTGATCGATAGGCAATACAAATCCAAAATGAAAGCTAAATAAACAGAGAAAGCGCTCGCCACTCCCGACGCTTTGAAGCAGCACCAACACACACACACACCATGATAAAGAGTGGTATAGGGATAGGTAGAGAGGAAGAGGGATAGAGAGAAAGTCAATTGACTGGTTGGCTGTTGGCTGGCTGAGTGACAAGTGACACTAGCCACAGAAATGTTGCACATACGCCCCGTGTGCTCGGAGGCACAGTTAATGCTTGACGCACCGTCCCATTCTCCCCACCCCCATTCCCGTTTGTTTATTTGTTTGCTGGCATGGACGCTGGCCAAAAGGGACGAATGCGAAATAAAGAAAGAAAGATTCGCTCTGCTATTTTCGTCCTTCGTCGCAGGCGAGAGAGCTGTGAATGAATGTCATAATCGATAATTGAATGCTGAAAATGTGGCCAAATGGCTGGCCATCTCTTTTGGCTGCGGCTGATGCTGCTGCGACTGCTTTGGCCAATACACTCCATAAATGTGCTTAATTAATGCCAATGATACACACACACACACACATTTATATGTATGTATGTACATTTATCGCTGTATGTATGAGAAAAAAACCCAAGCTGACACTCACAGTCACATCCGAAATGACGACAAAATAAACAATAAATGCCGCCAGTGCTGTTCACTTTTCAGCTGCAAAAAAGCTATGCAATATAATTATATTCGATTTTTATTGTAACCAAATAATAAACAGCTAGGCAAACTAGTGCTAAGTCGGACTGAGAGAACAAAAAAATAGGCTAGTCCTAACAGACAAAATACATACATATTTGCTATGTAGTATTAAGGATATCATATACATATGCAATTTTAAATAAATAGCTAACATTTGTCGCAGAAAAAGCTGAATTGCCAACACTGGCCAAAGCACAAGCGGCAAAAATTAGACACACACACAGGCGCAGACACAGGCGTAAAAGAAAAATGGCAAAACAGGCGACGACGACGAAGGCGAAGGCGAAGGCGTCGACGCTGGCGACGAAATCGTAGTAGCAGCAGCAGCAGCAGCAGCAGCAGCTGAAGACGCCAGCGAGCAGCAGCGATGAGTAGGACAAAGGCGGCGACATGTTTGCTCCTTGTGTGTGTGTGTGTGTGTGATTGTGGCTGCTGCGGCTCTCTTCAGCGCTGCCTTTGTGTTAGTCTGTGTGTGTGTGCGCGCTATAATAATAAAAACATAGCAGCGTCAGCAGCAGGCAAAATACATGCTCATGCATAAGTATGTTTGTGTGCTTTTTACCAGTGTATGTGTGTGTTGGTCTGTGGGTGTGTGTGTATGTGTGTGTGTGTGTGTGTACGTTTGCATAGTCCAAGCAAAAGAAAATGCCAAGAGATAAAGTGTCTCTCTGGCGCTCTGTTTCTGTTTCTGTTTCTGTTTAGGTGTGTGTGTGTCGTCCTTTTTGCCTTTGCCTGCCCTCTTGCTGCTGCTGACACACACACACGCATATATATATATATATAAATATATATGTGTGTACATATGTGTGCCCTACAATTACATAATATGCGCGGCGCATAGCTTAAGACGAAGAGAGAATTGTTTAAGGTTTTTGTTTTTTTTTTTTTAGCTCATCAACACTGCAAATTTTTGTCTATTTTTCTCTGCGCTTATATCCTGTAACATAGCAGATTTGGAAAGTAATAACTATATATAGTGTGTGTATATATATTTATATATTCTTGATCATTATTTAAAGCAGCGTCGATATCAAAGAGCAGTTCAGATTCGCTATATATATAGCATATATAACAGGGCATTTAGATAGTCGACTTCTCTTACTTGTTTCCCAATTTTTTTTTTTTTGTTTTCTTATTTTATTTCTTCTTCTTTCATATTGATTAAAGCAGCCGGCAGCTGTGAAAGTGAAAGGCCCTCAAAGCGTTCTGTGTGCCTGTGTGTGTGTGTGTGTGTGTGTGTGTGTGTGTGTGAGACTGTGTATGTGTGTGTGTGAGAGAGAGTTAACTCAAATGCAGTTTTGATGCTCCCACATGGCGGCTTGCGTGTGTATGTGTGTGTGTGTGTTTGTCCTATTGCCCTAATGAAATTATATGTACGACACAACGGTTACCAAAGCGCACACAAAATGCACCACTCTACAGTAGTTTATGCTGTGGCACACAACCACTCCACACACACATATTCATATACATATATGTATTTTAGTATTTAGGGTGTGTGTGTGTGTGTGGCGGGTACATCAAGTGCAGAAGAGCGTCGCGCTTTATTGTAGTTTTGTCCACACACACACACACCACATTCACACACACACACACACATGCATGCATATGTGTACATTTATGCAGTACAGTGTTCGTCACTTTCGTGAGTTTTCCAAAAACATATTCTTGCTTGAAGCTCTTGAATTGAACATACAATTGAACATATTCCACACCCAGGAGGTGTATACACTCAGAAAAATTTCGCTATAATATAGAGGTAGTATATTTCTAAAATGAGAGAAAGCACTATGTAAAAGAATTAAATTTTGATTTTTTTGTCAAATTGTATTTTTCTATATGTACAAGGTATATATGTATATATGATGTCAAAACAAATTCCGATTCTGGTTTGAAATGTCTACAAATTCGGGATTTTTAAACTTTTTTTTTATATTTTTAGGGTAGCCGCTTAAGTATTGCTATCTTGTTTATTTCCAGTTATGCCCAGAACCCGTTAAAAAGGCAGAAGGAAGCATCTCCAATCCTATTAGGTATATATATATATAGCTATTCGAAATCAGAGAAAAAACAATTGCGGCTCTTAAGTTTTAACAAATTTCGGAACTTAGGTTCTGTTTCTGAATTTTAATCGGTAAACATTGGATTCCAATTCTAATAAACCAAATAGACAAGTGGCAATTGACTCGCCCAAAGTTAAGCGAAAAGCATATGCAACAAAAATGTTTCAATGTGAACAAAACACTTGCCTAAAAAAAGAAAATGGGTGTTGACATAGTTGACATAACCTTTAATAACCTTTAAACAGCTTGCAGCACGCAACATGCTTATATATGCAATATTAAATGAAAACTCGTACCAGTTTTACTTTTTCCTGTTCTTCAGCATCAGCATCATCGTATGGGGCACTATAGATCTAAATGTTGCATGAAGGAAATTGCAAATTGACTGCCATATTTCTCTATATATTTTCCCATGAATTTCCATTCTAATGTACTTATAAATGTTGTATAAATTGCAAAATAATATTTATATCGAACGTATGGAGTGATTACTGTACTTGCACCTATACATCATACATTGAATTTTCTTTTTTTTTTCATTATTTTCACAAGATTTTCTTGGATTTTTGTCGGGTGCATTTTCATAAATTGCTTTCAAGTTTTTTGACACTTTGAGTTGATTTGATTTTCATTTAATGACTGTGCCAGCGAGCTGCGATGCCAAAGCTACAAACACACACACGTAGCTACACACACATTGTTATACACACACACACACACACACACATACACACACACACACACAGCCACAGACAAGTATACTAAATAATACGAGAGTATTTTGTAATGCAATCGTGGAGTTAGTTTTGTGCGCAATTTGACCCAGTTGGTGGTTTCTTTTATACACACCCAAACACCCACACACCCACACACACACCCCCACACAAACACATATACACACAAATACACATACACAGACACACACATACACACACACACACACACACACACACATCCTCACATTAGGAATTACTTGGTGCTTCGTCCTTTCCACAAATCCTTCAGAGACTACAAGCTAAATTACACACAAATGGCACATGCAACATGCCATTTACCGTTTTATTTCCTCAAGTGGAAAACTACCTTCATTAACAATCTGTGCACAAGTTAAATTAAAAACTGAAAAGCTTTGCGTGTTAACTATTACAATTCTTAGCAAGCTCATATTTTTTCCATTATGATATTTTATGTAACGGTATCCATTCATTTTTAGTTCACTACTTTCTATATACATACATATAACTGACTGTGCAACATCGATTTGGCAAAATCAAGAGTAGATATATAATTGTTGGTCATTAACCAAAATCATGAAATTAGAAATGGTTCAAATTAGAAATGCTGGAATTGTGCACTAAGCGAAGGCAACAACATCAATTATATATATATATACATATATGTATATATATATTCTTGAACATTATCAAAAGACGAGTCGACATAACCATGTCCGTCTGTCCGTCTGTAATAACATGCGGATCATAGAGAATAGAAGAGCAGAGAATTCAAATTTACTTCAATCTCCACGTAGATTGTTTTTTTTAATTTTTTTTTTTAATCGATAACTTTGTTTATTTTGCAAATATGAACAAATATCGATTTTCGATGACAATTGAAGATATTATCATCAGAATGAGATACGAAAAAAACACCCAAGCTGGATTTAAAAACGAATAAAATACTCAGATTGCTCACCTTACAAACTTAAGAAATCACAGCACTTCCAAGCATGCTTACATTTGGGTGAGCAAACCATTTCAAGACGAAGATTTGCCAATATTTAAATGTGTACATATATATTTAAATATTATTAGATAATATATATAATAGCTGGATTCAGCGTATCTCGCAGTCGAGCATTCTTACTTGATTTTTTTTCTGAGTGTCGCGGGACAGCACTTGTTGTGTTGTATTATACAGCGATTTTAAGAGAGCATCATGCTCATCATCATCATCATCATCATCATCATCATCATCATCATCATCGTCATGAACTTCCTCCAAGCGGGCTATAATGTCTAATCCATTTTATCGTGTGGATGAGTTGTGCGCTGCTTGCCTCCCGGCTGCTTGCCTCCCGGCTGCTTGCCTCGCGGCTACTTGCCTCGCGGCTGGCTCCTTGTCCAAGTGCGAGGGTTATTTGCACGTTCGGCCCCTTTCCTACTGCCTGATGTTGTTTCTATTTGTGTTCCTCTCCTGTTGTTGTATCTGCATTTGCTCATTTGCCACACTGCTTTATTGCCATCTTTATTTGGGACTGTCATCGTTCCCATCCCCATCCCCATCCCCATCCCCATCTCCATTCCTGTCATCGTTGGAGCTTGTACGTGCCTATTAGCTGATACGTGCTGTACTTCATTTGACTTGCCAACTGTCTGCAGGCAATGCTGAGTGTGCCCCAAATGGGTTTGTAATTCTCCACCTGATACAGATTACACCACACCTGCCACAAATACTTTTTAATCAACTGGAGTATTTCTTGATCACAAAACGTACATGCTTAATTACATATGGCAAAATTAGAAGCTTAATGTATCTTCATAAATATTCCTGTTCCACCTTTGGATGGAATTATCTACAGATGAGCAGATCTCTTTTGATGTCGGAGCACTATGAGATCATGGATGAGGCAGTGGAGGAGGAAGAGGATGAGGCACTGGCAGAGGCCGATAAACATGAAGAATCTGCTTAAGACGAAAGTTGGACTGAGGTCTGGTTGTAACTTATGTCGAATCCCTTGGCTCATTATCTGGTGGCAATATAAATGCTTCAGATGAAGCCCTTAAATCCTCGCCTAAAAGGAATCACGAATATATATTGACTGTGAAATGTACCACTTAATCTTCACATGGCTTTGGTCATGGTTCAGGATGATTCACAATAGCTTCTCTGTCTGGGCTGGCTGGAAACTGGCTCGTAATCTGGACTAGTTGGAATTTCTCATTCTGTTAATTTAAGTTAACTTAATTTAATTAAACGATAACTGACAATTTATTTGTTCACAAAATGTAACTAAATTTCTAATTTTCACCAACAAAATTGACCTTAGACAAAATCTGGCAAGTTATCAACAATTTATGTTCATTTAATTAAACTAAAATTTTTATTTTGCCTAAAGCTGTTCAAATTGAACTTTGGCTCTTAGGCCGAGATCCGACATTGCCTTTTTAGCCACAAATGAATTTAATTTAAGCTATTTTGCTTGAGAAACTTATTTAACTAATAATCTTTCCTTTGATTCCTTGGCAGGCGGAAGCTATTTCTACAGTTTTTTTTTTTATGGTTTTCCTTGAGTACATCCTTGAGTACATCGATCTTAAATGATCTGACTAAATTCTAATCAATAATATTGTTGAAGTCCTTCACTCGATTTGTTCCTTTGTTGTTCTTGTTGTGAGTTTCTTTCTTTCTTCAAATTTTGCAATTCAATTTCAAGTCCTTTTTTTTGTATCACTATTATATTGGGCCGAAGTGAATCAAATGGGTTGCAAGGAATCAATCAATTCAATTTTGTTGCCCCTTTTCAATTTTTTTTTTGTATTTTATTTTTTGTTGCTGGGCAACAATTTTCGTCGAATTTTCATTTAATTATGAGCATTGAGCGTTGTTGCAGCAGCAAATTGATTATATGTAGTAGTCTAAATTTTGCTGTTGTTGTTGTGTGTGTGTGTGTGTGTGTGTGTGTGTGTGTGTGTGTGTGTGTGTGCGCTGCTCTACAATCAATCACGTTGATTTTTTCGAGCAGTTGAGGGGGGTTGGGAGAGGTAGCACATCAACACACACACACACACACACATATTTATATATATATGTATATATATATACATATATACAATACAATATATGTATATACATATGTACATTTATATTTGGGGCATGGGCTCGCTAACCGGTTATCATGTGGACCCAAAATGAAAGGCATAAAAGTGTCAAATTGCAGACTTGTCTATACACACACACACACGCACATACACACACACACACACACGTGCACACACACAAGCACACACAGCTGGGGCTATTAAATTGTTGGTAAATGCACGCTGGGGACTCTACAGCGGCACACAGCTCCCTCTTCCTTGCCCTCTCTCCCTCTCTCCCTCTATCTCTCACACACTCTCTCTCTCTCAATCGCTGTGTGTGTGTGTGTGTGTTGCATGGCCTTTTGCGTGCCACAGTCGGACATGAGGCATGTCAAATAGTTGTCAATTATTTTTATTACAATTTTCCTCTTTGTGTGCCGTCGGGGCGTCTTTTTACAGTCACGCCCAACGCACATTCAAGCAGCACCACCCCACATCCCATCCTCCCCCTCCCTACCTACCCCCACCACACCTTCTTCTTTAAAAATTTTGTATGCCATCTGCTTGTTCTTGGTCTCCTTATTTTTTGTTTTTTTTTTTAAATTTATTATTTGGTTGCGCGTCTTTTGTTGATTGCCAGGCAGGCGTTGGCCTCCCACTCGTCCCTATCGTCCTTGGCATCCTCGGCATGCACACACATGCCGCATAAGTTCAAGCATAGGCTTAATTGGCATTCAGCTAGTGTGTGTGCGAGTGTGTGTGTGTGTACACTCTGAGAATGTTCCTTGTTCAAGCCAAGCCTCCAACTGGCAGCCAGCCCAACTAGTTAACAAAGGCAAAGCTAAGCCCTGGAAAATCATTAAGCACATTTTTACTATATATATAATTCTTTTGTATTAAATTAAATAGCAACCAGTATTTTTTTAATATATTTTTTATATTATTACAATACAATATTTAAGAGCTAGAGTTCCCTATTAAAAAAAAAGTTTACTTTGTCTATTGTGCTTCAATATGAACGGTTAAAGTTTCTTTTAGAAATCTGCTATGGTTTTAAAAAAGGGAGACGCCATTTCAATAAACCACATATATATATATATATATATATATATATATAGTTATTTATTTTTATTTATATTTTCTTAGTCTTAAATCAGCTCACATTCAAAGGTTTTTATTGTCGGTGTTGCAACAGGATAACAAGCACAAAAGCATACCAAAAACAATGGGATGTTTCTGCTGCTCTTTAATTTTTAAACTTACTATTTTAATTTTTTTAATTTTTTATTTATATTCTTTATATTTAATTTTTTTTATTTTTATTTTATATTTATGTCGAATTCGTCTTTAGCGAAAGCTTCCTAATATCCGTTGAGTTTAAAACTGACGCAATAGATTTATTTTTTACAACACACCCAGTCGAAGTTTTCGAATTTTTTCTTTAATTTTTTAAATAGAGTCATGTTCTTGTGAATTTGTTTTAGATAATTATAAACATCTTTTTGTGAACGTGATTAGATTAGTTTATATATATATATATAAATGTTGATTTTAAAATCAATTCTTAATGTAACAAGAACGAAACTTCCCGAAAGATGTTCGAAATATTCATTCCAAACAATCTTCTAATTTGATAAGCTTAAGATGTTAACACCTTAAAATACTGATTTAATTATTTTTTAAGCGAGTTACCGCATTAACTTAAGGACTAAAGTTCTTATATTAAGATTCAAATAACTTAGCTTCAACAAAACATTAAATAAGAATTTTGGGATGTGGTTTCAGAATTCTTTGGCTGAGTTGTGTACAATTCCTTGTACCTTATTTTTGCGAGTGTATTTATGCATATATATTTATCATATATATATATATATATATATGTGTGTGTGTGTGTGTGTGTGTGCTTATGTACTTGTATATATTTTTATAATTTTGCCATTTCTTTGCGCCTCGCATTGCATACATTTCCATTTCCATTTTCTTTGCCACTTTTTATGCTTTCATGCGCATTGTGAGCGCTTTTCCTGTCATTCGCGTAATTGTGTGAGTGTGCGTGTGTATGTGTGTGTATGTGTGTGTGGCATTTCAAGCAGCTCAGATTGCGAAGCGCGTTACCATTTTGTGTCGGCAGCCTTAACAACAAATTCAAATCCAGCGGAAGTAATTTGATGCACACGCGAATAGGGGCAGGGGCAACATTGGGGATGTGGAACTACAGCGTGGTTGAAGGGGGTGTAGGGGTATGTTAAGGGTGCTTCAGTTTGCGGGGCACCACGCCCTCCTGCCGACCCGTACTGCGTGCAGCAACAGCAACCGTGCACGCTGAGCTTTTTGAATGGGAATTGACAGGCAGCGTCTGACTGACTGTTGGCACTTGCAACATGAGGCATTGAAGCATTGAGCCCGCTGACATATTGAGCAGTTAAGCAACTGCCGCATGGTGATGCTGCTGCCAATTATATGCTTGCCACACAAATTGCCCGTAAATGTGCGGCTCACAAAAAAAAAAAAAATAAATAAAAAAAAACGAAACCAGCACGTCGAATACTCTGACAGACAGACAGACAGACAGACAGATGACAGCTTTGTGGCATGAAAATAAAAGTTATTGCCTCACCGTGTGGCAAGTATGCTACTTCAAATTTGATGAGCCAATTGCCAAAGCCGTGTTGAGTATATTTTGTAATTAATGTTTTGTATTTAATCATTTTATTTGTATATTTTGAAATATTATATTTCATATTTCATATTTTTTTATATTGGATATTGGTTATGCTAAGATCTCATAAATATTCTTGGCACATTTGCTGAATGGAATGAAATGTAGAAAATTAGAATAGAATAGAGTTTCAATTTCTTTTAAAACATATCAAATTTACTACAAGTTGTAAAACTTATAAATTGAAAATATTTAATTGATTTGTGAGATTTCCTGAATAACTTCCGTGTTACTTCAGCGAACAGAATGTCTACAGTTGATTAATATTATGGCATGGTCCATAATCGATCAGAAAATATATATAATTATAAAATCGATTATTATCGATAATTAGCAGATGGTTTAATTAATCGTTTATCGATAATTGTTTGGCAGATAAAAAAAAACATGCATATATAAATGCTTCCTGCTGCATGTTACATACTTTGCCACAACTTCATAAGGCTCACATTTATGTGGATAGGTGGATGGTAAAAAAGCAATTCACACACATGTTGCATGACACTGTTGAAGTAGCCGCAGCTTGTGTAGACAAATGTTGTGTTGCATGCTTTCAGGCGTCGCTGTCAGATTTTATTTGCCTCAATTAAATATTTCAGCTAATTAGCCAACACTTTTCACTCGCACGCACACACACACACGCATACGCACACACACACACACACACACACACGCACGCACGCACACACACTTGATGATTGATGTGAAATGCTAAACAATTATGCCAGGCAGCCAGTCCCTCAATCAGTCAGTCAGTCAATCAGTCACTCGCTTTGTGCGCCGGCTGCTCTTATGCAGTGGCAAAGCTCTTCGCAGATTTACCCCCAATGTCAAACTTGCCTCTTGCCCCCATACATTCCAAATGAGGCGTGCGGAATTCGCATACATTCAACAAAAGTACCGTTGGCTTTAGACTTGCGTATTGACTTTTGCCAGGCTTCAAATGATTTCATTCAAATTTGATGAGCACACAAAAAAAAAAAGCAAAAGAAAAAAAAGAAAAAATGCAAATCGCACGAGTGAGTGTTTTTTTTTTTATTCACATTCAGATTCACATTCACGTACTGATTAGCATATTCGCATTGCGAACGAGCGAACGAGCGAACGACCCATACAAAATATGTTTCCTTAAGTGTTTAATTTGTTTGCTTAACAACAAATAGAGAGTTTTGTGTTTTGTATTTTGTATTTAATCAATTTCGAGTTTTAATCAACCATCGCCCATCATCAGCAGGCTGAATCTGGGCGGTTGCCAAAGACAACCAAAGAAGCACTCAAGTCTCTCTGACATAAACATATGGAGTGCTTTTCCTTGGCCGCCTTTGGCTGTCTGCAGCCAACGATAAGAGACATCCAGTCAAGGGAACGCAAATTGAAATTAGAAAACTCGATATGTTCAGCTTTGATCTATCGATATTTAAAAGAAAGAAAAGTCTTTAAGCTTATTGAAATTTACAGCTTTTGTTATTGAGGATTTCTCAAAACAAAGACTGACTTCACTGAGGTATTTGCTTCTGTTCGCTCCTTAAGTCAATCACTATTTAAAACATAAACTTTATCTTCTGGGATTTTGAAATGACGAAATTCTTTGGACCTATTTAACTCTTTCAAGACAGCAGTTATATTTTAGAGGATCTTGTTTTAAATTTCATAAATAAATGAACTCTTTTACTGATGAAAGGTTACAACCTGCTATTTATGATAAATAAAACTGTAGCTGAGCAGCTTGGAGGAGCTTGGATAAAGATACAAATATATAAAGGGAAAGCAGGTTTGTTCTCAATATTAAATATGTACACACTATAATCAAAAGTTGCTCAACTATTTTCCCCTAGGGAAATAACCCTTAAAACCAGGCTAGCAAATTTTGTAAAATTCGAGTTTTTCTTTTTTCTGTCAAAGTGTATGTCCCTGGGTGGGTGTAACAATTTAAAGATTGAATTGTTTTTGTTGTGCTGACGTGAAGTATATATATATATATATATATATATATATGTATATTGGCAGTATATTTTCGTATTATTTTTGCATATGTCGATTAATAGCGTCAAATGAATTGGCTGTCGTTATATTAAATATTAATGTAGATTTATGGTCTTAAGGTGAACGGTTGAGCTACCTGCGCTGACAGCTGTTATCCCCATTATCCTGGACATCCTGCAAGCTGAAATGGTCTTAAGCCTGCCAGCTGCAATTGCATTAAAGCAAATTGTGTGTGGAGCAAAGGCTGCCTGGCTGCCCGGCAGTCTGGCAGGATGGGGTGGGTAGATGGGTAGCAAGGAGCGGCCATTAATTCTCATTGCCGTCGCCATTAAAACACTTTTCAATTTTTCAAATGGAGGCACAAATTTCTGACATTGAAAAATTATTCGGGCAAGGGCTAAACGAACAAGGGTCAAAAGCAAAATGAAGCAGAGCACGTGGCAAGCGGCAAGCGGCAGCTGATGAAAGAGAAAAGCGAATAATAAGCAAAAAGAAAGCTTCAACAAAAAAAAAAAAAAATTTTAAATTTAAAAAAATATGTAAGAATGATTTAAATGAGAAGCTCGACTGTCCAAATATCCTGTGCCTAGCTGTGAAATGTATTCCAGTCTTGATGCAAAATTCCCTTTTATTTGTGCACTTGCTCCACAATAAGTCAAGATATATAAAAGCCTCTGCCTTTGTTGCTATCGTTAATCGATATGTATCAATATTTGCGAAATGGGAAATAAACAGTTTTTATCCGAGTCTCCGAGATCCGCCTGTTGAGATAAACGGATATGGCTTTAACGACTTGTTTGCAGATCCTGTTCAAGAACATATATACATATATACTCTATGGATTGGCATCTTACATACTTTGCCGGAAAAACCTGTTATACCCTTTTAACCCATTTTAATGGGTTCAGGGAGTATATATATATACACATAAAAAAAAACTGTTTTGCTGCGAAATTTATGTGCTCCACTGTAGCTCATAGCTCGCGCCCCTAACGAGCTGTTCCCGACCCGATAATAGGTAAATAAAACCAAAACACAATCCCCAACTCCCAACCCACAATTCTCAACCCTTAGTCGCCTTGGGGCTATCGTCTATCGAGTGATTTGAGCTGACGACAGAAAAAAAAAATAGCAGCTGTTGAGATATACCACCCCTTTCAGTACTCCCCGCACACACACACACATGCACACCCTCTCCCACAGATCCGTAGTGTCAGTTTCTCACTTTCATCCTTTCGCCCTTGAGTCGAGTTGAATATTTGCCGCCTTTCGTTTGCTCGAAGCACTCTTCACATTGCGCTCTGTTTCACAATGCGTTTTGCACTTTAAAATCACTGGATTTCCTTCAATAATTAAGCAAAGCCATCATTAAATTTGCATAGCTCAATTTGCTATGTAAAATATCTGGGCATAACATAAAACGACCATAACTTTTTTTATAATCAGGGGTAGTGAATTTCCATATAGAATAAAGAAATAGTTATGAAATCGTTAGATTTATACAACGATTATGCATTTAATAAAATAATAATAAAACAATGTTAACCCATTTACTGAGTATCGCTTTTAAATATTAAATATACGCCATGGGGCAAGTGTACTGAGTGTTGCAGACAGCAGCCGACAGGCTGCCAGGCTGCCAGGCTTTTGGCCATAAACATTCTACTGATGCTGACACTTGGGAAAAGATACACACACCCACGCATACACACACACGCATACACACACATACATCACATTACGGAATAAACTGTCGGCACTTACAGAGTTAAAGAGAGGGAGAGAGAGAGAAAGAATCAGAGAGATGACTGGCACAGGAGTGCCATCCATCCATGCTGGCATTCCACCCGCAGGACCTGTGAATCTGAGCATCTAAAATATCTCCGAGTGAAAGAGACGAAAAATGAGAGAGAGAGAGTGAATTGACCCAAACCCAACCGAAAGCCAACCGCACAAATCGAAACGAGAATGCATTAAAAATTCAACAATATTCAGAATGGCATTCATTTTGCTCACATTCACCTTATGCTCGTAAATACACATACACTGAGAGAAAATTAGTACACACATCTCGAAAAAGCCGAGAAAATCGTAATCAAATTTGTGAACTGACAAAACAGAAAACAAAACAAATTTAAATGTAGAACTTAAGCTCTTATAACTTTGTCAGTTGATTGCAAATCATCGTATTTCGCCGAGTGTATGTGTAACACCTATGTATGTGTAGCACCCCCAGCCCGTCTCGCATTCTGCAGCACTGTATCTAGCATCATGCCTCAGGTGGCAAGCTGAAAAGTGAGAATTGAATGAGAGACACAGTTAGACCCAAAGGCGAAACAAACAACGAGCAGCAACAACAAACAACAGAGACAAAAGAGAAGCAAAAGGAAATCAGAAAATCGGGAAATCAGGAAATCAGTTTAAGCAATATACAAAATTCAGATATAATAATAATTGTGTTGTGTTCCGATTCAATGCCTCAATGCCTGAATTTCTTGCTGCCTGAATGCCTCTGACTGTCTACTGGGAGAATATGTCCATACGCCTGGGGATCTGGTAATTGCATTAATCCTTGCCCCACACACAACACACACACACTCACACTCACACACACAGCCACACACACACACACACACACACACACACACACACACACACTCACACACTCACACACACACACAGTCACACACGAAAGGAAACAGTTTTTTAATTGAATTTCCCATGAAACTGGTATGTTCCGCTTATTTGCATGCAGAAAAGGGATGAAATGTCAGCACACACAACAAGTATACATACACACACAAACACACACACACACAAACGCACATACATACACTAAATAAATCAACCTCAACTACAGTTAAGCATTAATCAATGCGCAAAGAAAAGTCGAGCGACACTTTTATACCCTTAGTCCATAAAAAAGTCGAAAAAGGGCATTTTGAAATTGAGCAAAAGTGTGTAAGATACAAAAAAGAAGCAATTGTGAACCCATTAAGTCTATATATATATATATATGTATGTATATATCTTGATCAGCATGAACAATCGAGTCTTCAAATTTGGAATATAAATTCTTGCATATTATACGCAGATCAGGTTTATTTCGTTTTTCGATAGCAATAATTGTAACAATTGTAAAGATATATCCTTCCAACTAATAAATATATATTTCTCAGACATATTATTGAACAATTTTCTTGATACTAAGCACACTACTATCACCAAAGACTGCTTTATATTTAAAATCTGGATTCAGGGTAATAGCTAGTCGAGCTCTCCCGACTACCGCCTTCTTACTTGTTTATGTTTGAGTTGCTTCGGTTTAAATGTGTTTGCAAATTGAAAGTAGTACCTACCTAGATATACATGCTTTATCCTATCTATTGACATGACACAGATACGTATCTTGTATAATTAAAAGTTCGATGGTGATTATGTGGATCATTCAGTTAAGGCTTCCACTTAGGTTTATGTCTGATTTATGTCTTTAGTCTTAACATAGACATAGTTTGCCAACTATAATTTGTGTATATAAAATGCGGCAAGTGTGTTGACAAAGCCATCAAACCCCAAGGACACAAGGGCAACAAGCAATAAGTATTAAAGATATATGGCTGTAAATAAACCTATAAATGTATGGGCTTTGGCAGCAGCCGGCTTCAAGTGCCAAAAAATTGATTACGAACCGAACGGAAGTAAACCGAAAGCGGGCAGGGAGCGGAAAGAGATGAGGGGGGTGGGGGTTGCTTACGCAGCGTATGAGCGATTTTTTGTGGGCTTGAGGACTACCCGCTGGCAAAAGCAATTGATACAAAATCATGGCCACAATTTGCGCAAATTGCTTTATCGCCGAAGTGCCGGGCAAAAAATAAAAGCGCTGACAAAATGTTGTCATGTTTATGCATGAGATGTCACTCTCTCTCGCTCTCGTTCTCTCTCTCTCTCTCCTTCTCTTACCTATCGCATAGCATTCAGTGAGTGAGTATTGCTTATTAATCGCTTTTCATCTTTCCAGGGGACAGCGTAAAACATAACGCCTGAAGTTACATTTCCAAATGAGATGTTTTCTCGTTTTATTATTTATCGATATTTAATAAATGCGATTTCGATAAATTATTTTGGAAAATGTTTAAGTATCTCCCTAAACATACGAGAATTAAATTAAAAGGACTTTTTTTTAAACTTTTCATTACATTTCTAAAATGTAGAAAAGTTTCTTTTTGTTTTTCAGTAGCACTTTATTTACTGAAAGGCTATAAAACATTGATTTGTAACGGTATCAAAGAATTAAAATCTATAACATAAACATAAACATACAGAAAAGGTAACTCTTATTTTTTAAAAAAATATTTCTAAAATTTAGAAGGAATTCGACTTAAAATACTGATGTTCAATAATAATTTAAAACAATCTGTAAATTAGACATAATTTTTCCAAATTTCGCATAAATTAAGGAAATAAAGCCGCCTTTATTTTAAGAATGTCTTCTTCAATCATTAGATTTAGGAATATGCCTTCTGAATAATAAGCTGGTATTTTGATGATTTTGTATGGTGCTTAAAAGTGTTGGTGTTGCAAGTTGAGCGAATCGCCTTTTTTGTCTGTTCGCGACTGTCGATTTTATATACAATTATGTTGATAAATTGAAGAGTCGACAAGGTGGCTGCTTCTGAGTGGATTGCTGGCCGTGACTGGGTGGCTGGCTGGGCACAGCTCAGCGGCCTTGTGGGATGGCTATTTGCCAGTTTATGGCTCTGGCTCTGGCTCTGGCACTGACTCGAACTGTGGCCCTGGGCACATGCAAATGACGATCCTAATTTATGCTGTGGTTCGGTTACACATTTCCATCGCACTGCAAACGGAGCAG
This sequence comes from Drosophila kambysellisi, assembly GCA_035042185.1. Classification (NCBI taxonomy): domain Eukaryota; kingdom Metazoa; phylum Arthropoda; class Insecta; order Diptera; family Drosophilidae; genus Drosophila; species Drosophila kambysellisi. The sequence goes on along the minus strand of JAWNLS010000691.1, from coordinate 3,334,083 downwards.
GGGCAGGGTAAGGGAAAGGGGGAGTAAAACACTCAACCAAAAAATAGACAAGTTTGTTTCTAAATGAAAATCGGGACAAGGTCAAAACTGAGACACAAAAAAAAAAAAAAAAAAACAAAATGAGAAGCAATTTCTTCGTTGAAATTTCGAAATTCCCAAAAGTTGCACTTCTTTGAAAATATTCATGATGTTGACTACTTTGAGTAGAAAATTCCGCACTTGTTTTCAAAATGAAACTTATAAAGAATAAATTCAAGTAAAGGTCTGGCAAATTAGCCCGATATCAGCATAAAATTAAACTTGTAAAGCAGAATAAGTAAAAGTAGAAGTTATTTTCAAATGCTGAAAAAGAAAGGGTTTTTGTTTCGCTGAGTGTATAGTGAACTGTGTGGGAACTGCGGCATTTGGAATCATGGAATCACTTAAGTAGCCATCCACATGCACGAGTCAACATATTGGGCAACGCTCTCTGGGAACGGGGAGGAAGCGGGGGAGGTGGACGGTTGGTTTAGTTGGATATCTGGCTGCAATCATATTCATAACCAGGCTTAAGATAACCAACTGACAGACATTGGAAGCCATGTAAGCCGCCAGCAACAAAACAACACAAAATGTAAAGGCCAGAACAAAGACAACAAACAAAAGGACAAAAGCTAGACACGTCTAAGGGCAAGGACAACAAGGATGGTAAGGAAACATAGGGAAACAGGCGGCAGGCGGCAGGCGACAGGCGGAAAGCGGTAAGCGGCATGCGGCATGCGGCATGCGGCATTTGTGGCTACTTAGTGGCCAGCGTTTGACATAAACGCTGATAAGGGATTCCATTCTAGCTTCCCCGAGCGCTTAGCTAGATAAACAGCCAGTTGAGCTTTATTCCAGGCAGTAATCGAAACGATATTTTAGCTGGGGCCCTACTTTAAGTGTGATAATATATCAATATTTTATTTGATGTGGTCTTAGGAAAGTGCACAGAATGCAAAACAGGTTTTAGCTTAAATTTGAAATTTAAATTATCCACACAAATAAATCTAGGGCTATGCTAAATGTAAACAAGTAAGAACGCTGTAGTCGAGTGAGCTCGACTACCATATACCCTGAACCAAGTTTTAAATGCATTATAGGTTTATCGTTTTTGGGGGCTGGAGTGGGCGTGGCACGATCTTAGTAATATACCTTCTAAGTTTGGTAACTGTAGCTCTTGAATTGCGGGAGATACAGGCATTTATCGTTTTTTGTGGGCGGGAGTGGGCGTGGCCCAAAATATTTTGGATTTCGATCTTAGTAATATATCTTCTAAGTTTGGTAACTGTAGCTCTTAAATTGCGGGAGATACAGGCATTTATCGTTTTTTGTGGGCGGGAGTGGGCGTGGTCCAAAATTTTTTTTACACATTTATGAAGGGTGTTACTAGCAATATACCTTTAAAATTTGGTGACTTAAGTTTTCAAATTGCGCGAGATATTTGGCTTTATCGATTTACACCAACAGGTGTATCGGTTTAGGTAGGTGGAGTGGGCGTGGCCATCCAATTTTTTTATCGATCTTTGGGGGAGTTACCAGTAACATACCTGCAAAATTTTGCGACTCTAGCTTGCAAATTACGGCAGATATGCGCATTTTAAATTTCTAGGGACGAAGTTCCTGGGGGCGGCGGATGTGGGCGTGGTCCAAAAATTGGTATGCCAATCTTTGGAGGAGGTTATCAGCAAATTACCTTTCAAGTTTGGTTACTCTATCTTTAAAATGTTCGGAGATATACGGAGTTATCGATTAACAATCGGAATTGTCGATTGTAGGCGCAGGTGTGGGCGTGGCACCACAAATTTGTTATCGGTTCTTAAAGGCGACTACCAGTAATTTACCTACCAAATTTGACGTTCCCTACTCAAAAACTGCGGAAGATATAGCCATTTGAAAATTTTAGGGGCGGGTGTGATGGGGGCGTCAGAGGTGGGCGTGGCACATGCCGATCTTTCAAGGACCTCGCCAACAACCTACCAACCAAAATTGGTGACTGTATCCATTAAATTGTGAGAGATATCTGGAATTTACTGCTATCGGAAATCTAAATGTATCGATAATTCAGAAACTGAGGCAGTTATCGATAAAATAACGCAAACTTGATCTGGGCCTGGTATACGAGATCTTATATTCCAAATTTGAAGTCTCTAGCTCTTATAGTCTCTGAGATCCGCGCGTTCATACAGACGGACGGACAGACGGACAGACGGACAGACGGACAGGGCTATATCAACTCGGCTGTTGATCCTGATCAAGAATATATATACTTTATGGGGTCGGAGATGCTTCCTTCTGCCTGTTACATACATTTGCACAAAACCATTATACCCTTTTTACCCATTTTTAATGGGTTCAGGGTATAAAAACGGTTCAGCACGAAAATTGTGAATAATAAGGATAGTAAAAGGATACGAAGGCAGAGATGGGCACATCGCAAGTAAAAGATAAGATAAGTTGGCGATTTCACGGAGATATGTTAGCTAGTTTGAGAATGTTAATTCCCTTAAGAGAAGCCAGAGTTGCAGAAAGACCAAAAACTCAAGTTAAAAGTTAGAAAAGTTAAGACGACCTAATGGCAAAAGTGGAATCCATGTTGCCATTAATTAACTTAAGTGGGAAAACCACACAAACTAAAGTTATTCGGTCAACGATGAACGATTGTTGGTTGCGGAAGAAGCCAAGTTGTGTTTCAAACGAAGATTGGGAACCCAGTTAAAGCCACGTTAGTCAACGGAAAGGAATTACTTTTACTTGGCTGAAATGAAATGGAAAAACGATTACAATTGAAGCTAATTTATGAAAAGACTTAAATGTATATGAAAATCACAAAACACATAAATTGAAAAGCCAAATCGAATAAAGGACAAAATTTGAATTGAATGCAATATTTACCGTAAGGAAATCACTTGATTTTTGATAAGAAGTAACGTGCTGCTCGCAACAGGGGCACACAAGTGCCACACCGTGGGAGGTGGTGGGGGTGGCAAGTGGCAACAAGGATGTTGGGGATTAAATTTTGATGAGACGATTTCATTTTGATGTTGAGCATAATTTGTAAAGTCTGAACGAGAGCCACAGGCCACATTGAATGGACTTATTAGTCAACTAAGTGTATCCTGTATCCTCAGCTTTGTGAGGGGGGTTGGCCATTGCCATGGGGCATGTGGCTGGTGCAGGGGCACGAGGCAGAGGCAGGGGCAGGTCAGCTGAAGAGGGCGATTAGTGGCAGCACTGTCTGCCCAGAGAAGAAGACTCATAATTAACCTCAGCAATCTCGGGCGAGAAGTGTCGCTTTGGGAATATTGCGCATACGCCGCGTGCTGCTGCCACTTAATTTTTTTTTTTTTTTTTTTCTTTTTTTTTTTGTGTCTTGTTGCTTGTGGCGAGACAATCTCTGACCTGCTCCCATCGCAATGCGCAATAATGATGATAAGTTTTCCTTGCTAGATTGAATATGCACTTGAATAAACCCATTGCTCCTTCGCTTAAGCACAACTCGTACTGAAATCATAACTCGACAAGCATCTATAAGTTTGTCTCAGTGTATGCGGCTGTTGGTTGGTCTTTTCCTTTCTTTTCTTTTTTTTTTTTTTGGTGTTTGGTGTGGAGTGCTTAGTGTCCGGGGTCCTCGCAAGGGAAACGCACGACTTTGACAAGTGGTTACCATTTTTTAATGTCACTTTTTGTGGCCACCCAGCACTTGTTTTGGGGTTGATGGGCCGAGGAAGGGGGGATGGAAGTGGGTGCACTGGGTACTGGGTACTGGGTACTCGGTACTGCTTTTTACTGACCAATGAAGCGTAAATTTTAAAAACTGTAATCAATAGTAGCAGAAATTGAGCTGGCTGCTTGTTTGCTGGCCTAACTGTTTATCTGCCACATGGAATGCTTCATTGACTTTTATGTAAAGGGACAAACAACAGCAGCAACAGTAGCAGCAACAAATCATTGGTCTTTTTGGGTGGAGCACAGGGGGTGTTGGGGGTTTTCAACTTTAAGTGCCCTACCAGACATATGGCGTTTCATTATTCCAATATTATTTAGTTTATGCTCAAATTTTCAGATGACCAATCGATAATTATTGATTTTAATTAACTATAGTTTATAATATGTGGTTGCAACTGTGAAATCTGCTAGCGGGTTTCCATTTCGAGATTAAGTGCGATGTTTGCTCAGCAAAGCCTATAAGGATGATAAGCTGTCGTTAGTGAATCGATTACAAATACTATCTATAACTATATTACTATCGATAACTATACTAATAATGAATTAAGGCTTGTACTTTTCATACAATAAATACTGAAGAATGTATGAAAATTAGGCTCTTAATTTAATACTTCGAGCACTTAAATAGATTGCACCTGTCTCCTTTAATGAACCCATAAAAATAGTATACCAAATACGCTGCAGCCGGGGTATAAATGCTGTCTGTCAATATTATGTATATACACTACTTATATGTATATATATGTATATATATATATATATAGCACAGCACAAACTCATCAACTCTTAGAGCCTTGCTGCGTACAGCAAACAACAGTTTCGGGGCGAAAACTCATAAAACTTGCTGTTCGCTGTTGTCCGCGCCAACTAAGCCGTTTAAGCGGCAACGGCACAAAGTGTTAAGACTTTGTTTAACCTGTGACGCCCCCCACACCCCATCCCCCACCCCTCATTTAGTGGCAGCGAGCGTTGAAATGTTTGAATGCTTTATAATTACATTTTGTGTGCGAGAGAGAAAGAGAAAGAGTTGCTGCCTCTGCCCTGCTCTGCTCGCTTATTGCATATTGTGCTCGTCTTTGGTTATACGTTTAGTTAGTTATACGTTATACGCGTACACTGAAAGAAAAAGTCAGTCAAAAAGTGCCAACACATCAATCATTTAATTTTTGCAAACATTTGTGGCACTTAAAATATGTAGACAATTATAACGTAACGTATTTGCAAACAAAACTGGAATTTACAAAAAGTATTTTTATTCTTGATTTGATAGGAATTTTGTTTTATTGTTATTACTTTATTATTATTATTATTACTATTGTTATTTGACCATAATTGGAATACCAAAACAGAATTGCGGACTTACAAAGAAACGCTTTTGGGATAAGAAAATCATTTTGTTTACTTACTTTACTTTTATTTACACAAAATATCCAAGTAATCAGGTTCTGATATCGAAACGCAACTGCTTGAATATTATATTACATCAATCAATCAATCATATTATATCCAGCAATCTTCATATTTCACAAACCGATTGCGCGATTACAAGAAAAACTCGTGAAACTCTTTAGAATTGTTGGTCTGGCCTTTTGCTGAGTGTAGGCAACCCTATAGTGTTGTCGAAGGGATAACAGGTGCAAGAGCAGCACATGCGGCAGCTTATTTGGTTTTTGGAGTTTTATTGAATGTTTGGTTTTTTGGGACTGCGTTTACGTAATGGGTTTTGTTTTGTAATTGCATGAGTTTTATGTGTTTTCACCCAACTTCCGCCGTTTAATGGTGGCTTCCGTTAAGCCTTTGTCTGCTTTTGTGCAGACTGTACTTGCTAGCTGACAGCACTCCAATGTCAATGCACATAAATCAAGACCCGCCGAGCACCTTGATCAGAATCTTATCTGGTTACAGCTCGACCAACTAACCAGCTCAGTAGCTCAGTAACTCAGTATCTGCCCAGCAGCGTTTTTGTTTTTGTTTCAATAAATTTGTTTGCCATTTGGGGTCTACGAACATGTTTCAGGTTCAGTTCCAAAGCCACCCCACACCCAACTCACTTTTTCAGCGAGTGCGGTAACCGTAATAAATCCCGATGTCTGTTTAACGAATGTGAATTGTTAGACATAAAATGAAAGCCATGTTATGAATGCGGCTTACAAGTTTGCAGTTTACATCCCAATCCCATTTCCCTTTCCCTTTTGCAATTCCATTTCCACTTTGAATTTCCACTTAAATTTTCAATGTCCAATTGTGAATACCTCTGCTCTTTATCTGTATCATTGTTTCAGTCAACAGCTATTTATTTGTGTGATTGAGCTGAATAGCTTGTTGTATTTTCCAACGGTAATCGGATTGATAAACATTGATCCATCTACTTCTATTGTACACACTGTGTTGGCCTGTCCTTTGGGTTCGTTACCAATAACAACAGGCTCGTGCTGTACTTGTTGACTTAATCCCGTCTAATTAGCTTCAGAGTGTGTTATTGAACGCTCTGCGACAGAACGTTGATAGACAAGTTGTTAATGCGGAAATAATTCGCTTGTTGATAATTGTTGATAAAACGCTTGAGGAAACTTAATTAATAAGATGATTGTCAGTGTATTGATTGATAAGCACATTGATTGATTGTGATTAACAGACAAGTTTTTAACTTTTTTAATGTGATGATTGACAAATTTCTGACGAGAAGTATGCTGATTGATTGTGATTGATAGAGAAGATATCAATGCATGAGTACAACTATTGTTAGTAAATCACTTGTATCTATGATTTGGATGGGAACAGAGACAAATGATTGATTGACACACACTTTGATTGATTTCGATTAGGAGATTGACTGCGACTCAACATATTTATATTTATACGACTGATTATCGTTTATAAAAGGTGATTAGAGCGCATAAATCTGACAATTATCTGAGTTAGTTCCAAGTCCAAGATTGAAGAAATATGAAATAACAATCAAATACTTGGCTATTTGGTGATTGACAACTAATTTATGGCAGCATACACACTTAATTCATGTTGATTTATTGCAATTGCGTGCTAAATTAGTTCATAAAACCGAGTTAATGGTTCAACTCAGATGCGCTTGATTTGATAGCTCTTGGCTGATGGCTGATGGATTAATGACATCAATCAAATCAACAATTAGTCGCAATGATTAGCAATTCAACATGCTGTTAACTTTATGAACTTCCCCAATAATAAATGCTGTTGTCTGCTAATGAGGCATGCGGCATGCGGCATTTGTGGCAAATTCACACTGTTCGATAGCAACTTAATTCCAGTTTTGTATGCCACAATTGCAAAATTTACGTATAATGTGATGCTTAATTAAAGGAAACATGCGTGCGAAATGTCTCTTTTAATTATCAATTCGATGATAAGCTGTTTTCCGTTGTATATTGATGACGACCATTGGCTAATCTTTTGTAAATGCTTCTTATCGTCCGCAGGTGACAACAGGAAACAACAACAACGACATCTACTTGTAAATAAAGTGACATGAGGCCCAAAGAACAACAACAACAACAAGCAGCAGCAGCACTAAAAACCTAAATTGCAAACGATTAAAAAACGAGCACTGCGAAGGATCCTCGAAAAAAAAAAAGAAAACAAAAAGAGAACAAAAAAATAACACCCCGAACAACAAACACAACAAGTACAAAAACAACACACAAAAAGGCAACATACGAAAAATACGCGAACAAAGCCAAAACCCAAAAACTGAACAGCGTCGGCCCAAAAAACAAGCCAAACAGATACCACCCCACAGCAGGCAGCCGCTTCCTTGCTCCCCTCCCCAACCCCGGCCAACCAACTTGCTCCAAAACGTCCACCCACAAAGCGTAACTGCAGCCTCCAACTTCAGCGGCGACAAAGAAAACCAACAAGCAGAGCAAGCAAAAAGTGCGCATTGTTTTTGCCATTGTCATTCAACTGGCCAAAATCCCCCACCCCCACCCCCCCACTCACCACTCCTCCCACCCAACCTCTGCCACAAACGCATCACTCTGCTGAGAGAGTGTCAACAGTGTTGTTGGGGTTATTGTTCGAAACGCCTTTGGGCACTCAATTAAGCCCCCAATTCAAGGCAAGCAAGTTGAAAGCTTTGACAAGCCTTGCCACGCCCCCACACCCTTAAGTGGGTGCTGAGGTGGCTGAGGTTGGTGAGGTACACACACACACACACACACACACAGTTAGAGAGAGGAGAAGAGGGGTGGTGGTGGAGAGTTGGCCCTAGTCAGCCCTAGCATTTGAGTTGATGTGACAATGAAACTGAGCGTCAGCGCGTATCGGGCGCATGCATCCGCACACAAGAAGATCCTCTCCAGCGGTTATCATTCGCAGCTTAACTACGGCAGCACTGGAGCCGCCGCAGCATCCTCATCATCATCGGCGGCAGCAGCGGCGGCCACTGCAACGGGCCTATATACGGTGAGTGCAAACCCAGTCCCAAGGGTTGCCACATCTAGTTGCACACGTAATCAACTCAAATTGGACTAATCACAGACTCAGATCGAGACAACTCGTATCCTTGTATCCCAGTGCTAGTTCCAAATTGCATCAACTCCAATCAAAAATTGACCCAAACTGAGTGCTGAATTAGCGCACTTAAAGCAAGCTTGCAATGGCTATTTGATGCCTAATTTATGGAGTACCTTTTTTTCTTCGAGTGCAGACTTTATTACTGCCCCACAGTCCGCTTTCGTTCTGCAACATAAACAGCATCATTAAAGCAGAACAATTCTTTGTGGCCCATAATTTTATTTAATGTAGCATTTTTTTTTTTTTCTGGTTTTTTCCTCCTGGGGTTGGCTACCCTCATGGGTCAATCGATTAGGGAGGATAGCTGATTGTGTGTCTGGTCGATGGAAGCGAACCAAGCAGATGAGTAACGATAACATGCTACAAATTCAACAAGCTTCATTGACCAAAAAAAAAAAAAAACAAACAATTCAAGACTAGCCTAGCAATGAAATCTAAATAGGTTCATAAATTATATGTCAAAGATGAACTATGATCTTAAAAATTGCACACTTGTTTGCTCAACGATAAAATGCAATTAACTTGATCTGCGTATAATGAACTTGATGGACTTGATCTTACTCTAAATGTAAAGTCCTTGGCTAAATCGACACGGCTGTTGATCCTGATCGAGAATATAAGAAGTCGTCAAAGTCTCGAGTATCTAAAGTTGTAAAGTTGTTTGTGCGTCCAGGAAATAAGTGGTTGTTTTATATAATATCGAACAATACTTTGTAAACCTAATACTCATCTGTCACTCTAATATAGTTATAACTATAATATTAACAATAAACAGTCCTATAATTATATACACCCTATCGAGTCGCAAATGCTTCCACCAACTTGCACAATTATGTTTTACCCTTTTTCACAGCGATTCAAATAGAATATATTCGTGTTAGTCCCAAAGTCAGTCAATTTATCCAAAATTCTGTCTTTGACCTTACCTCACTTTTTCGGAAGTGCGTAAATCAAGCAATTAAGCTGTCAATCATTAAGTCAATCACCCAATTAGTCTGGATAGTAGTTTAAATAAATATCTATATATTAAGTGGATCTATCAAAAATGCTGTATTAGAACTTTCTAAGGTATCTTAACTTATTTTTTAGACTTTATTTTGATTAACAGTCAGTCACTTAAGCCCTCAATCGATCACTCAATCATATATTCAATTATTATCATTTATAGAGAAGCTCAGCTGTTGACTATGTGAATTAGTTATTACTGTTCTGTTGGAAGAATTTAATCGAAATTGATAAATCATTTACAATTGCACAAGTGTGCTTTATTTGAAATGCATTTTATTAGAGTATTTGCAGTTCGTCTTATTTGAATTTAGGGTTTTTTGTCTTGAGTTCATGAGAATAAATGTTTATTGGACATTATTTTGTAGGGGGGAAATCGATGTACTTTATAAGTACTTCAATATCATAAGAAAAGTGCACAAATCGCTGTCATTCAGTCATGCAGAAGTCGTGTGTAAGTGTGTGTGTGTGTGGGCGAGTGTTGGCGATGATGCCACAGGATATGGGACAGGATATGGGTCGTAATCGTGAAAGTACTCCCTGCATACTTGTATGGACACTTTCCGGGCAAATCCAATTTGAAATCAATTTCAAGCTAGAGACAGAGAGAGGGTGAGATGTGGAGGGAGGGAGGGAGATAGCTGGAGAATACGATATCTGCTGTCACTCTTTAGCCACAACAAGTTGGGATCGTCAACATATTTATGGATGGGTATATTTTACAGCTGGCACCAAAAGTCCATCTAAAAGCCACAACGGATTCCAATCAAGTTCTGCGGCACAGTTAATTGCCGAAAATATAACCCAGAATTGCTCAACCTCAACACACCACTCCCACTCCCCCTGCCCACCCCCTCTCCCTTTAACCAACACATACACAATCAAAATTCCAATCCCATTGGCTCAATGGAGTAAATGAAATGTTATGTTTAAATGTATATGTTATGCGGTTAGATGCCCCATTAGGGAACACATCATTTACACAAACAACACACACACACACACACACACACACACAGACAGACGCACAAACGAACAAATCTTGTGTGCATTTCATCAGTTTTCGGCAATTAGGCACGCAATGTTGTCCCTCTGTTCCCCTTGACCGATTCCCCTGGCCAACCCACAAACCGCATAGATTGCTTCCTCTGCCTTTGCTTCAGCTTTGGAAATGGGTTTATTATTGTGTCAGACTTGTGCACCTAAAATATAACTTTAATAATTGTTGCAAATTTCCTATTGATTCAGAGCATATCTGATAAAGTACACTTTTAAAGCTATAGTTTTCAAATTTCGGCATTGACCACGCCAGTCTCAGTTGTAATCTCAGTTGTAATCAGAGACTTTGTAATAAATTTACGTATATTTTTTATACCACGATACCGAAGGTACATAGTATATAGGGTTTTTGCAATGTCTTTCTTGCTGTCGTCCGTCTGTCCGTCCGTTGTCTGTCCGTATGTATGAACGCGCGTTTCTTCGACACCCTTAGAGAAAGAAAGTACCCTCAAAAGTTAAAGTGTCAAGGTTTTAGTCAGACGTCCACTAGGGAGCTAGAAAATCGATAATATCGATTTTCGCAAATCGATAAAGCCAAATATCTCTCACAATTTTATGGATACAGCCACCAATTTTGGTTGGTAGGTTGTTGGCGATGCCATGCCCAACTCCGACGCCCCCAGAAAAATGCGCATATCTTCCATAATTTGTAAATCACAGTCATCAAATTTTGAAAATATGTTACTCCCCTAAGATATCGATAACAAAATTTAATTGCCACGCCCACGCCGCCTACCTAAACCGATTCACGTGTTGGAGTAAATCGATAATTTGAAAACATAAGTCACCAAATTTGAAACGTATATTGCTAGTTACACCGATTGCTGATTTTCGGACTATAATTTTCACATATGTTCCGACCCAAAATCACATTTTCAACTTTAAATGTAGGATTGATCTAGAGGCCAAACCAAGGTTAAAACGCCCTTGCTTTTGAAAATGCGTTGTGTTTTGACGAAGTTATGGCATTTTGAAGGTTCGACATATGCCTATAAGCCGATTTTCGGGCTATAATTTTGCGCATATGCCGACTTCGGCCTTAGAAAATATAAATGCGCATATCTTTCATTATTTGTAAGCTAGAGGAACCAATTTTTAAAAGTATGTTACTGGTAACTCCCCTAAGAGATCGATAAAAATTTGATTGCCACGCCCACTTCGCCTATCTAAGCCGATACACATGTTGGTGTAAATCGATAAGATCATATACATATCTCACGCAATTTCAAGAAAATTTGCTAGTAACACCCTTCTAAAATCTGGAAACAAAATTTGGACCACGCTTACGCCCGCCCCCAAAAACCGATAAATGCCCATATCTTCCGCAATTTAACAGCTACAGTTACCAAACTTAGAAGGAAGATTATTGGGAACCTTCTCTTTAATTTTTTTAACCACGCCCACTCCCGCCTCCAAAATCTCGAAAAGCTCATATCAGAGCTACAGTTGCCAAATTTCGAAGAATGGTTACTATCTTATATCTACCTCAATCTGAAAGGCAGTATTTTTTGGCTGCAGACATATTATGGTATCAGAGTATTTCGCTGTCGTCCGACTGCAACGTTCTCTCTTGTTTATTTATATATTTGAGAATGAATATGAAATTCAAATCTGTGTAGGAATTGAAATTTTCGAAATGTTTTTAATTTATTTAATTAGTCGGATCATTAACATATACATATTACATATACACACTCGCTGGAAGGGAGAACTGAACTTGTTGTGCATTTGGTAATTAGTCAACTTGCAACAGGGGAAACTTTAAGTGCGCTTTTTATAATTCAATAATGATCTTTTATCTCCCAAACCACCAATTCCATCCCCTCATGGCCACTATAACGATCATGCCCAGGTTGATGTGGAAGCCCCTAAAAGAAATACTCGGCGCCTGATAATTAAAATTAAATTTTGATTACTCGTCGCAAGCAGGCGAAAAGTATTAAAACTTTTACATCAACAGACGAGTTATGCTGGATGGGGTTGCCTGTGTGTGTGTGTGTGTGTGTGTAAGGGTGGGATGAGGAGAGGGATGTGAAGCGTCGCTGGGTTAAGCGAGAAGCAAACTTATTATGTGACGGCATCACGTTGCAAGGAATTTAACTTGTGCCCCCGGTGTTGCCCCCTGAAATATCATAGCCAGGCTTTTAAGCTGTAGGTTTTTTGCCAGCGCAAAGTTACCAACAATTTATACGACATATCAGAATTTATGAAGATATATGTATATATATATATAAATTATGATTCCATTGGCAATCTTCTGTCGAGTCTAAATTGGCATACATTGAAACCGAAAGCGGAAATCGGAATTGTAATTAGAATCTATATTCAACACATAAAACTCGGGGAGCGCAACAGATATTATTCATTATATCAGATTCAGTTCAAGTTGATTTTTGAGCAAAAAATTAGAAGTACAACTTAAGACACCAATAATTAACCGATTTCCATACAAAAGATTGACGAAATACTAGAATTATTATACACAATACTGCCATATATATGAGAATACTATATATTAGATTGAGAATTGAGCATTTTTGTGATAGTTGAGTTTAGTAAATATATATTAGTGATGATCTGAGGGGAATATTTAATTTAATTCCAGAAGAAGAATCGCAAGGTAGTTTTGCTGCTCAGAGAGAGAGAGTTGCTAAAGCATCTTTCGATTTTCTTAATATTGATCTTATAATTGATCTATCTTTATCCCTATTTATTCCTATGATGGTCTCTGCGAAGGTTGCAATTGCCAAATACTTAACAAGTATTCATTCAAATTGCAATTGTGCTCGTAATTAAACTGTCTGCTCGAGCCGGGCAACTTGTATGAATATGAATACTAACTGTCTTACTTTTGTGTTCTTTTTCCGGGGTATTGGTTGTGTGGCTGCGACAGATGGAAACGCATGAGCATGGTGGCAAGTATGCAAAGGATATGTCCAGGCTTGAATGCAACAGCGACACGGATGTCATCAGCCCAACGGGCACCAGCAGCTCTGGCGGCGGAGGTGGAGGTGGAGGTGGGGGCGGAGGCGGAGGCAGTGGTTGTACACAGGCAGAATGCGGCGGCGGCGGCAGCAGCAGCAGCAGCCATCATCATAAGCGTCATCACAAAAGCGGCAGCGCCGCAGCAGCGGCGGCGGCGGCAGCAGCGGCCAACAACGATGATGACAACAACAGTGCGGCACATTCGTCCGACAGCAAGAGTCCCAGTCAGCGGTAAGTGCAACACACGCTAAAGTAAACACTCACAAACACTCTCACACACAGACCAACACACACACACATACATACATTCACACACACCCATTCAAAAGTACATACAGTTATGTGTACGAATTCTTAACTTTTGTCAAGTGACAAGTTAAAAGCTTGACAAATAAAAACAATAACTACAACAACAACAACAACAGCAACAAAAACAACAACAAGTACAAACAACAACAAAATGAATTCACAAAAAAAATCTATAAAACTTTGGCCATGCCAAACTTTAAATACCCTTGCAGACAAAACACACACAAAAATACTTTCAAAAATTCGATTCCCAAAATTCTTAAGATAAAAATATAATTAAATGGGAGCGAAAAAATAAACAAAAATATTTTTGAATCTACTTCAAAATACCGCTTTTTTTACCAGATGATGATTTAATTAAGGTGCCTTCAGCCTACAAAGAAGATTTAAAGCATTGCCTTTGAAGACTTTCTACTTTTAATTTAAATGAAACTTATTTAAAGAGTTTCAAAACTAAACTGGAACTTCTTATTATATTCGAAATCACACGGAGCAACATGAAAACTTTGGCAAGCGATTTATTCGCTTTCATATAGTAAGATACAGTCAGACCAAGTGTACTTTCGACTAGAAGTATTTTCTTTATATTGGAACTGATATTTCTCTAAATCATGGTTTCATTTGATTTTCCACAATAGCCTTTTGACCACTGCTAACAGTTAAAAGTGCCATCATATTTTTAACCAGGCCAAAGTGTATTTTTCAAGCTATTCGTTTTTGGATATAATAATATAAATATAAGTAATCTCAATTATATAAACCGTTTTCTTGTGCTTAAATGAGCTTTAAGCCAAGTCTACGAATAATTATTGATATTATTGTGTATGTCTTTATCAATACTGCAACTAAACAAATTGTCCAACAACCGAAAGGCTATAACGATTATATACCCGATAATATAACGATTTTAACAATAAAGAACGAAAAGGAACCTTCGATTCGACCCAGAATAAATATCCTAATTTAAACTATCTTTTCATGGCATATATATAGAAATCTATTCATATGATATGTTTACTGACGGATATATACAAAATACACACAATTTCATCAATATAACTGACTGACAAGACATAGAGGACTTCTACAATGCGCTACAAACTGCACGTCAAACTTACGATACCCTCTGCAAGTCTATATATAGGGTATTTGAAAACTCTTGTCTTCTGAACCCATAATTGAAATACGCTCTCAATTCTCAATTCGTACAGTTCACACGAACATCAGACCAACAACAGCCATAAATACAAATATACATGTATAGCTTGGCTCCTCAGGCAATGTATACAATCATTCACACCCCATTCACATTCACACACACACACGCACACACACACACTCATACAACACACACACATACTGCGTAAAGCAGTAGGCGAATAATTGATTGCAAACAGTAAAAAAAAGTATAAAAGCAAAAAAAAAATAAACGCTAACAAAAAATCGTAGCATACTTTTTTGGGCTTCGCAGCTGCTTTTGACTTATTATTTGAGTTTGTGTTGGTGACCGCCCGCCCGCCCGCCCGCAGTTGATGCCGCGTATTGACATATTGACATATTGCCGCCTCGTATGTATATATGTATGTGTATATGTACTTGTACCCGTATTTGTATTCGTACTCGTACCACTATATTTGTATTCACACACACAAACTCACAGTCACACTCACACTCACATTCACACTCACATTCACATTCACACTCACACTCTGATTTATCTTTTTGATTTCAATGTATTTTTATCCTTTTGCCACGCATTTAACTCAAATTTACCCATCCACGAATCGAACAACAAAAAAATGTGAAATCAATATGGGAAATGGGCTGCGGGGGGAGGGGGAGGAGGAGGGGAAATAAAGAACGGATAAAGTGAATAGTTCGGTTCTCCGTTAGTCCAGTTAAGTCAACAGCAATTAGCCGCCATTTAGTTCTCATTGTCCATTGTTCAATATTATTTGGCAGCCATTTTTTTTCCTTTTGCTTAAAGTGAAAATAAACATGGTCCGTTCAACCTCCCCTCCCCGCACCCACCACCACATTGAGTATTTGTGCAACCAAAGTCCACTCTCTAATAGATCAGTGCAGCTTTAATTAATTAATGCAAATGATTGAATTCAAATTAAAAAATAATAATAAAAATCATCAAAATCATCACAAAATAGCACTAAAACAATAAATCGGAAAGTTCAGTGCTTAAGACTAAAAACCACATAGTATACTTTGCTAAGTGGACCTGATGGGTTTGAAGGGGTTTTACGGTGCGTAAAATACACACTCCACACACTTAACACACACACACACACACACACGCACACTCGCAGTGTGATAGCTCTGGCATTACATATTCCCCACGTGCCCATCTTCAACATATTGTTTGAGTAAACTTAAGGTATATTTAGACTGAGTTTTAGTCTATCTGTCTTTTTGTGGTTGACACGAAGGAAATTATGTAATAAAGATAATTAGCTGGAACAGTTTTCTGTTCCATCTGTGCATGTGTGTGCGTGTGTGTGTGAGTGTGTTTATGTTGAGGATAAGTTTTTGGGTTCAGTTTGTTCAGTGATTTCATGAATTAACCTCGGGACCTTGGAGACCAATTTGCCAGTTACGATTAGTCTGGTTGACAACTCTCGCATTCTGGAGAAGACTCTCCTGTTCTTTCGCACTCACTCACTCCTCTTTCTCTCACTCTCTCTCTCTCTATCTCTCTCTCTCTCTCTGTCTCTCTCTTTTGGTGGCAATTGTGGGCAGCTTTACGTGATATCCTGTTGCAAATCCGTGCCAATGCCAAACCAAATGGGCTTTAGTTAAGTGAATTATGTCATGACTGTTGGCCAAAACTTGTAAGCCAATTGTGTGTAGGTGTGTGAGTGTGTGTGTGCGTGTGTATTTTGGGTTAATGCCTGATTGGGCCATGGACTAACAGCGATTGGAATCGCCATTGGGTTTGGGTTCACTCATCAGTTGTATGTTCACAAATAAATTCGCACACCTGCTGAACAAATTGAAATGCTAACTGTTAAGTGAGAAGCCTTCCGATTCGGAACCCCGAATCTCAAATGTTCTTGCAGTTGAATATATTCATTGACTATACACTATCTGCTGTCTATATGTTCATACATGTCCAATAAAGCGATGCTTTATAGATCGCTTGTCTTTCGCATTAATTTTAGAATCAACGCAGTTAAAACTGGAATTTTTTTTTTTAATAAGAAGGATTTTTTTGTTTAAATTAATAAATCGAGTAATACAAATATTTTAAAATAATTTCAAATCTTTAAGTTCCATCATTCAATTCAATTTGGGTTTAAAATTAAATTCCTTGAGTTTTACTTTATTCAATATTAAGGAGAGCAAGTTTTCTAAAAATTCAGTGTGATTTTTAACCTGACTTGTTGAGGGCCCAAAAACATGGATTTGAAATTGAATTGAAATAACTGTAACTGAATGAATATATATGGGAAACGGATCCAACTGAAAACACACACTAGTAATAATAATAATAACAAAAATACCTGGGAACACGTTGGGAACCCATCAAAAATAGCTGCATAGATGGTGTTGCAGGGGCATACACCAATATATGCAACACACACGGTTGGGTGTATTATGAATTTGTATATATATAAATACATATATATATATATATATATATATATACATATATATACATATATGTATATATTTGTATAACGAGAAACAATATTTTACCCCAATTGGAAGATCGTTCAACTCATCGCTGACCAGTGCGCAGAGCAATTGCCACTGCACAGATACTAATTTAAGATACACAGAGAGGGATAGACTTATATTGACACCGGCACAGCATCAGTTGCATCAGCCGCAACCGAATCGGGGACATGACCTTGGTCAGCATCCTCGACAGCGTCGGTGCCACGTGCGTTTGCATCACAATAGTCCTGCCTCCGATGGTAGCTGTTATTCGTTGGCGACAGGCGGAGCGGGAGCAGGAGGTGGAGTAGGAGGAGGACCTCTAAATTCCGGTAGCTGTACGCAGGTGAAGACCCTATCATCGTTCATCAGCGAACATCCCGAGGAGCTAATGAGCAACAGCAACAGCAACTACAACAACAACAACATCGAAAATGGCTGCAGCATCAACAACAACAACAACAGCAACCCGAATCAGACAACAAAATGGAAAAGCCTGCGTGCTGTGATGGCATATTACTGTTCATTGCGTCGCATTAAGAGGAACGGTGCTTTTACAGAACCCAACTAACTAAACTAAACTAAAAACTTAAACTCCAACTAATCTAATCTAATCTAATCTAATATAATCAAGCAACTATATAACGTTATGATTGCTAATCGTACTACTACTATCTTGCATTCTCTGTGTGTGTGTGTGTAATGAAAAACCCCCTCTCTCTCTTTCTCTTTCCCTCTCTCTCTCTCACTCTCTCTCTCTCTGTGTGCTTTCATCTCTCAGAACATCCTGAATACCGTACCGTTTATCCAATCCAAACAACCAAAAAACTTTCTCTCACACTCTGTATAATAATAATAAGCAAAAAAAGAAAAGAAGAAAAACACAGTTTATTTTAGTTTATGCGTGTCTCTCTCTCTCTCTTACACACTCTGACTGTCTCTCCTACTCTAAGCATATATGTATTGTCTATGTGTGTGTGTTGCAAGTACAACTTACTTTTATGTATGCCACACATAAATAATACTCGATTTTTTGACCGTTGTATCAACAGTTGTATGTCAGACCATTCTCCTCGTTCTCGTTCTCTCTCTCTCTCTCTCTCTCTTTCTACCTCTGTCCTCTATCTCATGCATTCAACATTGAATCGCTTACTCGTTAGCACTCTTTGGTCCATCTCTCTCTTTCGATTTCCACGAAGTCGCTTTATAAAGTTCCCACAGGAAGCTAAGATGCCATTCTCCAACTATACTCTTCAATTCTTCTGGCTTTCTTTCTCTCTCTCTCTCTCTCACTTACACTCTCGTTAACCGACTTTGTCGTTTCTCGTGTTATTATTGAGAATATCACCAATTCATGCAACTCACTCAATTCATTCTCTCAATGCTCATTCGCTAGCCAACTTGAAGTTTTGACTTCTTCCAACAGGGTGTTACTTGTCTTTTGCAAAGAATATCTCACAATCATTTTCATAAATTCTTCTGTATGTTGCCATCCCTCTCTCTCTCTCGTTTCACATTCTTATAATTTTCAAGTTGTACGCATTATTCATCGCACTGGGTGATTCAACTGGATTCTTTTCTTGCTTCTCACAGGGTGTTCGCTGTTCAAGTGTTTCTAATCCAGATGTTGCTTTCTTCCTTGGCTCAAACTAATAATAATAATAATAATGCTACTCTCTATTTCCATCCACTTGGGTTTTGTGCTAGTTTTTCGGCGAAAAGTTTATTAAGCTAAGGCCAAAGTGCATCTGCACACACACACCCACACACATACACACACACACACGCCCACACCCACACACAACTCACACAACTTTGTCGAAAACAAAAAAAAAAGAAGAAAAATGAAAAAATCTCGGCAAACAGCAAAAGTTGAAGTGGCTTTTGAGTGTGCAGTGTTCAGAGAGAGAATCGATATGCTTAAGCTGCCTGACTGCTTGCATTGTAGGCGAACTTTTGACACACATATGCACACACACACACACACAAACATAGACACACTTGCAGCTATAACTGTGCCTATGCATACATATATGCTACAATACTTTGGCATCGTTCATGCCAAATAAGAAATTGCCTGCTGAATGACAACTTACAAAGAATTTGAATTTAGAAAATTGCAAATTTATGTTGAAGCTGGCAACTAGCTCTCACACACACACACACACACACACACATCCAAACACACACATAGTTGAACTGTGCAACTGTCGACACGACCTAGAAATGTATGCAGCACATCCTTTTTTAACCGCCTCACTACACTTAAAAAAAAAAATATATAAAAAAATTACCCCAAATTTCAAATCAAACTAAAATGAAAATCGCACAAAAAACCAAAGCAGTTGTTAGTTTTTTTTTTATTATAATAATAAGAAATAAGAATCAGAAACGCTTCTCTTTGACAGAATTAATATAAAAAAATAAAATATATTTTATTTTTAAAGCAACATATTTCTGCTAAGTTGAAATTTTGTTTGTTAAATTCGTAATAATACATCAAATATTTAAAAATAATGGAGTGTATATATATTTATAGAGGTATTAATCCGAGACTATTCGAAATGCACAATCACAGGGCTTGAAGTTTGTTGTTCAGTGTATGAACTGTGAACCGTGCGGCAGCTGTCAAAAGTGCTGCGAGATTACAAGCATATGCATGACATTTTCTCTTGCTCTCTCTCTCTCTCGCTCTCTCTCTATCTATGTCTCTCCCTCTCTATATGAAGGGTATGCAGTTCTAAGTGTCTGTTAGTTAGACAGTCACAATCGAATTTGCGAATTGAGTTCTCGATCTGATTGCCGCAGTGCGATTGTGTTTCAATTCAGTGACACTTTTGAGCACTTGGCCGCCGGCATAATTCATGTATGCATGCAAATAGATGGTTGGCCTTTTCACATTTGTTGCATATGCGTCATTTGTGTCAAGAGCGACAGAGATCATCGATAAGGTTGTTTGATCACTGCACTGGCGCCATCTATGGGCGAGTGTGCTTAACTTATGCATTGCACTTTCACCTTGAATGCTTTTCTTATTCACCTTGATTGCCATTTCAAATCAGCGTCCAGCAGATGGAGCCACTTCAATTTAAATTTTTATTATAATAAATACATCGAATAAACAAAATCATAGGAGGAAATGTTAAAGGCAGGCAACAAGCAAAGCAATAAAAATCTAATTTTGACTATTCAGCTGGGATTCAATGCAGTATCCTGTCTTGATAAAGATCTTTGATTACTGAACTGGCGTCCTCTATGGGCGATTGTGTTGAACTTATTCAGTTTACTTTTACCTTGAATGCAACTTATTACTCAGCTTGATTGCCATTTCAAATCACTTTCCAGCAGATTGCGAAACTAAAATTTAAATGTTTATCAAAGTAGATGCGAGAATGCAATTTCGTTTTGAGACATTCTTGCAAATTGCACTCGAAAATTGCTTGTAGGGGTTGCTAATGCAGTGTTGCCACACTTGAACATAGCGTTTGACAAGAACAAAACCACACTGTGCAACGGAACATTCAACGGAAAACCCACGGAGCTCATTTGTTTGCTGGCCTGGCAATTGTTGGCAATTAATGGGACTGCGGCGAAAGCAGCTGGCCACAATGACAACCAGAATGGCTGTCCAGAGAAACAAGGCGAAAAGTCAAACATAACGCAACACAAGCACCATTTCCGTGGGTCAGCAAAGTGAGTGGTTTTGGGGAGGTTGGTTTTTGCTTTTGGCCATGTCACTGCGTGACAGTTGCAAAGTGGCTGCCAATGGGGCACATGTGGTGCAATCCGCTGTGGGGCCAAGGCGTTAATTGAAATCTGAGAGTCGAGACTCAACTCGAGAGGCAACAGGCAACCAAAATCCAAAATTCGACATCATGCCAATTTCCAGCTGTGTATGCATGTGTGTATGTGTGTATGTGTGTGCGTCTCGATGATTTGTGTAGCAATAAAAAAATGGCATTTAATACATACATGCCACAAAAGCTTAAAACTTTAGCTTACAGCTCCGACAAAAAACTAATCAGCTCCATTTCAATTTATTATAAATCGAAATGTGTGTGCGTGTGTGTGTGTGTGTGTTTGTGTGTGTGCATGTGTGTAATCTTATCGTACAGCAAGCCCTTTTACGCTTAATGGTTCGCAGCCCGCATGTGGCCCAAGAATCAGACCAAAAAGACCAGGCCAAGAGCCAAGTCAACGAGCTGACCGTTAAATGAATTGCCTGCCACTCGCCTAAGCCAGCCACCCACCCACTCCACCCTACACCCCCCTCTCTCCATCTTTGTAGCGCCATCTCGCTTGCAAACACTCTGTGTGTGTATGCGCGTGAAAATGCTCCCTGGAGCCATATTGAAAGAAAATGGACGAAAAGTCCACAAAAGCAAATGGAAACAGTCTCATTCAGTGGCAAAAACAAAAAAATATCCTTCAGAAACCTAAAAAAAAAAAAAATCCTTTGCAAACAAACTTTTGAAAACATTTCAAAATTAATATACAAATATTTTTTTGCGGAAATATGTTGCTAACAAAATTGAAAGCATTTCTGAAAAGAAGTAGCTTAAGTGGTTTAAGAGAAAGCGTTTCAACTTTTTTATTTTGAACGAAAATTATAAGTGATTTTCTAAACTGTAGGTCTGGTTTTTCCAATATTTATTATTATTTTCTTTAAGTTGTCCTCAGAAGAAGAAATGAAAAAAATAAATAATATTTGGACAGTTATAGGATACACTATAAATACTATTATAGAATCGACAGGTTTGAAATTAAGCTCATCTTTCAGATTAGGGATATATATTGGTATATAAAATATATATTTATGTTCTGAACGATGCATTAAATTTAAGCAAAAGATATTTGAAAGTCTCGCAACCATTTCTAATTCTATTCGTGTCAGTGTTGGTAAACACTGCCAGTATTTGGTTAAACTCCAGTGTTGAGTAAAACGCTGATAGCAATATTTGATTGAGCTTGTTTCATCTGACTCTTTCACGTGTCGACGACTTTCTGAGCTCTCTCTGTCTCTGTCTCTCTCTCTGTCTCTGTCTGTCTCTGTCTCATGCCGTCTGTCTCTATTTTCTTTTTATCATCCCAACATACATATACTACATAATAATATTACTACGTCGAAAACAACACTGCGTCGATTACAACAAACAACAATGATAAACAACATAAAAAAAAAAAAAAATCCAAAATCAAAAACAAAAAAATTGAAATGAAACCAAACAAAAATTTCACAACTCGTTTAGGAAATCGCGTATCGGAGATGGAGCTTCAGATCCAGATTCCGATTGGTAAGTCTCTTGCGTTTTGTTAACACTTTTGGTTGACTCTCACGCTCTGCACAACAAACACACACACACTAACACATACATATGTATACAAATTCACACAGGCAGACACGCATTTAGATACGCTTTTTGATTATGTTGCAAACTAAAAAACTTCAGTAGGAAAATATTGATAGTGCGAATGATGCTGATTATGATAATGATAATAATGTTGATGATTGATCATGATTAATGATGATTGAACTGCATCTAATTGGCATGTGAAGCGCTTACTTTTTCAATTCGCTGAATCGAGCAACCGCAAACACGAGTTGCAACAAAAAAAAAAACACGTTGAACATATTTTTTAAGTGGGTTAACAAGCGAGAGCCCAAAACCAACAAATCACAATCCAACCACAACCCACCCACAACCACACCACACCACAGCCACGCCCACACCCCAACACACACACACACACACACACACTACACAACTACTTTTGGTGTTATCCAATAGTTAACCCAAAAAAGAGGAAACAAAAAATACGAGTAGTTGACATTTGCCAAATGCTTCTTAATGCAAGCACCCAAAGCTGGCCATTTGGCAGACAATACAACACAGATAAACATCCACACCCATATCCACACCCACACCCACACCCACACACACGTAAACACCACACGTGTATAAAGGACATGCCACGCCTAGTTCTTGTTTTCCTTTTGTTTTGTTTTGTTTTGTTTGGTTTGGTTTGGTTTCTCTTCTTACTTTTAGCCTAGCCGCATTGCAAGCTGCGTTCTGCTTTTGTACCACACGACGTATGCGTAATAGATATAATATTAGGTAGCATCAATCAAAAAAACAAAAAAAAAAAAACCAAAAACAAAACAAAATCAATATCTTTACACACATATATTTAATATAAATACTAAGCAACGCTGTAAATAGCACAGAAAGAAACAAAAAAAAAAAAAAAGAAAATTACAAAAACAAATTTGACTAACTAAAAAACCATTTATAATGTAGTTTGGCGTTTAAATTGTATATATATATATATATATAAAAAAAGATATATAAAATGCTATAAAAAAAAACAAATGGCTTTGTAATAATATACCACAAAATAAAAATTCATGCGTTTTGTACTTAAAAACATGTATTAAATAAATATACTTGTAAATAATATACCCATTTACACATCATCATTCGTCTCACATATCAAGGCAGTTTCAACTTAGACTTTTCTTGCTGACTGGCGATTTCAGCAACAGCAACAGCAACAACAACAACAACAATAACTACAACCAACAAATTCTTCAAATGCTTCTCCTCCAGCTCCAAGTTCCAGTTCCAAATTCTCAAATTCCCCTAGCTGCCAGCATTCCACTTGCACTTTTAGTAGCCTTGTTGTGTATTTAAGCACTTAGATACCCTGTGCCATATTTTAATTTAGCATCATTATTATATATATTTTTTGACGATATAAAAAAACAAAACTAAATCGAAATCGGTACCGATTTAAATTCAGAATCGAAATCGGAATCAGACTCGGCTACTGATACATTATGCGATCGCCGACTTATCCATTTTGAATGAGTTTAGGCAGACTTCAATTAAAAATTCTGACATCTTGATTATAAAATTTGAAAAACTAATAATATTATACCGGAACAATTAATTAGTGTAAAAGGTTTGCCCTGCCGGAATTTCCCTACTTACCTGTTACTTTCACGAATAGGAATCGATACCTAAATTCAACTGTTTGTTTTCTTTTTTTTGGCAATTCAAAGTTAAAATTATGATCAATTATAATTATTACAAAATAGTAATGCAACTTATTTGTTGGCCAAGAATCACACTTAATCTATCAAAATATGCTTGAATTAGTTTATTATAATTAGGTAAGGGGTATCTGCAGGTCGATCACATTCGACTAACTGCACTCTTTGCTTTCGCATTGATTGCTTGTCCGCTTTCCACTTTGCTTGCTATTTTCACTTGCAACATTTGTTTGTTTGCTCAAGTTCTGGTTGTCAGTTCTGGCCAAACAATATTCTCCGTCTGCATTCCCAGACATTTGCCTTCGCCTCCTCAGCTGGCCACAAAGTTGAGCGAAAATTGGTTTTCTTGCCAAACAAATAAAAGAAAAAGAGGCAGCAAAATTACATCAAAATTTGAAAGAAAAGGCAAGAAAAAAATTTGAAAACAGGCAAAACTTAATTTAATTTAGTCGCTTTCTTTCGTTTTCCACTTCACAATGCATGCATGTATATATATACATATATAGTATATAGTTTCTGGTTATGTGTGTGTGTCGATTTTAACTGTTCTCAATTCCTAACTATACCATACCATATATAAATATATACTTTTTGCATGCCTGATTGCCGTTAGAGCTCTTAAGAGCGTAGATGGGAGACACCTAAAGGAAGCCGGAGACGGAGACGGAGACGCAGCTGTCCTGCCACACCCACCCATTCCCAACTGCCACTTCCCCCAATTTCCCACTGCTCCTTTCCCAACAAGTCGGCTGTCACAGTTGTCTCCGTCAAGACGTCTCCTAGAAAGTCCACCAGAGCACCACCTGACCAAACATCTACTACTACTACTACTACAACTACTACTGCTACTGCTACATCTGTTTTTAGTGCGTGCTTTTCTATGTGTGTGTTTGTGTCCCGTTAACCGTTAACCGTTAAGCGTTAGACGTATAGCGTTGCCATATCGTTGCGTGGCATTTTGTGTGCGTTTTTGTAAGGTTACGGCTTTTGGGTTTACCGTTTAATAAATGTTTATTGCTCCCAACCACCAAAACAAACCAACACGCATTGCGTAAGTGTTTCTTTCGTTGTCCTTGTTATTATCCTTATTCTTATTGCATCTGTATATCGAGAGCACCCTAGATACATAGTTAGTAAGTAGTACACACATAGTTAAACCTAACCTCAAACTTAAACGCACGCTTTTGCATTATTTACTCTCGCTCTCTGTTGCGTTATACTCTCTCTATATATCTATCCAATTCTATCTATCTCTCTCTGTATCTATATATATATTTCTTTTTCCCTATACATCTGATACAAGTGATATCTGATAACTTCCCTGTCCTTTCCCAACATAGTAGTTGCTTGATATTTTTAGTTTGGAAACCCGCTCGTAGCTCCCTAATTGTAGTTTGTAGATAATAATGAGAGTTGCTCGATTTGTGTTTTTGTAAAGACTTGTGATCGTTGAACGTGTGTTCTTTTGTGGCATATCCTCGAAACAGGACACGCTCTAATCAACGCTGGATGAAACTCCGCACCACAGTACAAATCTCATCGGCCATACAGAAGAAACCACCGCTCAAGCGCGAAGACTCTTTCCTAAAGCGTTTCTCAACTAGACAGATACCCGAAACACAGGTGAGCAAAAAACTTTAGAAACCCAATTACCGCAGATCGGTTTAACACACAGTTAACACCACCATATAACACCATCTTACAATATATAACATAAATATTCGATATTCAAATTTGTCCTCTCTTATTATATTTATAGGAAACTGTTGAAGACACGGGTTCAGAAAGTGCCTCTGGTGACGTCGATAAAACAGTGAAACGTAGACGACGCTATCTGCAGAAACGACGCTCCGTTGTTAATCCAGATGAAAATTTTTACTTCTATTGGTTAATGATGTTAACTATATGTGTTCTTTATAATCTATGGACCCTAATTGTGAGGCAGAGCTTTCCTGAACTGCAGGTAAAAACCGCAAAAGGACAAAACAAAAATAAAAAAATATATTGTATATATATATTTTCGCTTTTCTCTTTTGTTTTCCCAAACCCAACCCATCAACCAAGTTCCCCCTCACTGGTTGGGTAAGACAACACCTTTTGTAAGTTGAGTTGACTTGGCCGGCCTAATAATAATGTCCCAACGGCCATAAAATGTTCGCAAACAATGAAGTTTATTATGTATTTGAGTGAAAGTGGAAAGTGGAAAGAAAGCAACGCCAAAGAATCCTTTGGATTTGCTCTTGACCTTTTCAAATGGAATTTGAAACCCACACACACACACCCACAAAAAGGGAAACAGGCAACAAGAGTCTGATTAGTTCTTCAATTTACTAGTAACTCAACACACTTAGTTCAGCCTGGTTACTCCCTACTTAGTTAATTAACTATTATTGGTAGTTAAACTTGAATTTTAATTGCATAACAGCGAGACAAAAAAAAGTCAACTGAAGGAAACCAAAAAAATATATTAGCGCAGAAATAATGCTATAAAAACATTTAAATTGTTGGTGTAAACTAATTTGCGAATATTTTTTTTATATATCCAAAAATTTATCTATTTATTTGTTCTACAAAAACTGTGGACTGAGTTTTGAATAAAATAAAAATCAAATATAAAATTAAAAAATATAAACCAAAAAATTACGAATTGAATTGTATAAAACTAAAATAGATGAATTAAATTAAATAATTCACAATTGAAGAAAATTAAAGTAAGGTGCTGCAATATTTATTGCAAGGATTAGGGAAACCCAGAAGAAAAACCCAATCAGACCAACAATTGCTAAGCGTTAGTAGCTGTGTAATAAAGAAAGTAAAAAACGTTAAGCTAGAGACATAAAAAGTGACACGTAATCGTTTTCCGAGAGACAAAAAGATGTGCTAATTAGGACAGTTCTCTAATGGCACAGACATCTTGCAGTCAACCATAGAGTATTAGATAGTCCTGTTAACAGACGCTTCTTTTTCCTCTACATTTCCCTCTCCACCTCTTTCTTTCTCTCTTGCTCTCTCTTTCTCTCTCGCTCTCTCTCAATCGCATGATGTTTAGGTTTTGTTTGGAGCGCTTCCTCTAATGACTCAATTAAAAGACACGCAGCCATCTCATAAGCCAAATGGTCGATAGCTCTGTTGGCAGGTTTGTTTGTTTCTTGGCTTGTTGGTTTGTTGGCTCGTTGGCTTGTTGGTTAGTGGCTAAGGTTCTGGTCTTGTCGTGGACCTGGGCAAATGTTTGTTCACGGCCCAGTTAGCTGGTGTTTGCCATCAGATTAGAGTTGGCTAAGGGTTGCCAAACCATAAGCGCTGCCACACAATCTTGAGGGTTTCTTAACGGGTGTAAGGCGGGGGCGTGGCATGTTATACAGTCGTCGTCGTTGACCTTAAGGCCATAATGTGTGTATGCTGTGTGTGTGTGTGTGTGGCACAGTTCTTATTGTTCTCGTGCCTTTTTCGAATTTTTTTTGTCAGCTTGCCATTTGTGGAGCTGGCCTCAGCAGCCGTACCTCCCTCCCTCCCTCCACGCCCCTTTGCCAACACTCTACCCACGCCCTGTTTAGATTATGCCCATGTGGAAATGTGCTAAAATAATTGCTAAAATAATAATTGCCCTTGACCTGAGTTCTTTTTTTGTTTGTTGCATGCATGCAAATAGCTGAGTGCACTAATTGAAAACTGTCAACTAATTTTAACATTTCAACAATGATTTCTTTCCCGTCTATTTATATTAACACCGACAGCAATCTGTGCCTACCTTTTGGCTCATCTGCGATTCAATTACAGATGTTGTATTTATCTTAGATATAATAGTTCAATTACGCACAGGCTATCTGGAGCAGGGACTCATGGTAAGTAAGCCTACGAGGAGACCTCGAAATAAACTAATACTAATAAGCATGTGATATTCAGAACCGAAAGCGGTAATTTGAAATGGCACATTTTTTAGGAACCAGCATTCGGAACTGATATTATGATTAGGCAAAACATCCGAAAGGATGTTCTTACTTTGAAAAATTCCTGTAGATTTTCCGATCCGTTCTCAAAGTTTTGTTCCTTGATTTTTATTTGATGTACTTAATGATCCAATACGGAAGTTTGAAAAAGTGAAAAGTGAGAACGTTCCAGTCCGAAACCATCGGACAAATTGGTAAAAAATTGTCAACATCGGACTTATTCATATATTATAAAGCTTTTTCGATACTTTTATTAAATAGTTGATCAGGATCAACAGCCGATTGTCAGTATGTTTGTTCAGTGACTATAAGAGGACCTAAGTAATGGTTTCGATTAAACGATATATTCCGGACAAATAATATCAGTTCCGGTATTTGGGCTTTAAACAAATTTGGAATTTTGGTAAACATGCGGTTTCGATTCCTATTCCGGTTACGTTTTGACACCCTGTTGATTATGTGAGATAAATATAATTTAATTTCGTACAACCCTTTTAATATATTTCCTTTAGGTCTACGATGACAGGAAGCTGGCTTGTCATTATGTGCACTCGAGAGAGTTCATTTTTGATATGATAGCGCTGATACCGTTGGATCTGCTGCAGTTGAAGATGGGCACACATCCGCTATTGCGTTTTACGCGCTTTTTTAAAGTGAGAACAAAAGATCTTGGAAAAATTTCTAACAATATATATATATGAAATGTGTGTACATATTTTTTCAGGTATATCGATCTGTGAGATTTTATTACATCGTAGAGAGTAGAACAGTTTGGCCAAATTTATGGCGTGTTGTTAATCTAATTCATATCCTGTTAATATTGGCCCATTGGTTCGGTTGTTTCTATTTTTTACTCTCCGAAGCGGAGGGTTTTCAGGTAAGTAACAAAAAAAAAAAAACAAAAAAAAACTTCAAACAGATGTCACTAAATAAAAATTATTCGATTTTTTTTTTTTTTTAAATTTTTTTATAGGGTGACTGGGTTTATCCCTATAGACCGGGAGACTATGCGACGCTGACACGCAAGTATTTGGGCAGCCTGTACTGGTCGACCCTAACGCTGACCACAATCGGGGATCTGCCCACGCCCGAAACGAATGCTGAGTGAGTATTGGGATTTGAGTACCGTTAGAATACCGTTTCTAGTCTCCTTCTTTGACCTTGGGCTGGGGTTCTCGTTCGTTTCTTTGATTCGATTCCATCTCAAAGACCGAACTTTTCGGTGGACGGCCCTCGATCGATACCAAGGCGTGGCATTAAATCACGACTGCTACAGTTCGGCTCTAGCTATGGGTATGCGATCCTAACCTAACTAAGCAATATCATAATCAAAATACTCAATTTCGAATTAAATGCGTATCAATATCATTTGCTAGACTTGTTGGGGGCTGTCCACCAGTTCGGTTCAATTACTCTCCTATTTTTTTGGGTAGACAACAATTGTATATCTAATCGGACAACTGATTAAAGCTTTGACACCCACTTTATACAAAATACTTACCTAATCTATTATCAAAGTTTTCGAAAGCGTGCGACAGCCTTCAACGATTCCAATGATATTTATTCGCTCACTTAATTTGCCATGAAGCCAATTTCAATAAAAAAAAAATAAATAAATAAAATAAAAAAACAAATACATTGAAAATGTGCTTTCGAAAACTTTGAATGTGACAAGAGTTTTGGCACCAAAATCAGAGCGCTATGAATGGGAGATAGGCGGAAAGAGAGAAAGAGGGAGAGAGAAGAGATGGAGAGAGTGATAAAGGAAATAAGAGATAATTTGAATGATATTTTAAGTTTGCCAATTTATATATAATATACATAAGCATACCATGGATCAACTGGAAAAGTTTCATCCAGTTGGGATATGAAAAACTCCAGTAAAAGTCGAAAACAAGATTCTCACTCAAGATTGTTCTCACTGAACGAAAATTTGGCAATAAAACTAGAATATATTCAACAGTTGTGTTCAGTGTATATCGTAGTCGAGCTCACTCGAATACAACATTTTTACTTGTTATATTAAAGAATTATTATAAAATAAATAAACAAACTTGAGTAAAAAAAGCTGCAAACTCCGCAACACTAACAATAAATTTACAAAATAAAAACATTTCTGAAAACAATTCATTTTAAAATTTTAAAGCTTTGACGATTAAATTAAATAAAGAGTCCCTCTTAAAAAATACCTATAGCGCTCTGGGACTGCCAGAACTCTATTATCACTGTCTTAACCAACTCCTGGTAGACTCCACAAGCTTAATGGTTATTCTTTGCTCTTCTGCCCGATTAGATATATTTTTACGATCGTTAGTTATTTGATTGGCGTGTTCATCTTTGCGACTATTGTGGGCCAAGTGGGCAATGTGATAACAAATCGTAATGCCAATCGTCTGGAGTTTGAGCGTTTACTCGATGGCGCCAAGACCTATATGAGACATCACAAGGTAATTACTAAAACACACATAAACACACATATATATATATATATACAGATACAACTGATATGATTCGTCGTTAGGTGCCTGGTGGCATGAAGCGTCGTGTACTGCGCTGGTACGACTACAGCTGGTCGAGGGGTCGCATACAGGGTGGCGGTGATATAAATACGGCTCTTGGCTTGCTGCCGGATAAACTGAAAACCGAATTGGCCTTACATGTTAACCTAAGCGTACTGAAGAAGGTGACCATATTCCAAGAGTGCCAGCCGGAATTTTTGCACGATCTGGTGCTGAAAATGAAGGCATATATTTTCACGCCCGGCGATTCCATATGCCGCAAGGGCGAGGTTGCCCGCGAGATGTTTATCATTGCCGATGGCATCCTGGAGGTGCTTAGCGAGACAGGCAAGGTGCTGACCACCATGAAGGCTGGTGATTTCTTTGGCGAGATCGGTATTCTCAATCTGGATGGGCTCAACAAGTAAGTGATGATGACAAATATCTCCACTTGATTTATCAAATTTCTTGAATTTGGAATGCTATTTTTCCCCGATTGCAGACGAACAGCGGATGTGCGATCTGTCGGCTATTCGGAGCTGTTTTCGCTATCGCGCGAGGATGTGCTGGCTGCGATGAAGGACTATCCGGATGCCCAGGAGATCCTACAGACTCTCGGACGCAAGCGTCTCATGGAGGTGCGATGCGTCAACAAGAAGTACGCCAAGGCGGCCCTCGAAAAGGAGAATGCCGCCTATGCAGCCGCCCATCCGCATCTGCCACACCCACACCAGCACGCCCACAGCCACCATCATCAGGTGCATCAGAGCGACAGCAGCGAAAACAGTGCCTCCAAGAAGATTGTCGACAAGCTGAAGCACGACGTAAAAGGCTTTCGCAATGTGCTCAAAAAATCCAGGCAAGTCCACTATCCTTTTTTAAATATTTACTATAATTAAATTAATTATTTATTATCATTAAGTATTAGATTCTTAAGATTTCAAATCTATACGAATTAAATGCGGTTTTCTTTCTGAGCGCAGACTGAATAGCCATAATCAAGTTTAATTTGCTTAAATTTTAAAGCAATCAATTTCCCTCGCTTTCTCTCTCTCTCTCTCTCAATCGTTGTCTCCGTCTCTCCATTTAGAACGTCGCGGAAGAGCGATGAATCGCTGGAAATGCAACCGCTGCACAATACCTCACCGCGTGGCAGCAAGATAATGTTGAAGCGGATGTCCCGCGTCCGCTCCGATGAGAAGCAGGATGCGGAGAGTGCCGAGGCAAGGGAGGAGATGCACGATAAGACGCCTAGTCCGATTGGGGCGGGGCTGCCATTGTTGCAGCGACTACGTCTGCTCAAGGAGAAGCAGGTGAGTGGGTCACCTCCAAAGGTCAAAGGTCAAAGGCGAGTAGTCCGTCTCATTATCATTAACCAGCCACCGTCACTTGGACACCAGACCACCAACACCATAATGTCAATAATCCACCAAACCACCCACCAGCAACCAATCACCCAACTAACTTTTTTTTACACCCACCCACCCACACACACACACGCACACCCACACACTAACGCAATATTTTGAGCGACTCACAATTGGTATTGAGACTTGCAGACCAAGTTTCACAGTAGTTTTCAAAATCCCAGCGATTGTTCCTATGAAAGCTATATGATATTTTAGTCCAAATTTTAGGAGCAGAACAATAGCCTGATTCTAGTCCATTCTTGAATGTATTAAGTATGTAAAGTAGTCTGTACATTCTCCCATAAGAAACAACATTCTCTACATTCAATATTCGTTAAGAATGTTGCGTATGTTACAAATTCGCGACGAATATTTTTTGATTTTTCATGAATGCTAAGCGCTTATCTCAAGATATAATTATTATTTTATGGGTTTAATTATTTTTTTTTTGCAATCTAAAACGAAAAGTAAAATAGAAATGGAGTCCCTTTTTAATTTTAAAGTAGCTTCCTTTTTATTCGGTTGTTTACACAAAATGTGTTTATAGCCTGATTTTAATTACTTTTTTTCCGCAAAAGAGAAATCAAAATAAGCCAATCAGAAAACGGCGAATTTTAGTGGAATTCCGAATTGTTAGGCTCAGTGGAATCAGGGTATATATAGAGTGGGTTCGTTATTCGGAATATTTTGATAAGCAAAGAAGAGTTTTTTTTTTATACAAAAACACATTTTTCGACCGATTATTCCTATGGCAGATGTTAATACGGATATGTGGTAATTTTAATCTAGCTCAGCTCAGAAGCTGAGGCAATTGTTCGGCTAGAAACAGACAGACGGACTTTTCTATAGTATCTCAATTCATGTTCAGAAACATACATACTTAATGGGTTGGGAGACATCTATTTGTTGCAAGCTATATCAATTTGAAATGTTTTTTTATTCGCATTGCGTTTGATTGTGTTTTTCCTGCCAGGACAAAGAGGAAACAATAATCCACACCAGAACTGTACAGTTGCTACCTGAACAAATAACAAATACTTATAATACAGCAATCGCATATATGTATATATTTAGATATATGTATATATAAATATATAATTATATACAAATATACACTCGTACACCCGATACTGGACGCGTACTGTCCATTCCATTGTGAGGTTGCATTGAGTGTTGCCTCCTCTTCTTCTGCCACTTCTTGTTGCTGCTTTTTTCCGATTCCGTTTCCGTTTCCGTTTCCGTTTTCATTTCGATTTTTCATTTTGTTTCCTTTGTATTGCTAAGCAGTTGCTTTTAGTGCACCTTGAAAGTATTTATTAACTAATCGTTAATCATCTTGTTTGAAGCACGTTTTGCAAATGAATTCCTTAACGACGACGAATAACGAAATCAAGCCAAGTTTAGCCAAAACATAATCTTAGTTGACAGATAGTTCGGATTTCTTTTCTTTTCTTTTACAGGCTTATTATTTGTTCAAGAAATGTGATACTATTTTTTATATTTCAATTGAATTTTTAGTAATTCGCACTGAATTGAGTGGCAATAACTTAAATAAGGCAAAATACTATACTTCCCATATAATTGTATATAGCTTTAACAATTAAAGTCGAATTTTTAACTAACCACAAAATGACTTTTTCAAATAATATATTTTCTTTTAATATTATTATTTTTTCCTTTCATTAATTGAACTCGATATTTTACATATTGATTGAACTTAAAGGTTTTGAGGCAATTTACTCTCCTTTTGGTACAATTCACTGATTTTTCATTGTCAATCTGTCAATCAATTGTCAGCTGCAGCTTTGTATGGCTTTTAACTATATATATATATATCTAACTGTATTCCAGACCAATGTGAGAATCAAAATTTGCTTGGCTTTTGCCTTAAGATCCCCAACGCTACCAAAATTACTTAGTTGCTTGTCCAAACTTGTATTTCTTTTGAATTGAAACACAACAGTGAACACAAAGCAACACAAAACATGACAAAGACAAACCCACACCACACGACATTCTGGAACTACATCAACTCGCTCAACTCACACAATACCCTGTAATAAAACACATTACAGCATCACAGCATCACAGCACCACACCAAACCACACTAAATCACACTAAATTAAAACAGATTAAACAGATGAATACCACTCTAAGCCAGATGCCACAAACATCCAACTGTAAGCCACACACAAACACACACACACACATACAACAGCCACTGCATCTCGCATACTCTGTAAAGAGTTTATCAACATTTTGTTTGATTTTGATTTACGCATTGAATTTGGAGTAATATTTTTTTTTTAAATCTGTTTTTCCCTTGGTTATTTTTCATTTGTTTAAAGTTAGCTTCAAATCCAAAAAATGGAAAAAACAAAAAAAAAATCCTGCAAAAATTCGTGTTGTATGTAATGAACCCCGGCTCCTAAAT
The DNA here is from genome assembly GCA_035042185.1 of Drosophila kambysellisi. Lineage (NCBI taxonomy): Eukaryota > Metazoa > Arthropoda > Insecta > Diptera > Drosophilidae > Drosophila > Drosophila kambysellisi. The sequence goes on along the minus strand of JAWNLS010000691.1, from coordinate 3,299,412 downwards.
AGTAGTTTTTGTATGTGTCTTTATGTGTCTTGCACTAGGATCGCGAAGAGCGAGCTGTTAAGTCCACACCACCACAGAAATCTCCACCTCACTCACATGTAACGTGTACGTTATCGCCGCAGGAATCGATACAGGAAGAGCCCGAACGCGAGTTCAACGAAGGCTTTCCTCTCATCCAGAGATTGCAGCAGTTGAAAATTAAAAACGAGCCACAAACGAGCGCCAGCAACGAGTCCGCCGGCGTCGTCGTCATGGTAAAGCCGCATATCAAAGCCCAATCTAAAATATCAGCCAACCACAATTCAAAGTCAATTGCGAAACGAGTTTCATTTGCAGTAGTACCGCCACAAAAAAAAAAAAGAAATAAAAAAATCTATTAGCTTCAGTCAGTCATCAGTCGAGAGTTATTAATTGTATTTCTACTAATCCCCCAGGCACACACACCGCCCAACATCAGCAGCAAGGTGGACTTTGGGGCGACACAAGCCGGTAGTGCAGCTCCACAGACGCTGACCGTCACCCAAATCAAGCCCATCATGAAGGTCTCGTTCAAGCAGAAGATACAGCAGCTACAGGGTATTGTGCCGACGTTGCCAAGCACCAGCAGCACATCCATTGGCGCTACCGGCACTATCATGGTGAAAAAGGAGCCACCCAAATCGCTGGCTGTGGTGGCTACGCACTCGAAACCGGCAGCACTACCGCTGCCACTGGAGGGGGCAGCAGCAGCAGCAGGCGGTGGTGGTGGTGGTAGTGGTGGTGGTGCCTTATCCATAGCCAGCATATCGAAAAAAGTGATGAGACCGTCCCAGAGGCTGATTACACCGCAGCAATCGGACACAGATACGGATGGGACGCCCATCAAGCCCTGGTCCAAGCTGAAACTTGCCACACTAATGTCATCCAGCTATACGAGCCTAACCAACTGTTCACCCGACGATCTGGCAACGCCGCTAAAGAACTGCTCCCTCAGCAATATACCGCAGCATATGGACAGCAGCTCAAGCAGCTACCGACCAAGGCACCACAGTGCGCGCAGTTCTCGCTCACCCAGACACGGTGCTCACAGTGCTCACAGTGCTCACAGTGGTCAAAGTGGTCACAGCTATAGTCATGGTAATAGTCACGGTCACGGTCACGTTTACGGTCAGAGTCACGGGGGTGGCAACGGCTCCAGTTCGAGCCCATCCGTCACATCGAGCACCCGCAGCACGTGGAGCACACAACGGAACATGCAGAAGCCGGAACAGAAGCTGCCCGATGGTGATGGACCGCAACGTAAGCTGTATCAGAGCGTATTTGATCTATCGCCGGAATATTGCGGACTACCGTTTGTGAAGAGACTGAAGATATTGAATGAGCGCCAGAAGCTGGCCGAACTGGAGAAGGCGCTGCAGACCCGCAGTTTCAGTCTGGACTGCTCCAAATCAAGCAACAACAACGAGGTTCCAATTACGGAATCATTATATCGCTGCTATAGCGACACATCCGGCATCTATTCGCAGTTTCTCAGCACGTACGAGTCGACGACCAGCTCCACATCAATTTCGACCAATACATCCGCATCCGCTTCCGCCTCGGATAGCAACTCAAAGCAGCAACAACAGCAACAGCAGCAGCAACAGCAGCAGCAGCATTTGCAACATCAACTGGATTACATGCCACTGAGTCCTGAATCGAATGAAACCGTGGAACGGCGCAAGCTCAAGAGCATACTGAAGAAGCTGCAGAAGAGTGGCGCAACTCCTGATCCAAGTGGCGATGGTGATGCCCAAGACGAGGCGAATGCCCAGACCCAGGCACAAACTCAGACCCAGACCCAGACCCAGATCCAGGCACAGGCACAGGCACAGACCCAAACCCAGTCGCAGGCCAAGGTCAAGCTGGCGAGGGGGCTGCTGTTGGAGCCAACCTTGGAAGGGTACGTGGCCAGGCACAGTAAGCTCTTGAAGAGTGTAACCTTCCATTCAACTCTTTCTAGCCCGCCCGCCAGTGCCAAAGAGGATCTGCACTTTGTTGCTGCCCTCGGCAACAGTAAAAACAGCAATAGTCGTAACGGTAACGGTACGGGTAACGGTACGGGCAACGGTACGGGCAACGATACAACGGCTATAGATAATCTAACTGGCATATTGTTGCCAGATCCGTCGGCAGTCTGGTCGCCGACGTTGGCATTGGTAACGCCAACGAATTCGCCGCAAGAATGTTTTGCATTTGAGCCACAATTGGTCGATGGCGTCATCGCTGGCGTTGGCAACGTTTCAACGTCAACGTCAAACGCATCCGCAACCACATCTGCGTCCGCATCTGCATCTGCATCCGCATCCGCATCATATGTGGTCGAATGCTCCGCTATTGCGTCGTCATCGTCATCGTCCAACAAAATACTCTCACAGAATACCGAATTTCATGCACAACAATCCACAACATCCACAGATTTGAATTTGAATTTGCAGCTCCGCCAGAATACGACAAATGCGACAATGGCTCAAAGTCAAGCGGGTCAAGTGCCAAAATTGGAAGGTAATTACCGTTAACCAACATTAATCGCTCAACGTTCCTATCGATAAATACTACTTTTTCCCGACCTATACAAAAATAAAAAAGTAAAAATATATATATATATGTATATATAATATAAAATAAAATTATATATATATATATATATTTAATCGAAATACCTGTATATGTATAAACTGAGTACAATCACACCCACCTCTACAGTTCCAGAAACAAAAACATAATAGAACTATCGATTGTGCTGTCCTTAATGAACCTTATGGGTATTTCATCAATATCAATTGGCATACATATGATGGAGAGCTCAAAATTGAGGGAATACCCCTAATGTTCTGCATGCATTCAGAAATTCTTCTTCGCTTCGCTACGCTTCTCTCGCTATCTCTCACTCACTTTCACATTCTTGTTCGCTCGCTCTATCTCTATCTCTCTCTCTCGCTCTAAGTATATGAGTATATTTCTTATGCATGATGGTGCTCATTTATCGATACTACTTTATTTGATACCATACAAAAGTTTTCGAATGCTTATGTTAGGCTAAGTTGGTAGAACATCCTATTGACTATATTTATATATATACATATATATACTAAAAACCACAAAGTACCTATTATTATTATTATTATTATTATTATAAGCTATAAGCCTTGCATAGCTTAGATTACCTATTTATATGTACCACCCGTACATAAGATGAGGTATTAACTTAAAGTATCACTAAGCAAAAAACCTGAAATTAACTTATCTTGTAAAATAAGCGCATTATACAATGTATTGGTTTTTTGACATACATACATTAATCATACATATATCATTTGCCTCGATTATTCCACGCATATTTATCGAAGTGGGTACTACAATATAATTAGAACTAAGCCGTACACTTAGATAAACGTATATTAACTGTATTTGATTAAGTACACACACAATATATGCACAGCAACCGAAAAGCATTTTCAGCCCCGTAAACGTTGAAGCTCGTTATCGCTATCGCTATCGATAACGATCGATATCGCTATCGAGCTTGAAACATGTCAAAGCACGAGCACGCACGCTTTGGAACGCAATGGAATGAAACAGCGACAGCAACGGTCAACAACAGTTGCTCTCTCCGCATGCGAATAAACGAATTAACGAACAAACAACACAGAACATTTAACGCTTTTGTAAATATGTAATACAAAAAAAAAAAATACTAAATTTAAAGCAATTTAAACGGAACCAGCAAGGATGATATTCCTTGTATGGGAATGTGTGTAAATAACTTTTAACTGCGTATGTATGCATTCCCCTTTTTGGTTTAACACGTTGATCCTTACAGCAACAGCAATAATAGCAACAAACTACAAGCAACTAACAACTAACAACAAACACCTAACAATAACAGCCGCTTTTTGACTCTTACAGTCTTACATTGTGTTGTCCTCTTCACACACACAAACACACACACATACACACACGCACACACACATAAACACACACACACACACACATACACTCACACACTAGCGAACACACAAACCAACAAACACAGACACACCTGTCCGTTGTCAAAGTGCCGTGATCCAAGTACCAATCAATCAATCAACGCACATGGTTGCCACACGCTTAACAAGTTAACTAACCAGTGTCTCCACCCCACACATTTGAATTTCAAGGCTTTCCAGAGTCACAGGCCTACTTCAATCAAATACTCAGCGGCATCAATCACGTGATCAAAACGCACATGAACGAAATGCACTCAAAATTCGAGTCACAATTCTCGAATATGGCTGGGGAGGTGCGTCGTCGGGATGCGATAATTGCCCAGCTGCAACTCAAATTGCGATCCATCGAACAAAAATCAACCCTGGCATCCAGCAGCAGCAGCAGCACAATGCGTCGCCTGAGGCGGGAGAAGCTACCCCAGCTATCCGTCGACGATGACGAGCCGGCCGAGCAGGATAATAGCAGTTCCGGCTCCTCCGCCGAGCTGCTTTTCATGGTAAGCAAATGCATTTTCCATTTTGCAGAGCGCAGATACTATAACAGCTAAGGATCAAGGTTATTTTATTTAATCGATAACTGGACACGTTTCACAAATATCAATATTAAAGGCAGAGCCTTCCAATTAATAGTGCTACAAAGGCTTTAGAATAAAAAAAGTTCAGTGTTTGTTTCTTTAATTTATGTATCTGTATATCTCTCTCTCTCTCATTCTCCCTTATTGTCACTCTCTATCTGTCTCTCTCTTTGTCATATTCACTCTCTCATTCTGTCTATGTTTTTCCCTCTCTCGCTTACTCTTAGCGTGGCGATTCGCTGGACACTGTGTTTACATCATCGCCGCCTATTCAGGGCGGTCGTCGTAGCATATCGCCTGGTCCCAGCCGCCATCATGCAGCATCCGCGAATGCCTTGAACTGCCCGAGCACCTTCTACAGCGGGCCGGGCAACCTGACGACGCGGCATGCGCAGAGTCATCCCAGCTTCTATGCGGCGCACGGCAACGGGCGCAGTCGAACGGGCGGCCTGCCCGGCTATCGTGACTGGCACGAGCAGGCGATGAGTGGCAGCATGGCGCTACCGGAGGGCAGCAGCGGTACTGCGGGTGGTGGTATGATGGTATCGGATGTTACGGGAAATCTGCAAAGGTTGTCGGATAGCGTCATCTTAGACATTGGCGAGAGCTCCAGCTCCAGTTCGTCATCGAGCAAGGTAAACATTGCCGCCGATGACGATGACGACGATGACGAGGCAGAGGCTGAGGATGAGCTGAGCGGTGCGGCGCTGGTCAGAGCAACCGGTGGCAGTAGTAGCAGTACCGGCGCCAGCACCGCCAACGATTGGGAGGTGCAAATGCTGGCCGCCGAAATGGAGCGGCAGGAGCGTCGGCGCGGACACTCACTCTCCGATAATATTGGCGAGCTGCGGCACTGCAGCAGTTTTCTGCGCAGGCGTCGCAAGTTTAGTGACACCGAAACCGAATATAGTGAAACCGATCCCGATGAGCGACTGGCCGCTAGTGGCAGCGGTGCTGCAACTGCTGCCGGTAGTGCAACAGCTGCAACTGCTGTCGGTAGTGCAACTGGTGCTGGTAGTGCAACTGGTGCCACGTCGTTGGCCGTGCCAAGTGGCAGCAATCGACCGCGTGCCTCGAGTCTGGATCAGTTCAACCTGCGCTATGGCATTGGACGAGGCATTTTTAAAGCAATGAGCATCGATCGTGATAAAGACAAGCTTTGAGTATTATAATCTCAACCACCCACAGCAGCAACAACAGCAACAACAACAACAGATAAGAACAAATAAACAATAAGCTAAGCAATACAATGTTACAATAGGTACAAACAATCACACAGAAATCACGATATACAAGCTAACTGAAGTGGAGAGCATTAAAATATATATGTGTATACATATATATATATATATATATATATATATATATACAATATATACACATACTAGATATATATTCTCCATATATATGTATATATGTGTATATATACACATAAGTAAGAAAAACCAGGAATATAAATAAAGAAATAAGAGGACGTTTACTATAGAAACCATACAAAGTAGTTTTAGAGTTCAAGAAGAGAAACGATGAAATTGAGGCAGGGAGAAGCTATCCATTATTATTCCAGAAGCATAGTTTCCTTTACTTACACAAATATATAATTGTCATCATATTGTTATCGTTATCGTTATCACTACCAAATTACATACATCGTATTTACTTTAATATACAATTCTCATGTTATCTTTATTGATAACCTGTTCGATCTTTAACGTAATCGCTATCATAATGTATCGATAGATACGTCTATTTCTCTCTATATACAATTCTTATGATATCTTTATCGATATCGTTAAACTGTTTTAAATCACCATATACTAGACAAAAAAAACATTTTATCATGTTATCGTCATCGTTATCGTTATCACCATCGTTATTATCGTTGCCATAGTCAAATGTAGTTCAGTTTTAAGATACTGGCAACGCCTTGAATGCAATTAGCCTTACATTTGATATACGATATTCCAAATTTATACACGATTTTTATGTGTGTTCTTTTTTTTAGTGTGTGTGAATGTTGTGCAAGGTGTGCTAGTGTGAGTGTGCAAGAGAGAGACAGCGAGAGACAGACAGACAGTTGCGAGTACCCACATAATACCGTCCTATATACATACATATATGTATAGCTATATGATTTAGAAGGTCCTCTCACTCCATTTACCCTTTGCCTAGGGTTTCTGGAATATAATGGATATGTTTCACTAGAAAATATAAATCTGTGTGGAATGGAGTAAAGCCGAAAAGTGTATATTCCTCTTATCCTTAGAGAATATTAAGTCCGTAGTTATATAATATACACACACAAACACAAATATATATACTATATGTATGTATATATGAATTATATACTTATATATGATATAAAATAGTGTAATGAAAACCGAAAGCTTTAATAACTTATATAAAGAACTATTTAAGAAACGTTTTAAATACTAATCGATTCAAGAAATTATACCAAAAAAAAAAAGAACAGAAATTAAAAACCAGACCGAAAACAACAATATAAAAATATAAGAAAGGAAATGATAAATCTATAAAACGACATATATATATATATATATATATATATATATATATATATATATACATACACACGCACACATATATACAACTACTTATATAGTACTTTTAGAATTAGAACTTATTGAGTTGAAGTTATTAGACGTATCTAAGCGTTAGTCTATTCCTATTCTACACTTTAGCAATTTAGCCTAGAACTCTATGGAATACGGCAATACCAAGTACTACTTAACAGTCATTAACGATTATTTCATCTAGAAACTTTCTAATTTATCAGTTTTAACCAATTTTGTAATATCGTATTATAACTTATTCAGTTAGTTCCATCGGTTCTACTTAGCTTTTATATAACGCCACCTTCTACATTAGACCAGACTTTTCAGAAAGTCTCCTAGATTAGTCTCTACCCAAATGAAAAGCGACCGTAAAGCTTAAATCTTTAAAAACAAAATAACTAAAATCGAAGCTAATGTTTCATCTATACGCTAAGCGCTATTTAAATGTAACTTGTAAGCACAAAAACTTTAAATCGAATAATGCAAAATTCCCAACTCAACATGAAACAACATGAAATTGCTAAATATTATTTTATAAAAAAATACTGTTTTTAAATTAATCTAAAGATTTTACAAAACAAAAAACTTGTTGCTACATTAAGCTAAAGGAAACGAAAACAAACAAAAATACAAACACTTTTAGAGACCGTCCCTACACCGCCCTAAGCTGCAAAACGATCGATAGCCTCAGCGAAAATATCGATAACGAAATGGAACCTTAAAATAAATGCGTATACAACTATTTAAAATGGAAAAACTTTTACAAATACCTGCCCAATTCAAATTGATATTGATTTTAGCCCTATCGATAACCGCCAATCTAGCCAACAAATGTTGTAATGTAGTCCAAGGAAAGGCACCGCAGCGTCTACCATAGAGTTTCTTAGCGCCTATAGTTAGCAAATGTTGAACCACTACACTCTTAAAGCTATCGCTATCGCTATCGGTATTCCTAAAATAAATTCTTACAACTAGCGTAACTATTGTAGTTAGCGAACGAGTCGAAAGTAGGCGAAGCAGCACACGTCGCGGCGAGACACTATTCAAATACTATTCAGATATATCTTCTATATGTATACTATTTAACTACTACAACAACCACAACAAACTACTAACTACTGCTTGCTAATAACTGGTTAATACATTGTACAAAAAGCACCACGATTCTATGGTGTCGATAACGCAATATCGATAACGATAACGCATCAATTCAAGGAACAATTTCAATGGGTTCAATAAATGGGTCACAGCCAGCTAAGCAGTCCAACTAAATTTAATACAAGTACCAACAAACAACAAAAAAATTATAAAAAAAACGAAAAGTCAACCTAATCTAACGTTTCTTAATCATCTATATATTTAAGGGTATATTGTAGTAAGAACATGATTTCTTCCTTTCCGTTTTCACAGTGATTTCATTGTTGTAGCATTGTGGTTGGAGTAGGAAGAGGAGGCCAGGAATACTAATTTCTTAAATTATATACTTACTTACATACGCCAGGGACCACAAAAGTTTTGATTTCTGTTTATCCTTTTATATATATGTATATGTACGGAAATTGTGACAAAAATAATATAGAATACGAAACTAGCAACTACTATAAATAACTACTTACTAAAATTAATCTACTACCTAATGGATATTACGCTATTAATGCAACTATGTTAAATAGTAAATTGTTAAATTGTCAGCATATAGTTTGAATCACACACGCACACGCACACACACACCCGCACACACACACAACTTGTATGAAACTCTGTGAGTCAATTACTTATGTATATGAATACTTTAAATGATTTTAGCCACCCCGCCTCGTCCCGCTCTACTCTATATCTAGTTTCATAGTAATACAAGTTGATTGTCGTTGTTGTTGTTTTTTTTAAATTAATCGATTATAAGTTATCGATATTTTTGTACACTAATTTAAGGTAGCCTCTTAAGCATCCTTCTCCCCCCACACACCCCCCCCCCCCCCCTCTCCCAAATACACAACAGTCTAGTCTTAAAACCTTAATTTTTCCTTCTCTCTCTCTCTCTTTCTCTGTTTATTGTTCATTTTGCGCAATGTTGACAGATACCATAGAAAAAAGAAACAAAAAAAAAACAAAAAACAAAAAGTATATCTAGTTAAAGAAATTTATGAAGTACATAAAGTAAATGAAATTAGCACATGTTAAAGAAACGCAAATAAAGAAACGAATGAGCAAATCGCGAAAATGATATTGTTGAAGAAGCTACAGAGGAAAAAACAAGAAAAAGAAAAGGATGAGTGCCAAAAATCTACATCATATCAATTTTAATCACCATGATAAGGTATGATGTCGCTAAAGAAAAATATGAAAAGAAAAGATCACAAATGAAAACTCAAGGTCAGCAAAAACATAGAAATAATTCAAATGCATAAATTGGGAAGAAGCAAGCGAATAAAATGCGAAAAACAAATGCAACTAAGGTGAAATATGAAAAAAGCAAATATATAATAAAATTAATAATAATAATAGCGAAAAAAGAATATTAAATAATAAATGAAAACAAAAAGAAAAAACCACACTCATTCGAAATTTTGCAGCATTTTTGGACTGGGAACTAACGGGACACACAAAAGAGTGTGAGAGTGGGTGAAATAGGATTCACCTAGGTGTTGATATTTTGATTTTGTCGAGAATTGTTGGCAAAATCAACAATTTAATGGCTAATGTTACCAAACTTGGAAGGAAGATTATTAGGAACCTCAACCACGCCTATTCCCGCCTCCAAAATCTCGAAAAGTTCTCATCTTCCGTAATTTAACAGCCACAGTTGCCAAACTTCGAAGAAGGGTTACTATCATATATCTACCTCAATCTGAAAGGCAAACTTAGACAGTATTTCCTGGCTGCTGCCACTTATTCAATTCGATTCAATTCCTGCAATAAGTCCATCTAGATAAAGCGACATCTGCAGTGCGGAAACTGAACCAAGCAGAGAACGAAAGCTCTCGTTCGTAGATGCGAAGAGCTTTTAGTAGTTGCGGGGGTTGCTTTAAGCAGCTGGTAGCTGGCAGTTTACAGCTGAGAGAGCGAGGGGCAACGCTGAATGTGCCGTTACCCGGAGGAATACAAAACTGGTGATCTGGCAACGCCAGAAGAGAGCTTTAAGCAGACACGCTTTCATTTTCATCCCCCCATAAATGTGCGATGCTGGCGCATAGAAAGCCACAAATTCTTTAACGCATCGCCGAGAGTCGCCACAACACGGGGCACAGTCAGCACTCGCCACTCAGCACTCAACACACTCAACACTCATCAATCGACGCGACGAAAAACCCCAAAAAAAAAAAAAAAAACAATCAACCAAAAATTGCATTCTATTTTTTGTGTTTTTTGTTTTAATAACAGAATTTAGAAAATAGAAAACGAAAAACGAAAAACGCCAAACAGAAAATTATAAAATATGTGCGTGCTGTTTTGGGAATTTTGTTTACAGAATCACTGGCATGTAACGGTAGTTTGACTTGCGCGTGTGTGTTTGTGGGTGTGTGTGTTGCGTGTGTGTGTGTGTGTGTGTAAAGAGCAGTGCGGTGAGCGGAAGCGGAATCGGTAAGTGAAATTTAATACACAACACAACAAAAATGATTTGTTTACATTTGCTAAAATCTCAAGTGTGCTGTGTGTGCGAGTGTGTATGCGTGTGTGCGTATGTGTGTGTGCGCTCGAAAAGCTTGCGCGAACTGTTGTGATTTTCTATATATATATAAATATAAATGTGATTTTTGTTTGTTTTTTGTTGTTGTGATTCAAAGCATAAAAGTTCCTGGTTGCTTAGTTGATTTGCTGTTCCCTAGTTGCCCAGTGCTTAAATTGAAATGGCCTGTATGAGGGGTACTCCTCCAACCTCCCCCCTTTCCCACACCCATCTATTGTAATTATGTAAATTCCGGCTAGGCATACACACACACACACACACACTTACATGTGTGGAAAACTGCAGCGGACTCTGCTTAACTCTGGACGTTTGCTTTTGACTTCACCTGCTAAATTGTCGAGGGGAGAGTTCTGTGGAGGGGCAGGAGGAGGTTAGAAGAAGGCCGGGGGGAGTGGGTTGACGATGGTTGGGGTTGGTGTTTGGCCCGCTAATGTGGGGGGAAGAAGGTGCTGGTGGCCAATCTGATTTATATGTCGCAAAACAATAAAATGATTTATTCAATGGAATTTCCCCTATTTTATTTTGATTCTTTTCTTTTTTAGTTGTTCTACTTTTTCTTGCTTTCCGTTTTAATGTATTTTATTCGCCCCTTTTTTTGTGCCTGGCATTTTATGATATTGTCAGTTTGGGCTTTTGGTTTGGTTTCATCATGAACTAGTTTCCGGCGGGTGGTTTGAAAATATACTCATATACAAAATATTCACAATTTCGAACCGGAATCGAAACCAAAATGCAACGCTTTCTTTCAAATTTGTAACTAACCAAAATATCGTGGCGGTGCAGAGCTGAGCACTCTTAGTCATGTACACTGGTACATAGAAGTACCACAACGTTCCAATAGTGATCCAGTATCCAAATTCGCTTTAGTTTGATTGAAGTTGCAGACAGAAAGTATCTGGTTTTGGAGAAATAATAAATTTAAATATATAAATTTCTTGAAATTAAAAAAACCTTTGACTTTTTTAGCTAAGAATTATATATCGAATTTTTTTCGTAAGCTATAATATTAGCTATTTAAGCTCACCAATACAAATGCATTGTGTTTGAGATTCAAAAACCAGTGGGTTGCCCCTCGTTGAATACTATTTGCCCAGCTGTTGCATAAATTTTCGCATTTTTGTTGCTCGTCTTTGCTCCCATACACACTCATATGTGTGTGTGTGTGTGTGTGCGTGTGTGTGTATTTGTGGATTTTATGCTAAAAGAATTTCATAGTTCGGTATCAAGGCAAACGACATGACAAGGCATGCTACAGTGTAGCCTTTTCGGCCAAAACACCCTGTAGTCACTGGCAGTCCTTAATGGGGTATACTCAACTGGAACACAGATTTTTGAAGGCAGTTAACATTAGCGACACTTATAAGCCCCACTTTTATTATTTATTTTGCTTTTATTACTTAGTCCATATCTGTTATAAACATAAAATTGATTTTGCTTTAATCAAATCTGTTCCGAATTAATTTGAAGTGCTCAGATGCAAGTCTATATTTATCACTGGGTATAATCAAAATATTTCTAGCTTATAGTAGGTATTTATTTTCATATATCTCTTAGCTTTTTAATGTAAAATATTTTTAGAGTTGCTGGCTAAAGGGTATTCGCTAGTCGCACAAACTCAGTCAGAGTCTTAAAAATGAAAATCTGAACTTTGCTCTGCAAGGGTATCTAATCTTCGGCATATCTAGGATATTCCTTGTGACTAGTTGTCTTTTCTTTTTTTCAGTTGCGGTTCAAGTGCGACCCCGTTTTGGGGCGTTGTCGATGTAATGCGGCGCGGCAAGGTGGGTTAGTGGAAGGGAGGTGCCACTAAAAGAGCTGAGGCTCGAGGGCTCAGAATTGTGAATTGAGGATGGAGGCAATGGCGTCGTTTAGTCCTTGCGCATTTTGTTTCCCTTCTCTCGTTTTTTTTTTTGTATCGTCTCCATAGCAAAATCAACAAAAAAAAAAACAAAAAAAAACAAAGTAAGATTGCGCTAGCCGTAAGAGCTCGACTGGGAGATACGCTGTAGCCAGCTTTTAAATGCTGGGTTAATAATATATGCATATCTTAGCCGGTCTAAAATGAAATTTGTACAGTTAATCAACAATTTGGTCTGGGTATATAAAAATTAGTAAAATGATAAGTATATAGCTCTTAATGTTTCTGACTCCGTCTTGTTCAGGGAGAGACAGGCGAAGAGGTGGACAGACGTGGCTTGATGGAATCGGCTGCTGATGCGGATGAAGTATATATACCTTATGTAGCCAAAATTGCTTTCTTCTGTTAGTTACATAGCTTGGCACAACTATATACCCTTTTCGCAAGTGGGTGCAGGGTATAAAAATCATGGCTTTTCGTTTACTTTCAGCTCAGTTCAGTTTCGGTTTCAGTGGGGCCTTGTTTTTAGACCAAGCAAGTGCATTATCAAAATTGTGCGAATCGAAGTAAACAATTGTTATAATTAATATGTATACAAATATCAATCCTTTATATATATATGTATCCCCTTCTCTCTTTCTCTATTTCTCTAGTAATGCAAAGGCGGCGTTATGGCACTGCAAGGCTGGCGCTTTTTCGGTGTCTCGGCAACAATCATCATCTATATAGGCGGTGTCCTATTTCTATCCATGAACAATATACCCGGCTCTCATCCAAAACGCACACGCATCGAGCGATTCGCAGAGGTGACATCTCCCTCTCCCTTTCTCCCTATCTCTCTCTCTCTCTTTCGCTCTATGTGTGAAGTTTTTTGTATGCTTGCAGTTCTCCAGCTTTCATAGTCCCCGTTTCCCGATGCCAAGTCGCAAGATGACAATTCGTTGGTGTCGCGACCTCAAGTATCTAAATCGCGATCTTCCAAATTACACAGATTACAAGGCGGGCGACTACTACAGTGAGTGTTGGCTATAACCGATTTGTTCATAACTCAAACAATACTCAAAATTTATTTTTCTTTACTTTGAATGTTGCCTCCTTATTTTTGATCCTTAATTGCTTGATTCGAGTTTGTTTCAATTGTATTTTAAACCGATATGAATTTGAGTACTTGAAATAAGAACTAAAGATCTTACTTCAAGTAACTGAGTGTTTATTTTGTTTGGCTTAAGAACAAGATTACTTGAATCAAGTATTACATATACTGATTTCTATATAACTGATTACTCATGGAATCACCTCCCTTTGCAGCTGCTCTGCCCAGCGATGTGAGTGCCAGTCTGCAGGGTATGCAGGGTATACAGGGTATCTCTGCGTCACCCTTGCTAACCGCCTTGGCCAGTTTTCCGGGGAGTGGAAACACGTGGCTGCGTTATCTGCTGCAGCAGGCGACGGGCATATTGACGGGCAGCATTTACAAGGACTACGGCCTGTTGAAGACCGGCTTCCCGGCGGAGAACGTGTGCAACAGCTCAGTATTATTGGTGAAGACGCACGAATGGGGCTCCAAGGCCTGGGCGCCCTTCTCCAAAGCAATACTCTTGGTGCGCGATCCCGAGAAGGCGATCATCGCCGAATTCAATCGCCAGAGCGGCGGTCATATTGGATTCGCATCACCCGATCGCTACAGGCGCACAAAGGGCAAATGTAAGAGCGCTTAAGCAACCATATTCAGCAAGCGGAACCGGAATCGGTACCGGAATCGTTCAACGGAATTAACCATAGCGTCAGACCGAGACCGGAATCGACTTCTAAATTTCAATCGGTAAACATACGCTACCGATTCCGACTCCAATTCCGGGTTGACACCCTGCTACTTTTGACAGATCCGATCCGATATGTATATATATACTCAAAACTTAATCGTTGTACTCATTTCGTTGCCGTCTTTTTTTTGTTGTTTTTCCTTTCAGATTGGCAACAGTTTGTCAGCAATAAGCTCAAGGGATGGGAGACAATGAATCTCAGCTGGGCACGCAATTTCACTGGCAGCATTAAGGTTGTGTTCTATGACGATCTGGTGCACAATACGGAGCGGGAGCTGCGCCAAATACTCGACTTCCTCGATTATCCAATCAACGAGGCCCTGCTGCGCTGCGCCATCATGCGCAAAGAGGGCATCTTCCGGCGTAAGAAGCGACTCCTCTCCTTCGATCCGTATACGGAGGCGATGCGGGCGGAGCTTGACACGCGTCGTCGCATTGTCTACAGTTCGCTGGGTCGACAGGATTAATAACAGTTAGCCACTTAGCCACTTAACGATTAAGAATCTAGACTAAATTTATTTATCACACACGACGACGATTTTGAGCAACGAGCAATAAGCAAAGCAAAGCAATGCAAAGCAAAAAAAATAATATTTAAAAACAAAAACCACCTAAGAGCAACAACAGTTCTATATATATATATATATATATATATATATATATAAATATATTTTGTCCTCGCCAACACATCCTTGCTGCTGCCCAAGTCATCATTAAGTAGGACCATATTAGATCACAGTCGAAGAAAATGTATAAGTTGTAGAAGAAGAAGAAGAAGAAGAAGAAGGAGAAGAAGAAGAAGTAGAAAAAGAAATGAACACAATAATATTTGTAATCGCTTTCCTTTACTTTCGCTGCTGCTTTAGCGTATTAATTAGTTTAAAAAAAATACATATATATATTTATATATATGTATCAGAGAGACTTCTGTCAGAGGGCGAAACAGATGTTTCCGTCTCTTTTCATCGCGTGCCACAGCAGCGAACTACGAGTCTCTGGTCAGATTATGAGTAATAAAAATGAGGATTTAGTTAGTATATATATATATATGTATCTAACCTGACTTCATTACATGACTCTTGAATTTAGAGTTTTGTTCCTTAATTCAGTATTTTCGACCTTTTCTCAAGATATAATTAATTTAAAATGGGTACGCGTAGGACATGAAAGCTTTAAGTGAATATTGTTATTAATATATGTATATCTGCGCAACTCTCTGATACGTATAGAGCTATATATGATAATGTACGGCTTCTTTTGTTGTTGTTTTTTTTTTTTTTTGTTTGTTAAGCATAAGTTGTAGGAGTTGTAATAATAATGCGAGCAACGAACGTAAAATGTAGTGAAGAAACAGTTTAATGTTAAAAGTTAAAAGGTATTATGATTCCTGAACGAATTTATTAAATTCATTATACGCCATGTTGTGCTTCATCGCTCATACTAAATACGTTTATATGCATAATTGAATATGTGTATATGTACATGTATATGTGTATTTATATGTACATATATGTGCATATCTGTGTATTTCACTGATATTACTCTGTTTATACTGTGTACTCCCGAATACTCGACTAACCTTGTAAAAATTTTATACACACGAATCTACAATTGAAAAATTTATTGAATAAAACAAACAAATGATGATGTTACAAAATTGTACAAAACAAAAACGAACAAAAAATAATCTCATTGTTTTTCTTCAAAGTGTTTCCTGCGATTTAAGCTTTCTCTGGCTTCTCGTATCCTAATAAAACGTTTAGCTTAAAAGTCTAGTCTGCATAAAGCTCCAATTTAGTCAGGACTTAATGTCCTACCAGCTTTTGTGCTTGGCAACGTAAGCTTCGAGCAAAAGCTTAAGCAACTTTTCGTCAAGACCAGCAACTTTTTCGTTAAGCTTACTTTGCAAGGGTCCTGCAAGCTCTTGAACTTTGAACTGCAGTGATTTAAATAGTAAACATAGATGGCGCCAATGCGAAAATTATAAACAATTTAAGCAAACAAATGAGTTTTGAATTTTGCACATGAAAGACGCAATGCTAAAAAAATTAACAATTAAGTGAATGAATTTTGAGTCAGATCACATTTTGCTATCAATATTATTTGGAAATAAATATTTTAATTCCAAAACCTTAAGCGATTAGCAAAAAAGAAAGACAAAAATTGTTGTGCAAAATACGATCTTTGAATTCTACAATTCTTCACAATTTTTTAAATAAATAATTTAAAGCCCGAAAACTATTTTCCCAAAATAAAATAAGATTATAAGCTTTGAAATATAGTTTTCATACTGTGTTCAGAGCTAACTTCGCAAGAATATTATTAATATTTTTAAGGGTATATGTAGCAACATCTATAATAGTTGAACAAATGGTCAAGTTATTAAAAAAAAAAATAGCTAGAAACGGTAGCTAATTTTTGAAAACTAATGAAAAAATATTTTGAGTGTTAAAATAGTTTGATTTATGAAATAATGTTTTTTGTTTTAAATATTATAATTATTTTTAGTTCCGAAGGGAGTTACCAATTACCGAGGATACACTGCAATATTTAACAAGTTCTATATGTATATAGTATATGAGAGTTGACCGCAGTAGAAGGAACACCCTGTATGCGCAATAGCGATGTGCTGCATATGCATTTAACACACTCGCACTTTGCCAAAACAATGTATTAACAGGGTGGTGGCGAGAGGAGATGGGAGAGGATGGGAGCGGTGTCATAGGTAGGCGTAAGCCCCCTAACCCCCTAACTCACTACCCTCCCGTGCCACTGGCAAGCTGCCCATTGTTGGGCCGTGTTTTGTGCCTTTTATTGTTAACGCTCCCAAAAAAATTGTGCCATATGCCGGACACAGGCGAGCATCGCAATGTGTGCTGAGAGAGCGAAAGGGAGAGAGCGAGAGAGAGAAAGAGAGAGTGATTGAGAGAGAGAAAGAGAGGGGAAGTATGGAAAGAAGGCAGAGAATGCTGCTGCTGCTGTTGCTGCTGTTGCTGCTGATAATGTTTTAGGGGTATTTTTTGTCATACTTTGACTTCTTTTTATTTTTGGCTACAACTGGATGGCTGGATGCACGCGGATGTGTGTGTGTGTATGTGTGTGTGGCAGCAAGTACGCAGACGCTGGCAAAATAGTAGCGTCGCCGTCACATTGGCTTCGTCAAGTTGCCTCGCTGCCGCTTCTGCCCAATTCCAGCTGAACGAAACATTTGCTGGCGTCGCCGTCGACGTCGGCGTCACTGTGCTGGCCAATCAGCGTTAAGCAAATGTTAGCGTTTTATATACAGAGATACGGGGGAGCTGCTGCTGCTGGTGCTGTTGCTGTTGCTGCTGCCATTTTGTAGGGGTGGCCGCGTTGGGCACGCCCCCCAGTTCGGCTGCTGAATAATGTAAACGTGTCCTACCCATTGAAAATAAAGTCGGTGAAGTTAGCGAAACTCATCATAGAATTCTTTATCACACAACACAACGTGCGCTTGTCTAGTAGTGTGAAATCTGTTCGCGTTGCGTTTAGTTTTCTGTTTGCGATCTAATACACAGACACACACACAGACTCACACACACACACACACACCCACTCACCCATATATATATATATAAATATAGAGAACAGCTGTGCGAGCAAAACACAAAAAGAGTGCTGCAAGCACAAAAACAAAGCACTGCATGCAGCACAGATAAAGAGAGAGAGAGAGAGAGAGAGAAAGCGAGAAAGCAGCAAAGGAAGAAGAAGAGAGAGAGCTTTAAGCGCGGCTTTTGGGCAAAAGTTAAGCTCAGCTCAGCTCAGTACAGCACAGCGTCAAAGCTTTCGTGGGTTGTGTGCAGCGACGTAGCGTCGGCTTACGTGCATAACGGTTAACGGTTAAAGGTTAACGGTAAACAGTGCTTACGCTGCCAGCGCTTAACTCAGACCCAAACGTAGCGTCGTCTCGTCGTGTTGTCGTCGTTTCGAGTTTCGAGTTCCTCGTTTCTCGTTTGTCGTCCATCGCTGCTGGTCATCGCGCCGGTTATCGGTCATCGGTTATCGGCCATCGAAATACGCTCAATTACAGTCAGTGGGCTGGCAATATTTATAATATTGATAAGCGCGCCGCATTGTGCAGTGTTTCTAATTATTGTTCATGTTGTCGTTGTTGTTGTTTTTTTTTTACGTCGTCCGCTACACACAAACACAACACACATACAACACACACAACACACACGCATACGCATAAGCGCCGACGGGAAAACCTAACAAATTTTTTTCTTGTGCTATTTTTTGATCAGTATACAAAACTCCGAAACGAAAGCAAAAAAAAAAAAAAAATCTGTGCAAAAATTTCAAAACAGTGCAAAAATTAAACAACAAAAAAAATTTTTAATAAGAAAAATAGTTCAAGAGCCAGATCAAAGAGAATAAAGAGAGAGTTATTCTGTCAGCCGACATACATATATATCATATATATATATATATATATAAATATATATATATATATATATATACATACAGATTTGGCGTCCTGCATTGCATTGCAGGACACTCGTTACAAGTTGTCAAAGTAAGTGCTTCAAAATTTACTCGCCAACAACATTCGACGCCTCAAGGGCGTTCAAGCTGGAGGAGGATTTCGTCGGCGGCTGTATGACAATGTCGATGTATTCGACAACGGATAAAATGAAAATGTCAGCGCCCAGTTGTTTTCCAGGACGCTACAGTCCATCCTATCGAAGTTCGGAGCAGATGCGACGCTGTATGCCAAATCCATCTGTAAGTAATCAAAGAGTTTGCATCTAATCTGACAATGTCTCATCAAGCATTGGTCAGCTGGTCAATTGGTCAAAACGCCCTACTCCCTACACACTCACATAGAACAAAATGTACATCAGTGAGCAAAGCTTAAATGCCTCTTATAATCATTCCTAGAATAACTCAGCTTGGTCTAAAACTTGTTTGCTTTAAGTGCTGTAACATATTTGTGATTATTTGTTTTTTATCAATATATGAACATAATTTTAGAAGGTCGGAGTCTTATTCTACAAAATAAAATAGAAGGTCAAAAACTTTTTACCGTTCCCCTTGATATTAATTGATGAAATTTTAAAAACCACATTTCGATAAACCATACTTGGAAGGTTGATCAAGAATACCATTTTCGTTTATACATGTATGAATGTAGTAAGAGTTTCAGTTTGGTTTTGATTTGCTTATGCACAGACAATTAATTATGGCTATACAATTACTAGAAATGGAAACTTATATAATCCTATTCTACCTATCCAACGAATTAAGACACCAGACTCAGTAAAAAAATAGCTGGTTACATACTTCAAGACATAGTTGTAAAACCATTCTTAAAAGTTGAAGATGCTTGGAGCACCCAAAATGCTCAAATGTGCAATACTAAATAAAAACTCGTACCAGGAAGATTCTCAATAGCTTCTCTGCCTACGGGATGGCTGGGAACTGGCTCGTCATCTGGAATAATTGGAATTATTTCGCCCTGCCACAAAATATGCCGATTGACATAGAAGCAAATCCATCGTTTGATTAAATATTATATTTATTTTGAATTTTGTTTTACTGAATTTTGTAATTATATTATTCGCCTAGGCAAATAAAGTGCATGAGCCCCCAATAATAATAATAATAATTATAACAATAATAATACATACCATGCACAGATTAAGTTAATTTAATTTCCGATAGCAATGAAATCTTAAACTGGTAATTTAATTGTTCACGAAATGTAACTAAATTTATCATTCTCATCAAACATTTTTCATTAAAGCTAGTATTGAAATCTGATTGATTAATTGATTGATTGACGATGATATTATTTATAAGTTTATTGAATTCTATCGATAACTGTCTGCGTTTCATGAATATTTGTATCGATATTGGATAGAAATCGGTCAACATTTATATCAAATATTTTCAGCTGTAACGTTCTAGCATCGGTAAAAAATAGCTCTCCTTTCTCATAGGAGA
This sequence comes from Drosophila kambysellisi, assembly GCA_035042185.1. Taxonomy (NCBI): domain Eukaryota; kingdom Metazoa; phylum Arthropoda; class Insecta; order Diptera; family Drosophilidae; genus Drosophila; species Drosophila kambysellisi. Next base: position 3,278,918 of record JAWNLS010000691.1, on the reverse strand, counting down.
GAGAGAGTGAGAAAGAGACAGGTAGATTTAGAGATACTTATAAATTCCTGTAGGGTAGGTATTCAAATTCATCGATAAGTTTGTAAAGCATTGCAGAAGACGTTACCAAAGCCAACAGCTATATTCATTACTGATCAGTGTGGCCATAATTAATACAATTGGTACATCAATTATTCATTCTTATCCTATTCCACTCGTAGCATGCACTGATTTAGTCTCATCCAGTATTCTCGATCAGCAATGATCTTAATGAATCTGGTCACGTATTAGTTGTTTTTTTTTTTTTTTGTAAAAATATATAATATAACTGCCAGAGGATCGATTTTTGTTGTAAAGCTTAGATGTTGCCAGATCTGCTAACACGTTTAATAGTTGTTTTTCTTAGGATTCGAAAACACGAACTAGTCTAACTAACAAATGCGAGTTTGACTTATCCACATTTTGAATGTATGTATTCGAATCAATGTTTCTTCATATATATGTATATGGAAAAATAGCACACGACCATAAGTCTATCCTTATCAGAGGAACTCGTTGCAATAAATCAAATAACGCACATTAATTAAAATTGCTGTTTAATTTAATTGGGAATTCTAAGTCAAAACCCGAATTGTTCTTCCTAATTCATTGATCCTGTTTTTTGTATTCTTTCTGGTATTCTAAGGTTTGTTTTTCCGTTTCGCTAAAGCCACCACATTATTTTTTACGAATTGTTATAAATGTTGAGCCGAAACTGTATTTACCTAATTAGCCAACTTCGTAATAAATAAGTCCAAAAAATAGGTAATAAGTAGCATAACACAAAACATGCCCGAGTAGAAGATGCCCTGTGGCTTATTTGCAAGCATATATCTTCTTATGTGCATAATATATCTTCTATAACACTTATATAAGATATATTTATAATTTGATCGTGAAATTAGCCAATAAAGTTAGCAAAGCTTCAAGCTACCCGTTCATCTATTGAGTACAGGGTATATATGTATAAAAATTGTACTTAAAATAAGAAGCAAATAAATATTTGTCTTAATTATTGCTCAAATGTCAGCCGCTCATTGTTAATGTTATTGTTATGGCATCTAGCTGGTGGGGGAGGAGGGGGTTGTGGCAATGTGGAATAGGACTAAATGGGTTGGTCTTTTTTTATTATTGTTGTTGCTGGTTGCTGGTGTCGCTAATGGCGCCAAGTTAGCAAAAGATGGGCGTAACCTTGAAAAGCGTTTTGTAATTTATGTGCATTAAATATTTATTAACTATTGTTGGGTGACAAATAACAAAAAAAAAAAAATACGCTGTGCGCCATAAAAAATACTCAAATGAAGGAGAGAGAGACAGAGCAAGAGAGAGAGAGAAATATAGATAGAGAGAGCTGCATGCATAAATGAGTAAAGAAAGGAAAGAGTGAAAAACAGGCAGAAAACTTTTTCCAGTCAAATAAGGAACGAGGGCAAAGAAAATAAGGGGCAAACAAATAGTAAGCACTCCTGCTCGACATGCAGATACCCTGCACCCGGGCAGAATATATGATTGCCCCAAGTAAACAAAAAAAAATGTACTTATTGGCATAATCTCTTGAAATACTCTCCTGGTTGTCTGCGTTGTCCCTCTGCCCAAGGATCTGAATTACCTGCAGCTTACACCTTACTTGCCACACAACACAATTAAGGAACGAGATACCTTTTGCGCCATCTTTAGATTTGACACACTTCAACTCATTGCTATCAACAGAAAATTAATTTTCATTTACAACAAGCAGTATAAGATAATATAATATAATAATATAATAATAATAATTTAATAAAATATTATATAATATAATATAATAATGCACAATCATTCTTTCCTTTGTTCGCATCTCTTACAACTTCATTTATTTCACTTCACACATTGCATCAGGAAAATCTTTTGAGAGTGTCGCGGCGTTTTGTGCAACAACAGCAAATACACAAGAGATACGTGTAGTATTATTAAGGTTTATATAATAATAATAATATATAAAAAAGTGGCTAATTAGCTGCAATTATCAACTATGCAATTGCATCTAGAACTCTTCAAACCAGCGCCAGTATGTCCTTATATGCATTTGGAGCAGTGGCAACAGCAAACATAAGGAATGCGTTTTCCTTACAGTTATTTAACTGTTTCCTCTGCTTTGGACGAAAAAGAGATACTTATTAAAATGATATCTTCATGGCAAGGACGTCAAAATGGCTTCCGTTTCCTTCCGCCTGTTTGATTAATTTGCTCAACTTTACCGATTTTTGAATGAATACACGGCATACAAAGTTGATTGCATGCAACGCACACAGTTGAAATTCCACCTGATGCAACAACACAACGAGCAGCCCACGACACCCATCCACCATTCTGCCCCACCCACCCCCAGCCCCTTGAGATGTAGCTCATTTTAATCTGAGCACGGGGCACTTTAAAAACACTTACTGTAAATAAAAACAACGAACGCGTCGCGCCGCATCTTCTTAAAGGGACAACAACAAGTACATTTGCTTATCGGATTTAACAAGAAGCACCAAGAACTCACCCCTCTTGCCTCTCCGGCCTCGCCCTCGCTCTCCTCCACATTCACCTTGCCTCAACCCAACAACCCCCACCCTGCATTGGGCCACTTTTCGGCTTTCAGAAGGAGAGAGCACAAAAAGCGTAGGGCAAAAGGCGAATGATCAAAGCGGCGGATTTATAGGATTTATTCGACTACCCTTGGTTGAACTGAGCGCATTATCGTTGTTAGAGAGGGGTGACCCGTCGCAAGGGGGTGCGGGGTGCGAGGAGGTTGCGCTTTGGCTGGTTACAGCAAACACTTAACGCCTTGCAGTCCATTAAATGGAAATTTGTCACAGACCAAAAAAAGCGAAGAAAAAAAAATGAGACAAATGGACAAACGGTCGACTGGACAAACAGAAGGACCAGCACCGCAACCCTCCTCCCCCACAATGCTCCGTCCCCCACTCCCCTAGTTGGCAGTTGTTTGCATTGAGCGCTAAATGGAAGACCTGCCGTTAATTTGATTTAAATATTCATAAACTGCATTAAATGGCCGCAACAAATGTGCCAATTAAACGCCCCACAAACCAATCAAAAAGCGATCAGAGCTATGAGAATGCGCGTTGCTCTCTTCTGAGCGACTGCCCAGATACCCTGTAAAATAGCCCCCTTAAACATGCAAAGCAAGCCAAAAAAGGAAGAATTTATTTGTGAATATCGAGTGAGGTACTCCATTCCAGCTTCTCGGAGTTCAGTTTAATTCTAAATTTAACTAATCTGATTACTTTGGTTTTTTGCACAAAATTATACAGCGTTTAACCGATTATTCCTGTCATCTATATGATATAGAAATTCGATACTGTCTGCAGCAAAAATACGGATATATTCCAAGTTTCGTAAAGATAGCTTTAAAGCTGAGGAAGTTCTGCTCATTCAGAAACAAAAGGAAACAGCGATGTATGCTGCTGATCAATAAAAAATGATATACATATCTATATATGTATATATATTTATATATGCTGGACGTTATCAAATCCATATCAAGCTGCAAGTGAAAATAATAATAATATTAATAGTAAATAATTAATGCAATATTTAAGTGCTTATTTTGCATTTTATATGCAATTTAGAGACAATCTTTGAAATGTTTTTGAGGTTATTGTTATTTGCAAGTTTATCGATACCTTCCTCTTACCCTTCACCACCATCCTCCTGTTTATCATCTTCTTCCTCCCCATCGGCCACGCCCACGTTCACGACCTGTTCCTTCAGCCAATGCTGACTTGGCCCCGAAAAATATCTGCTCATTTGATGATTATTCTACCCAAATATTGAACCTAATTAAAGTTAGTTTCAAATGTTTGCTGAGATAAAAAAAAAATACAAAAAACATCTGAGTTTAAATTTAACGTTGCTTAAAAAATATGTTACTAAAACTGTTTAAATTTCACCTGTTCAACTATTAATGCATTTTATTGATGATGATAATATACAATTCTTAGGGAATTATTTATAAATATTAACGAGCAACATCAACAGTCTAGTTGATATGGTCAGACTTGACTGCTTGACACCTCGGGCAGGTCCAGTTCACCTCACTTAATCGATAACCATCTTGCCACAATTTTAAATTTGAATATAAGTTATCGAATACCAATTACAAAAATATATTACAAATACAATATAATATAATATATAAATTAATTGTACAGGAGCAACTACATGATGATGCACACACACACACACACACACCTAAATACATACAGGTATAATGAGTGCAAAATGCAAACGAATTTCCATTGTGCTACCTGTAGATGAGGCAATAGGAAAATCGCTTGTGCTATGCTATTTTCCTTGCTGTTGCTACTTCAAATGACACAGCAAAAACCAATAACTACATCAGTGAAAGATTTGAAGTTGCTCTATTTAAAACAAATTATTGCACTTAAAGCTGCACAAGTTATTATGTATTTTATTTTTTTATTTTTTTTTTGCATTAGTTTTTTTGGCTGCAGTCGCCAGTCAGAATCGATAAAATTCAACATTCATTCAACATTCATTGCGTATCTGTTTACACACATCATAAATATTAAATGGCTGACAAGCAAAAAAAAAAAAAAAAGTAACACACACACACACACACATACACACACACGGAAAAGCACACAGAGTGAGAGTGAAAATAACACATAACAAGACAGGCGAAAAAAAAAGAGAGAACATGTGAAACGGGAAGAAAAAGAAGTGAATGAATGAGGAGGGCAGCCGTTAACTTGATTAATTTATAACACTAATAAAGAATTTATGTGCAAGTGTCAACCTGCAGTGCGGCCTTAAAGCAGTGTACCAGTGTACCGCACCACCCCCCCGAACACCCCCCCGAACTACCTGGAATACATATCTATAGGTGAATTTGTATATGGATATGGTCATGCATTCGAATTCGTAGTGGAGTCAGGTCAAGGAACACAAACTGGCAACTTTGCTATCCTGCGGTAGTGCTGCGTGGTGCTGCGGGGTACTGCGGGGTGCTGCGAGGTACTGCGGGTTGCCGGCAGCCGGCAGCCGGATGCAATAATTTTGATGAATGAGTGCGCATATTAATTCAAATTCATAAATTAATTTCTTGTTAAGCGGCTGCTCTTTGTTTTCCACGGCAATGAAAAACTGTTGCCTACTTTTCAACATGAGCTAACTTTACCATTTGTCATCGTTTTCATTGTTGGTGTAGCTGTGGAAGTGTCTTCTGTCTGACATTATTTGAATTATTATGATTAAGTACATTTTTGTTCCACTTTTAATTGCAATTATTAGTTAAAACAACAGAAACTGAAACAGGTCCCTGAACTATGTAGAATATTATGATCTGATCCAATTATATAGGATTAAAAGGTGTGTGAGGAAGTTGTGCAAAACGATGTAACAGGCAGAAGGAAACATCTTCCCCTAAACTATATATATTCGTGAGTCAACATAACTTTTTCCGCCTGCCCATCTGTATAAGCTAGCCAATTCGGAATATAACTTCTTGTAGATCGAGTTTATTATCAAAGATTCAATTCTAGATATACAGCATTCCAATTGATATATAATTGTACGTATTCGCATATAGATGCGAGTGTGAATATGTGTGTGCAAAAATCTACTTCAAGGCATGCTTACATTTGAGTGTGCAAAACGTTTTATAGGGAAATATATTAGGCCCGAGCTGGTTTCAGGGCATATCGTAGTAGAGCTCACTCGACTACAAAATTTTTATTTATTCTATGCAGAAGCAGTAATTATTATGGGAGTGGTGAGGGGAATGTGAAGGGTTTGTTTTGACTGTGCCTGGACGAGACCGTCCGACCAACAACTGGCTAGGAATCGGTGGCCATTAGCTTGACCGCTCGCAAGCAGGGAAAATAAACAGTTGTTAGAGGGATATACACATAAACATATACGTAGATATAAATGGATATATATATATATATACATATATATATATATACACATACGCCTAGTGATAACGGTGGCGCAACATGCATTAAAAATGCGCAACATTTTGATTTCTTGAATGGCTGCCGTACACTTAATGCGGTCGCCCCCCTCCGGTCCGCATTTCTGAGTTGTGCGCCGAAGTCAAAGTCGGAGCTGCCATCGATGTGGGTCCTTGAGTCCTTGTTGTTTGCTGCTCTTCGCTAGCTAGCTATTGACTCCTTTCGCCTGGGAAACCTTTAGAGCCAAATGAGCGACTGTTTTGTCCTATGTTCTGAGTCCTCGTCGCCATCATATTTTCAAGTTTTGTGCGCATCTAAATAATTGATTAACTGTAAAATTCGGGAGCGTTACACACATATATATGTATGTATGTATGTGTGTATATATGTACTTTTTCCAGCATATAAAATCGATATGAACTCGAAGGACTAAGGACCACAATGGCGACATCGGCACATCGACGCTACCCAAACAAGTGCCAAGGAATTTTAAATATTATTTGTTTAGAACCCAAACACGACATTAAGGCCCTTAAGGGCACGGTTGGCAGGGTTTCGCGGGGGAGGCAACACTAACAAAAATCAATATCAGGTACAAGATGCGCAAATGATTCGACAAGTTGCCTCGATGGCATCTTTAAAGAGCAGAAGCCTGCAAAGCACTCCATTTGAACCCAGAACCGAAACTGGATTACAAACGAGAGCTCTACTGGAAGATACCCTGAACCCATTTTTCGAAACACAAAATAGACTTTCACAATCAAAAATCTGTGATGCTAATTAAGTCTTAATTCCATTTGAACAGTTGATCAATAATATATCTGTGTATTTTATATATCAATTGGAAAAGGATATTTTTAGAGTTGTGTCTTTGGATGATATCGATAATCGATTGGTATCGATAACTTAAATAAACTTAATCTGTGTATGGTATATAAGAAGTTACATTCCATATTTCAAATCTTTAATGTATGAAATGAAGACCCTTGATTAAAAAATTTATTTTATTTCTCGGTAAGCGAAAATTCCTCAGAGATATACACACATTTTTTAAGGGTTATACGACTCGAACTGAGAGATTTCCGTGTTAAAATTCATGCATGTTTCTTTCAAATTTTGTACTTGAATTCGATGCTATTTCCTCACCCAACCCCACGTCCCAAAACTAAACTCGTACATACATATACTATCCCTGTTTGTCTCGTCTTTTCAGAGTCGTTTATTAGAAGATGCTTCCCTATTATGCAATTCGTGGTCAGCACGTCAGAATGTAAGTTAATATGCACAAAAAAAAAAAAAATACAGAAAACCAATACCAAAACCAATAAAAAAAAAAACAAATTATATTATTTCATATATAACATATTTAAATAAATGCTGACTAAGGTTTCCATTCATATAATACCAATTAAAGACGTTAACTTTTTGTTGACGTCGCCTCCAAATCGCCTCTTGTAAACACGTATGATTTTGTGAATATGTTTTTGTCGGATATTTAGATTAAGTTAGTGTTCGGTTCACTTGTAATTCGAATAGCTTGTTTAAGTAATTGACTAATTTGTGTTTGTTCTCTTCGATGCAGGGTGATATTTTTGCGGGTATCAACGATGGCATACTGAGCAGAGCGGAAGCTCTCGCCGCCGTCGACATACAGAAGCACCAAGCCCAGCATGTACATAGCCAAATGCCCTCCCAAATCAAGCACGATGTGATGTACCATCATCATTCAATGAGTGGTCCCCCGCAACGTCCATTACAGGTAAGCTCGCTAACCAACCTATACCAATATTTGATAAGCCACAATTGTTATTCATCAAATCTTGGACTTCGAATACTAACCGGTTTCAGGAAATGATATTGTAGTCCAAAAAGTCACCTAGCTAAACTAGGTATAGTCAGTAGTCAGTAGTCTGCCGATTTTGTGCAAGAGTCCTCAAAGCAAATCACAGCAGACGTAGTCCCCTAGGGAAAACATAGAAACCCTCAGGCCGAAAAGGATTCTTGCATTCGTAAAGAAATCAGGGATGAGGGAAGAGCTATAGGCGCAGAATAGGGTGTTTAAAACATCTAACAAATCACAGTAATAATAAATTAATAATAATAATTTAATAATAATAAATTAAATGGTATCCAAGTAAGCTGCACGAAACTTTGACTTCTCAGATCATAGAAGTGATGCCTCTGGTAAAGGTACACATATTATTTTAAGATTAAGTTAAATTCAAGATTATTGTGTAAGTTTATATTTTTAAATAAGATATAATTATAATGCAAAGCTTGCACACTATTTTCGTATACTTCCAAGTGGTTAATACTTCTGCATAACATCGATGTCAAAGTTTAAATATATCCCCATTTGTAGACCCTACACAAAAAATAACTATTTTTAAATGCAGATAAAAAATTGAAACTAATTAAAATTCGAAACAAAGTGTCCACGAAAACACAATCCGAGCTTAAGCAGATATGTGTAATTTGAGCTTATGTATGTATTTATATATTTATATATACATATATATATACATATTTATATATATACATATATATATCATCGTTTAATGACAAGGATATAAATAGTAAAGCAGCAATTGCTAAAATTGAAGGATTGTTCAACAATTGTAACCGGAAATTTTCCTCAAATGGTTGATTGCACTCGCCTTAATTTTGGCCACTTTGTGTGTATGTGTGCGGGTGTGTGTTGGTGTGCGTGTGTGTGTTGCGGATGTGAAATATTATCCGTTTAGGCGCCGTTGCAAGCTTCTACGCTACACAGCATTTTGTGACGAGTCATTCTGATTAAAACTACGGCGACAACTTCAATTTCCGCTTTTGTGCGAGTGTGTGTGTATGCCAGTGTGTGCGTGTGCAAGTGTGTGTGTGTGTGTGGTTAATTTGAAATGTTTCTTTAATAAAATTAAAATTGTGACGTGTAAGCCTTCTGGGAACGGGCCACGTGACGGTCGTTTGCCAGGTAAGCACATCATGATTCGTGTCGTTAATTGTATTGTACCGCTAGTACTTCAAGCTCAAGGCGGGTCGCGCCCCCTCCCCACCCACACCTTCCCCACACAACTTCAACCTCAACCCCACCCACCGAACGACTATCGAGTCCCGGTAGTCGCACATTTTGGCCACTAGCACTACCGGAGGGTAGAAGGAGGAGGAGGAGGTCTGCCCGATTTATGTCGCGCTATACCCGGTGGCCGACTGGCTGACTAGCTACCCGGTATTCCCCGGTACGACTGGTGGTTGGAACTCTATTAGAAGTTGATTGTAATCAAATTACATAAGCAACCTGTTCCTGTATCTCCCGAAGCTAGTTGTTGGGTAGTTATATGTTCCCAGTTCATGTTGTTGTAATGCCACTTGTTTTCGGCACAATCGAGCATGACGAAAGTGCGCGCTGTCCACGCGCCATCGACGCCGGTGGTTGTTGTGGGTTCCCATTCCCATTCCCTTTCCCAATCCCATTCCCATTCGCACTACAACAACGACTACCGCTACCCTATAGCTAACGACCCATTCCATCCAGTTTGCTTGACGTGTGTGTGCTGCTCGTTTGGGCTTTAATTTTCAGCAAACACTCGTCCCAACACATACTTGAGTCTGACAGAATGTTAACCCCCGGCCCCACTCCGTCTATCCGTTTCGAACAATTTGGGTCTCAGGTGCAACAACAACGTTCCACACTTAGCGTAGTATCCCAGGCACTTGAGAGCATCCCAATCCCAATCCCAATCCCAATTGCAATAGCAATTAAATCTATCTCTCATCCCTGGCCATTAAACATATTGAAATTGAAATTTGATGTTGATTTTTTGGCAGAGAACAAACTTATTAGTCGAAGTTGTTGTGCTTTGCAGAATTAAGATAAGAAAACATGCTGAATACAACTGCTGAATATATTCGTTAAAGTTAAATTCATCTGCGCAGGTTATACGAGAACTTATAATCAAAATTTGAGATCTCTAGCTTTTATAGTCTCTGAATTAGATGGACAAACTGACATGTTTAAAATGACTTAGCTATAGATGCTGTGCCTTGTGGGATTGATGATGCCTCCTCCTGCCTGTTACATAGTTTTGCACACAAAGACATTATACCCTTATTGCTAATTCTTAATGATTTCAGTTATAAAATAAGTTATTTTAATTATATTGCATTTCTCTCTCTCTCTCTATCTTTCGCTTTCTCTCTCTATTGCTAATATGCGTAAACAAATCTCTGAAATGGTTGATTCTTTTCAAAATACACAATGATGACCAGTATAAGACTTATTCCTTATATATCGATTCTGTTTCGATTGTCTTGCTCTAAATACAGGCCGTACTTCTGCACCCACAATAAACACAACGCTCTGTCTCTCTCTGCCTGTCTCTCTCTCTCTCTCTCTTCCGCTCACCCTATGTACTGACCAACTTGTTGGCTAGTCTTCAGTAATCGTAACTGGTGGGAATTTTGGCAGCAGTTGCATTAACAGCCTTTTAGTTGGAGTAAACATTAGTTTTTAATGCGACTTCACTTGAAATATGAAGGCAACTACACTCGGAAAAATTGACCTGCAATTTTGAAAATCGCCATTCACTTTTAGCGCCAAGAGCAGCTGAACTTATTATTCAGCAAGTATATTTCTGAAACACAAGCTTATGTCTTTCTAAAAACCAGGGTTTTTCATTTCATAATTCCAGGGTTGTTTTTTCCTCTTTTTTATAACACATAATTCTTGAATTCTAAGCGATTAAATTCTTCAAATAACCGTAGAAAGAGAAAATTGTATCACTTCGTTCTGAATCTGTCGAAAACTTTTTTACTTTTATTTAGCAAAATGATAGAATCCCTTTTTTGAATAAAAAGTCCTTTCAAAATATAAGTAACTGTTTCGTGTATATTTAGACATTATCTATAATAAATAAGAACAATTTTCTAGCTTTCAGGACGATTTATTTTCTAAGTGTAAAATTCGCCTACTTTAGGACAAAATTGTAAGGAAATTTTGCAATTTGATGTTTAGCCAATAGTTCGTGGGAATGACCTACATGGTTGCAGTTGGCTGTACTTAGTAATATTTTAGCGCCCCCGGCGAGGACCCCTCTACATTTTGGCATTTGGACCGGATCGGGGCCAGTCCACGTGTCCCAAACGTTGACGCTCGAAGTTTGCCAAATAGCGATACCATTGATGCTCGAAGCGTGCAAAGCAGAATTCATCTTCCATGTCCTCCATATCCTGATCCCTGTCCATTATAAGCTAAAAAGTATTGTTGTTTGTTCTATTTTGTTCTAAATGTGATTGGGATTTTTAAACAATTACTTCTGCCTTAATTTCTATTGTTTACAAAGCATCTCCGATCTCATCAGCTATATTCGTTATGAACAGTGTGATTGGATGCCACCGACACATTAACCAAATACAAATTTTCAGACTGTCGTCCTTAGATTTGCAGAAGATAAACAAGATTCTTGGATCATTGCGGTTGGCCCCTTTTCTTTTCTTCTCCTTTATTTCAATTTATGTTGTACAGTCTATATAGTCTATATAGTATTTAGTGTTATAAAATATTGCAGCACCAGGGTTCTGAAGTTGAAGTTAAAGATTAAGGAATCTATGTTCTTACCAATATGAATGCCCAGAAAACGTTAAGAAAATTGTCTCTAATGTGGACCCATCCAACATATATATATCTGGTCAGCATTACTAGCAAAGTAATTCAACCCCGGATGTTGCCGTCCGCATAGAGCTGTGTGCAGGGTACTTCGTAGTCGAGCTCTCTCGACTACAGTATTATATTTTTATTTGTTCAATCTCAACTTACATTATTCTTTACTCGTTCCACTTCTTAAACAATCCTTCCATTAACATAATTCCACTAATGCTTGGTTTGAAGTTATATTTTGATGGGCCTATCACCTGTACCACACCACACCACACCACAACACAACACAACACAACACAACACACCATTCCGCTTACACCCCCAATGCACAACCTGTTCGGGCCGTTTTGGGCACTTCTCGTCAACCCCATAGCAAAGTGTGCAACTTTAAAATGTTCCACTTGATTTGATGGCTGCTGTCTATCAATTCTGGTAACATGTGTCATAAGCGTTATGCGAAATGCCATAAAATCCATCCCACAACCCCTACCAGTCCCAGTCCCTGTCGCAGTCGCACTCGCAGTCTCGCCACCAGCCCCACTTGGCAAAAAACATAACAAAACTCATTAAATTAAAGTAATTTACAGTAGAGCCCTCCCTGCCTCACCATCAACCCTCCCTCCACATTTTGGCCTACAAAATGTGCAAGTTTGGCGAGCATATGAAAAGCCAATTATGAGAGAGCAACGCAAAGGGGTAAATATACGAGCAAATATAATGCTAATTAAAATAATCATATCCATCATAAAACTCAATGCGACCTGCTGTAGGCTGTGTGCCGGGGGGTAGGGCATTTGTAGCAATTACAAATGAGAACAGCAACAGCAACAGCAACAACAATAACAACAACAATAGCAAACAGTGATTATCAATTTTCTAGGTAAAAACACACGACTGATTCAGTGTTGCAGCAGCTTTCACCAGACCAGGGGCTGGGTGGGTTGGAGAGATTGCCCAGAGGGTTGGGGGATGGGTACGCCGGGAATAGTAGCTGGCCACTTTGCAGGCATTTATCACAGATTTTGCACCAGGCTACCAAAACAACACTGGCAAAGTTTGGTTGACCCCCAACCCCTTAGCGGGTAGCGGGTGGCTATATTTTTTTTCACCCTGCATTTACTACATATTTATATGTACATATGTACATGCACATATATGACATGCCAGTCTAACCGAAAAAGTACACTTAATTCAATTTAAATTACACTTTCATATTTCCGGCCGCACAGGACCGCTGCCCGAGGGCCCAAAGGGGCCCAGTAGCCGTTACCGTACCGTATCCATTAGTATTCGCAACATATGGCTCAATTTCCCTCAAATAATTTTCAACATAAACACACACAACACACGCACACTCGCACACACGCCCATGCATCAGTAACGGGGTGAACATACAGTTGAATTCTGATATCCGCTATTCGCTATTCGCTCCTCGCTAAGCGCTACCCTCGCTACCCCGGTACGGCACCTGACAGCTACTTGTAGTTTGGGCTGCCAGAAAGCGGCAACCACAAGTGGTTTATCATATTGAAATTCATTTAGTGCACCTGTTTGATTTTTGTCGTGTTTGTCCAAAACGCAAACCAAACAGCAAGAAAATAAAAAGGAAAAAAAAAAGAAAACTCCAGCAAATAGTAACAGACCCAACAAAACTGGCCATATTATTTGGTAAATATCGTTAACTTTCCCCATTGCCACGCCACACGCAATCAAATTCCACTTAGTCAAAAACCGCTAGACCCACCCATCACAAACTGCTGATATACGTTTCTTATGTGTTGGGGGTAGCCCTAAAAGCGACCATGGTACAGCTACAACAAATATGTATTTATAAACATAAACTCGACCTGGTATCTGTGTTATACATGCACTTGCATATTCCTCTTTAATCAGTCATTTGTGTTTTACAAAATAGGCACCGAAATGAAATCGTTTTTAATGCTTAGCATCCTCTCAAGGCAATATCAAATCTGTGCTTCTCTCATGTAGGAACTTTGTGAGCTTACCTTGTATCTTTCTCGTTATTCCTGCAATGAGCAATGGGGAGATTTCTGTGAGACCTTGAACAAATCTCTCTACTTTTCTCTCTATCTCTCTCCAGCTCTCTCTATCCCTATTTGTACTTCTTACAAGTCAAAACCCTCCTCTCTATTCACCGTATCTATCCTTACTTGCTCACTTTCCTCCTTCTCTCTCTCTCTATCTCTTTCTCTAAATTCTTTCGGCAAAAGATATAGAGAGAAAGAGAGGGATAGATATGTTAAAGGTCTCACAATCTCCCAAAATGTTCATTGTCGACCTTCTTTTCCCTTATTAATGTACAGAAATCCGCGGAGCTTGGGGCCACTTTGTTTTGTGCATTATTAATCGATTTGCCGTCCTAGTTATCGATTGTTATGGTATTTATCACACTAGATTGACATGATTAAATATGTAACCATATTAAATACTGTACCATAACAAAATGACGGCCACACATTAAACAATCGGAAGCATAAATACACAACAATTTTCGCATTAATAATACAAGCCCCTCCCCGCCTTTGCTGTATACCCTATAAATTTTGTTCAGCTGGAGTATCGGCTGCTGTATGCCTACCTCGGGACGGCAAAAGCAACCCACCTCCAACACAACCGACCGAGGGTCGAAGATCGCGAATTAAAAGACAGATGACTTAACACAACAGTCTTAATAGAATCAATAGAAGAAGTTGAATGGTAAAAGCATATTATAATTTGTACATAAAATTCTAAATGGGTTATGGATATCATAATTCGAACTACAAGTTTGAAGAAAGATAGGCAGAAAATTCCTTGCATTTTTAATCGGAACTGTAAAATTAATTTGAATAAGTAACTCAGAAGCATCAATCTCACCGTTTCTGAACTTATGTAAAAAGATTAGACCAAGCATTATTGTACGATTTATTGATAGAAGTCCACTGCGGTAAAAAGGTAAGATAAAATTAGTATTCCAGTGCAGATATCTGAAGGCAAATAAAAGAAATTTTTTGCACTTAATGAAACCCAGGACACGAAAGGCTCGATTAGCAGTTGAAGAAATAGGCCTGTCAAACTTAAGCTTGAGGTCTAAAAGCATACCCAAATCATCAACGCATTCAATGCGCTCCAGTGGTTTGCCATTAAGTAAGTAATCAGTAGAAAAGGACATTCGCTCATAAAAAGACATAAATTTGCATTACACAATTCACAATTAAAATTTAATAAATTAACACGACGCCAGGCTTCAAAACTGTCTAAGTCTGTTTGAAGCCTCTGTCCAGTAAGAGAGTCAGTAGTCGACAGACACAGCTTAACATCATCGGCATACATCAGTACCCGAGAGTAACTTATAACGGACGGAAGGTCATTTATAAATAATGTGAATAAAAAAGGACCAAGGTGACTTTCTGGCGGTACTCCGGAAGTAACCCGAAAAGGCTTTGAGATAGAACCTCTAAAGTTAACTCTCTGTGTTCTAGACAATAAGTATTTTGAGATCCACTTAATAAGGTTATTTGGAAATCCCAGAAGATTAAGCTTGTGAATTAGCAAAGGGTGATTTACGGAAACAAAAGCCTTACTAAAGTCAGTGTAAACAACTTCCGTTTGCATTTTGTTCTGAAAACCTTTGATAACAAAAGAGATGAATTCTAATAGTTTAGTGGTAGTAGATCTATATTTCATAAACCCATGTTGACAGGGCGAAATCCAAGATCTACAAAGAAGTTGTAGTTGAGAAGTTATCAATTTCTCAAACATTTTTGGAATGGTGGACAATTAAGAAATACCTCTATAATTTTGAACATTCGCTTTGTTTCATTTTTATTGAAGGAGAGGAATAATAAATGATTATTTTCAAATATTAGGAAAAGAGATTAACTACACGGACAGTTCAAATAGTTTAAGCAAGGGCTTCAAGGACCATCAGCACACTACCTGAGCACACAGCCTGGTACCCCATTAGGTCCCGGTAAAAATACCTACTTAATACCCTTCAGATCACTAAGTAATGAGATCTCAGTTAGGTCCAAAAATGCAATTAGAGCGACTGACTAGATAATGATATGGCACTGTAGGCAGATTGAAAAAATTCCGCAAATAGATCTGCGATGGCCTGATCTGAGTCCGTAGTCTTTTCTTACAAAAATACAGTCGAAGTGTTGTTGAACCACGCTTTGTGTTAAAGAAATCATAAAAACGTTTAGGATCCCACTGATATTGTAAGCTACAGTTTCTTAGGTAAGCCTTATAACATTTGCTATCAATCGGTAAAAATGTGGTTCAGATTGAAATCGAAATGAATCCAATAAAACTAACTCAGAATTTTCTTTATTAATTCATTTAAAATTTATGCCAGCTGCTCAGCTGGAATTGGAATTCTTGTACTTGTACTCTTTTCTATTCATCATTACTTTTACGCTTCTCGGCGGGCTCTAAGATTGTAAAGCTGCACCCGAGCGTCTCATCGACGGACATCATGCCGCCGGCATTATCGAACTCCCCACAATAGTTGGGCGCCGAGAAAACTGTGACCAGCTTCTGCTGGGCAAAGAACTCGTAGCCATCCTCGACCACCTGATGGGCGCGACAAATCAACTCCAAATCGTGCTTAAATAGAAATTGGCGAACAGCATCAGCGCCAAAGGTGAAGCTAACACCGCGATCATTCTCGCCCCAGCCAGTTGTATCCTTATCCGGATCGGACCAGAGTATATCACATAATACACCCCGATCGGGCACATCTGTGGGTCGCCTTATCCGCCTGATCTGCTCCATGTCTGTCAGATCGGGACTGATTCCGCCATGACAGCAAAAGATCTTCTCACCGACAATCGCCGCAACTGGGAAACAATTAAAACAGTCCGTGAACGTTTTCCACAACTTGATGTTACATCTTCGCTTGCACTCGTCGTAGAAACCATATTTGAGATTGATGCTGGCGCACTCGTGGTTTCCGCGCAGCAAAAAGAATTTCTCGGGGTACTTGATCTTGTAAGCGAGTAGCAAACAGATCGTCTCCAGCGAATGCTTGCCCCGATCCACATAATCACCAAGGAACAAATATTTCGACTCCGGCGGAAGGCCGGCGTACTCGAACAGGCGGAGAAGATCATAGTACTGGCCATGTATATCGCCGCAGATTTTTAAGGGCGCCTCCAACTCCAGCAGCATCGGCTGGGCGAGAAATATTTCGCGCGACTTGAAGCACAGACCGCTAATCTCCATCTCAGTCAGCGGGACACTCTTGCCGGGTCGGGCTGTGCGCACCTCCAGCAGCCGACTAATGATGTTATCCACATTGATCACTTCGGACATCTTGGGGCTGATTTTGCCGGGTGTGGGTCTGAGTCTGTAAAGGAATCGACTGCGACGACGTCGGATTGCTTGATTAAATAACCAGTCTCCCAAAAGAGATCGCCGTGTATCCATTTTGTTTTTAATTTGACCCAACAAATTTTGAACACCGTTTTTCTTTTTTTTGTGTTTTGCTTTCATTATTCTTTTGGTTTTACTTAGAGGAAACGAATTTTTAAATTCGTTTTTCTTTTTATGTTTATTTTCCTTCATGATTGTTTTCCAAAAGATTGCATACAGAAACTGATTACTGAATACAAAAAGTTTGTTTGTTGTTCTGAATAAAATTCAAAGCCAGGTTGACTCTAAATCAAGTTCAACTTTCTTTACGCAAAGTGGCATTTGATATATCCAAAAATAAAAATGTAATTTTGTGGACTCGGATCAGGCTTTGTCAATCATAGTATTGTTAAGACGTAATATACTATTATATACTATATATATATTATATATATTGTACATTCGGTATCATAGTATACAAAATCTGTGATTATGTTTGTAATGCTTAAAGCCCTAAGTTAGCAAGCGTGATTGAAAGCATTTATTACTATAATAGGAGAACATGGCAATATCGACTCAGCTGATCAAGAGTAGCTATATATACTATATATATTTTCCGTTTTAAGTGGAGAGTTTCTTATATTATATAATAATATTATAAGAATAATATTACGTCAACAAAAAAACAATTATTAATGACAAACATTTACTTAACTAATTAGCTAGTGTTGTAAGCATGGAATAATGGTGCTACCCTATGTACACATTGTATAGGGTATCTCCGTATATCATAAGCTAACGAGATTATTGTTGTCCTCCTTTGCTGTTGTTTCTGGTAAATGTTTAGCGGTTTCCTGGAGTAGATGTGTGTAGTTGTGTCTAGTTGTGTGTGTGTTTGTGATTTTTGAGTGTGTGTGTGCGTATTTTTTCTTTGTGTGTGTGTTTTTGTGTGTGTGTGTTTGTTTTTTGTTGTGTAGAAAGCTTTGTGTCATCCAATGACAATTTACGGCCCACTCTTATCCAGGCAAGGACTACAATTCACCACGGCCCATGTGGCATATCCCATGTCCATGTCCATGTCCACGTCCACGTCCACTTCCACGTCAGTTCGGTTCAGTTTAGTTTGGTTTGGTTTATTATTTTTTGTTTTTGTTTTTTTTTGTTTTTTTTTTTTGGCTCGCTTGATTCAGTTGCGTTGATGTTGATTCATTTATTTATTTAGTGTTCCTTCGCTCATCAATTATTTAGTACTGCGTCTGTCTTCCTTTTCTTTCTTTCTTTCTTGCTTTCTTTCTTTCTTTCTTGCTTTCCGCTTTATATCTTTCTCTGTTTTATTATTTTTATTGCAAGACAATAAGCGGTCGAGGAATGAATGTGACTTGAATTCGCCTACACCCAAAGAAATTATAAAATATTTAAAATATTACCCATAAGCCAGCTGCAATTCAATTTGTGTTGATAATAATAATTCGTTGCGAAGTTTTCGTTGCTTGCATATTTTCCCGATTGGGAAAATTAATTTGCACTTTTTTTTCTTCTATTTTTTTTTTTGAGTGTAGCTGGGTAAAATGGCGTTGGGATTATGGCCAGGACTGGCACTGCTTGGACCCGCATATGCAATGCTAATGTGAACGTGGTCATCACTCGGAAATTGTTGCGCAATTACCGGACACAAGACATGACAAGGACAAGGACAACGGGGGGAGACTAGGGCCAACAAGGACAAAAAGGACGACGAGGAGTCGATTCACGATTTTAAATTGTGCTTTCGCCAAAACTCGACTCATTCATTTTTAAAATGCATGCAAAGTGCATTTAATCGTAATTTGATTTGCAACTGCTTCGCCTTCGTCTCCGTCTCCGCCTCCGTTTCCGATTGGGAGACGGAGGCGTCGCCGTTTCCGTCTCCGCCTCCAGCTCATAGCCAAAGTACATTTAAGCTTGTCCAATATTAAGTGCACGCATAAGTCCTGCTTATCCAAATTGCAGCTTACAATCGACGACAATCAACTACTTACTTAGTACTTAGTACTTAGTACTAAGCACTTAAATACCTATAAAGAAAAAAACTCTGACTTTTCCGTTACCTTTACTCAATGTTAATGCGATTGCCAAATGGCCAACAAATGCAGTTAGCCAAGTACAGTTAGATGAAGTGAGTTGTGCTGTTTACTTAAACAATCCAAAGCCTGGTTCGAAATCAACTTAAATTTAAATGCCGGAAACTAAGTACCCTTGAAGAGTGACTACGACTAACATCGAAATTTCTCTCTAAAAAATTAAATAAAAAGTGAAACCAACTGATTGATTTTATGACAGCTAATCTATATACATATATCCGTTATCCGATGCTGATAACTTTTTGTATCACTTTTGGGAGCATAAAATAATTAAGTGAGAACTGCTCTTTAACCAATTGTTCATATGGTAGCTAAATGATATAGATATCCGATCGGATCACTCAGACAAAATTATTAGCCATAATAATGGATAAATAAAGGTTTTTTATATGCCATGCAAATTGGAAGAACTTTTCCGAATGCTGGGCTCAGTGTCTATCGTTAAATCGATTTTTACTTTGATATTTTTGTTTGGCGATGACTTTGAATAGATTTTGGGTTGACTTTTAAATTGAAAATTGTCCACCTGGCAAACTGCACTCATAAGCTTCGAGCTCGGGTCAATCACGTCAATGAAGGAGGGAGTTTGGGGCAGGGAACGGGGGCAGGTATCCTTTTCTGTTTTTGCTGTTGTTGTTGTTGTATTTTTGCTGTTATGCGATGACACTTAACAGGTTAACCTGCTTAAAGTGCACATCAACGGATCACTTGACCCACACTGCGAACCCCTTCGATGCCTTCAAATGCGTGGAAAAACCTAGCATATGTAAAATTTAATGCATGACGAGGAGGGTCTGAATGGGGTCGGGGTTGGGGTTGGGGTTGGTAAGGATGGCATCGTGAAAAACTGGCAACAACTTTTGCAATTATCAGTTACAAATGCGCAGCCCAAAAAAAAAAAAAAAAAAAAAAAAGCGGGTAACAAACACCATTAGACATGCCCAGTGAATTAGGGATTGGGGTGGTGAGTGGTGATTTGAGGAGGGTTGCATTGTTTTTTTTTTGTTTTTGTTGCTTTTCAAAATATGTTTTCAAAATGTGCAATAAGGTTGTTATTTACTTTCAGCGAAGTGAGCATCAAATTGATCGTATTAATGGCCATAACTAGTTTATGCCGCCCATCTTATCAATTCACGGGGATTATGCGCAGATTTCCATTAGCCGGGGCTAAGGAGAGGCCAAACCGATACCGAACCGAGGGGTGGCAGCTATCAACTATCTCCCTCTCTCTCGCACACACACTATCTCATTGTCGCTGTCTCAGTTGCCTCGCTTAATGCAATTTCAATGGTCAATGCGAAAAACACTCTTTTTCGATTTGCCATTGTTGTTGTTTGATCCGCTTGTTTTTTATGCCTGGGCATACAATTTGCTGGTGTTGGAGGCATGGACGAAGGACTGCCTGCTCCTCGGGCTGGCAGCGCAACTGCTTTTGTGCGGCGACTCCCACAGGAATTGCCCTGGCAATATAACTGAAAGCAAAAATGAAGATAACCGTCAGCGCGGCAAGTGCAAATCCACCCGTCCATTTAACAACTTCTCTCTGAGTGTGCCTGTGTGTGTGTGTGTGCCTGTGTGTGTGTGTGTGCCCCACCCGACCACCTGACGTTCCACATTTCGCATCCGTATCCACATTCACATTCACATCCACATCCACATCCAAATTCACGTCGCGTACCTTTTGCTAACCAACTAACTGCCTTTTTGCTTTTCCCGTCTGTGGGCATTTGAATGGGTGGTTGCAATGCTTTTTCTTCACGAGAAGAAGGGATGGGGAGGATGCGAAAGGGGGTGGGGGTGGCAGTTAGATGAGCCGCCTGTTACGCCTCTGTTTGATGCTTGTAAAGACCACTTTACCCGCTATAATAAAAATAAATCATAATATTTTGCGCCCCTCGTCGCGTGCACACAGACAACCTGTGCGTACGAGCCCTCGCACAGTGACACCAAACCTATTCAAAAACGATATCCAATTTATTATTATAATTTTTTATTTATTTTTATTCTGCTTTCGCATCGTAAACTATTACTTTTAAAGTGGCCCCACCTTAAAGCAGTTTAACGAATTGGAATTTTTGTTTAATTATATTGGTGTTAGCCTTACTATGTTTAGATCAATCATAGTATCCGTTCTTTTAAAAGATTTAATTACTAGTTTCAGTTTCGGTTCTGCATTCGGCTAACGATTGCGGTACCTGCTCCTAAGATCTTGCTAAGATTTTTCCAAAAATAGCCTAGTATTCAGTCATAGGCAATGTTTTAAATATAATATAGAATTAACACCCCACTAAAACATTCTCATGTATTTTTACAAACTTTTGTATTATTCCATTACGTAACGAGTACCTTGAAAAACGCAAGACAAATACCGACATCTTTAGCGGAATTTTTTTACTTTATGCACCAAAATCGAAGAAGTGGAACCTAAAATCGTTTCAGACAACAAAATATTGTCTTTTAATTAATAAAATTGTATTGTTTTTCATACAACTGACACCACTGTAAGGGTACTCAAAGGGACACGCACACACACACACACAGACACATACACACAAGCTGGCACACGTCGGCGTTTACCTTGTTTGCCGGTACTCGTTACTCGATAGTCGACACTCGGCACTCGGCACTCGACCGTCGCTGCTGCTGTCGCCATCCATGCTCCGAGGTTGTAACCCCGGATAATGTACTTAATGCATCTACATATTAATGTCGGCCCAAAAACCTGTGCAACCCTGCCCCGTCCCGCTACGCCATGCCTCGCCTCGCCTCGCCTCGCATCTCCACTCTCCCATTCTACTTCTATCCGTCTGTCTTCCGTTTGCAAATCCTTACCGACTAGTAGCATGAACAGTATTTTCTATTACTGGCCCGTATTGTGGTCCCCCGTGTATGCGTCGTCCTCGTCCTTGCCTGGCTTCGTTGTGCCTTTTGCTTTTTGTTGTTTTTATTGCACAAGGGTCGTCGCACACCCCACACCCATCCTCTGCCCTTGCCGTGAGCCGTGTGATTGCCGCTACATGTTGCCGGTACGGCGCTACTACTAGTCCTACGATTACACTTGTTCCAACCGACCGGAGTGTCGAGATGAGGGGTGTGCGCGTGTGTGTGTGTGTGTGTATTTGTGTTTGAAGCCCAGGTTATATTGATATGTCTCCCAGTAGAGCTGGCAAAACAGCCGGTAGCGCAGTTAAGCTGGGACCGCAATGTGTAAAAAATTACGAGCTACATTGAAAATAAAAAACAAAAAAAATAAGCAAAACGCCGGGGAGTTGAGTCTGACATTGGGTGGTAGTGCTAGTGGTGCGGGTGGTGCAGGTGCTGCGGGTGCCGGTGTCTCGACTCAGGCGCTGTGAGTCCATGTGTGTGTGTGTGTGGCACGCATGATGAGCCGGCAACAATATGTTAACCCTGAAATTTACGTCGCGTGTACCCTCCCCGCCCCCCACAATCCACTCGCACTCAAATAAGGTTGTTGTTTAAACTACTTTATGAGTGAGCTACCGACACACTCTAAGAACTTCTAGAATTCATCAAGTTCGTTTGGGGCAAAAACCACAAGAATTACGCAATAAACTTCTTTTATCCATGGCATAGAGAACTCAACCTCTCCGCTTTTACGATCAAATTATTAGGAAAATGATTAAGAATGTATATACATATATATATACGTTTATAAATTAACTAAATAAATATCCATTTATGTTACAATTGAGAATGATAGCGTGGAGACAGGTCGGCTAGGAGGCTTGCTAGGCTTGCCTAGGCTTGCTGTCAATAGTTTGTTCAATATCAAATTATGTACTCTAAATTTCTTTGCCGATCTTAACAAAATTTATACAGTTAATCAATAAGCTTTTATTGCTAACGGTAAACGGTTCCTATCCATATTCGATAAAAGTAAATAAGCTTCTATTTGTAATTAGAAGTCGCTAGCTCTGAAAGACTCTGTGTTTGGCTTGTTTTAACCAACAGACAGACGAACATGGCTAGATGGACTCGGTTCTTGATGCTGATCAAGAATATATATATAGGATAGAAGACGCTTCCTTTTGTCTGCTACATAATTGTGCGCTACTCCTCCTTATTCTTTTTTCCTTTTCTAGTGGTTTCAGACAATAAATAAATTAATATAAAATAAATAAAATTAATTTAAGAAACATAGGAAAGTGAGCATATATTATATAGAACAACTTAAGAACTGGTCTGAGTATTATACAGAGACTATAAAGTAATATCGTGGCTTAACTTTTATTAATTTCTGCCAGCTTTAAATTGTAGGTAAACCTGTTTCTTTGGTTTCTTAACTTTTGCATTCAGCAAAGGTCCACTTTAATGAATCTGCACTGAACAGGTGAACGACCTTTGCAACTATGCGTGAGTTTCGCACAGTGTACGCATGTCCTGGGAATTCCCAGGCAACAGAAAGAAAAAAACAAACAAAACTTTTTGTGACGTTCAACGGCGACGGCAAAAGGTAAAAGGTAAAAAGTAAAAGTAAGTAAAGATACGACGCGTCATGCTGCATGCTGCGTGCGACATGCCCCTTTTTGTGGTGCCACCCTCCTGCCCCTTCGTGCTTATGCTGTGTGCTGGCTGCGTTATAAAAATAAAATGAAATCTATTACGTGGCAAACCAACCCCCCACATTTATGTGGCAATTTGTTGTTTCTTGATTGTGTTGCTGGCAAAAAGTAAAGTGTATCATTTTCCCATTTGGCGACCCCTTTGCGGACCGGGTCGAGCACGAAGCAGGAAGCACGAGACACGATACACGAGACACGAGGCGCACTTCTCGTCGCACACTTTGTCTCAATTCCCAACTGTCAAAGTTGTGCCCGGCAATTTATGAAGATTTGTGTGGTAGCCGCCGGTAGTGCAAGAGGGTGTTGGTGCTCTGTCGAGGGTTGCTCTGTACCGGTTTGCTCTGCTCTGGTCTGGTGCGGTCTGCCACGCCCCATCGGTTATGCGAACGCCCTAGTGCACTTGTTTTGATTTGTTTGGAATAATAACAGATGCTTATGCCGTCGTACATATTATTCATTGTTCAAATTATTAACGCTTGACAATAAAAATTGTATTTGAACAGCACTCGAAAACCTCAATTGCCGTACACCGTACACCGTAGACCGTACCCCGTACACAATACCCCGCCCCGGGGCAGGCCAGTCAGCAAATTGCAATTTGTGCAAATATTTATGTACATTGAAAATTACTCATTTGTGTAACACCAATTAATTTCAACAAACAGCAGCAGCAACAGCAACAACAACAATCCATTTATAAGGAGCTGTGTGGCATTGTTTTTGTTGTTCCCCCATATCTCTTTCTCTCTCTCTCTCTCTCTCTCTCTGTGTGTGTGTCGCTCTCTTACTCTATTTTCTCCCCGTTAAACAAATGGAAAATGAGGTCTTTTGTTTCCGAAAATAAACGATGTTTGTTTGCGACTTCCACAAAGTTTGCCCAGGTCTCTTGTGCAGGTGCTCGCTAGCGAGGGGGCCCTGTAGTTTAGCACACATCCTCTTCGTCACCCCCCTGATTATCCGACCAAGTGCATTTGATTTTCGGTTTTTGCTTTTGCAAATTGCGCCTCACAAATTGCCACTTCAACTTGTTGTTTACATTGCAATTTTTCAACAAACACCTCCACCCGCCAAGTGGTGCCTCCCCCCGCCGGCTTTAACAAATTGCAACTAATTTGACAAACTAAGAATGCTGTCAAAGAAAACAAACGTAAAGGAAAAAAAAATTTAGAAAATAAACAAAAATGAATCCCCAGTAAATTAGTGTGCACTTAAAGCCGAAGCAGTTCTCCTTAATTTACCCAAAACTTATATAGTTTTTGTGCAGCGTGAGAGAGAGAGAGAACGGGCGGAAGAGAGAGAATTCCAAATGTAAGCTGAGCAGCTGGCATAAATTTTAAATTAATTAGTAAAGGACATCAGATCACCTGCTTCCGTAACAAATTTCGATATTTTGATAACTGTTTTGCTCACATGCAGCAAGGCTCATTGCTATCTGTAATCAAATGGTATTTCAGGGTACTCCTCGGTCAACCTTACGTCGTACTGCCATGTGAAAAATTATCAACTATTTTTTTTTAAACTTTGTATTATACGTATTACGTACCAGGACAATAATGAGCTATAACTCTTGGTCTAAATGAATCAGTTAAGGCTGTGGGTCTCTGAAAGGTTCTCAGTCTACTGATTCCCGAGCAATCTCACAGAATGTGTTTTTGAGTCGGTTCATTCTCAGAGGCATTTTTCGATTATCCCGAAAGGAAGTCCAGTGTTATCCACCGAGAGAGGGAAAGAGAGAAAGAGAGAGAGAGAGAAAGACAGGTCAGTACGTTTCTTATCATAATCATCATTCAAGAGAAGTTTAACAATACTTTTGATAATCTTGGAATACTATGATTGACAAAGCCTGATCCGAGTCCGCAAAATAACATTTTTATTTTTGGATATATCAAATGCCACTTTACGTAAAGAAAGTTGAACTTGATTTAGAGTCAACCTGGCTTTGAATTTTATTCAGAACAACAAACAATTTTTGTATTTAGTAATCAGTTTCTGTATGCAATCTTTTGGAAAACAATCATGAAGGAAAATAAACATAAAAAGAAAAACGAATTTAAAAATTCGTTTCCTTTGAGTAAAACCAAAAGAATAATGAAAGCAAAACACAAAAAAAAGAAAAACGGTGTTCAAAATTTGTTGGGTCAAAGTAAAAACAAAATGGATACACGGCGATCTCTTTTGGGAGACTGGTTATTTAATCAAGCAATCCGACGTCGTCACAGTCGATTCCGCGACAGACTCAGACCCACACCCGGCAAAATCAGCTTCAAGATGTCCGAGGTGATCAATGTGGACAACATCATTAGTCGGCTGCTGGAGGTGCGCACAGCCCGACCCGGCAAGAGTGTCCCGCTGACCGAGATGGAGATTAGCGGTTTGTGCTTCAAGTCGCGCGAAATATTTCTCGCCCAGCCGATGCTGCTAGAGTTGGAGGCGCCCTTAAAAATCTGCGGCGATATACATGGCCAGTACTATGATCTTGTCCGCCTGTTCGAGTACGGCGGCCTTCCACCGGAGTCGAAATATTTGTTCCTTGGTGATTATGTGGACCGGGGCAAGCATTCGCTGGAGACGATCTGCTTGCTACTCGCTTACAAGATCAAGTACCCCGAGAAATTCTTTTTGCTGCGCGGAAACCACGAGTGCGCCAGCATCAATCTCAAATATGGTTTCTACGACGAGTGCAAGCGAAGATGTAACATCAAGTTGTGGAAAACGTTCACGGACTGTTTTAATTGTTTCCCAGTTGCGGCGATTGTCGGTGAGAAGATCTTTTGCTGTCATGGCGGAATCAGTCCCGATCTGACAGACATGGAGCAGATCAGGCGGATAAGGCGACCCACAGATGTGCCCGATCGGGGTGTATTATGTGATATACTCTGGTCCGATCCGGATAAGGATACAACTGGCTGGGGCGAGAATGATCGCGGTGTTAGCTTCACCTTTGGCGCTGATGCTGTTCGCCAATTTCTATTTAAGCACGATTTGGAGTTGATTTGTCGCGCCCATCAGGTGGTCGAGGATGGCTACGAGTTCTTTGCCCAGCAGAAGCTGGTCACAGTTTTCTCGGCGCCCAACTATTGTGGGGAGTTCGATAATGCCGGCGGCATGATGTCCGTCGATGAGACGCTCGGGTGCAGCTTTACAATCTTAGAGCCCACCGAGAAGCGTAAAATTAATGATGAATAGAAAAGAGTACAAGTACAAGAATTCCAATTCCAGCTGAGCAGCTGGCATAAATTTTAAATGAATTAATAAAGAAAATTCTGAGTTAGTTTTATTGGATTCATTTCGATTTCAATCTGGACCACATTTTTACCGATTGAAATTTAGTCTGGAAATCGCAATTAGAACCTACATTCACTTTTCATTTTTTAAGACCCAATTACTGATATTATTTATCCCGAAAATACCGTGTTGGAACGGAGACATCGTATTTGAAAACATAGATATAGATGTAAATGTGCCTCTGGTCAAGCTGCTAATCGAGAACTTATATTTACAATTGGTAGTCTCTATATGGACATATTAATATATATATATATATATATATATATATCTTACCTCCTTAGAGTTTCTTCCTTCTTCATATACATTTTATTAATGTTTAATGTGTTCGTGGTAAACCTTGGAGACATAAGAGCACCTGCTTCCATAACAAATTTCGATATTTTGATAACTGTTTTGCTCACATGCAGCAAGGCTCATTGCTATCTGTAATCAAATGGTATTTCAGGGTACTCCTCGGTCAACCTTACGTCGTACTGCCATGTGAAAGATTATCACCTATTTTTTGAAACTTTGTATTATACGTATTACGTACCAGGACAATAATGAGCTATAACTCTTGGTCTAAATGAATCAGTTAAGGTTGTGGGTCTCTGAGAGGGTCTCAGTCTACTGATTCCCGAGCAATCTCACAGAATGTGTTTTTCAGTCGGGTCATTCTCAGAGGCATTTTTCGATTATCCCGAAAGGAAGTCCAGTGTTATCCACCGAGAGAGGGAAAGAGAGAGAGAGAGAGAGAGAGAGAGAGAGAGAGAGAGAAAGACAGGTCAGTACGTTTCTTATCATAATCATCATTCAAGAGAAGTTTAACAATACTTTTGATAATCTTGGAATACTATGATTGACAAAGCCTGATCCGAGTCCACAAAATTACATTTTTATTTTTGGATATATCAAATGCCACTTTGCGTAAAGAAAGTTAAACTTAATTTAGAGTCAACCTGGCTTTTTAAGTTTATTTAGAACAGCATAAAAAAAAATTTAAATTTTCGTACTCAGTAATCAGTTTCTGCATGCAATCTTCTGGAAAAAACATAAAAAAAGGTACAAATTGAAAAACGGTTGAAAATTTGTTGGCTCGAAGTAAAGACAAAAAGGATACGCGGCGAACTCAACTGTGTTTGACGGTTTTTTTGGGAAACTGGTTGTTAGGACGTCGTCCTAGTCGATTCCGCGACAGACTCAGCCTCACACTCGACAAAATCAGCCCCAAGATGTCCGAGGTGATCAATGTGGACAACATCATTAGTCGGCTGCTGGAGGTGCGCACAGCCCGACCCGGCAAGAGTGTCCAGCTGACCGAGATGGAGATTAGCGGTCTGTGCTTCAAGTCGCGCGAAATATTTCTCGCCCAGCCGATACTGCTGGAGTTGGAGGCTCCCTTGAAAATCTGCGGCGATATACATGGCCAGTACTATGATCTTCTCCGCCTGTTCGAGTACGGCGGCCTTCCGCCGGAGTCGAACTATTTGTTTCTTGGTGATTATGTGGACCGGGGCAAGCATTCGCTGGAGACGATCTGCTTGCTACTCGCCTACAAGATCAAGTACCCCGAGAATTTCTTTTTACTGCGCGGAAACCACGAGTGCGCCAGCATCAATCGCATCTATGGTTTCTACGACGAGTGCAAGCGAAGATATAACATCAAGTTGTGGAAAACGTTCACGGACTGTTTTAATTGTCTGCCAGTTGCGGCGATTGTCGAAGAGAAGATCTTTTGCTGTCATGGCGGACTCAGTCCCGATCTGGCATACATGGAGCAGATCAGGCGGATAAAACGACCCACAGATGTGCCCGATCGGGGCTTATTATGTGATATACTCTGGTCCGATCCGGATAAGGATACAACTGGCTGGGGCGAGAATGATCGCGGTGTTAGCTTCACCTTTGGCCCTGAGGTTGTTCGCAAATTTCTATTAAAGCACGATTTCGAGTTGATTTGTCGCGCCCATCAGGTGGTCGAGGATGGCTACGAGTTCTTTGCCCAGCGGATGCTGGTCACACTCTTTTCGGCGCCCAACTATTGTGGGGAGTTCGATAATGCCGGCGGCATGATGTCCGTCGATGACACGCTCGTCTGCTCGTTTCAAATTCTCAAGCCCGCCGAGAAGCGTAAAAAGTAATGATGAATAGAGAAAAGTACACCCCGGAGATCCCTGACACCTGCCCAACGCTATACATATAAATCGAGCACGGCGCGATATACTGTAATTATGTGATACTTGAATATTGTAAACGTTGTACACAAATATATACATATACAATGAAAATAATCACATCAGCTGTTTGCGGCGCCACAACAAATTAGCCGAGAGCTACAAATTTTATGAGCACACGAGTAAAAAGCACGAAAGCAAAACAAATCTAAAAACAAATGAGAAACGCCGGCTAAAGCAGACAAAATGGCGCCAAAAACGCTTTATTATGCCAAAAGCGAGGTAATAACAAATGTAGAAAAAATACAAAAACAAACAAAAAAAAAAAGAAAAAAGAAAAATGGAAAGGAAAGTCGGCAACAACAAATTGCATTATATGTAATGAGGTCATTTGCGCGTAAACAATCGGACAGCCAGACAGATACAGAAAGCGAGTGAGAGAGCGAGAGATAGAGGGAGCGAGAGCGAGAGCGAGAGAGAACGCGCACATGTTTATCAACAAACTGGCAAATAAATAAATTATGTTGGAAACGATGTTCAATAAATAATGAAGCAAAAAACGGAATGCAAAGCACCAAAACAAATGAAAAGCACATAAAAACCAAAATGGCGACGGCTAAACAATCATGTCTGTGTTTTTGTGTGTGTGTGTGTGTGTGTGTGTGAGATCCGCTAGAGTCATTCAATTGATGCAGATTTTTTTTATTTTGGCATTGCCAAAATGCATTTGATTTGCCTTGCAGGATTATGCATTTTTAGCATACACACACACACACACAAACTCATGTACGGTTAGACGCTCATATATAGATAAATGCCACACCCACACGCAACTAGTCAGCCGTCTCGCTCTAGCTATCGGAGACCAAGACCTACAAACACATACACAAATGTCAATTGTTTGTGCCAGCTCATCTGCTGCATGCACGTGGCGCCATCTAGCGCTCAAAGTCATCGCTCATCGCTCATTTTAGTTTTTGTTTGCGTCTTGTTTTGTTGCTGCATAATTTTGTTAATTACAAATTATGCGCTTAATGAAATGGGGCAACACTGGCCACACGCTGACGACGACGACGACGACGACGTTGACAGCAAGACGGCTGCTCTCTCGTAGGCACAGCCCATATGAATTTTGCATAAGCCTCAGCCAACCACAATGCAGCATCAGGCATCAGCATCAGTAGCAGCAGCAGCATCTGTTCGCGTCGCTGCCCCAATGCTGTGTCACAACCCCCACCACACCGCTCTTCCACTGGCACTGCGACGCAGACGAAATGCTGTTTGCTCTCATGCTCTCTCTCGGTGCGCAGGGTGTGTTGAGCAGTGCGCACAAGCGAGATAGCCATATGAAGGCGTGTGCGGGAGCGGGAGTGGGAGCGGGAGCTTGCGCCAAGGGTGCAAACCAATAACAGTCAGACTAATTTTGGGATTGGTTTATAATTGAAGAGTTTGCCATTGTGTTTGCCGCTGCTGCTGCTGCTGCTGCGACTGCTTCTGCTGCTAGCAGACAGAGGCCGCCACCTCGTATAGTTTTTATAGCACAAACAACCAACGCTGCCCGCCCCTCTCTCTCTCTCTCTTTCTATCTCTGTCTCTGTCTCAGTCTGTCTCTGTCTAGCTCTCAATATGTCTCCAGTGAGCGAGCGAGCAAACAAACGAGAGCAGGAGCCCGAGAGAGTGAGAGTGAGAGAGCAGATGTCGTCGCTTTAGTCCGTTATGTACTGAACATGGAGCCCGGTCACACTGAGAGCTGAGCTGCCGGCAGGCTGCCTGCTTCTTATTGTTGTTTTTCGTAGGCCTTCCCCATGCGCCTGCTTATCATTTTAGAGTTTTACATAATTGCCCACAGCCAAAATGCGTGTCTCTATCTCTGTGTGTGTGTGTGTGTGTGTCTGTATATGTATATGTATATATATGTATTTATAGCTTGTGTCCATTTCTAAGCGTCGCATTGAGGGGGCGTGGCATGTTTTGTACATGCACAGACAGACACATGCCTAGCATAAATACATATCTTTTTAGAAAAAGATAAATAAATATGAGTGTAGAGCGACACTCCCCGCACCCCACCCCCTCAACACCACACCCCCTTTCCAGTTGTTGTTTTTGTTGTTGCATACTTTTTCGCCGTAATCAGTTTAAATGCTTAGCTTAACAAAAGCAACACACACAAAAAAAAAACAACAACAACAAAAACAAATGCGACAGCGAGTAAGATAACGAGTGGGAGGGAGAGGGAGCGAGAGAGCGATATGTATATGCGTACAGAGAGAGTGTAGAGTCTACTTTGTAGAGTTTGTTGTAGGCAGCAATGGCTGCCTTTCGGATTTTGTTCCTCTTTTGCTTTTTAGTTGCTATTCATATTTGTTTTAATAATTGAACAATTCTATAAATATTTGATGCATAGACAAAAGAGTTGCGTCCGTGTCTCAACATTAACCTACCCGTTGCTGCCTACCTCTCACTCCTCCCCACTCTCTTTCTCTCTCTCTCCCTCTCTCTGTCTCTCGCTCTCTCTCTCTCTCTTTCTCTCTCCATTCAGACAATACTCCTTTGGAGTGTGTGTTTCGCCTCGACTCTCGTTCAATTAAAGCTACACGACACAAAAGATTTTGTAACAAGTGCTATTAGTGCACGATTCTCTCCCCCTCCCACCCCCTCCCCCCTACCCTTCACGTAAAGAAACCCATTCAAAAGTTGCGCCAGTTTTTCAACTCAAGTTTCATAACACTTTTCAGTGTTGTTGTTATGTGAGAACCCTTTATCGCCGAACTTTTGCGACTGGACTTTAATTAGATATAAAGTCGTTGTACGCATTTTACATTTCCACTTAATATATAGCATCCACTGCATACACACATACACACATACACACACACACCCACACACCCACACACACACACACAGGACTTTCTCAACTTTAAATGCTATTTGTGTGTTAGTTGATCAAAATTACTCAATTATTTAGTCGGTTGGGTCTAAGCCGTTCATTCGAATGGGACCTTTAATATTTGAGTAGATTTGTGTACTTCACAGGATATAAATATACATATACATATATGTATATGTATTTGAGAACATATATCCCAAATCTGCATTTGTGAATTTTAATTAACTCAATGTATGGTTAGTAATTAATTGTTATCCCCTAAGCTGGCGTATTGCACAATCAGAGTAGAAAAAAACCGACTGCCAAATACTCTCTTACCAATATAACAACATCTGATATCTTGCAGGTTTCTAGTAATCTACCTCTTATATTGTGGCAGCTTTAGCTTTTAAATTTTGCTGGAGATTGGGGGCACAAGTAGGCATGACCGAAGAATTCACTTGGAGATTCCTAATCTCTCAAGCTTTTCAAGTTAATAAATGATAACCTTAGCTCAATATTTGCGGACGGGTTTTTCCTGTTTTTGGAGCGTGGGAAGTTGGCGTGATCCAACAATTTTTTTCCATTTCCAAAGTATTTTATAATCAGTATCTATTTTAAATTTGTTGACTCTAGCTTTTAAATTGTGTAAGAT
Source organism: Drosophila kambysellisi (assembly GCA_035042185.1). Classification (NCBI taxonomy): domain Eukaryota; kingdom Metazoa; phylum Arthropoda; class Insecta; order Diptera; family Drosophilidae; genus Drosophila; species Drosophila kambysellisi. The sequence continues at coordinate 3,246,258 of JAWNLS010000691.1, read as the reverse complement.
ATATAGTTCATATATCGGTTTATATCGATATTTTTATCACTCAGACTAGATTATATCGATAAATGTGACTTATATTATAACAGATCACTTTCATATTATAATGTCATTAAAATAAGAAATGTAAAAAAAATCTGTAAAAAATACACGCTTAAATGTACAAAATTAGACAAATTCCTAGTTCTATCAGAGTCCTTAGATAGCCAATAGTCCAAGCTAATTACACTATATTCTTGTTCTTCTTCGTTTCGCTTGTTAACCAACAGATGCACCATTCAATGGATCAACTGGATATGCTGGACCCGACGGGCTCGATGACAACGTTAGCCCCCATCTCGGAGTCGCCATTAACGCCCACACACCAGCACCTGCACGGTTCCTATCACAGTATGAATCACATGATGAGCCACCACCATCCGGGCACGTTAAGTGGACACACGGGGGGTAAATATTCACATACTATCCAATACGTAAAATATACCCATATATCCCGATTCGATTACGTATTACCTTGCAGACCGAAATCCAATTGAGTTAAATCTTATGATCTATGTATATGATAGATTATATATCCTCAAAATATTAGGTACATTCTTTCCAACTAATTTGATATAAAATATATATATATATGTATATATATTTATATATAACATTATATCATCGGCAAGGGTACAAAATAAATATTGATTCTGGGTCTAAATAAGTTTTGGATTTATTTATTTTAAAAAAAAATAATAATAAAAGATTTGTTTACTCTACTTTCGAATAGGGCACCATGGACACTCAGCGGTACATCATCCTGTCATAACGGCGGCTGTGGCGGCCGCTGGCCTGCATCCGGACACCGACACCGATCCTCGAGAGCTGGAAGCTTTTGCGGAGCGTTTTAAGCAGCGTCGCATTAAGCTGGGTAAGATTCAACTACCGTTAGTGTATTGTTGCACTTGAATCAAGTACAAATAATTGTTCTACAAAACATTCTAACCTTTAATATCGGACACAATTTAAGAACTCTTCAATGAGAATAATGTATTAGAAATGTTTTAAAATGCACCAAGTACAAATATTTGTTTGTACTTTGATTAACTGCAAAACATATTTGTTTAAGATTGGATTAACTGCAAAATATAAGGCACTTAAATTCTTGAATGTGAATATCCCAAACAATTTACGAACCCTTCAAATGAGTGAAATAAATCTTATTTTAAATAATCGAGTTAGTTTCTTGAACACATATCCCAAAACAAAAGTACCGTTTTCAAGAATAAAGCATTTGCTTTAATTTAATTTAATATAATTTGTTTGTTTGTTTTTTTTTTTGTTGGTTGTTTTTTTTGGATTGCAGGTGTCACACAAGCGGACGTGGGCAAGGCGTTGGCCAATCTCAAGTTACCTGGCGTCGGGGCGCTGTCGCAGAGCACGATCTGCAGATTCGAGAGCCTGACGCTGTCCCACAACAATATGATCGCACTGAAGCCGATCCTGCAGGCGTGGCTGGAGGAGGCCGAGGCGCAGGCGAAAAACAAGCGACGGGATCCTGATGCGCCCAGTGTTCTGCCGGCGGGCGAAAAGAAAAGGTAGAAATGGTTTCAATTAACAAACCAAACGGTAAACCAAAAACAAAACAGACACCAATTCAAGCAGTGCCCAGAAACCCCCCTTCCAACAGCTCACACCTTATCCATCCAATACACAAACTTACCAAGGCTGTAAACTGAACTACAACTATTTTCATTATCAGATCGATGGAGTTAATCGGAAAACCAATTGTTTCATTTAGAAATGGGGCTGATACTGTTGCAAATCATTAAATCATTATTTATTGTTTTGTTTTTATTTAATTTAAACTGAAATTAAAATGGGAACAGGAAGCAACCACTTTGCCGCAGATTACATACTTTTCATTTCGATCAGGGTCAACCTGCTGACATCTAAATTTCACTACAAATCTAAAAAAAAATGAGTAAGAATACTATAGTTGAAAGAGCTCGACTAGGAGATAGCGATTGTTCCCATGTCATTTATATGATATATATATATATATATACTTTGGATTTAAGGACGTCTACTCCAAAGCAATCATAGCAAAAGCCGCATGACATATTTTCTGTTTGATTTATATTTGTAAATATCATTAAAATTACCATAGACATATGAGTTAGCTTAGGTTAGGTTTGGGGTGGAAAAGACTCCCACCCCCCAAAACCAAATGGGCCATTTCGCCCTGTCGACTGCTGTCCCTCGGAAACTTTGGCCTTCTCCTACTGAGAACCTGAGATTGGCGGATGAATCAGGGATGTATCGATTCAATTTTTAGCATTTAGAATACTTATCAGCCACAATTCAGTGATTAAAATTCACTCTCTGTTAGCTTTAGCAGCTCGAATAATTCTAGCAGTGGGAGTGACTACAGTTTTGGGGTTTACAGCCTTGCTTAACCCTTTGTTGACCCTCAACTCTCAATAAATGCAACCACCAAATTGGCAGCGTATTTAATTTGACACTGTGCAATCAAAACCAAATTCAAAAAACCCAATGCAAAATTTTTCAGCTTTTCGTCAAAAAACCAAAAAAAAAAAAAAGAAAAATCGAAATCGAAAAAAGATGAGAAAAAAGTACATAAACAGAAACAGTTGCAATTAGTGCAATTAGTTAGGGCCCCATTTCTAAAGTAATCTATATCGAGTCTTTTTTCAAGAAAAAGGACTTCCATTGCGGCACCTGAAAAGCGTTCCCTGGAAGCCTACTTCGCCGTCCAGCCGAGGCCGTCGGGTGAGAAAATCGCTGCCATTGCCGAAAAGCTGGATTTGAAGAAAAACGTGGTGCGCGTCTGGTTCTGCAATCAACGCCAAAAACAAAAACGTATGAAATTTGCCGCTCAACAACACTGACAATCAAATAATACAGCCACACAATTAGGTATAGTTAGTAGTGTAACACCATCAATGACGGGACACGGCTCCGCCGGATTCGGATACTGATAGTCGTTTATGACGGCAGCAGCAGCAGCAGCGGCAGCAGCAGCAGCAGCGGCAGCAGCATCATCATCGACAGCAGCAACAACAGCAACAGCAACAGCAGCAACAACAACTTCTTCTCTAATGGGCGACTATTATCTGTAGTGTGGTTCGGATATGGATACGGATACCGTAATGGATTCGGATACGGATTCAGATTGGGATCTGGGATTCGTATACAAATTGGATGACGTTTTGGCCGGCAGCAGACAACAACAACTAATCAGCAACTACAACCAACAACCAACAATCAACAACTTTACTTTACTTTTCATTTAACAGTCTGGCAGCACCAACACACACACACACACCCACACATACATCGACAGACACACACACTCACACACACAGTTAAATGCGACACAAAAACAAGAAGAACTACAAGAATTTTTTAGGAACGAATAATGAAACAATGGACCAACATATCAAATGCAATAATTTATTGAATTGTATAGGAGAAAAAGGTGGGTAAAACAAACATAAATAACAAACACAAATAACACAAACAAACAACAAAAAAAAAAGAAACAAACATTAAACAAGTTAAAAGTAACCCGATTACTAAATACCCTTGCAGGAAAATGATTTATTTCTGAGATTAAGAATAGTATTGTTCGTAGTCCGATTTTGACATCCTGAAAGTGGATATTAAAATAAAATACAAATTTTCAAAACAGATCATTTATTCCGATATAAAATCATATGCTAAAATTAACATAAAATTTCGTTATTAGTAGTCCCATAAGTCAAATCCTGAAAGCCAAACAAGTAAATGATAATCTTAGCAAAACATAAATTCCAAGAATTAAGTATTATTTAATTTTTCCAAAACACGAAAAATTCTAAATTAATGGGCGAACACTTCTGACTTTTCTAATAGTCCAAAGCTTTCATAAATGTATATATGTATATATATATATTTTAAAATGTCGTCTGAAATACACTCTGCAACCACATCAAAACAGCTAAGAATGCAGTAGTCGCGAGTGCTCGACTGGCACCTGTTACCAGCTTGAATTTACTTTAAAGCACACACACACACACACACACTCATTACATATACACATACACATATATACATATGGGACATATGCATTATACACGCGCTGCAATCAGTTAGTTTTTTCGATTCCCAGATAAAGGATATACGAAAATTTAGGTTTTTATAAAACTAACATGCCCAAAACTTTATGCTTCAGATTTCTTGTGTTTCTTTCATTTTTCTATTGGTGTGATTTATCATGGAAATTATGCTGTAGACGAAATCTATTTAATTGATATCTGTACAAGAATCTATATAGCTCTAGCCTCAATTTATGTAACCCATTTCTATGGGTACAGGGTATAAGGAATGTAGACATAGTTTCACAAGGGATAATTGCCCTTCTACCTATTTCTAGGTACTACCTAGAAGCTATTATTGGGACAGTTTCCTGGAAGCTATCAGCTGTCACATATATAATCCTTAACAGATATGTGAAATATAGCCGATTCTTTTCTCTTGTAGCATTGTTGTATCTCTGAACTCAACACTTAAGTTAATGCCATTGTCCATTGATGTGCCCTACTAATCAATTAATTTTGAAATTTATTTTATTTTTTCAGATTTAAAATAAACCACAAAAAAAGAACAAATAAAAAAAAAACAAACAAAAAAAAAAATCAAATATAAAATGACAAAACAAAAAAACTTGAAATGAATAAACAATTTACACCGGGCAACAAGCAAAACTAAAAGCAGTCACACAAACACACACAAACAGACACACACACAAACACACACACACAAACACACACACACAAACACACATAAAGCGACCAAAAAAACTCCTCGAAATTGCTTCAAGTGATCCGATAATAAGAATTGCGCTCTATTTAAAAAAAAAAAAAAAAAAAAAACTACAACTAAGCTAAAAACTGGGTTTACTAAAACTACAAAACACACACACACACACCCACATATTACCCCATGTATATGTATATATATTATAGAGTTTCGATTCGATTGTAAATACCGTAAAAACCAAAAAAAAGAAACGAATCTAACTTTCTTATATGTATAATGGTTTTTGCTAGCTTCAAAAGAAGAGGAGAGGAAAACACAGTAGATGCAATAGTTAGATTTTAAATCCACACACAGACACGCTCCGAACCGAACCAAACCGAACCGAACCGAACCGATCCGAACCTAGACCCGAACCGGATCCAATCCCAGAGGAACCCAAACTAGCAGCAAAACTTCTTGATGCTTCCTTCCTTCAGTGCGTTATAGTATTTACTTAGTTGTATTTCATTTATTTTGTTTGGCATCTACATTTTATATCCAATTAGACATATAATTAACCTTAGCACATGCAAACACACACACACACACACACACTAACACACAGCAGATATTTTTTTTCCTAAACTTAAGTAAACTAATGCAAAACAAAGGAAAAGCAAAAAATGTTAGCAACAACTGAAGATATTGCAACGAATTTAAACAGTTGCCAAACTAAACTAACGGAAAAAACCAAAAGAAATACTAAAAACAAAACGAAACAAAACAAAAATACATCAACAACAAAAACCATAACAAAAAAGCATTGATTAATAACTAAAAACTAACTAATAATACAAATATATATAATATAAAATTTTAATAAATATATTATATATATACATTTTTTTTTTGTTTTTTTTTTTTTAATTTAGCACATTTTAATAGTTTTAACTAGACTTGTACATATGCAAAATGAGAATGATATACTATTTATAGTACTACATGAGTACTATAGGTGTATATATATATCGCATATATATATATATATATATATATATATATATAGTATAAAGCGTGAGAATGATTTTGGATGTTTAGCAGCCATAACAAAATCGTGAGCAAGAAGCGCAAAAGCAAATTCAATAATAATTTTAAAATAAAAAAAAAATAGTTTTGTATTAAAAATAAAAAACCAAAAAAATTAAAAGAAAAACCATAAAAAATAACACAAAATACGAAAAAAAAAAACAAAAAAATAACACACACACACAGAAAAAAAAACATTGCCGACAAATTAGTGCATAAAACAAACCAATTTTTTTCAAGCGCATAATAATAATTATAATAATTATAATTATAATTATATATATATATACAAATATATATATAATTATAAAGCATAAGGAAAAAAAATGTAATAATATGGTAATTGATAATGACACAAAAACGAAAAGCTCATAACTACATTTAAATTTAATTTTAGTAGTTTCTAGACACAAAATATTGTAGCATGAAAATCAATTGATAAGCGGACGGCGGGCGATAAATGCAGCTAAATAAGCTAAAACTCAAATATACAAAAAAAAAAAAAAAAAAAAACAACAAAAAAAACCTATAAAAAATTAAAAACCAAACAAATATTTTAATTTTGTACAGCATACGTGAAAGATCTTTGAGAAATAAAAATGAATAAATTTCAATGGGTTTTACAACAGCGCGGGCGATTAGTGAGCTCTTTGCTTGTTTATCGATGAATGTGATCGATTAAACATCAATTGAGAATCAACTCCAGCCATGAGCCTAGAAGGGGACTTAATTAGCTGCTGCACAAAAGCATCTTTGGCCAATTGCAGCTTTCACCTCAATGCGCATCTCTTAAGCATTTCCGAAAATAACCACAAATCAGTTCAAGTGTTTTTAAGATGATATATATATATAAATATATATATATATAGGTATGTAAGTACAATTATATAAATATATATAAAAATGTATGTCGATTTTAGTAATGCATGCATATTTTAAATTGACAATTTAATTATTTGACACTTTTTGGCCTTGGTACTTGGCGAAAGGATAATTTACTGATAGCTCCAAATGGTTATAATTTTCCAAGCAATGCTCTCGATGGTCAAGCAGATCCTGAACCGGGTCCTGTCAGTCCAGTTCCATCAACCGAACAAAAGAACATTCAAATTTCTAATTGCGAAAAAAAACACCAGCAATTTGTGAGTGCGACTCGTTCCCCTCGTTAGTTCAACTTGTCTGCCAAAAGCAGCCCGCCTAAAAGTATGCTCCACAAATTTTGATTTTGTGCAACTAGTTCGCACAACACATTTTATTATTCAGCCTAAAGATATGCTTTACAATTCTACATTCGCTTAAACGTGCTCAAATTTCAAATACAAATTTGTTTTTTGTGCGCGAATTCGACTCGAAGCGAAATATATTTTCTGTTTATAAGTTTGTGATGTTTTGTTTATTGTTTCCTAAAACAAGATCGCATTGTTTCTGATGATGTTTTGCGAGCATTCATATACACATGCATATATATATTTATTTATATCGTATAATCCTTTTGACGGAATTGTAATTGTAATTGTAAATAATTAGTAGTAGTAGTAGTAGTCGATTTTTAGATTGCAACCCGAATTTACAGCTACTTCTAGACGACCTTGTAGCGTCCCTTGTTAAAGACATGATGGGCCGAGCTCAACTTGAGCAACTCCTCCTTGATGAGGCGCGTTATCTCCCGCTTGGCCTTCTGCACGGCCAGTTCGCTGCAGCTCTCGATGGCCAAATAGAGTTTACGCTCACCCTCCGGCGGATTTTTGCCCTGGGGCACATATGTGCCACGCACCGTCAGTCCCGCCTCCGAATATTCGGAGATTTGGGCCAGCGCCTCCTTCGAGGTGACCTTCCAGCGTGCCTGCTGGGGGAAATCATTGATTTCCAGCTCCTCCTCGTATTTGGTAAACGAATTGCTATTGGTGCCCATCAGCCCCGCCATGCTCTCCTCATCCTCCTTGGGCTGATAGTTGAGCTTGTTGTTCAGCTTCGCCACCAGCTGTTCGACAACAGTGCGTGCCGTCAGCATCGGTTGCCCAGTTTGACCCGCCTGACCCTTCATTAGCGAATCGGCAGCAACAGCGGCGGCAGCCGCCGATTGATTGGCTTTGGTGTCCAGATTGCGACTGCTGCTTATTTTGGAGGCCAGTCGCTTGGCCAGCTCCAGTTTGTCGGAGCCCACTGTTGATGCTGCGGCCAACTGTTGTTGCTGTTGCTGCAGCAACTGTTGCTGCTGTTGTTGCTGCTGCAGTTGCTGCTGCTGTTGCTGCAACTGTTGCTGCTGTTGTTGTTGCTGCTGCAGCTGCTGCTGCTGCTGGGTGAGCTGCAGCTGATTTGTGCCGCCAGTAGCAGATGTGGCCAACGTTTGATTGCCGGCCAGCGTTGAGGTATCCTTAACGGTTCGCTTGGCGGCAAAGATTTGCTCGATCTGCTGATCGATATCCTGTTCGATGTCCTCCTCATCATCGGAATCGGCCAAACCGAGGGCGGCCTTCTGCAGTTTCTTGCTCTCCTTGACCGCATTGAATTCCTGCTCATCGAATTTAAAGCCTTTGCCACTGAAACCGCCACCGGTGTGCACCGTCTTCCCCTCTGCCTCCTGGGCGGCCTTGTATTCCGTCCACAGCGTTTGCAGTTCCGGCGGTATTAGTGTTCCGGACAGATCAAAGGCACGTATCACATCGCCCGCATAACGTGCTTGCTCCGGCGTAATAAACGTAAACGCACAGCCCTTGTTGCCGGCTCGACCAGTGCGTCCACATCTGCAGAGGATTGGCATAAGTAATCTGCACTTTTATATATATATTTAGATGATCAAACTAACCTGTGCACATAGTCCTCGTAGTGATTGGGCACATCGTAGTTGACGACCAGTATGAGATCCTTGACATCGAGACCACGTGCCGCCACCGAGGTGGCAATCAGCAGACGCACCTTGCCCGACTTGAAGTCAATGATGGTCGAATCGCGATCGAACTGATCTATACCGCCGTGGAGGCTCATGCATGGATATGATGCCCTCATTAGGTCACGCAACAATATGTCGGCATTTTCCTGCTTATCGACAAAGACAATGATGCTGCCCGTCTCCTGGTAGATGCCCAACAGTTCCAATAGCTTAAAGAACTTGGCCTCATCGTTCAGTATGACCACATGCTGTTCGACATCCTTGCAGACCACCGAACGTCCGCCAACAATAACCTCGACCGGTTTTTTGAGTATGCGACGAGCAAGTGCCTCCATTTGTCGGGGAAATGTGGCACTGAACATGACCGTCTGTCGATCCGGTCGCACATTGTCGATGATGCGCATCACTTGCGGCTCAAAGCCCATGTCGAACATGCGATCCGCCTCATCGAGCACCACATACGTGACCCGTCTCAAATTGGTCACCCGTCCCGAATTCGCTGCCAGCATATCAATCATGCGTCCCGGCGTACAAACAATAATCTCAGCGCCCCGTTTCAATTCCGCTATCTGCTCGGAGATGCCGGTGCCGCCATAAACACAAACCGGTCGCAGACCCAGCGAACGACTGAATCTGCGGATGTCCTTGCCAATTTGCATGCAGAGCTCGCGTGTCGGTGCCATTATAATGGCAATGGCGCCATCGCCATCCTCCAACGTTGCCTGATCCAAAATGTGACGAAACATGGGCAGAATGAAGGCCAACGTTTTGCCACTGCCCGTTTTGGCAATGCCAATTAGATCTCGGCCAGACATTATGGCGGGTATCGCTTGGCACTGAATCGGTGTTGGCTTCTCAAAGCCCAGTTTGCGGAGCACATCCATCTCCTTCTTGCTAACGCCGCACTGCGCCCAGGTCTAAGAGCGAGAGAATAAAAGTGACAAATTTTGATTGATTGATTGACTGATTGATTGATTGATTGATTGTGCATACCTTGATGGGCTTGGGACAGCCCCTGCCCTTCACTTGGACACCTTCTAAATCGGTGCGATACTTGTCCACCTCGGAGTTGGTCATGCGTCCCAATTCGGGCACCTCCACGTAGAAATTCTTCCGGAATGGCGCGTAGCTGACCGATGAATGATCGATTTTGGCCAACTCCTTGCGATGCTTCATCGCCAGATTGACGGCCGTGTCGCGTATATCCTCCAGTTCATCCTCACTCGAATACTCCAGACTATCCATATTCTGTTCGATTAGTTCGCCCTTCTTCACCTGGATCGACTTCTTTTTGGCCATGCCCGTTAGAATGACGACGCCCTGCGCTTTCGGCGGCGGCGTCACAAAATGATTGACGCGACGCATCTCCTTGTTGACCTCCTGCATGTAGGCATCCAGTGGATCCATGTCATCCTCATCGTCAGCATTATTCTCCGACTCCGTCGTCGTCGTCTTTGTTGTTGTTGTTGTTGGTTCGGTTTCCATTGGTGTCGCTGCGGTCGCAGTTGGAGTTTCGTCCGACAACTGATCCTTGCTAGTCTCCTTTTCAGTGACAGCAGCAGGAGCAGGATGAGTTGCAGTAGCAGCAGTTGGAGCAGTTGGAGCAGCAGCAGTCGGAGCAGCAGCAGTTGGAGCAGCAGCACTTGCAGCAGCAGCAGCAGCAGGAGCAGATACAGTTGGAGCAGCAGCTGCTGCTGCCTCCTTTGCTGGCGATGTTATCACCATGTTGAGCACCCGACTAAATGTGGGTCGCTTCAGTGGCGCAAACTTGGACTCGACAAGATCATCATCGAATCTCTTGCGTATGCTAAGGAATTTCGATGGCGGCGAATCGGGTTCCTCCTTGTTTCTGTCCAATTCAATAGCGCTGGCATCTGGAGCTGCATTGTTGTCCTCCTCCTCGGACTCATCCTCGAGACTCCATTTCTTTATCGTTGTCATCGTCCCCTCCGCTCCATTTCCCGTTCCCATACCCGTACCTGTTGGCATTCCCGTACCCGTTCCCGTTCCGATCCCCGTCGTTGTCATCATTGTTGTTGTCGCTGCTGTTGTTGTCGCTGTTGTTGGCTTGCCGGTTGAGTCTCGCTGCTTGCCAGCTTCCTGTTCGCGCTGCTTGCGCTCGGCACGCCAACGCTCGATGCGTTCACGTCGCTTGATCATCTCCTGTTCGAGACGACGCTGCTGCTCCTCCTTGTCAATTTCCACCTCGTCATCGTCGGCCTCCGCCTCCGCCTCGCCGTTTGTCGAGCTGCCCGAGGACGAGCCAACGGGTATGATGAGCGTCGCCATCGGCGCCACTGGACGACGCGTCGTTGTCTCCCGTTCTCGTTCTCGTTCCCTTTCCCGATCCCGTTCCCTTTCACGTTCCTTGTCCCTATCACGTTCACGTTCCCGTTCCCTTTCTCGATCTCGATCACGTTCTCGTTCCCTGTCCCTATCCCGTTGCTCCCGCTGTCGTTCGCGCTCGCGTTCCCGATCCTTTTCACGTTCCCGCTGCTCTCGCTCCTTCTCCTTATCTTTGTCCTTGTCCCGTTCTCGCTCCAACTGGCGTCTGCAACAGATGCAATATTTATACTATGATACCAAAATCTAGAAAAGCACATATTTTTCGTAATTATACTATTCTACCAAAATGGTTCCTCCGACACCCTTAGAGATAGAGACTTGAAACTTGGAACGTATACTGGAAAGTACCCTCAAAAGTTAAAGTGTCTTGGGTTTGGACCTACGTCCACTAGGGAGCTAGAAAATCGATAAATTCGATTTTAGCAAATCGATAAGTCCCCATATCTCTTACAATTTAATGAATATAGTCACCAATTTTGGTTGGTAGGTTGTTGGCGAGGTCCTTGAAAGATTGGCATGTGCCACGCCCACCTCCGACGTCCCCATCACCCCCGTCCCTAAAATTTTTAAATGGCTATATCTTCCGCAGTTTTTGAGTAGGGAACGTCAAATTTGGTAGGTATATTACTGGTAGTCACCTTTAAGAACCGATAACAAATTTGTGGTGCCACGCCCACACCTGCGCCTATAATCGAAAATTCCGATTGTAAATCGATAACTCCGTATATCTCCGAACATTTTAAAGATAGAGTAACCAAACTTGGAAGGTAATTTGCTGGTAACCTCCTCCAAAGATTGGCATACCATACCACGCCCACATCCGCCGCCCCCAGGAACTTCGTCCCTAGAAATTTAAAATGCGCATATCTGCCGTAATTTGCAAGCTAGAGTCGCAAAATTTTGCAGGTATGTTACTGGTAACTCCCTCAAAGATCGATAAAAAAATTGGATGGCCACGCCCACTCCACCTACCTGAACCGATACGCCTGTTGGTGTAAATCGATAAACCCATATATCTCACGCAATTTGAAAACTTAAGTCACCAAATTTTAAAGGTATATTGCTAGTAACACCCTTCATAAATGTGGAAAAAAAATTTTGGACCACGCCCACTCCCGCCCACAAAAAACGATAAATGCCTGTATCTCCCGCAATTTAAGAGCTACAGTTACCAAATTTAGAAGGTATATTACTAAGATCGAACTCCAACATTTTAAAACGCCCATATCCCCCGGAATTCAAGTATTTCTTAACTGTACACAAATAAAGGTATAATAGTATTTCGCTGTCGGTTACGTCCGACTGCAACGTTCTCTCTTGTTTTAGTTGAGAAAAGTTGTCTTTTCTTTAGCAGTTGAAATTTATCAACTTTCCAACAAGAAGATTATATAAACAGAAGGTGGCAGTAAACTAGGTGTGAAGGCTATAACTACTACTTATATATTATATTATTTAGTTTTTATAATATGTTAATGACTAGGACCGATGCGGATCTGAGGGTGGCCAAAAAAATGACACAACATTCTCTGGAATGTTGAAAATACGAAAAATTTGCTTGGTAACTAAACTAAACGATGCTTGACACCAAGTGATTGCTTCCTCACACCTATTTTACAGATGTGTATATACATATATATAAATTACATGTGTTGACTGCTTACTTTTCCTTGTCGTAATCCTTGGAGCGGGAACTCTTGCGTCGCTTTGCATCGCGCGTGGAGCTCATCGGTTCCTTGGGCAGCTCCTTGGCCCGCTTGCGTTCCTCGCGTGCAGCGGATCTGCTGCTGCTGTTGTTGTTATTGTTGTTGCTGCTGCTGCTGCTGATGGTGCTGGGCAAGGAGCTGCTGCCATTTCTTGAGGATTCGTTGCCACTGCGTCCGCTCCGACTCTCATAGTGTCTGTCCCGCTCCCTCTCCCTGTCACGCTCCCGGTCGCGATCCCGTCCACGCCTTTTATTGATGCACACACACACACCACACATACAGATTAATATTTTTTTATTAATTGTTTTTGTTTTTTTTTTAGCTGTTTCAAACTTACCCAGATGAACTTTTTGACATTTAAGCTTTGTCGGCGTTTGTTTATTTTACTCTTTTTTGTTGAATAGCGAGTGCGACAAAACTATTGTCGCTATTTATTTTTGTTTGTTTTTAATCAATAATTATATGTTGTTTGTGATGCTTGTCGCTGTTTATTTCTTGACTTAAATTCAGCAAATAAAACTAATCGTTTGCCCAGCAGGGCTGCACAAACACACACACACACACACACAACCAAATTAAACCAGGGCTGTTGAGAAAAGTGTCTGCGGCTTATCGTTAAAGCGACATCTAGCGAAACGCATGCGCACTTTTCACAAAAAAAACCTTGCACGATATACGATATATAGGCATCAAAAGTGCATAATGCGTTCGAATTTAAAATGAAATGACAAATGGAAACTGTCAGCGAATAAAACACATGACATAGATTTCACTGTGCTGCCACCTTTTCAAAAGCCAATACATATTGTATTTGTGCTATCGATTTATCGGTACGATATATATCAGCTGTTAGGTTGTCAGCACGTGCGACAAGAGCGAAAAGCGTCTAAACAAAAATTTATTTAGCTTATTGAAAAAAATTTTCAGGAGAAATGTCATTGCCGGCAATCGAGATAATTGTGGGCACCTACGGCGGATATCTGTTGGGCTACCAGCTGATCAAGCAGCCCGACGAGAGCCAAATACAATTAAAGCAAACATTTGCCGATAAATCGCATGCCGGCTTCATAAAATGTTTGGCCGCCAAGGGAAAATGGGTCGCCAGCGGTGGCATCGATGATCGCATCTTCGTATACGACATGGAGCGACGCAAGCAGGCCAACATTCTGACCAATCACACGGGCACAATTAACACACTTGTCTTCTCGTCGGACACGACTCATTTGTTGTCGGGCGGTAGCGATGGCAACATGATTGCCACCCGCGTTGGCAGCTGGCGCATCGAGGGCAACTGGCCGAAGGCGCATAATCGCAATGCGGTTAATCTGATCGCCTGCCATCCAAGCAATCGTCTGGCCCTCTCCTTGGGCGCCGATCTCGTGTTAAACACATGGAATTTGATCAAGGGTCGCGTCGCATATCGCACAAATTTGAAGAGCAAACAAGAGCTGGGCATGGCACCCGACTGTCTGTCCTGGTCAACCAGCGGTGAGCATTTCACGCTCAGTGGACCACGCGCTGTTGCCATCTTTGAGATAAGCTCGGCCAGCATTGTGCGCCACATCAAGTTGCCATCGAAGCCCATTTGTGTCGCCTGGCTGGATGACTCCAATTGTTTGGCGGGGCTCGAAAACGGCAAAATTGCTTGGATCTCACTGGATGAGGAGGATGACGACAAGGAGCAGCATGTAATATATATTTGTTGTAATCTGTTTGTTTAATTGAAACTAATCTCAATCTTTCGCCTGGTTGACAGCCGCACATAATTGAAGCTCACGAGCAGCGCCTGAAGGCCATGTCCTGCCTGCAGGACACTCTGGTCACCATATCCAGGTTAGTGAGTGACAGTGAGGGAGAGACTGACTAATTAACTTCTTTAATCCCCCCTCTCAGCATGGGCGTGCTCAAAATGTGGCAGTTTCCAAATGTGGCCGATAAAAAGTTGGAGCTGCTTGCCGAGCTTGACATCGGTTGTCGTCCAACTTGTCTCGCACTGTTTGACGCGCAACAGTATGGCAAGCAGGAGCAGCAAAAGCAGCAGCAACACGACAAACAGCCAAAGGAGCAGCAGCCAGTAATGCAATCAACAGCAACCAGTCGTGGCTTTGTCTCCATCGAATTTGATCAACAGGCGAAAGATGACGAGGAGAACAGCGAAGATTCACCAGAGAGTAATAAAGAAGAGGCGTTGAGTGATGAAGAGGAGAGCGAAGAGGACAATGATGAAGAGGAGACCGAAGAGGACAATGATGAAGAGGAGACCGAAGAGGACAATGATGAAGAGGAGGAGAAACCACAACGTGTTGCCAACAAAGCTGTTGCCAATCGCAAACGTCCAGTGCCTCTCAAAACTGTTCAAAAATCAAAAAATTCAAAGAAGTCAAAGACAAACAAATAACAACAACCAAGTTTTGTAGCATAATTTTCCTACTAATTTTAAAATGTTGATAATTTTTTGTTTGTAATTACATTTATCCTGACTACATTACGAATATATGTACATATATCGATATTTATATACAGAATCATTTTTTTGCTACATTTTTATTCTCCACTAAAACTATCCACAAAGCTCAAAGAGAATTCGAAAAGGAATTAAGAGCAAGCCTCTCGCTCTTTGTTTTGCACTAAAAATTGGCTCGCTATCTGTCTCAATTCAAAGAGAATTAAATTAAATAATCAGAGTGCTTTGCGTTCTCTGCTTTTACAATACCGTTAATCAGATCATGGCAAACAAAACTTGTTACCCCCTGTGGCTAATGGCCAAAAACATAATTTAATTCTCTATAGAAGCTAATCGGCTCAATTGTATGCAAATAAGTATGTATGTATTGCAATTATTTTTCTTTTTGAGAGCACAAGTCTTGAATAACAGTAATTACAGTAGTAAGTAATCAACAGCGATCACACAAGTCTGTTGCGATCATTGCAACGTGTTTGAACCCCCTAAGGGTGTTCTTGTTTGCAGCCGTTGTCTGCAACATGCAATATCAACCATTATTATTATTAGGTCACATGTAGGAAATCCATAGGACTCAGATGGGGTATGACCCCTAATATTGTCCGATGGATGTACCTATCAATTATCAGGCCCATTCTTTTATATGGGGTTATAGTTTGGTGGCCTTGCCTTAAAAAGCAAACCACTATGAAGATACTAACCAAGGTTCAGCGGATGGCTGAACTGTGTATCTCGGGAGCGCTTCGTTCCACTCCAAATGAGACACTTGATGCCATCCTAGATATTCAAAGCTTAGAAGTAGAAGGCCTTGAACAGGCAACTCTCACAGCTGTTAGACTTAGGGAATCCACATCGTGGAATAACCAAAACAAAGGCCATGCCTCCATTCTGAATGGGAGACACGACATACCCATCAGAACGGACTACTGCACACCAGTAGTCCAACTCACGACACCTTTTACTACCCTCTTCCCACAAAGGGAAGAATGGGCACACGGAACCCCCGGTCCTTCAGCGACCGTAGAATTCTATACAGACGGGTCCAAACTCGACAATCAGGTAGGCGGGGGCGTCTACTCCTCCCAGCTTACCACTCGGCTATCCTTCAGCCTTCCGGCACACTGCAGTGTGTTCCAAGCTGAAGTTATAGCCATACAAGAAGCACTGAATTGCCTGAAAAGGTCAAAAATTAGCTCCTCCAACGTCAACATTTATGTTGACAGCCAAGCGGCGATCAAATCCCTGGGTGCAATGTCAATGAACTCGACAACAGTAGCATGCTGCCGCAAATCTCTTCAAGAGATGGCAGAGCAGCATGCTATCAGCCTAATATGGGTGCCAGGGCACAGCAACATTGAAGGCAACTGCATAGCAGATGAGCTAGCTAGGAAAGGTACTCTGCTACCCCTCCTTACTGAAAAGGAAGGTGTAAGCATGCCCCTAGCTACCTGCAAGCTCAGGATAAAAGAGTCCACTAGATGCAGATCAAACGATAAATGGCGCAACGCCAACTGCAGTCGCATAGCTCGCCAAACATGGCCAAATTACAACAGCAAGCGCAGTAAAGAACTGTGCCTTCTAAACCGCAGTGATTGTTCGGCCGTGATCCGGGCAATTACAGGTCACTGGCTAGCGGGTTTTCATGCCAGCAGGCTCAACATCCCTTTCAATGATTTCTCTGTCTCTGCCCAGCTCTAGCAAAAAGACGATCCACCTTCTTAGGAAGCCATTTCCTATCCAGCTTAACGCAGCTGGCGCATATCAGACCAACCAAGATCGCAAAATACATAAATGCGACCGGTTGGTTTTAACTTATCCAAATTTTTCCCATGGGTTTTTCCCGGAGCAGGACGTAGATCCACGGCATCACCAGGGATCATTAAATTGGTCTATGTGTGCTGACCTTTTCAGGTCGCAGCCGTCTTACCTAACCTAACCTATTATTAGGTTGGGGGTGTGTGCAGTGCGACCTGATAGATATATTGTGCCCCCTTTCGGGCTTTAAAGCTCCTCCATCAACCCAAGCTCTTGCACAAATGCTAGAATTTTTATTGGGTTGAGGGCTACTATGTCATTGCTCATCATGACATGCATCCCTAGGATGTTGCTTCTCTTCCTTGCTAAGGCGACACACTCTGCTAGGATGTGCATTGAGGATTCCTCCTCGCCTTCACAGAACCTGCAGAGTCCGCTACTGATTATACCCAGCTTGGCTAGGTGACTTCTTAGTCTACAATGTCCCGTCAGTAGACCGGTGAGTATTCTAAGATTGTTTTTGCTCATGGCTATAATCTGCTTAAATCGCTTCTGATTATAGCCACCCAGAAGACATTTGGCTTGTCGGAGTCCTGGTGCCTCTGCCCAGCTCCGTTGCCTCCTCTGTCTTTCTTCGTTTCTAAGCTCCTGCCGTATCGTGTGCCTTCCGATGCCACAATACGGTTCAGGTCCCACTAGGGGTCTCTCCGCCCCCAATCTTGCTTGCCTGTCGGCCAGTTCATTCCCAACTATGTCCGTGTGGCCCGGGACCCATCTTAGGGTGAGCCTATTGGTTGCCCCGAGTCGGTCAAGTCTGGATCGTGCTTCTAGGACCACTTTAGAAGTGATTTTCGTCCCACTAATAGCGTTTAACGCTGCTTGACTGTCGGATAGGATGGATATATCCGTATTCCGATAGTTGCGCACCAGGTTAAAATCCGCACACCTTCCTATCGCACACACTTCAGCTTGGAATATGCTGGTTTGCGTTTCTAGGGATTCGTGATAAGATATCCGAGGGCCCACCACTCCTAGGCCTGTGCCCTGGTTGGAGAGTCATCCGTCGGTGTACCATTTTATGGTGTGCGGTTTCATGGGATGGATGTCATCCAGTGGCGTCCATTCCTTTTTGCTACTCATATGAACTTTGAAATTGCGCTCGAATATGTATTCGGCTGCCATTTCATCCCTAGGTTGAACCAGCAGGGGAAGTTCATCTGAAAGTCGTTGGGCATCTTTTTGGCTAAGGATGTGATAGCCTCCAACTCCTTCCGCTGACATCCTTAAGAGTGTAGCTTTCTGTTGGAGCCTTATTGTGTGGTGGAGTGGTTTTATCTCCATTAAGGCTTCCAAGGCCATTGTTGGACAGGTGCGCATTGCCCCTGTCATGAATATCAACCATAAATCGTAAATAAATAAATTACACAAGAGTTGTGCTTATGCCAAAAAAAATATAGCTTATTGCTCGTCGATTTTATTAGTTGGTACATAATTATAATATTAGTCAAGTAATGATCAAATGTGATAACAATTGCTTTTTGTCTTAATTTTGTTTGCTTATTTGTTTTAGCTGCTCAACAATGACAATACACATAATATATATGTATGTATATTTATAAATACATATGTATATGATGTATCTACAAGTAATATGTATATAATAATCAATTATGGGTCCACAAAACGTGTGGAAACCCAAAACAAACAGTTAACAGCGTTTGCGAAGGTACATGAGGAGATGGGGGAATGGGAGAGGGCGGGACTCTCATTGGGAGAGAAAATATTGTATGAGCTTTAGGTAAATGCGTTCAAGCAGCGGCCACCAATGATCAACGAGCAGCTGCAGCAGATTTCCAAGCGTCGGCGACAGCCTGCACATGTAAACCGTTAGCGCAGACAGCACACGCAACAGCATGGGTCATGGCTTATTCCGCTCCGGCTGCACTATGCAATAGCTGCTCTCAACATCATCATCATCATCATCATCACCATCATCAACATTAGCATTATCATTGTCATCATCAAACTTGTCGAGATGCGACGCCGTTTTGATCTTGTACGCATCTAGCTGGGGATGTTCTACTATGTTGGCGATGTTGCATTCCCAACACCGAACGGACATGTCGCCAAGGCACAGCGCCAACGGATGTTTGTTGCGTTTGCAATGCTGTTCGATGTGGCGATGTGTGTGTGGACCGCAACCGATCTGATGACAGCTCAAACACAACCAATTCTCCACCGTTGATTCGCAGTCGCCGCAAACGCTCTTCTTCTTACCTATTATTGCTGTTGCCGCCATCATGAAAAAGACAAAATACAAAAGCACGTTTCAATTACTATCTGTCATAATTCAACACACACAGCAAGCTACAATTAGCAAACAAGATAACCCAATAAATAAATGCATATTTATATATGTATGTACATATGTTATATACTGGTATACAAAAAAAAAAAATTGAGCAAAAATAAGTGCTATTAAAAGTCAATAAAAAGTTGTATACAAAAGATTCATGCACATTGTAACTGTAATGAGAGAAAGAGAGAGTAAATGAGAGAGAAGCTTACATTTTGAAACCTCCTCCGTGCGCAAAAGGCTCAAGTGTGGGCAGCTTTTGATCGCACAAATTGAAAGCAATTCCTTTTGCTCGAGTGCCTGAGCAAGCAAACAATTACAGAGAGCAACAATTGGATGCAGTCAGAGAAAGAGAGAAATAGCAGAATAGAGAAGGGGGTTGTGTTATAAATTCTCTACACACAGTAGAAAAAACTTGACGACTTATCAACAGTGTGTAGCTTAAAGGAAAGCGGGGCTGGCGACTTTCATTTCGAATCCGAGTTCGTATTCGAATTCGAGTTCGAATTGAATATGAGTTTTGGCCATTACATGCGAAAATCGTTTGCATCGCTTAACTGTGAACAGTTTTTGATAGCAAAAACTCTGCTAAAATTTTTAATACAAGTTTTTAGTTGATTTAAAGCCTCTTCACTCAGAAAAAAGTCAAACTGTATTTTAGTAAATCGACCTTCAAAATGAAAAGTTTTCAATAGGGCGATTATTTTTCCCGAGTGTATGTTTTATCTGCATACTGGCTGAGAGTAGATTTTTTTTTGGGGATTTGACGCCTGTATTTAATATATGCTTAGTGCTTAGATTTATCCAAAAACTTATTCGTGGATCGATGGAAGGGCGAATGACAAGACAGACAAAGAGAGGGAGGGAGGGAGAGAGTGGTAAAAGATGCTCCAAAGTTGAATTTCAATTAAATTATACCTCGGACGATTGTTTGATTTGCTGGATTTGCTTTTTGCGTTTTTACCTTGACTTTGGGCTTGGTGCCGCTGGCGGAGATCTGCTGCTGGCCAACATCATCACAACCATCACAATCGCCACCATCACCATCACCACCACCATCATTAGCAGCGGGAACGAAAGCATCTCCGTCATCCTGCGGTGTAATATTTAGCTGCTCCAATGCGACAGCAAGAAAATCCTCATTGTTATTCTTCTCGCCCATCGTGCTGCTTTGTGGCAGCTTGCTGTTGAACACCAGCGACTTCCAATGCTTGCGCTGCTGTTCCAAACACAGCTGTAGCGTCTCCACACAGCTCTGGAACGCAACCGTTTGGGCGCCGAGCGCTGATGATGACGATGATGCGGATGAAGACGGGGACGAGATCGGCACTGGATCACCTAACAAGGTCTTGGTACACATGGTCATCGCATACGATATGGAATTGACATTGTAGCCACCCTCGAGGCACACAATAATCCGTCCGCCAGCCAAAGCGGACAGCCAAAGGGTGAAGAGGCCATAGCCCTCCGGTGTCACCTTGCAGCCACCCAATGGATCACCGATGGCCGCATCGAAGCCGGCCGAAACCAACACCAGCTGCGGATTAAACTCGTACGCAATGGGTAGGATAAGCTGCTGAAAGGCCAAAGCATATTCCACATCGCCCATTCCCTTCTGCAAAAGGTGGATCGATGTATCCAATTAGAAGTTGAAAGGGTTGACAACCGCACCAAGCTCACCTTGTTCCAAGGGATGTTCACATTGAAGCCACATCCGGCATCTTTGCCACACACATCGTAGTTGCCATCGGGTCCCTTGGGAAAGAAGGCGCCATGCTCGTAGCGATGGACGCTAATGTAGAGCACCTTTGGATTCGACTCGAAGATGTGCTGGGTGCCATTGCCATGATGGACATCCCAGTCAACGATCAATATGCGCTCCAATTGATATTCACGTATCGCATACTGTGCGGCAATTGCAACATTATTGAATATACAAAAGCCATGGGGTTGATCCGATTCGGCATGATGTCCCGGCGGACGGACATTGCAAATGCCACTGCGCGTCTCGCCGCGCAGAACACTGTCCACCGCCTGGAGTACGGCGCCGGCGGCGAGTGTGGCACAATCAAAGGTATTTGGATGTAAATAGACGGAATTGTAGTCGGCACCCAATTGCTGCAGTTCATCCGGATTGCGTCCGGCCAGACGACGCACCGTATTCACATGGGCACGTGTATGGGCCAGGCACACCTCGTTTGTGGTCGCTGTACGCGACTGCAACGGCTTCATACGTTCGATCAGCTGATAATCCGTGTGCAACTGATGGATCTGCCGTATGCGTTGCGGCTGCTCCGGATGTGTGACATCGTGCAGATTGCAATGGAGCAGCATCTGTTCATCGTACGCATAGCACACTCGCATTGCCGGCACACCCAGCTGCGTTTCTGTGCGCAGCAGGCGCAAACGTGCCGCATTGCTTGCCACAACTGCAGCACTCAGCTGGACGGAGGTGCCACGCGTCGGATACCGTTGATCGATGGCCGGCACTGTTTGTATTGGGCCGCCCAGCCAAATGCGTTGAACGTAATGCAATTGTTGTGCCCCATCGCCTGCGCCATGCTGCAACTGCTCCAATTCGCCGGGTGAATAGGTCTGTTGCAGCTGCAGGCAGCGCCAGTACGGCCGATGCACATAGATGCAGTTGAGCAGCGCCGTACGCAACTCGGTGCTGGGCAATAGCAGCGGCTCCACCAGCGCCGGACATGGATCGCCGAGCAGAGCACGCAGCGTGAGGGCAGCACCCTCCGACAATGAGTCGACACAGTAGCCACCCTCGAGGATGACAGCGATGCGTGCATTGGCCAACGGCAGCAACGGATTGAGTAAATGTGGATAACAGGCGGGCGTCACTTCCATCTCGCCCTCGGGACAACCCAAGGCCGCATCATAACCGGCCGACACAAGTATCAGCTCCGGCTGATACTCAAGGGCGACGGGCACAAGCAGCTGCTGGAAGATGGCCAGATAATCACCGTTGCCCATGCCTTTGGCATTGAGCGGCACATTAAAATTGTAACCGGTGCCGGCGCCAGAACCAATTGCATGAAAATCTGATTCCGGTAAATTGGGCCAGAAGCTGCCATGCTCGTAACGGTGTATCGAGAAATACAATACCCTAGAGAGAGAGAGAGAGAGAGAGTTAGAGGGAGGAGACAGCATGTTGGGCAGTGAAGATTAAGCATATGAATTGGGCTCACCTGGGATCATTGTAGAAGAAACGCTGTGTGCCCTGGCCATGATGGACATCATAGTCGATGATCAGGATGCGCTGCAGCTGATGGGCATCGATGGCATGCTGGGCAGCCAAGGCGACATTATTGAAATAGCAATAGCCATTAAATTCGGATTTCATCGCATGATGACCAGGTGGCCGGATAATGGCCATACCATTCTGTGCCTTGCCCAGCAACAGTTGATCCACAAGTTCAATGGTCGAGCCGCTGGCCAACAGCGATAGCTTAAATGTGGACTAAATGTGGGAGTGAGTGTGGGTGGTGAGGGGCATGAAATCAGAGAGGGGAGCATTTGTTAATGTCAACTTAAAAGAGATCAAATTATATAAATATATATATGTACATATGTATGTGTGCAGCATGATGTACAGATGTAGCCTATATATACAAATGTATCTAATCTGCAATATATAATCTGTATCGTCTGTATTATTCCAAACTTATATACATATGTATTAATATGATGTACAAAACGGGAATTCAATTACAATATAGGAATAATCCGTAGCTTGTATTAAATGTATGCAAATGTACCTGATCTGACTATCGGAATCCAAAACCTGAATTTGCAGTTTATATGTATATATGTATATATGTATATATGTATATATATGTGTATACTATGCTATATAATCTGGCTATGGATTTATGATATTTATTCACATAAAGAAACGTAGTTTAACTTATCTAATCTAATACCGTCTCACAATTCTTACGCTTGGCTGATTTTCAGAGATTACAATCTATATATACATATATATATATATATATATGTTTTTTTTTCGTTTTGGCCTCCATCTTATCAAGTGGAAACATTATTGAATAATTATGGGAATGCGTAGTATGTGGCAAGGTTATCAGGTTGTCTTCAACGAGCTCCCTCCACTTACCGGATGTATATAGATAGCATCATAATGGGAGCTCAGTTCCTCCATCGCCTCATCATTGTGTACGCCAGATGTTTGCTCCAAGCGCTCGTAATGCTCCATCGAGTGCAGCTTGAGGATCTCCTCCTTTGTGGCCAGACGCGACTTAAGCTGCAGACAGCGATCCACCAGTTTCAGCTCACGACATCTAAGCAACAAAAGAGTATATATAGTATATATGTATATTTTGCATCGTTTACAACAATCAGTCGCAGGTTCGAGTCCCGCTGGAGGCATTGTTGTTTGTCTAGTCCAGCAGTAGTCCGTTCTTCATTCTTTTCTATATTCTAATAACCTTTCCGTGTAAATCTCTATCCACACAGCACCACAACGGGCCAAATATGATCTATGTGTAACCCTATAAGCTCCCTCCCTCTCTATATATATGTACGTATATTTATGTAGTATGTAGTATTGAATACCGTTCCATTGTGCGCGTAAAGCGTTCGGGCCTCTCCTGATGCGTTTCATCCCAGAGGCAGCGATGCTCGCTCATCGAGTCATCATAGATGAGCGCAGTTGCCCCACGCTGCATATTCTTAGCATTCATGGCCTGCCGGGGAGTAGATTAATAATATATGTTTATATATATATATATGTGTGTGTGTGTATGTATGTATGCATCTATTAAATGCACTTACGTTCTGAAAAATATCCACCACGGGCTCCATTGTCTGGGCTTTAAGCATGTTGCGCGCTCGACGTTTCGCCTCCTGAAGCGCTTGACTCGGTTTGCGAGAGGCGCAGCTGCTGTTGTTGCTCAGCGCAGTCGCTGCATTTGTTGCCGTCGCCGGCGCCGGCGCCGCTGAGATGAGCGTCGATTTTGACTTGAGCATTGAGCGTGTTTGAATTTTAGCCTGCTGTGCGCCGCGTCGCGTTATAATCGGTGAGCTCTGTCAGCGAGGGAGAGAGAAAGAGAGAGGGATATATATATATAAATAGAGGGAGTGTAACAAAAAGAGAATCTTATAGAGAGATAATAAACAATGTTAATAAGCTGCACGACTTTTTTCAAATAACAACTTTTCACTAACTGAACTTTTATTATTATTTATTGCTTGCAATCTGGGTTTCTGATAGTAACAAGTTCACGACCTAACCATATGCTATTTATATCTGATATCTGATCTGATCCGACTGGCTCCCATATAAAGCATAAATTGTCAGCTGCATCACGATATATAGACAAACTAATTAGCCACTTAAATCAAATAATAATAAATAAACTAAGATTTTTGTTTGCTTGTTGCGCTTATCGAGTAACCACTGTATTTAGTACAAGCGGCCTGTTGATTCATAAAGTGTGCTGCGATTTTTTTCAGGTGATTCGCTTGGCGAAAATACTCTTATTTTGCACACACACTCATACACACACACGCACACAAAATGTAATCAAAAATGACTAGTAAAATAGAACAGCTGGTTTTATTGGTGAAAATGCTTTGATTCAGCTGTAACAGAGCTGTGCGAGTCCAATTAATTAACAGTCTAACGGGTTACTTAAACAAAAACAACTGCAATATATAAAATATATATATTTTGAATATATATACCAAACACAAAAACCGTTGACCACCAACCAAATCAGCGCTTTAACTGAACTGATTTGCTGTATGTTGCAAAGTGTTAATCGAGCTGCCGACGCCGGCGGCGACTGCGAGCTGTGCTGCGACTGCGACTGCGAGCTGAGACTGTGTGGGTGTTGTTGCTATTGCGGTTGTTGTGGTTGTTGTTATGCTTGCTCTTGCTAATGCCGCTTTTGGTGTTAGTCGAAAAAGGCGCGCGACGACGTCAGCTGTGTACTTACCATGATTTCTATAGTCTGTATATATTTATATATATATATATATGTGTGTATGATGCTAAAGCTTTAAGCTGATGCTGTGGGCGTCTCACTTGCTTGCACTGCTTGTCTCTGCTGCTGCTGCTGCTGCTGCCTGTCTGTTTGGAGGTGGGCGCCCACAATGCGTGCGTTAATGCGTGCTTGGGTGCGTGCGTGCGTGCGTTTGTTTTGGCAGCTCACGTTGCTGTTGTTGTAATTGCTGTTGTTGCTGTTGTCGTTGCGTGTTAGGCCCAACTGAACTTTTTCACAAGGCTTTATTGATTTGAGCTTAAGTTGTAATTTGTAGCATATAATTACACACCATACATCTCTGTATATAAATACATATATGTATGTATATAAGTATGATTGTGCAGGAGTTGTCTTGCCTTAGTTATTAAATATATTATATTCGCTATCTCGCTCGCCTTCACGCTGCGCCAGTTTTTGTCCGTCCGTTCGCTGGGTCCGACCCTCTGTCCCTCAATCTCCTGTCGCGGTTCAGTTGATTTTATGCTTTGAGCTTGTTGCTCTGCTTAAAAATAATACCCAAGCTATGCCCATGAATTTTGTATCTCCTCTTTTCTATTGTTGCTTTAAAAAACTAATAAAAAAGCAAAACAAAATAAACACTGTTCTTCACACACACACACACAGCACAAACAGAAAGTCGAGCGCACTAAAGACCGATGAAGACGCCGATGGCTAAATGCAACGAAGATTGGCCGCAAAACCAGGGAGCCAGAACCAGAACTAGAATGTGATTCAAAGGCGGCGAGTGTAAATCAATGCGAGCAACGGTCGGTCCGTCGAGCGGACGGGCGGGCGTATGTTTAGGCGGCAGGCGGCGAAATAATGTTTGTTTGCAGTCTTCTATTGTTATTGTTTTACGGTTACAAGAAGTAAGTGACCGCAATTGGCAAACGCCAAAATGCCAAAAATACCATAACCAAAAAAAAACCTTTTAGTAGAAAAAGTACTTTTGTATTTATTATTAAACTAGCGTATTACAAATCAATGAGTTTAACATGCGTCAGTTCTTATGCGCGCATTTTAAATTTAAAAATATAATTTTAATGGCATCTATATATTTTCGCTAACATTTATGAATTATACTTATTTTGGCATGCTACTTCTAATTAGATTAACTTGACTGAAACATACCTGAACACAAGCACAACACTTCGTTGAGGAACATATGATGTCCGAGAACTGCGATGCGTTAACGAACGTTGTCCGACTGAATGCCTTCTGGTACTCAGAGCTTACAAAAAAAAAATCGCCTAGTAGAAAATTTAAAAAATTAAAAATGCCTCCAGTTGTTTTTCGCTATACGCCTCGCATTCCATCTAATTGACAGTCACTACTAAATGTTCTATTCCTTTTTTTTATATACTTTCTTATTTATTGTAAATATGTTTGCTGAACTTAATTCCGATTAAAACATAAATAAATACAATTTAAGGGACTCTTCTTGATTTGTTGACTTTAGTTCGACCTCCAAAAATTCGATCATACCCATTTTTTTTTTTTTAACATAACAGTTAATTTCCTATTTCCTTATGTGCATCTATTGAGCGCTCTTCTCTGTTGCCTCTCTTTATTTTTGCGCCTTCAGTCTATATTCTCTTAATATTTAAGCAAGGGGCTGCCACCTAATCGACTGCTGGCAGAGATAGGCTGATCGAGATGTTATCGATATCGATATCAACAACCCTGTGAAGCATTGTGCGTATGTTTGAGTCTGTGTCAGTGCGTTTGATTTCATATTGCTAAACAAAACTTCGAAATAGGATTGAGTTAGGCAGTAATATGGCCAATTTATACAATAAGGCAACCTTCAACTGGGACGAAATTAGTGTGGGCGATTATAATTTGGACCACTCGCAGAATTTCTTTGGTATGTAGAATTTGCGCCATTATTTCTCGCCTTTTTACAGTTAGTTTGAATAAAAAAAATATTAAAAAAAAAACAAAAAAAATTGCGCCATTTTAAAAGCCGGGTGTTTAAACATGCACAACAAGCGCAGACTTTGACAATATTCGAACTATTCCTGTGCGGTATATAAATATAAATATATTTATGATTAATACGTGTTATGTGCAGTAACCCTAACAAGTTATCCATTAATCATTGACAGATTCGTCCCCAAATAAGGAAAACTTGCGTACTATTTTCAACAACAACAATGCCCCAGGGGAACAATTCGAACAGAAACCGGAGCAGGAACAATATCCATGCCAGGAGCAGCAGCAAGAACAGCAGTTCGCCTCCCTGATCAAAATGGAATTGGTCTCACCTCCAACAGTAGTTCCAGGTGCTGGCGCCGCTTTAATAGAACAAAATCAAATTCAATTCTGCAAGCAGGAAATGCAGAGTGAAGTGCACTTGCTATCGACTCCACCTACAAATCAGATGGATAACAATGACGAAGAGGGCTCGGGTGGAGTGGTCGAGTCGAGGCCGAAACTAAAGCTGATGTGGACACCTTGTGCAAGTGGTGCCAATGCTGGTGGTGCTGTCGGTTTGGGCACTCCCCGGGCCTACAGATTCATGGATATGTACAAGGCCAAAAGGGAGAAGGCGGAACGACAGCGCGAAGAGGAGGAGCGGAAGGCACGCGAATTTCATGGCAACCCGGTGCCAAACTTTCGTGCAATGCACAAGCGAATTGCAGAGACTATTGTGATTCATAGGATCACAGTTCCCGTCACGCCCGAAACCGTAAAGCACTCGAAAAAATGGAAAGAGCAAAATGTAAGTAAATTCAAGTAACAACATATGTATATATTTAAATAGCCAACATATTAATATGTTTCTCTGAACTCAATTCAGCTGGCCAAAGAGGAGGAGGATTCGAAGCCAACGAGCGTGGCGCAAAAAAATACGCACCCGAAGCCGTTTAATTTACGTACGGAGCAGCGTATGCGGGATCGTCGTGAATTCGATGATAATGTCAAGGAGAATAATCTGTTGAAGAAGAAGATGGTGAATATTAAATAATATTAATTATGTGTAAATTTGTTTAAAATCGCCAAAATTTAATCTAAATGGCGCACAGCCATTCCTGGTCACACTGGCGCACACAATATTCTCACATTTGCAACAGTGCGATTGCCGATAACGATAACGACGATAGCTTTGTCTCGATTTTGCGCTAACATACATGTCCATCTATTTACCGTCTCATATTTGCGTTAGCAGTTGTAGTTTAGCAGTTTGGGGCAAAATTAAAGTTTGAGCTACAGTGTTTTATTTTTTTTTTTCTGTAATGAAAACGGAAGCTCGTCCGTCAAGTCATATATAAAAGACAATAATAATAATAATATAAAAAAGTAGCAAAAACGCGTGCATTATTTACAAATACTGAAGGAATACATACACATGTACTCAGCATATGTGTATTGTATGAGTGTGTATGCATACTTGTTGTTTGTGTGGTGTGAGTCATGACGTTTCGGTAAACGGACGGCGTAAAAAAATAATAACAGTTATATTGTGGGAGTGTGTGTGTTGTATGTTCATTGCATAAAAAGCGCAACGCGTGACTATCGTTAAGGATTTCAACAAATTTTCGCGAACTCGACGGCAATTCCAGTGAGCCAAAGGATTAACAGCAGCTGCTGCGCCCATACATAAATACATACACACACGCATACAGCGGGAGCAACAACAACAAAAAGAAGAAGAAGAGGAGGAAGAAGAAGCAGAAGCAGAGCAGTCGTCACAGTTGAAGTGCGATCAACGGCCAGCTTGTGGAAACAACAGAGTCACAATTGAAAATTGTAAATTGTGAACCAGCCTGCCTGCTGCTGTGTGTATTAAATAGAGCTGTAATAAACAGTAAACAAAGCAAGTTCGCAACTAACTGCCTGCTGTACGCTCTCTCTCTCTTTCTCCCTCATTCTCTCAGTAACTCAGCGCCACTTTCGCTGCAAGCCAAGCACTCAAATCATAAACAATCAAAATGGTTGATCGCCTTGTCAACTCGGAGCTAAACACACGTCGCATCGCGTCTGTGGAGAGTTGCTTTGGTAGCTCAGGTGTACCGTTAGCTGTGCCCGGTCGCGTCCTTGTCGGCGAGGGTGTCTTAACGAAGATGTGCCGCAAACGTCCCAAATCCCGTCAATTCTTTCTATTCAACGATATACTCGTCTATGGCAACATTGTCATCGGCAAGAAGAAGTACAACAAACAGCACATTATGCCACTTGAGGAGGTATCTCTGGAGTCGATAGCGGACAATTCGCAGTATCAGAATGGTTGGTACATACGCACCACAACAAAATCGTTTGTGGTTTATGCGGCGACGAGCACCGAGAAACAGGAATGGATGGCGCACATCAACAAGTGTGTGGAGGACTTGTTGCGGAAGAGCGGCAAGAAACCGGTGGAGAATCATGCCGCTGTTTGGGTGCCCGATGCGGAGGCAAGCATTTGCATGCGCTGCAAGAAGACGCAATTTACGTTTGTGCAGCGGCGACATCATTGTCGCAATTGTGGTGCCGTCGTTTGTGCCGCCTGCTCCTCGAAGAAGTTCCTGTTGCCGCAGCAAAGTGGCAAAGCGTTGCGTGTCTGCGATGCATGTTACGAGACACTGCGGCATACCCCATCTGGGGCGGCCGGCGGCAGCAACAACGACCGCACCGCTGGCGGCACTGCGGCCGGTAAATTGAATGCGAGCGGTGCCTCCGCCGCCGCCGCTGCTGCATCCAACGATAGCTCCAATGATGATGACACGGATGAGGACACCGCATCACCGCCCGCCGAGGGCCACGATGAGCCGCGCTTCTATGGCGACAATAGCACACTGTCCGCCCAGGACGAATCGATCGGCGGGGGCAGCTCTGCTCTCCCCAGCCCGACAGCAACTGCAACACCAGCAACGGCTTCCTCCGTCTCAAATAACAATTGTTGAACAAACAACAACATATGAAAAAAAAGAATAAAACAACTCCCCAAAAGACGATAACGGAAATGAGACACACACTGGATGTGGGTCTGGATCAGTGGTACTACTACATGCTATACACTATATATAATACTATACTATATATAATATCACTCATATATATATATTATATATATATATATTCGATTCACGAGGCTTGTTTTGGGCTAGTTGGCAGATCTCCGTCGCTGACGACGAGACGAGAATTCCATTTCCAGTCTTATGCTAATCTTATCAGCTTCAGTTTCTTCTGTAATTGTTTTTCACTATGTATATAGATATATACACACATATATATATACATATATATGCAGTAGATATTCAGTCCGCTCGCTGCCTGTCACATGCTCTCCATATATATATATACATATATACACATAATTAGTGTGTACTCATTATAATTACAATTTGTATATAATAATTGAAGGACCGCCGCATATATGAGTTGTACGTACAAAGAAAAAAAATATATATATATAAATATATATAGATGTATATATAGCGATTGACGTTCACAATCGGAATCGTAATCAGTAGCTAAATTCCACATTTGCTCTAAGAGCCAAGTACCGCAACTGATTATATTCGTACACCGAAAAGATCGTATCGCAATCAAAGCGTAACATCAAGTTAGTCGATCCCGTTACTTGGGTGTATGCATCAGAGCTTATAATCCTAATAGGCAATCTAAGTTCTTCTGGTCTCCTCCGAGACTGACGCATATAGATACCAGATATGAGATTGCCTCTTGTGATTTTTTTTTTTATCATTCTCGTTAGCCAATTTACAAATCTTTATTGTTAATTTGAGTGTCCTTTGTCCAAATTTAGGGCAACCTAAATGCAAATTATTTCTCTGCACATAACGAATCTGTACACATATCTATATGTACTATATTATCTTTTTAATTTTATCAAGACTATTAATTTGAGCTCATTGATTAACCCATTTTATTTTAATTATTTACTTTTAATTATTCAAAATTCCTGTTTTGTGACTCATGTTGGAGCAAAACTTACTCACAACGTAGCATATGACTCGAGATGCAGCTGTGTCGCACGACTCATGAATCTGTGATGGTTTGTGCCAACCACTGATTGAAAATGCTACGCCTTTTCCTATTGCTATTGCTATTTGCTATTTGCTATTTGATTTGGCATATGTGCAAAATGAGTTTTTCGCCAATACTAATAATATTCAAAAAATAATGAATAGGTGGCCAATATGAATAAAAAAAACACACTCAAGTCGAGTGCGACTTGGTCTTTATGCCCATTGTACAGGTTTTAATGATTTTAATGACCGCAAGCTGTTAGCTTTAATTGACTGACTGACTGTGGAAAGTTGGTCGGCTGTCATTAGTGGTGTTTTTTCTGAGCGAACTCGAAATCATGTCGAAATTTAATATATATAAATATATATGTATAGCATTATTATTTATTAGATATTTAACTAACTATCTAAATGCATCTTTCTTATTGCAGCTCGACGACGAACTTAAGCAGCAGGAGTTGAATGAACGAAGGGAACTGCGCAAGAGGATGGAGTTTAAAGCACGTCCAAATCCCTTTAAGCCAGCATAAATTCATACAAGAATAAAAACAGCACACAATATACACACATTCACACACACACCCACACACACCCACACACAATAATATACTATAAATACGTCTTTTTTTTTTGTTCAGATATGTTTTCAATTTGTTCATGAACAACTATTGTTAATAATAATAATATATATATATTTATTTATGTATATATATATACATATGTGTGTGTGTTAAGTCGCCAGTTACACACACATTTATGTATATACATATATATATGCATATGTATATCTATATAGATGTTTCATTATCACCAATTAACAATTTTTGCATTAATTGTGATTAGTTAATGAAAATGCAAATTTAGCAGTTGATTTTGATCAAAAGAAATGTCGATCAATATTTTTGTAAATGTTATATACTATAATATGTATTAGGGAGCGTCAAGAATAGAAGAAAACTGTAGCAACGATATTTTTCATTAATTCATTCATTCGATATTTTTGGGGTTACGGTATGTTTAAGGGGCAGCTAATTTCAACTTTGCAGTCTTACTGCTAATTAGATGAAACTTACATACTCTTCGTGAATACACACACACATACACAAAACACACATACATATATATATATATATATATAAATATCAAATCAAATTTACATCTTTATAAATTAACACTGTTTTTAACATTATATTTGTTCATTTCCTTTCGTTTTTTTTTTTACTTACATATATATGTATATATATATATATGCACACCTGGCCATTTAAATAGGTGTGAAGACCAAAAAAAAAAAAAAAATGGGAAATGTGTGCAAAATATTGTATTTTGTTTGATATTTATATTATTTGAAAATTTACAAGTTATTGATCTTCACAGGTGTACGAGTGTCCAGGTGTGCATATATAATATACACACACACGCATATAAAAGACCCGTCGTCGAAATGAAAGGTTTTTATCTGTATATCTATTTGTACAACTAAGCAATCATTAACTGTTTTCTATTTGTATAAAGCGAAACAAACAAAAATAAATTTATTAATATTGTAAAATCCGCCTGTTGCGATTTCCTATTTTATTTTTTATTTGCAATAGCAAACTGAACAAAATAAATGCTCTTTCGCTCTGCTCTCCCATAGCAGCAGTAGCAATTGCAATAGCGAACACGTAGGAATGCTCTATTCCAACTGTTGATTATCTCCTGGTTTTCTTGACCAATTTAATATTGACTTTAAAATAGTGGCTTTTATTGAAACTTAGCCTGAGTCTGATAACGGAATACGTGAAATTATATTCAAAGACTTCATAGACAGACGGACATGTCTGTATCGACTCGGCTGTTGATCCTTATGAAGAATATATATGTGTATACTTGATGGGGTTGGGAGATGCCTTCCTCTGCCTGTACGTAGCATTTTTAATCATAAGTAACGCTAATGGTGGAGTCTTGTCTGACCAAATCCAACTTGTGGTCGGAATTGCTTTGCCTTCTCAAATGTTGCGTGTGCATGTGCAAGTGAGAGACACTCTAATACTGTCTCCCTCCCTCTCTCTCTCTCTGTTTGGTGTGCATTGCCGCACTGCTCAGGGTGCATGCCTCTCGCTCATTTGGAGTATGAGAGGAAAAATAGAGAAAAACACGTGGTCATATTTAGAATACATAAATGTTGGCCATTTATTTATGGTGCACAGTTATTTAGAACTGGCCATCGCTGCCCCAGGAGGTCTTGACGGTATCCTCGTTCCAGTCCTCGACACCGCCACCAACAGTTTCGGCGGCAACCTCATCGGCCCAATTGGTCGTCTCCTCGACGGGATGATCGACGGCCTCCTCGACCTTGGGTGCCGGCAGCAGCTCCTTGGCAGCGGCAGCCTCCTCCTTCTCTGCCTCCTCGGGATCACGATAGAAGAACAGATCAACGACCACCGGCCATTCGGTTGTGCGCGAAATGGTGCCACGCAGACGCAACACCTCACGGGCAAGCAGCCACCACATCAGACCAATCGAATGGGGCGACTTATTGTTGCACGGAATGGCAATATCAATGTAGCGCAATGGCGAGTCCGTATTGGTGAACGCAATAACGGGTATGTTCACATACGATGCCTCCATAATTGGCTGATGATCGGTATTGGGATCGGTGACGACCAACAGACGCGGCTCGCGGAATGCGGGTTGAATCTGATTGGTGAACGCGCCGGGAGTAAAGCGGCCAGCAATTGGAGTCGTATCCGTATACTTGGCAAACTTCAGCACGGCACGCTGGCCAATGGGACGCGACGAGATGACGAACACCTGCAACATTAAACGGGGACCAGCATTAGACAAGAAAATATATACATATGTATATATACATATAAGACTAGCATTTGGTTGATTGTGGCGTGATCAGCTTTTAAGTTGAAATCATTGCATTTCATACCCGAAAGATAATATAAGCATCATCATGAATACACCACAATAACAACAAATAATAAAATAAATACAATTTTATTGTGGCACTTACATCGGAGGCATTCTCAATGGCGACAATGGCGCGTGCAGCGAGCACCAGTTTCTCCCAGGTCTTGCCCAGATTGATGATGTTGACACCGTCGGCGCGACGCTTGAAAACGTATTGTTCCATCTGGAAATTGACGTTCTCCGAGCCCAAATGGGTGGTGGCGACCAACATTTTGGTAATGTCATCCTCTTTGAGGGACAGTATATCTAAGCCTCCCGACATTTTAACGTGAAAGAGTTACGAAACCTATAACAAAAAATATATTAAATTAGAAATTGTTTCACGAACATAACCTAAAAATTTAAGAAAATTAAAATGTGGCCCACGTGCCATATGCAAAATGTATAGAAAAAATATTGCAAAATACTTTGAAAACTTTGTATTGCATTTGTTTTGGAGCGTTGGAATTTCGTTGGCACAAGTTTGCTAGTATTTCCATTATTTTATATACACATTTTGGGCAAAAAAAAAAATGTTCGACTCTACTCACGTTGTAGATGCCGCTGGGAGCGTTGACAAAATGGACGAGTGCATGGGCTTGTCGCTTTGAGCTGGCCAAAAAGAGTGTTGGGTTGCGCGCGCCGGCCATTGTTATGCAGCACTGTCAACATTGGCTGTGCGCCCGAAAGCTAACTGCTACAAGTGCGGGGCGTGACAATATGCTGCTTGATGCGATATGAGCAGCCGTTACAAATACCATTATTTCAAATTAAAATCGTTGAAAGAAAAAAGGTTTCTTGTTTTCTGTTTTTGTATACACATTTATTGCAAGTTTTTTTTTTGTTTATATTCGTAATGTACGTGTGTATGTATGTTTGCTCATTTTGACCACCTTGTGACTACCACCTCAATGCATATTAAGTATTGATACATATCGATTCACTGTCCGGATTGCGTTGCCAATATTATCTAATTTATGTGAATTTAGTTGTTTGTTTTCTTGTTGTTTTTGTTGTCGTTGTATGCTTAAGCGGCTTATGTGAGTGTGTGTTGGTGTGTGTTCCATGCTATTATTATGTTGCAATATTTGTTCACTTGTTTAGTGTGATTTGGCTTGATGTTGATTTCAATTTGTCACGTGCATTAGTTTAAAAGGAATATATGTACATACTTGAGAGCGAACTTTGACATCTGACATATGACATATGATGTATGACATATGTTAAGGACATACACATTTATTTAAATATTCAATTTATTTACTTCCATATGAGTTACATGGTAAAAATCTTGTTTTTTACGCCTCTTCTCTTTTTTGCATTCCTTTTTTTTTTTTTTGTTTTTGTTAATTTTTATTTATATATGGTTTTTCTTTTTGTTTTGTATATTTATTAAACATTCAACAAAATGCCCTCATTAGGTATATGTGTATATATATATGTATTTATCTAGCTGTGTGTGGGTGTGTTTGTGTGTATGTATGTGTGTGAGTGTGTGTTATCCCCAGGCTGCACATTCGCTCATTTACGTACTCGTTAACTTAATAACATTAATAAAAAAAAAACAACATGTTGTATACACAAATACATACATTAAATATTTGTGTTTTCTTTTGTTTTTGTTTCTGTTTTTTTTTTTTACGGCTTAGCTTAGAGTTTCCTTTGCGATTAGTGTTAAATTACTAACTACTTATACAATGTAATGTTAACTTGTTTTACTTGTTTTAATTTGTCCGTAAAGTTTTGTTTTTCTTTGTTAAATACTAAATTGTTGTCTCCTCAACATTTTTTCAATTTTCCCATTTTCCTTCGTTCTCCTTACTGCATTTTTCGCCCGGTTTTCGGCTTACGTTTTAAATGTGAACAATTTGTCTTAAAAAATATATACGTAATAATTAACATTTCGCTATTTCGGTTTTTCCATTTGTTTTTTCTTTGGTTTTTATTTTTTTTTCCTTTTTTTTTATTCGTCTCTGTATTAATTTGTGTATAAAATATTTTTACTACAAAAAATCACTCTTTGCAAATAAAACTCAATGCGTTTTTTTTTTTAGTATTTTTTACTGTTAACATTGTTTGCTTTTTCCTTTCTTTTCATTTCCTTTTGTCTTGTTTTGTTTTTATTTTGTGTGAGTGTCGTGTGTCTGCGTGTGTGTGTGTGTTGAGTTTTGTAACATAACAAGCTTAAAGCGATTACATTCAATAAATATATATATATATATAATTATGTATGTGTGTGTGTGTGTGTGTGTGTGTGCTGTGTATGGATGTATGTAGATCAATAATCCAATTATAAGTTGTTTACATAATCAAGTGATTGAAGAAGCGCACATAAAAACCAGTGGTCGACTCTGCTGACAGCTGAGCAGATACAAAAATAAGCCGTTAGAGCAAATCAAGCGAAATGCAATGCAGAAGAGCAACGAGCAAGAGTTGGAGACGAACGGAATGCAGAGCATTGGCAGAGCGTAGTAGATGGAGTGGGAGGGTATGTTGGGCTTTATTTACCGTATAATGGAGTTGGACACTGACTTGAAACTGTTGCTCTTCCGCTTTACACAGGCCAACCACTGATGCATATACGTATGTACATGTATGTATGTGTGTAGCATATCGTAAAAGTGTATGTATGTGTGTGTTTAAATACATGCACGTGTTTCACATTTCGAGTCTAAACATTTAGAAGAGACATAAAACGAATTGCAACACAATCATTGAATTATTTAATTTTAGCTTCGATTTTAGTTAAATTTAAAATGTTTATATGTATATGTATGTATATTTATTTAAATGTTTAGTTTCGCTTTTAGTTATTTGTTAGTTTGACGATTTATTAAGTTTTGTTTTATTTATGCTTCTAAGTATTTAATTCTTTGCTTTATAATCACTACGTAACTCGCTCTTTTTTCCTTGTTATTCTTCTCTTCTTTTTTTTGTAAAAATTTAAACGACATTCATCTGTTTTTGTCACACTGTGCACTTAACACTGCATCCATGCGCTGAGAACAAAAAAGAGCGACAGAAATAAGGAAAGAGGCAGCAGCATAAGTTAAATGTAGAGATGAATGCATGAATAAACACACACACATGCAAATGAATATGTGTGTATTCTTTTATGACTTGCATCCGCCAGTTAATCAGTGTTGGGCAATGCTAAGCATGCGCTTCAGTTGGGTACAGGATATTAAAGCAAAAACATATTGTAGCGTCGAGTGCAAGTGTTTTTTTATATTCGGTATTCCGATAATTATTTTTAATTTATTTTCTTCTCATTGCTGCTCGTTAAAAATGTGTGTATGTGTTTAAGAACGCAAATGAAAAGCTTGCACACATACATATCTAATACATATATATGTATATGTATGTCAGATCTTATCATGATCGATTGATTGGCAAACTAAAGAACAAGCAATTGCCATAGCATTCAAAATACGATTTCAATTTTTAGTTTTTTCTTGTTCGTTTTTAGGGAAACATAATGTGTATAGTACATGAATATATATGTATATATAAATATGTTAAAATGGCTGCATGTAGATACATATTGATGTATGAATGTGTATGTGTGTGTGTGTGATGCTATGTAAATATCAATAAATGAATGTACGTTTATATGCAATAACATTCATAATAATTAAGTAAATACATACATATATAAATATGTTAATGTGTATATGTTTAGCAATGCCTAATTCTCAATTCAATTTCAATTACCAGCTCGACCTCCTCTTTATATATATATGTATGTATATATATATTTCGTTTCACATTTGATTAGCATTTATGTATAATTTAGTAAATACTAAAAAAAAAACATTTATTACATTTGTGCTTGTTTGTTTTTCTTTTTGTTTGTTTTTTGTTTGTTTGCTTGTTAACATGTCACAGTTCAATCGAGAATAATAATAACAACTGTTTTCATTTGGTTGTTGTTTAAAACTTATTGTTAAGCATATGTTTTGGCTTTGTTCTTCTGGTACATCATTAATCAGTTTGTCAACACTGAACGTCTATTCCCACTTCCATTTACGTTTCCGTTTCCGTTTCCGTTTTCGTTTCCATTTCTCCTTCTCCTACTGCGATTCATCTGTGTGTGTATGTGTGTGTGAGTTTGTGTGAGGCGCTTTGGGTTTTTATTTGTTGTCTTTTATATTTATTTTAGTTGTAGTTTTAAATTGTTGTTTAACTTTTGAAAAGCTTTCGGTTTACATTTATTTGAAACTTGTTTTTTAATTACCTTGCGGCATCATATTGATTAAATATACACCTATATTTGTATATATGGAGAGATTTTTGTATTATTATTATTTTTTTTATTTTGTTTTCAATATTTGACTATGGTGTAAATGTGGCTGTGTCAATTCGAAATCGTGGCCCTTATGCGAAAAATGACAAAAAAACATTTTTCATTTATTCGTTCATTGAAATGTTGCTTGTTTTATTTGTTGTTGGATGTTGTTGCGTTGGCAGCTGCTTGATTGAGTTTCGATTATCGGTCAAATTCAAGTATGTAATAATAGGATTAGGCCAATGCCAATGCCAATGCCATCAATATGATTCATACAAATCTCTCCAAACGATTCAGAGCACCGTTTCCATTTCGGCGATTTCCGTTTTATAAGACCTGGTTGCACGTTGATCAGCGTCGTTGGTGGTAGCAACAAATCGGCAGCAGTTGCAGCATTTATCGTGAATGGACAATGCCAACAGAGACTCCAAAAAGTTAGTCAAGTCAATTATATACATATATAAGTTGCCAATACAAATATAAACATCTATCATGCGAATACTATTCACACACACACACACACACACACACACAGACACACAAGAAAAGGGAACGGTAATTGTGGACGATTGGGGACAGTGGAAAGTGAAAGTAAATAGCTGTGTAAATCGATGGCATTAGTCCATACAGTGGGACATCCTTTGTTAGCCATGTCCATGGGAAAGTAACGCCTGCAAGCGCATTACTCACACTCGCAAACACACACACACACACACACACACTGAGATACGCACATACGGACAGAAGGATGCTCTCGAGTTGAATATGAAGATGGAGCACAGAACAAAACAGTGCAGATCAGAGCAGGGGAGAGCAGAGGAGAGCAGAGGAGTGCAGCGGAGAGCAGAGGCAAACATAACATCATCAATCAATCATCAAATGGGGTGGGGTGTGGGAAGGGTATCTCCCAAGGGCTCGCATGTAAATAAATTAGTGCCAACAAGTGAATGGGGGAAAAAGGACAAACAAAAAAAAAAAAAAGAGAAGAAAAGAGAAACAGAAAACGTGTAGAGTGAGAGAGCTTTTCAAACAGGCAGCAGCACCAATTAGCAAGCGTCACGACTGTGAAATACACTGTTCTCAGTGCAAATAGATCCATTGAGTATTTTGTATTTCAATCGAAATTTTACATGTTTGCATAAAGCAAAAAAAAAAAAAACAAAAAACAAAATAAACGAAAGAGAGACTAAATTTCTCTTAAGTATTTGCAGTGGCTGCGAAACGAATACGAAACTCGAAAGAGACGATGAGCTACCGTTTTTGTTGCTTTTGTTGTGTTGAGTGTTGAGTAACGCGCAAAGTGACGGTAATTGATCTATTGCCGCTGCGCCGAAAGAAAAGTAACGCAGACAGCGAAGAGGGAGGTTTTCAATGTTGCTGCTTTAATGCGGTAAGTGCACTTTTTATTTATGTATTTGTTTGCAATTTTCTAAATCACTCAAACGTTTTATAATGAAATTGTCCTATGCTATGCTGACTGCAACTATAAAGAATATAAATATGAAACAGCAACCACAACAAGTCGTGGCTTAAGCCTTTTGTCAACCAGAGCACACAACAGTCGCAAGTCAAAGTGCTGCAGTAGAGGGAGCAAAAGTTAAAGACTACAACATACCCTGTATCATCATAAATTTCCACTGTTAATTCATATTATGTGAAGGTATATTCAAATATCAGCTATTGATTGTTATCGTTAGTTGAGACAGAGTTATTGATTAAATCAAATAAAGCTCTCTGAATTTTGTCTATCGATATTTTAGGCTTAGTTTCTTATACCTTTTTACATGGACTTGCGCACAGCCTCTTCAAACATTCGTACAGGGTATAGAATGGGAAACATATTTGATGTCTAAATTCTATTCCTATCCCTAAAACCCCATCCACTCCTAACCTGTTTTTGCTGTTGCTGCTGTTTGCAAAGTTTTAAAATGTTTCGTTTTTTTTTTCTCCATCATTTCACATGGCATGAATATAAATAAACAGACATATTGTGTATGTGTGTGAATGTGTGTGTCTGTCTGTCTGTGTGTGTGTGTGTCTGTGTGTGTGAGTGTGAGTGTGGGTATGCAATGTATGTAAATGCATTCATCTTTCTGTGGCATTTATTTTGTTGTATCACAAAGTTTTTATTCGCCGCTCTTATTCGTGCTCTCAATTTGCACAATTTGTTGAAAAGTTTTCCCCAAAGTTTACACGCGAACACGAACACGATAATGAACGTGAACATGCATAAACATGCCCTGGACTAACCCCAACCCCCCCTCCTAATCCTTCTCCAGGCCAAAAATAAGGATACGACAAGTACAAGTATTAAAGGACTGCGATTCGCACAGTTTGCGGCTTGTGATGAAAACTTAAACATCATTCGGCATATTAAACATTGACCTACAAACAACCCTTGAAATCATTCAACACATATACACATACAAGATAAATGCATGTACAGTGTCTCTCGATGGGTTTTGAACGGTGTCTAGAAAAAATTTCAATTGCCTGCCATAAACTAATTATTCACTATTTTTCAAAAATTCCAAAAACCCATGGCAGGTAGATATATTAACCACCAAAATGAATATATGACCTTAATAAACTGGGATTTCCCCACCCGCTAGGTCGGGTTATGTAAAAAAGTACCGCTATTTATGGTCTCAAAAATGTTTGAACAGTTACTTTATGGACACCTGCGTGCCATAAAACCCGGATATTTTGACCTAAAATTGAATATTTTCGGTATAAATAGAGCAATCCTTCTAAGTCAGTTTAGTTATAATCTGCATCTCGGATGCAACCTGCCAACAAGGACTATGGGCAAACGGACTACCATTGAGCAACGGGAACTCATCCTGGAACACTTCAAAAATGGATATTCATATCGCCAAATAGCTAAAATGGTCAATCTAAACACCTCAACTGTGTTCCACATCATTTGGAGTATCGTGGACGAAAATTGGACAGAGGACAAGGGCGGAATTGCACCATACCCGATTTCACCGAGCAGGACGAGCCAAGGATCATCAAGATTTCAAGGGGACATCTTAAGCTATCGGCTCAAAAACTGACTCAATAGGTGCAGGATGAAATAAGGAAAAAGTTCAGTATGGGAACTGTGCTCCAAGTTCTGCGCAACCATGACTTTAAGGCCCAAGTACCACGGAAAGAGCAATTTATATAAGCAAAAAATACAGGGTATAGGATGACGTTCGCCAAAATCCACTTGGGCAAGGATTTGGAGTTCTGGAACACAGTCATATTTGAATATGAGTCCAAGTTCAACATTTTTTGCCAGGACGGATGAAATTATATGTGGCGACAACCCAATACTGAGGTGGACCCCAAACAATTGAAGGCAACAGTCAAGCACGGCGGAGGAAGTGTCATGGTTTGGGCCTGTATCTCGGCAGCCGGTGGCGGAAATTTTGTGATTATTGAAACAACAATGGACAGGAATGTATACTTCAATATACTAAAAGAATATTTACTCCAAAGTTCCGAGTAACCGGGAATCCCACGTACTTTCCGGTTCTACCAGGACAACGACCCCAAGCATAAGGCCGGAATAGTATAGTCCTGGCTTAGATCGAACTGCCCCCACATGATAATTCCACCGGCCTAGTCTCCAGATTTAAATGTTCTTGTAAATTTGTGGGCTCTGCTGGAAAATAACATCCGGAAACACAACATATCCAGCGAACAAGATCTCAAAAATGCTCTCCTGGATGAGTGGAGCAGGATCAGCCCAGAAACTACCCGAATACTGGTATCTTCCATGAAAAATAAGTTAAGCGAAGTTGTTAAGGCTAAAGGATATCATACTAAGTATTAACATCCTTATTTAAGCTTTTATACGCCAAATATGTAACTTTTTTTAAGACTGTTCAAAAATTTTTAAGACCTGAATTTTGGTTATGTTTTCAGTTTTTGACTAATTTTAATTAATTAATTAATATTTTAATAAAAACTAAAGTTCCTTTTGAAATGTGATATAACATTAAACAAATTGGCATTTAAACATTATGAATTTTTTTCCTTGTTTAAACTTTATAGCACTTTAAATTTTTTGCTAGACACCGTTCAAAACCCATCGAGAGACACTGTATATATATATATATATCTATATATCTATATTTGTATATATATAACTCATTGTAACTCTTTGCGACACAAATAGCAGCAAATTCTTTTCATGCCACAATACATTGCAAAATGTGTCTATTTCAACTCTGCACATTCACAAAACATTAGCTCAGAATAAAGTTGTCGTCAAATGTAGAATTCCATTGAAAACTACAACAATGCTCTGGTGTTTAGAAATAACTTTTAAATAACCGAAAAAATACCATTAGAAAAGATTATTTTTTGGAACGCTGAACCCACTAAAATGGATGCATCTACGACCACATATAGTGCATATATTCCCGATCTGGAGGTCAGAGACTATACGACTTTATTATTTCGATAACTCGCGCCCTTTCACGAAGACCGATACTTATCGATAGCAATTACAACCACAATTTTAAATAAAGAACCATCTATTTATATAAAATATACTTTGACATAGTATTATTCAAGTATAGATCTTCAGAGGGAATTTTGGCAATAAAACAGGGAGATATTTAATAAATGATTTCAGAGTATATCGTAGTCGCAGCTCACTCCCTAACAGCATTGCCATGTTTAATAAAAACTGAATATATTCAGTTCAAATTATATGGATTACTGTTGGCTTAAAGCGTAGAGCAGCGGAAAAAGTTTCATTCATTTGAATTTATAACTAACTTATTTAAATAGTGAAGCTCTGCAACTAACTAATGCAATGCAGTTGTTAACTGAATATGTGGAATGGACGGATGGATGCACCTAATGGGTTTGACGCATAATTTCCAGCGACCATGTTATGCAAATGGACTTTAAAATAGCCACGTCTGTGTGTGTCTGTGTGTGGGGGTGTGTGTGGGTGTGTGTGTGGGTGTGTGTGTACTTTCCCATACATACAAGCTGATTCGATTCGACTCGGATGCAGAATAAACCTAAAATGAATGACAACAGGAACTGTCGGAAATTGCGCTGCTGGGACTAGGACTATGGGGCAGGGACTGCTCGGGTGGTTTGGATGGCTCCGGCGTTGAGGCAGGCAATGTGCGCGTCGACTCAGGAACCGAGATAAGGTAATTTAATAAAGTAATTTCCATAGATTTTTATAAGAGCAGCAACAGCAACAGCAGCAGCCGCAGCAGCAGCATTGCTGGGAAATGAGGGAGTGGCTGGACAAGAACGATGTGTCAAAAGGAACAACGTTGAAATGTTACCCTAATCAATTGCTTAATTGAATTGCTGCAAAGTGATTGGCACACACACACAAACACAAACACAGCAAGCGGGTGGTGGCATGCGAGGACTTTCAGGGGAGTGGGGGCTGGCGGGGTTAGTAAGAAAAACTTACCACCTGTATAGATCTTGTGCGCTGGCAGCCAAACTGAGATTTCCGAGCAACGGCG
Organism: Drosophila kambysellisi; assembly: GCA_035042185.1. Taxonomy (NCBI): domain Eukaryota; kingdom Metazoa; phylum Arthropoda; class Insecta; order Diptera; family Drosophilidae; genus Drosophila; species Drosophila kambysellisi. Next base: position 3,202,167 of record JAWNLS010000691.1, on the reverse strand, counting down.
GCCGTTCCTTGAGATGATGATGATTCAGCAGATCCGATGATGAGGCCAGTCTGCGGAACAGCATACAGCTAGAGCTTAGAATCTCTAGAGGATGAGGATGAGTGAGGGTAACGAACTTACCTCAATTGTGGCGCCTTGATGCCATGCTTGTCCATAACCTTCTCCAGCTGACGCACCCGCAATCGGGACATGTCCAATTCATGCTTCACCTTCCACAGATGCGTGTCACAGATGGGATCGTTGCAGCGATGCTTCTTCAGTATTTCGGTTGCCTCGAAAACGGCGCCGCGAAACGTCAGCGATTTGCCCATGGACAGCGAAATGAGGGCACAACAATGGCCGCCATCCTTCTTGGCCAGACGCTTGCGTATATACTTGAAATATACATGCTCCAGCAGCAGCAGCAGTGCCGCCAACAATATGCCAGCCATGAGCAAAAGGAATGCCGACAAGAATTGCTCCAATGCCAGCGGATCCGATGATTTGTGCTCCTGTTTGCCCGGCCGGCAAGTGCCCGTCATCCAATAGCGACGTAATCGCTCCAGGTCACCATTGGCACGAAACTCGAGCAGACGCTTGTTGAACATCTGCACGTACTTGGAGTTGCGGCTAAAGGCCAAGCCATATCCTGTAAATCGAAAGGGTTGCAGAGGGTAGCAGAGACAGAGAGACGGAGAGGGGGAGACAAAGTGCACTCACCAGTCATCGCATACCAACTGCCGACGGTCATCAGGCGGCAGTCCTCGTCCTGAGCAACCAGATAGTCGAGCACGGTGCCATCGTAGATGAACGAGTCCAGGTTGCCATTGAGGACGGCAGCGACGCCATCAGCTACGCTCGTCTTATTGTATCTGTGTGGATAGTTGGTGTTATCGATTTGAATCGATTGATTAGCGATCGATAAACGATACTCACTGCCTCATGTAGTAGTGCATGTCCTTAAAGTATTTGTGTATCGTGGAATCCGTGTGGCTATACGGAATGGTGCCGAACTTAAACGAGGGCTTGTGCGAATACGGATGCACCAAGCGGCTATCGTTGAGTCCACTGAACTCGTGGAACTCCTCTCTGCAAAAGCCACACACAGAGAGAGAGAGAAAGAGAGAGAGAGACAGCAAGAGAGCGGGAGATAGACAGAGGGTGAGATGGGTATAGAGAGAGAGATGGTGAGAATACGAACCTGGTTATCATGAAGGCGGCCAAGTTGGCAGTGTAGATGGCAAGGAAAACAACGGCGAACAGAGCCCAAACATTGGTCATGAAACGGGAGGTGAAGCCACGCGGAGAATCCACATGTACGGCAGCTTGAAAGAGTACCGCCCAGACAAGCCAGTACGTGCGGAACAGGGAGAAGCGATATGGTGTCACGTTCGTATTCTGGAGATATAGCTTCATGTCGTAGCCGCTGGGCGAGAGCCACTCGAACAGGAAGATCATAAAGGTGGCTGCCTGAATGGCGACGATGCCCACCTGTTGGTTGTTTGTTAATTGGATGGGATTTTGGGATGTGGAATGCGGGATTTGGGAGTGGCATGATGCAGTTCAAGCGGGCATAGTGAGTGTGTGTGTGAGAGACATAGAGAGAAAGAGAGAGAGAGAGAGAGCAGAGTGGCCAGAAGGAGAGAGAGAGAGAGAGTAGCATAGAGAGTTGTAGAATTGAGGAACTTACCGGAAGTTATCAGTGTTTTTTTATTTTTTTTAACAGGCACAGACCAGATCGACTTACCAGCATCCAGGAGGCCGTATCGAATGGCTCCAAAAAGGCCGTGGGCGATATGATGCCCGTTCGCTTGGCAACCACAATGGCAATGCCCGTTTCCATGAAGGGCTCACTAAAATCGACGACCGCCTCGCGCTCGGTGTTGATCATGAGAGATGTGAGTACCATGTCCGTCTTGCGGTTAACCAAGTCGGCAATTAAACCATTCCATTTACCATTCTCAAGTGTACCCCATTTACCATCTTCAACCCGTACCAGTTCGTAGGTGAAGCCGAGCTCCTCCGCAAATTTCTCGAGCAGATCGATGCAGAAGCCGCTGCAGCATTGATAGAAGGACTCGTTACGGTGTGCCTGACCCACATCAATGTCGGCGGCCATTTCGTGATCGGCCGCCACACGGCAGAGCACACCGCGGTCCATCAGGCACTTGCCACTCACTGGATCGGCGGGTGACAGATTGATATAGGGTGCCTCCTCGAGGAATGTGATCTTTAAATGGAATTTCTCGGGCACACCTTGAGGCGGAGCGTGCGAGTTACCTGGCCACGCTATATCGCGTATGTCCAACTTCTGTGTCTCCCACGACTTCCAAACGCCAATCTGTGCCAGCGTTTTTTTTTTTTGGTTTGTTTTTTTGTGAGTGTCCCAGTGTTAATAAAAAAAAAACCAAGTTGCAATTATACAAAGCGTGTGTGTGTGAATGGGGTGTGTGGATGGTGTGTGTGGATGGTGTGTGTGGATGGTGTGTGTGTAAATGTTGTGTGTATGCATGTGGATAGCATGTATGTTAATGTATTATTTGAATGGTGAGTATTTGGATGTGGATGGTGTGTGGATAATGTGTGGATGGTGTGTTGTATGATGGGAGGATGTGTATTTTGTGAAAATTTGTTTCCAATGTTAATTTGTGTTTGAACAGTAAGTATTTGAGTGTGGATGGTGTGTAGTGTGTGGATAGTGTGTGGATGGTGTGTGAAGTGTATGGTGGTGGATTGAGTGTGAATGTTGTATGAATAGAGTGTGGATTTTATGTGGTTGTTGGACGTATTGTGTGTGGATGGTGTGTGGATAAGGCGTGGATGGTGTGTGGATGGTGTGTTTTTTGATGGGAGGATGTGTTTTTTGCATAGTGAAAATTTGTTTCCAATGTTAATTTGTGTTTGAACAGTAAGTATTTGAGTGTGGATGGTGTGTGGATAGTGTGTAGATAGTGTGTGGATGGTGTGTGAAGTGTATGGTGGTGGATTGAGTGTGGATGTTGTATGAATAGAGTGTGGATTTATGTGGTTGTTGGACGTATTGTGTGTGGATGGTGTGTGGATAATGTGTGGATAGTGTGTGGATGGTGTGTTTTTTGATGAGAGGATGTGTTTTTTGCATAGTGAAAATTTGTTTCCAATGTTAATTTGTGTTTGTACAGTAAGTGTTTTTGTGTGGATGGTGTGTGGATAACATTAGCATGTCAATGTGATTTTGTACAGTGAATATTGTGTGGATGTTGTGCGTTGTGTGTTGATGTGTGTTTTGTACAGTGAATGCCAGAGTGAGTGCCAGAGAAAAGTAGTTAAAGTTAAGAATACAAAGTGAATAAGTGATTAGATCAGTGATTAGTGATTACCGATTAGTGATTAGTGACTAGTGACTAGAAGTGTGGATTATGTCATGCATAAGGCAACACTTACCTCCTCCCAGACGAGATTCTTATTGTTGGCGCTGGGTCGCAGATTCATGATCTTTAGCTCGGCGGACTTTAGGTCGCCGTCGGCAGTGAACTCGATATTCGGCTTGTTGAGGTCCCCCTCGATGGACACGTTGCGCAAATACTTGAAGAAGCTGACCAACAAATTGAGTTCTAGGATCTAGGGGTAACTGAGACAGTGGCATCTAATGCCCAACTGGATACTCACATCTCGCCATTGTCCCAGCGACCACGTCCCTCGTCCTCGCAGGACAGCGACTGGGTGGTCAGGCGACGATCCCGATTCGCCGGATCCGTCAGATAGGCCTCCACACCATAGCTGTAGATCTTGATCGCATTGGATATCTCGTTCATTAGCGCCGCACTGCTCGTATCGAAATGGACGCCCAGCATGCCAACTGGAAACTGGGAATGGGCATCCTTCTTCTCGATCACCGACTGACTAACGACCCAAACATAATTCTCGCCGGTCAATTTCATTTCTTCGGCGGCACGCAGTATGGTTATCGCCTCCGTCTGTGTAGCGTAGAGGAGCATGACGCGCGCCTCGCTATTCACCAGCTCCATCAGGTCACTGGTGCGCGTGACCACAATCGAATTGAGGATGGTGAACTTGAAGTGTTCCTGCATCTCGGCGACACGTTCCCGCACCGCTTGCACAAAGTCATCGTGTCCGGCGATCTGTGACGTGACCACTGAGAACTGATGCCACTTGTAGCGCTCCAATATGCTTAACATGGCGGCGCTCTGATGCTCAATGCTCGGCGCCAGCTGCAACTGAAGCGTCGACTGCGATGCCCTTCGCTCCAAGCCCGAATTGTCCGCATTCCACGAGATCACCGGTATGCCCAAATATCCGGCCAGCTGCAGAAAATACTGTGCCGAGGCGGTGCTGTGCCCAAACTGCTCGTTGTTCATCATATACAGAATCGCCGACACGTTCACCCGCAGGAACTCCTTGCAAAGCGTGCTGAGAATAGCTGCGTATAGCGAATGACTCTGGTTAGCTTACAGTTAACACGTGGCAGTTGGAATCACTTTAGCATACGGCAATCATACGGCTACTTAACATTTTGCACATTTCATCCCCACATCCCCTAATCCACTCATCCCTCTTTAACCTGTGCGAACTGCGACTCGACTCGAAAGTGCGCCAAAAGGCTGTCATGGAAGTTAAGCAACAGTTTGTAACATCTCCCCGACCCCAGTACATATATATATATATATATGTATATATATACATATATACATATATATATATATATATATATGCATGCATCAAATGTTGGTCAGCATCAACGGTCGAGTTGATTTGGCTATTTTCCAAATTTTAAAAATTAGTTTATTTCATTTTATCGATAAGAATCGATTACCAGTTCAACTGAACTTCCAACTGATAAACATACTTTCGATTAACTTTAAAATAAGCTACTACCAGCAAATCCTCCATTATATTTAACAGCTACAGGGTATCTTCCCGTCGAGCGCCCTTCCTCTCCGTGTGTGCAGCTCAACTGACCGAAACCCTTTCCCCCCAGGCCTATGCCTTTGTGCGTGTTCTGTGCACAAATAGAAGTGTGTGTGCTGTGTGTGTGTGTGCTGTGTGTGTTGTGTGTGTGCTTGTGTGTGTGTGTGTCCCAATTAATTACAGATTAGCCAACGGCTGGGTGTGGGAGCGTCCTGCTGCTCCAGCTGGGATAACATTTTGCTGTATTTGCTTATCAAGTGTCGCTGATGAGATGTGGGCTGCGGCATGTGGATGTGGGCGTGGCCCGCATTCCCTGGCGAGGTGTTAAAACGCAACTCAATTGTGGTGGTAAGCCTCGAGCGAGGCTCGGCTGATTAGATTGCCTCCCAACCATCCGAAATACCCGAAGCCCCAAACACGCCCATTGGCAACGCTCCTCCAACTTTTCTGCGGCCTCTTTACAGCTCATGTGGAACGGATGTACCTGTCTACCCCACCCCCACCCCCTTCCTCTCCCTTTCCATAATTGACATGTTTAGAGGTGTATGTATATACATATATGTATATATATAGCTGTTAATGGGATTGAACTGAAAGTCATTTTTCATGATGAAGGTTGGACACATTGTAATTAATTCATATGTATTCCCATTGGGAAAAGGTAACCGCATCCACATCCGCATCCGCATTCGCGTAAGCATCCGCAGCAGCATCAGCATTAACATCAGCGTCAATTTAATCGATTTGAAGCGTTTTTGGGGCTCATTTTGGGCATAATGAGTGAAAAGCGGATAACTGGATAACTGTCATTGGGGCTGCCTTGGATTGGATTGGATTAGGTTAGGTTGGTCTGGGTTGGGTTGGGTTGGGTTGGGTTGGTTTTGGCTGTTTTTCTTTTTTTTTTTGAGAATGTTTTGCTGCGGTCATGGAATTTTCATTGTGTGCCAAGGACAAATGCGTTTGCTGAAGTTGGCTTAGTTACTTAGTTTTGTGCAGAATATTTGGAGGCAAGAACAATGACCAGCGATAATTTAGAAAGTTTGTAGATGCCATCACTGAAGCACGCTGCCTCAGGCGCAGACAGGAGACGGGAGATGTGAGACTAGAGACTGGAGACACGGAGACAGGAGAATGTGAATGACATGTCAAAGTTGAAGCTTGAAAGCTGAGAGCTGCGAACTGAAAGCTGAGAGCAGCGCCACCCGCCAAACACTTGAGCAAACACAAGCATAACTTGGGCAAACATCACAAATAGACAGAGAGGGAGATAGAGAATCAGAGCGAGACAGAAATACAGAGAGAGAGAGAGAGAGTGACACGACAAACATGTCGAAGTTTTGTTTTGTTTTTTTTTTTTTTATAATTTTTCTCTTCTTTCTGGCCAAGCATGTAATGTGTATCTAAGAGGGTTGCTCCGAGTGGTGGCGCCCTATGATAAATTCAGAAATCTCATCAAAAAGTTTAATTAACTTTTTCATCACTTTGCTGATGCTATTTGCATTTGGAAGCAACCACTGCTAATTTCAACAAGAGCTTCTCTTGTGCCAGTGGCATGCATTCAATTACAGACGCCACAGCAGCTCGCACGTCATTTGGATGGATGGATAGATGGATAGATAGGCCCAGACTATTTGGATTGATGAATTGATAGATGGACCTTCGAATTGGGTGTCCAGACTGAGGCTACCGTCCAGCAGTGGGAGCAGTGCTGTGTTTTTATTAAATCGACAATAGAAAATCACTTAATAAAATTATGCCAATCCCCAGGAATAGCAGCTGGGCCAGCAGGAGGTAGCCGGGCGGGATGGCCGTAGTCTTAAAGGCTTACAGACACAGGCAGGGATGGATGGGAGTGAGGGCGTGTCGGGTCTACATAAATACTGACTTGCTGACGTGCAGCAGCCTTATAAATGTGTTGTGCTGATGCTCACCCCCCCCCCCCCCCCACCCTGTCGAAATTCCATTTCTTCCATACCTTTGGTATTTTGCGTTTGGCTCTTTGACCGTGGAAATTTGGAGTCTGCAAAATTTAATTTTGAGTTTGAATGAATTTTGATTTAATTACAAGGCAGCAGGCGATGTTTGATTTTTGGCCATGTGCCCGTGTCAAAGGACACTTCCGTCCCACTGCCCTTCCATCTAACACCCGACAACCCCGCCACCTGCACCACTGCCACGCTTGGTGGCATCAGTGGTGCTCGGTGGTGCCTAGTCACCCTGGCAACATTCGCCTGTCCATTAAAACTTTAATTGTATGTATTAAACATTTTTAATTGCTTTTGAAATGGTTGTTGGCACTCCTGTCTCGGTCTGCCTCTGCTGCTGCCCCTGCTGCCGCCTCTGTTGCTGCCCCTATTGCTGCCTCTGCGTCTGCCGTTTACCAATACCCTGTCGCTGTCAAGTGGGTCAAAGGGGTGTAATAAAATGCGACCAATGCCCATTAAAAGTACAATAATATTTATTACAGCCGGAGCCCATTAAAAATAGGCAAAAAGTACACAATGATGCTGTGTGTGTGTGAAGTGTGTGTAAATGACATAGGGAGGCATAAAGTACGTATGCATATATATTCCTGATCAGCATCAATAGCAGTGTTGTGCTGAGTATGCTCGCCGATATCAGGTACCATAAGAACTAAAGACTTCAGATTCTACATCTATTCTATAAGTGCTTTTAATGACTTCTTTCATTTTATCGATAACTTTCACTATTTTGCGACTATCGATATGAATCGATCTCCGATAGCAATGTATTTTTATGCCTAGACTAGAGCACTCTATTTATCTATCTGTCTCTCTTGGTATCTTTTTGAATATTATTGACAAATTTCTGTGCAACATTGCTTGAGACTTTGTACAGGGCATTCAGAAGTCTATTATTTTTTTTGCCGAGCTTTTAACTGTTTCTGTTTCTGTTTCCGTTTCCGTTTGCCTTGCTGAGTGTGCGAGGCATACATAAGAAAAGGAAGAGGAAGAGAAATCCTATTGCCCAGTTATCGGGTCTGAAAATGTTTTTACAACTTTTCATAATGTTGCAGGCAGCCAACGCCTGCTGTAATCAAAAGTAATTAAGTTCGCTGCCCCCTCTGCTTCCTTGCCCCGTGCCCCCTCTCCCCGTTCCTCTTCTCCACTCTCTTTAACTGTTTGCAGATGTTGTTTTGCTGTTTGTCTGTTTTGGTGTCCATTTTAAATTAAGATTGAAATCCAAATTCGAATATCAAAAGCCTGCCAGCGTGTCAAATGGATTCACATGGCTAATGGGTAGAATGCCTCTTGGCCAAAAACGAATTTGGTTACTTGACGCTGCCATCTTGCCAATAATTCATTCAGCTGCTGCAGTGGCGCCACAAGCCACGACGGGCGTCTGGCATTTATGAGCTATGTTTCCGGCTTCAGTTACTACGGCTCCGGATCCTGCAACTGCGGTCCCGTGCCACCGTTTGATGTGCCAAGTGACAACCAGTAGCAAACAGCAAGGAGCAAGAAGCAAGAAACAAGAAACATGAAGCAAGAAGCATGAAGCAAGAGTCAGCAAACAGGCGAAGGAGGCAAGCCACCAACTTGCCTTGGTGGCAAGTTGTCCGCGTAGTCAAAGGAGCTGTAAATTGTGTTGCTTTTAAAGCAAAAAATAAATAGCAAACGGAGTAGGAGTACACTCAGCGAAAATTCGGTATACAATTCAGATAGTCGCTCTTAAATGAGAACTGGATATTAAGAATAATTTCGAAATATACGAAAACTATTTCATAAACTTAAAAAAAGTTTTCTCTTGTTTTTTTTTTATGTTAACTAATTTCTGAATATATTACATTTCTATAAATTTTTATTTTCTTCATATTATTTAGATTATTATTTTTTTTTTATTATTTAGAAACAAAATATCTGAAAGTAATTTTTTTTTTTAAAACTTTTTAATCAAAAAGATGACAACAAATTTGCTCTTTTGATTGCTTTGTTCGAGTTTAGCTATTGTGAGATTTTGCAAATCAGAATTTATAAATTACGAATCTGAAAACTTAAATATTGAGTTTTTTTTTTTTTTGCTTGTGTGGAATTTTTTAAAATATTTAGGTTTGATAAAAATAATTCATTATCGAATTAAGAAAAGAAAGACTCGTGGCTTTTGGAGAGACGCAACTTTGTGTTTTAGACAAGTGCTGGCTGCTCTTGGCGAATTTCTTGGCTTGTGGGCGACTTTTTTTCTCTAAGTGCAGCAACAATGGAAATGGGAGTGGCAGGGAAAGGGGGTGCCGGGGGGGGATGGGGTGCTGGGATGCTGGGCTGACGGGATGAAAGATGTTGCTGCTGGCTCACTTATGTACGCATAATAATGCGTAAATTGAATTTTGACACCGTGCTGCTACAATTTGTGTAGAAGCCAGAGGTGTTCCTTTTTCCCTACCTCCTCCAGCGGCTCCATCCTCCATCTCCACCTCCACTTCTGGCTTTTGTACTGCTTTTACTTTTGCTGTGCGCCGCTAGTCATCCAGTGAAGCCTTCAAGGCAGCCTGTCAGCGTTTTAAGCGCTCTCTTAGTACGCAGTCATATTTTGGCTCCAGCTAAATCACACACACACACACACACATACACTCGTGCGACATGACAACCTATTTAAACACACACACACACACCAACACGCACATCTAGCTGGCAAGTCTGTCAACTTATTATAACATCCATTAATTTCATTTAAGCATCATTCAATTGCCTTCATTTTTATCGCAAGTCATCAAGAGTTGGCCAACAAAGTGACGACGCTTTTGGCCCTGAATTCCCAGTTGGAGTTGGAGTTCAAGTTGGCAAGTGCTTGTTGTTCTTGTTGTTGTTGTTGCACGCTGTCCTTTGGGGCTGGCAAAGTTTGAGCAACTTTTTGCATTAAGCTTCATATTGGCAGGCAGCACTGGAAACGGAAGCAGCGCTGACAGCTGACAGAAACAGCGAACAGCGAACAGAATAAACAACCAACAATAAACAGAGAAACACAGAGAAACACGGCCTCTTTCAACTCAATCCTCAATTTGGTATTCATTCTGGTTGGCCACCAATTTCGATTTGTAGACAAGCAACACAGTATCAAAACAGAAGGTTATACATTAATTTGTGTCTATGAACAAGTGTGTGCGTGCGTGTGTGCGTGTGTGTATGTGCGTGTGTGTGTGTGTCTGTGTGTGTGTGTGTGTGTGTGTGTGTGTGTGTGTGTGTGTGTCACAGTTTACGACACAATTTAATGTCGGCTAGATGTTTGAAAAGCTAAAATGGTCAAAAAGCCTGCAGCGACATAAAAGCACTATAATATTTTTATGCACGCATTATGCCGGAACGTGGTTCAGCCAGGGAACGAGAGCTAGGACGACAGGACGACGGGACGACAGGAGGACAGAACGACGGGACAACTGCCAGGGCAGTGACAGCTACAGCCACAGTCACAGTCACAGCACAAGGACATGGACGTGCCAAAATGCCTGTGGACACAGAATGGGACGCAGAATGGGATACAGAATGGTGCACAGAATGGGGCACAGAGTGATGCACAGACTGAGACACAGAATCGTACACAGAATGGGGCACAGAATGGTGCACATGTCATAAAACACAATTAGTTAAGAGTCGCTCGTTGTTTATCGCATTTATCTGACGCGATGGGTCGATTTTTGTCTATTCTCTATTTTCTTGATAGTGGTCTGAAATCCAACTCAGAATGTTTAATCGAAATCGAAATCGAAATCGGAACCGGACTTTTATCGATCAATCGATACCGATTGAAATTCGCAATCTGAATCGAAATTATAACGTTTTCTATTGACAACCCACATATCGAAACTGATATTATTATATGATATAGTCGATCCCGTTACTTGTGTGTGTGCGTGTGTTCAACTTGCTATGCGAGATCTTCTATATGAATCCCGTACAGAATAGTCTCTGGTGTCGGTTTGTTCAGACACCTTTTATTTATACAAAATTTAATGGATTTAAAATATTTACGGATATTCGAGGCATGCCGAAGACAAAATACCCTTCAAAACATCATCAGTAATTAACAGAATACCGTAAGAAGTTTTGCAAAAATAATAAGAATAAACAAGTTCACAATAAGATTATTCCGAGATAACACAGAGTCCGGTGTCCAGTGTCCAATGGCCAGTGGACATGTGGCATACCAATATTATTCAGCAATGTTGCCTCTTGATGCACGGACGATTAATCGATAACATGAGACTTCTGGCCGATTACACACACACACACACATGAGAGACCACATCCATTTAGCTATCAACTAATCGGCATACTAAGGCGCTGAGCTATTGTGGCATATGAGAGCATGCTACATTTACATATGTTGACACACACACAGTCACACACACTCACACACACACACTCACACACACACACTCACACACACACATAGACACATGTGAGAGGCGCCTTTTCGCGCCTTGGCGCTCTTCCAATATCGAGATTGTTAGCTCATAAATATAATCTAAGCACACACGCAGGCAAGAAACACACACACACACATAGAGAAATGCACACATGTACACATATTTACTATTAATGTATGTATGACATGGGCGTGGCATGTGAAGAAGAAGACGCAGATGATGATGCTGATGGAAGGAAAAAGGACAAAAAATATAGAAAACTAAAGTTAACTTGGCTTGGCGCAAAACTTGCCGCATATTTTATAGCATGATGTTGACGTCACACGGTCAGCTGTATCTCACACACACACACACACACACACACACACACATGCACAGCAAGTGCGGACACGATGGCAACGACAATGACAACGACAGCAAACGAGCTACGAAAAGGACGATGACGAGGACGAGGACGATGCTAACAAAGCTGACGACGCCCCAATCGCACCTCGGCTTTTTCACACTTCTCCTTTTCCAAAACCCCCACATTCCTCCCCCCCCCTCCCCCTTCCTCCCACTCCATAAGCAGAGTGTGTTTGATTTTGTCTCCTGGCAGCGTCTTATCGAATATCAGCGTTGTTAAGAAGATTTTTTTTTGTATTCCTCTTTTGGCTGTTGTCAGATGAGTTTTACACGTGAAATGTTTAGCTGACACACAACTCACACACACACACACACACACTCCCACACACACACATTGTCACACTATACCAGATAGACAAACACAAATGCACTTTTAAAACCCTCGTATGGAATGCTGTCAGAATTTTCAGTTTGGGACTGGCTAAAAGTGGAAAAGTTCGGTAAGCGAAGTGTGTCAAAAGTTCGGTGGGCCAACAAGAGTGCTTCCCCTACTCTCCTACTCTCCCACCCTCCTTCACCGTCCCCCCCCCCACCCATCAACCTTGCCATGTTGTCCTTTCAGTGACAAAGCGATGTGATCAAATCCATTGATTTCCCAACCAGGCGTTGCCCTGCGATAACAGAGCGAACATTTAGGGTGCATTTTGTAGTGGCACATTTGATGATATGCTCGATATTTGTCTGGCACTCGGGGTTTAATGGCCCAATACATTTATTTTCCATCCGTCCAACTATCTCTCGTATCTCCCATCTAGCATACAAATATTGTGTGCCACTCCATGGCGACTAATATGAAGCTGATAAGTGAATTGCAGCATTTGTTACACATTCCTGTGGAGGGTATTTTTATTTTGAAATTTTCTCTACATATTTGATATATTTCACTTGAACACCACTGACCAAGTCAATATAGTATACCCAATAACCTCAGCTCAAGAGCACATATCTTTGCTTTTTGCTTAGGGCACTGCTTTTACAGTCAAAGGGATCAGATCTTTTGTTCAGCCATCCTAAGTAAGCTTATCAGTTATGCGTTTTTATTATACATATATTTGCTCCGAACATTTTGAAAATAAATTAGCTACTAAGTCATGCCTTTGTTCAGGGAACAATTCGTGGGTTCTTTAAATTTATAGTAATGTGTGTTTTTTTTTATTGTGGCGGTACTTTGTGCATTTCCCTAGGAGGATTCACAAAATTGACAGAGTTCGCTTCTGAGTATACCTAGTTTAGCTAGGTGACTTCTTAACTAACCAGAGACCCTTAAGTATCTGTTCTTTTTTCCATAAATATTACTTGCTCGAATCTTTTTTGATTATAGCCAACTAGAAGACATTTGGCTTGTTTGAGCACTGGTAGATGAGAATTTTCCTACGTTCGTATGTAATCCTCGTCGTGACAAAGATAAACTTTATTAAATATACGTTTTTTTTTCTGTGTGTTGCAAATCAAGTGTCGACGACAAACTTGCTTTGCGATTCTCTTTCTTTTAATTGGTTTCCCAAATTGTAGAAGCAAACAGACGATGAACAGAATAAAAAAAGCATTCCGAGTGGTTGAACAGTAACTGCAAATAGCAAAAAATAGTCCAGTCACTTTTCCATTACTCTCTGACGTTAAAATTCATTTTCGATGCAGTCAACAGAATGAGAGAGAAAGGTAAACTGTCGCTATCTCCCTCTGGCCTCTTGCTGTCTGCAACAGTGTTGCCACTAAGTGGTAAATGTGCACTTAGGTTCAATGCGAATCGCATTCTATGCGGATTGACCACAACTACTTACCGGTCTGTAGGTCTCTCTCGGACAGAGACCCACAGACCCATTAGTAGCGGTTATTCCGAGCTAACACAGAGTCCGGTGAATTTGACTGAACTTCCTGTTTGCACCGTTGACCGCAATCATGCGGCTGGCCTAGCTTCGAGATGGTGTTGGGCTCTTAGCATTGGGCTGGGCAGAAGGAGTCAACTGAGACAAGTGAGTCAAGTGCAGGCCGAGTGCTCATCATGATGAGCCTGTCTCTCTCTGTGTGTGTATAATAAAGCAATACAATGGCCATTTATTAAAGAGGAGCTGATTTAAGGGTACCAGCTGTTGGCTTTGGCTGATATGCCCACAAGCATAGCACGAACTTTGGACTCAAGTATGCAGCATGTCAACAAACCGAAACCGAAACCGAAACCAAGACCGACACCGAGACCGACACCGAAACATAAAACCCTAACCCGTAACCGAAAACCGACAAGCAAACTGGTTGTCAGCTCAGCTCAGCTCAGTGAAATGGGCGTGTGCAAATGGCCAAATCCGGCAAGGATGAGGCCGAAACATACCCAGCCCCAGTCCCAGTCCAAGCCCGAGCCCAGGGCCGAGGACAATGCCGATGCCGAGGCTCGACCGGATTGTTGCTGTTGCTCGCTGCCGATGCCGATGCCGATGCGTAAATAAAAAGTGAGCGCAGTGCGAAAAGGAGCCCAAGTTCAAAAGTCTTGATGCGACATTGAGAGTTTCGGAGAGGGTTGGGGAGGTCTTGTGAGGAGGGCAACATCAGTTGACCTGGAACTGACTGTAAGCATTCTGGTGTGTCCCAATTAGGTGGTGTAAGTCAACGTTGTCCAACCCAGTCCGCCAGCGTTCTGTCTACGAGTGTTTATGTGTAGCATGCCCCACAAGCTTATTTTATCCGTCCTGACTACAGTCTCCTTCCGTCTCGGCTCTCCGCTCTTGACTTGTTCTAGCAGCCTTAGCTATTGTGTATGTGTGTGTGTTGAATTTTTCTGCGTTTTACTGGCCGACTTGACTTCAGTAGTTGCTGGGCCAGCACAGGGCCATTTGTGCTACCGCTGCCAGAAAGGGACTTCTTTGAGTTCCATTTACCCCATGCTCTGTGCCCCTTGCCCCTTGTCCCTTGCCACTTACCACTCGTGCCATTTGTTTGACTCTTGTTGCGATTTTTCTGGCCTTACTTTTGTAGCACAAACAAGGCACAAGTTGAATGGAATCCACTGTCTGTCCTCAGTCTGCAAGTGCATTGTCTGCTTGTGTCCGTTGCCAGTTGTCAGATGGAGCTGTCCAAGCGGCAGAGGCAGCGGCATGCCAGGAATTGCCATGGACCACGTACTCTGTGGCTTTCCGCACAGTTCAGTTCAGTTCAGTTAGGTATTCTTACATTCACTCGAACGACTTTGTGTGGCAATCTTTTCGCTATTGGCATTCCACAGTTGCCCCCTTTTCAATAAACAAGTCTCACGACCAGTTAGCACACCCCACACACATACACAGGCACACACACACACACACACACACACTCTCTGTCCGATTATTTACTTGGCTGTAACTGGTGAGCATCAAAATTTATGAGCAGGAAAAAATACTTTTCTCGTAAACAATGATATATGTATGCACAAATATATATACATACATACATACATACATATATATGTGAGTAGTTGCTCCCAAGGAACAGCAAGTACTTATATTAAAATTATTTGTCCCAGATAAAGAATATAAGTAACGCTTGAAGACCAAAACTTACTTCGTTTCGCCTAACCATTAACCAAGATCGATTAATTATTGCAAGGAAAGAAACGGTTTTGAAGATAGTGTTCGATCTGGAGATAAATATATCTTGACTTAAGCTTGACTAACTGTACAAATTTAAGTTAGGGATAGTTATATTATTGGAAACTTTCTACAAAGATAAAAAGAGAGAGAGAGAGGGACAGAGACAGACAATGTTTGAATAGGAGATAAATCGAACTCTGTCTGCATCTGTTCCTCTCTCTCTTTCTATCCTTGTGGAAAATTAAGATAAGTAAGTTTTGGGAAGAGGGTATAGTTAAACAATGTCTCCCTCTATCTCTATCTATCTTTGTATATAATTAAGATGACAGAGAGAACTCTGTCTGCTTTTGTCCCGCTCTCTCTCTATTTCTATCTTTGTATTAAAATTAAGATGAGCAGGTCCTGGGAACAGGATATGTACTAGTTACTCTGTGCCGCTCTCTCTCTCTCTCTCTCTCTCTCTCTTAAAACACTATTTGGTATGTTCTATTTATTATTATTTACAAATTAAAATAATTTAAATTTTTAAGCTATTTAGCTGACTAAATGCATAAGTTACTTTGACAACTTATCATAAATTAAATTACTTTTACATTTACTTCTTTTACTTTTACAGTTAAATATCCTTTATAAGTCAAATCAGTGTTGGTTAAATATGTTAATCATTTTGCCATAAATGATAAGCGTATATTGCTAATATCAAAACTCATCTGATCTGAGAACACCACCTGAGCAGCCAGTGCCAGAAAATGATTCCTCACACCGCCCGCATTCCCACTTAATCAGTGTTCACTGTGTGCTGGCCTTTGGCTGGACCCGCATCGCATTAACCGTTAGCCAGGCAACCAGGTAGACAGCAGTTCTGTTGAATTAGGAGTGGGGATGGGGTGGGGCGGACTCAATCAGCAGCATCGACAAGTGCCGAGGCAACACCAACACCAACACCAACATTAACACCCAAAGCAACACCAAAACCAACACCAACAAATCCAGCTCCGATTCCATCGTTGCTCGCAAGTGTTGAAAGCGCCGGGGGTTTGACGACTCGGACTTGCCACACCAGCATGTTAATGTGCATTTTCATGATGGGGCCTAACATTCAACGTAATTTTGGTTGTTGTGGTTGTTGTTGTGGCTTCTATCTATTCTGTCAATGAGCGATGGTCAAAGCCAAAGGCGGGGTGTCGTTTGGGGCATTTGTAATGTGGCATGTAGACAATGTGTTAACACCAACGGGACAGGCAGCGTTGTTCCGGCGTCGTTAAAAGCTGATTCTCGTGATGAGAAACAGCAGCAGCAGCAAAAGCAGCAGCAGCACGAGGAGTGCAGTCGGGTCGAGCAGACCTGGGGTTGCGCCTCAATCCCTCACCCGAAAATGCCACACACACACACACACACACACACATACCGTAAATGATAACTAGGGGCTAACTAATGGGCGCACATATAGCTTGCCATTTGCCACTTGCCACTTGCCACTTACCACTTGCCACTTACCACTGACCGCTGGCCACCTGCATTGTAAATGTAAAGTTTTGTGGGTCAGCAGCAAAATTGTTCTTACTTTGGACAAGTTTGGCATAGCGGTCAGTAGTCAGTAGTCACTAGTCAGCAAATCTCCAAATCCTTGGATGTGTCCCATATGTTCAGCTGGTTGACAAGAAAAATGACTTTCACAATATCGAGCTGTTACACAATGGAATGATATATGGAAAGAAAAAAATAAATAAAAAAATGATGTTCGCTATGAAAGTGAACTAAAAAACTTATCATTTAGTTGAGTGAACGAAGCCAGAAGTTGGGTTGCCCGATTTGTGGCTTAGCAGTCATTCAATCACTTATTGACAGCAACAATGAGCCACTCATCAAATACACACACACACACACACACAAAGACTTATATAGAAGTTTGAGGGATGAGGGGTGGGGGAGGGAGATGGGGTGTCGCCTCAGATTCGCCCCATTTGGCAATTGGGTTGGTTGGGTTGGTCAGCATAGCTGCGATTGTGGTTAACCGCTTTAAAGTGTAAATTGTCGATTCTATAATTTTGCAATTTGCCAATGTTGGCCAGTTGATTGCATCAGTAAACGACTAAAAGCCATTTTATTTAAGCCACACACACACACACACACACACACACACACACACACACACATGGCCAGCATAATTCCAGGTCAAATAGGAGAAAACATCTGCAGATTATTTCAATGGTAGACTTATATTATGTTTACATATTTATATATATATATATATATATATATAGTAATTGAATGTTGAGCCAATTATACGATTTGGTTGTCGAAAATCGTGTTAAACAAAGCTAAATGATAAATCTGAACGATTAACGCAAAAGTTCTGAATGCAGCCAAAGGAACGATTGGTTGCAAGTGTCAACAAAGTTCACCTCGTTAGTTTAGCTGAACAAGATATAAATACCTACATATATGTGGAATCGGAGTAGCTATATACATATATGCAAATCTCCCTTTTCAATACACATTTAACTCACAAGTATTGATATAAGTCGAAAAAATCAAAATCATATTCTCCAAAACTGTGTTAAATATTCTAATAAAATCGGACTGAATTAGTAATTATTTTGCAAGCCCTATATATACATATATATATATATATATATATATATATATATATATATATATATATATATATAGATCTGCAATTGGACATCTAATCAACCCTTTTTGAAGCCTCTAGCTTTTACAGTATCTGTTATAAATTTGCACAACTTCATTATACCCTTTTACCCTTCTAATGGGTTCAGGGTATAACAATAACAGTAAATGACAACAATTTTAGATCGAAGACATCAGTGCATCTGCCAACAACTCAATTTCGTTATAATTTTAAAATACCAACCGAGATATATGTATACTATAAATACTATATATATGCTTGATATCAATAGTTGTTTTGCTAAAATGCAAGAAGTAATTTTGATACTTTATCCAACAGAATCGGAATTAAAACATTGATTTGTTTGATATATATATATATATGTATATAAATAATATGTGATATATATATATGTATATAGATTATAGTTTATAGCTGCAATTAGACATCAAATCAGTTGTTGATAAACAGATAAGCAGCTTTTACTTTGCCAATGTGGCCACAAGAACACCAGTTAAGTTCCCGGCCACAAATAAGCCAAATGAGATAACCAGCCCAGAAGCAAGGCTTATCAGAGCAGGAGTAAGGATAAAGTATATTGAATAGTTGGATTTGGGTTTGGATTTTCATTTGCTATGCGACGCTGTTGTTAATCCTGATGATAACAGTCAATAATCGTTTGTTGGGCGGCAGGTTAAAGCCATATAATTTTATATGAAATTATATTGACAGACACAGTCAAACGCAGGACGAGCAAAGCAGGCCTAAGTCTAAAGACAGAGAGACAGAGACAGATAGATAGAGAGAGAGAGAGAGAGAGTGATAGAGAGAGCTTAAGCGAGAGCTCTTGGGTTCGATTCGTGGTAAATGTAAATGGCTATTTAAATTGTTGGGTTCACATATTTAAGCAGTGCCTCGAAGGCGAATCCGAATCCGAATCCGAATAGTATTTTGAAGCAGCCGGATGATCGAAGCTGGTTTTCATTGTTTGGCCAAGGCCAAGTCAATGGCCTCTATATCTATATAGCGGGATCAAGCGGCGGTGGTCCGCCAGGCAACCGACTTCTGGCTTCTGGGGCACAGTCGGGGCTTGCAACTGCCGCAAAATGAAATTCAATTTCCATACAATTATCACACAGTTTCTGTTCAAATGAACCAAATGGAAATCCGCAAATTTTGAAGCCGCAAGCCAGCGTGGGCTTTTGCGGATGGATGGATGGATACGAGTGTACGAGAGATTTGATTTGGGTACACAAAGAGCACATTTCTGTAGCTCAATTGGAATGGGGGTGGTCGGTAGGGAGGGGCTCGGGGCTCGGGGCTCGGGGCGTGTAGAGCCGCCCATTGACGGAGCCAACAAACATGATATAAGCAATCAATAGAGCCAAAGTAAGTGGCGGAGCCTAAACAACAAACAGCTCAAACTGAAATTCAAATCAGTCTAACATATACTACACTCAGAAAAACACGAATCACCCTGAAATTTATTTGGCTAAAAAAAAAAAACTTAATATTTCTTCAATATAAAATAAAATGTATTTTTTATTATTTTACAAATATGTTAGATTGTTTTTAATTTAATTGCAAAAACAAACAAAAAAATAATAATAATAATAACAGTTAACGTAAAAAAAAAGTCTTAAGAAATTTTTTTTTTGTTTTTGTATATTTAGAAATGATTGCAAAAAAACCAACGTTTTTTTCTAGTTCTTTAATTGATAGCAATTTTTTTGTTGAGTGTAGCACCAAGCCAATGTGCGTCTATTGTTAGAAACGTGGAAAGCCATTATAAATTCCCAACTGGCACACATATACAAATACACACATTCACACACACACACACACACACAAATACGAGCAGTGAAGCGGACATTTAGACAACAGACATGTTTGGCAATCAGTCGTCAGACATTTGTTATGTGTTGTAATTTGCGTACCCACATGCCAAACTCAGTTAAATTCCCAGTCCCAGTCCTAGTCCCAGTCCCACTCGCAGTCCCAGACCCAGTCCCAGTACCAGTACAATTTCCCAGCTCCCAGTTACAGCCCCTGACCCTATTTCGGTTGACTACCAAACATTAAACATCATGTAAATTTTGGTTTGTTTGCATTTCAGTTGCTCTTCGAAAGCCACTGAATGAGTTTATTTTTTTCAATTTATTCAACAACAATTTCGCCGGTATCATTCGGGCAGGCCCTTCATTTGGATTAAGAGGTATTGCATAATGTTGAGTAAAATACACACACACTCACACACACACACACACACACGTAGTCAGGCACATCCAATCAGTCTATATGCTTGTCAACGGGCATAATGAGATTCATTTTTTACGGTTGAATGTACACAACACTGTATAACACATACATATGTATGTAGTGTGTACATATATATTTATATATATTTGTATACATATATAAAATATAATATATACATAGGTGCGAATAGCCTTATGTAAATACATAATGTGTACATTTGTGTGGCGAATTGGATTTATACGACCTCGAAATGTGCCCTCATTTAATTAGCAAACTTTTTAAATTAATATTGACTTAACGTTTAGGTAGTTTCACATATGCCCCAGACATATATATATATATATATGTGGGTGTGTGTATATATAGAGGCATGTTGCAAGTGCGTGTGTGTATGGAAGAGCCACGCCCGGCATTGGCAGCCAACTTTGCCCGATAGTAAGTACTAGTTGGCTTTACTTTGTTTTTCTTTCGACTGCTGTGAATGCCAAAGTGGAAGAAGAAGCAGAAGAAGGGCACTTTGTTGCTGGAAGAGAGGGGCCCGACGAGGTCGTCTGCGCTTGTACGTGTACATACAGCACAGCCCACAGCAGACAGCCTCGGTCAACACAGCCCGGCATGCAGTACATGTACCATGTACCATGTACCATTTGCCATGTACCATTTGCCATGTACCATTTGCCATGTACCATTTGCCATGTACCATTTGCCATGTACACTGTACCATGTACCACGTACCTTGTACCATATTCCTTGTACCATGTACCATTTGCCTGGCTTAAGGTTTCAAACCAACTAAGGCCTAAGTAGCTCAGGAAGAATCTTAATTTAAAGTGTCGTGTGTACGCATTTTATGGATTAGCAAATTCCTATGTATTTACACAGATAAACAAGCAACTAAATCACTGCATTAATTTCAAGAAATATCATCAAATTGGTCTACACAAAAATCTGTATATATATTTATATATATCTTGCTTTAAAACTCAAACTAAAACCAGTAAGAATGCTCTAGTCGAGAGAGTTCGCCGAGAAGTAGGTTCGAACCCAAGCCCAGCAGCTGTTGAACTTGACTTGCTGACTGCAGTTGATTCAAGATGATAATCCGTTGAATTTTTACAGCTAATCATTTATTGTATTTACAGTGCCTTTTATTACAATCGCAAATCGATTTGTATCGATATTCGCAAAACATAAACTTGACTTGTGAGAGACTTGTATACAAAATTTTGGATTCTCGGTTGTTGATCAAGAGTATATATACTTAATAGAGATGCAGACGCCTCCATCTACCTGGTAAAATTTATATCCTTTTAACATTTTAAATAAGTACAGTCGGTACAGTAAGCGACAGACGGACAGCCGGACAGACGTATGTTGCATAACACCAATATCAAAATAAGAGCATAAAATATAATATAATATTTTGGGGATTTCACTTACCGGTTGGACTCGGCGTCAAGGACATCATGTCGAAGTGTATGTTCTTCTGCTCGAACGAGTAGTCCTTGAGGAAGGTGAGCTTGGCGCCCCGTGTCTTGGTCAGGCCGGTGACCGCATTGTTGATGCTACGCAGATACTCGCGCTTCCCAAAGTTCGTGTGCGGCGCAATCAGGCCGATGTTGAGCTGCTCCTTGTTGGCACCAACGCCTTTGCTAAGGCTGTTGCCGCCGTTGGTGAGGCGCAACGCATCGGTGCATGGACATGACACACACATGATTATGACAAGCAGTGGCAGCAGTGACAGCCGTTGCAGCCGTGGCAGCCATCTACATTTTTTACCATTGCCTGTTGTTATTATTGATGTTGCTATTGTGAAACTTCTTATATTGCTATTGTGAACTGTGTTGCTGTTGGCAGTGTTGCATTTGTTGTCATCGACTAAATTGATGCTGGTTCCGACAGCACATGTGCTTGGTATTGTTGTTGCTGTTGCTGTTGTTGCTGTTGTTGTTGCTATTGTTGTTGCTATTGTTGTTGCTGTTGCTGTTGTTGCTGCTGCTGTCGCCGACATTTTAGTATCAACGAGAATGAAACGCTTTGTGCTGCTGCCACTCAATTTATCAGCAACTATCGCTGTTGTTGGTCTACATTTCAGTTTTACTCTTGTTCTGCTGCTGCCCCGCATCAACTGATGCTGCTGCTGCCACTCCAAGTGCGTTCGTTGTATGTTGTTGTTGTTGTTGTTGTGCGACTGTTGCTGCTCCTTCTGCTGCTGCTCCTGGTGCTGCTGTTGCTGTTGCACAGCATTGCGAGTTAGTTCGACCATAACCTTTATCAAATATCCAAACTGTCGATTGTTGCTTCACTGCCTGCCAATTCGACTGAACTAATAATGTTAAATGTAATTGAATTATTCCCTCGGATATCGTTTTTTACTTTTGTCGTCGACTTTTTGATTTCTTTCTTATTAGTTTCCACTCCGTTGACCCGTTGCTCCGCTTGCCACTTTTTGGCTAATTCAATTTCATGTTGCTACCTTTCTTGTATTGTAGCTCTCTCTTAATTGTTGCCTCATTGCGAGTGCCTCAACATCTCTTTGTATTTACATAAATAGCTTTGTTTTTGTTTTTGTTTTTGTTTTTGGTGGATGGATTGGGTTCATAAACAGTTCCATTTCCTTTGCATAATTTCGGTTGCTCGGTTTGTTGTTGTAGCTTGCTGTTGTTGTTGTTGTTGTTGTTGTTGCCGCAGCTGCTGTTGCAGCTAAATTCCTTTGCTTTCCTTTCGATTTGCCCCCTCTGGCCGTTGGTTAACTTATTGAAAATATAACCTCCATTATGCACTGCTAATAACCAAGTTGAACCAATTTAAAGTAATTGAACACACACACACACACACACACTCTGCAGCAGCAGCAGCAACAGCAGCAGCAGCAGCAACAGCAGCAGCAGCAGCAGCAAACAACAGCTGCAACAACCTGACGCTTTCCGTTTCCGTTTGCTAATTTGTTGCTTGTTCAAAGCTGACAGCAAAACATGGACAAATGTTTGCTGCAGGCGTTGTTATTGTTGCTGCTGTTGTTGTTGCTACTGTTGCTACTGTTGCTGCTGCTACTGTTGCTGCTGTTGTTGCTGCTACTGTTGCTACTGTTTTTGCTACTGTTGCTGCTGCTGTTGCTGCTGCTGTTGCTGCTGTTGTTGTTGCTGCTGCTGCTGCTGTTGTTGTTGTTGTTGTTGTTGTTGCTGCTGTTGTTGCTGCTACTGTTTTTGCTACTGTTGCTGCTGCTGTTGCTGCTGTTGTTGTTGCCTGAGTGAAGTGGTTGCCTGTGCACAGGATGTAAAGTGTTTGTATTTATGGGCGCACAGGTGGCAATTGGTATTGTTTCTGTTGCCGCTGCTGGGGCAGAGCTAAATTGAATTCAACGCTGCCTCATTTTGAATATGATTCTCGGTGTGTATAATATGTATAAATTAATTACAACATTAACTCACACACACACACACGCACACACACAGGCACACACAGAGAGAGGGGGACAATTCTGCAGTTGTTGCCACTTGCAACTTGGGGCGTGGCATGTGGGTGACTTATGGCCAACAATTTGCCGATTATTATGGTTAGCCATAAGTATTTTCATACTTATGCATATTTTCACTATTATTACTATTATTATTATTATTGTTAGCATTGTTGGCGTAAGTACGAGTACTTTGAGTTATTTGTCTTTAGCTGTGGGCGACACCGTCCCGTGGTGGCTGCCGGGTGGTGGGTGGTGGGTGGTGGCAAGGGGCATCAATGTAATGGGCTAGCGTTGGGCTTAGATGGTATTCTGCTTACATCTTGCTACGTCAGCACATTGTCGATGTGGCCTTGCTCCCCTTGCTGCCTTCTCGCTTTCCCACACACACACACACACACACACACACACACACACACACTCTCTCTCCCTCTCTCTCTCTCTCTCTTGCTGTAGCTCTTTCTCTTTCTCTTTCGCTGTCGTATTTTTGTTCGGCTTGCAACTAAAGCTGAGGGCGTAGCTGTTGACACTGGAACTGGGAAATGGGAACTGGGAGCTGTCAACTGACAAACGGGGAACTGGTAACTGGGAACTGGGAACTGGGCTTGGGACTAGCATAGAGACTAAAGCGACTGGAGACTCAAAGCCTTGGCCCGGCAATTTGATGGGCGTTTTTAGATGCCGGGTGGCATTGCCCTAAACTGTGTTTTGTCACTTAGTTGCTGTCAATAAGAAGCTAAACTGCTCCACACAAACACACACACACACATATACATATGTTTATAAAGATATGTAAATGCGTGTGTGTGTGTGTGTGCCTGGTTTTTGTTGTTGACCCAATGCTGCGGATAGAGCTGTGATTACTTTTGCGGACTGTCTACGTTTTGTTCTGAGCCGCAACAAGGACAACAACAACATAAGCTGCATTGCTTGCCGCAACTGCCAAAGACACAGAAGGTCACAGCTATTCAATAGACATACAACACACACACACACACACACACACACACTGGCTAGCCATAAAATGCGTTGTCTTTTATTCGCCTATATCCTTGTTGTTGCCTTTGTCAATGTCTATGCCCGTGTCTGAGCCTATGCTACACACACACACACACACACACACACATAGACCAAGCTGAATTTATACCACACAATATATATGGGTATATATATATATATATATATCTTTATACTATAGATATACTCATCTATATGTGCGCTCATGACAAGGCAGCAATAAATTGTGTCTTATGAAAAGCAAATAAAAAACCGCCACTGGCTCCTTGCCGATATTGGCCACATTGGCTCCTTGGGCTCCTTTGGCTGCCCAACATATAGATTAATACATACACTCATACATGCACACACACACACATATATGTATATATTTATATATATATATATATATATATATACCTATGGCTCCATTTAGTTTCAGTTCTAGTCTTGGAACGTGGTGCGAATTTCGTAGCATCTGCTGCTCTGATTGAAAGTGAAAGTGTCATTTGAATGTTGTGAATGTTAAGATACCCTGTAAACTTTTTATCAAAATGATGGTTGCACAATGCTGCAGCAGCAGTCAACATTATATATGCCCATATTTAAAAGGATTCCCCAGCTCGATAGCGTGAAAGTTAAAAGAGCCATGGCTCGATTAGGAAATACCTGTCTATAAAAATAATAATATAATAATATTATTTTGGCAACCTTGAACCAGTAAAGAGTTCCTACAGTCCCCGAATTTGAAAAATCCCGTCACAGGTCCTCAACAGAATTAAGGTTTGGCGAGTTTTTATACTATTATACCAAAAAGGTATAATTATACTATTATACCAAAAAGGTATAATAGTATATTGGCTTTGTGCAATGTCCGTCATGCTGTCCGTCCGTCTGTCCGTCTGTATGAACGTGCGTTCCTCCGACACCCTTAGAGACTTGAAACTTGGAACGTATATTGGAAAGTACCCTCAAAAGTTAAAGTGTCTTGGGTTTGGACCTACGTCCACTAGGGAGCTAGAAAATCGATAAATTCGATTTTAGCAAAACGATAAGTCCCCATATCTCTTACAATTTAATGGATACAGTCACCAATTTTGGTTGGTAGGTTGTTGGCGAGGTCCTTGAAAGATCGGCATGTGCCACGCCCACCTCCGACGCCCTCATCACCCCCGCCCCAAAAATGTTCAAATGGCTATATCTTCCGCAGTTTTTGAGTAGGGAACGTCAAATTTGGTAGGTATATTACTGATAGTCGCCTTTAAGAACCAATAATAAATTTGTGGTGCCACGCCCACATCTGTGCCTATAATCAACAATTCCGAATCGATAACTCCGTATATCTTCTAAAATTTTAAAGATAGAGTAACCAAACTTGGAAGGTAATTTGCTGGCAACCTCCTCCAAAGATTGGCATACCAATTTTTGGACCACGCCCACATCCGCCGCCCCAGGAACTTCGTCCCTAGAAATTTAAAATGCGCATATCTGCCGTAATTTGCAAGCTAGAGTCGCAAAATTTTGCATGTATGTTACTGGTAACTCCCCCAAAGATCGATAAAAAAATTGGATGGCCACGCCCACTCCACCTACCTAAGCCGATACACCTGTTGGTGTAAATCGATAAACCCATATATCTCACGCAATTTGAAAACTTAAGTCACCAAATTTTAAAGGTATATTGCTAGTAACACAAAAAATTTTGGACCACGCCCACTCCCGCCCACAAAAAACGATAAATGCCTGTATCTCCCGCAATTTAAGAGCTACAGTTACCAAACTTAGAAGGTATATTACTAAGATCGAACTCCAAAATTTTTTTGGGACACGCCCACTCCCGCCCCCAAAACCGATAAACGCCCATATCCCCCGCAATTCAAGTATTTCTTAACTGTACACAAATTAAGGTATAATAGTATTCCGCTGTCGGTTACGTCCGGCTGCAACGTTCTATCTTGTTTAATTTTGTTTTCCAGGAACCATGTCTTGTGAGGAGTATTAGTTCTATTATTTTGAGTGCAGCGGTATATATTTATATATATATATATATATAAATTGAAGACCCTTTCTTACCGATTAAAATGCAGAATCGGAATCGGAATCAGAACCTATTCTCAACAAATTCCAAAAAAAGGGATTGTTTTTGGCAGTTATTAATTTCGTTTCAAGGTATTCCCTAGTTACATCTCGAAGGATCTCACTTAGTTTTTCCACTAACATTACGAAACGGTATCGGAACAATCATGATACAAATTCGTCACCGAATATCGTGAATATGTTTGGAAAATACCGAAATCTTTATCAGAATTTTAATACTTTAAAAAACAAAGTCTGAATCGGAATCGGCACCTAAATTCTTTTCGGTTTGACACACTGATGTATGTATATATAAATAATATACATATATAATTTTTATATATTGTTTATTCTTCTTCTTCTCTTTGCCTGATGCACACACTTGCACAATCATTTTAATGGCCAGAGGAATTAAAATTTGTTGATATCCTTTTCAATATTGTTATTTGAAAAAGATTCCAAATTCTCATAGTTTTTACTGCCTGTGTGAATGTGTTGTGTGTGTGTTGTGTGTGTATGTATGCATGTGAGTATGTATGTGTATTTGTTGTTGTTGTTGCTGCTGCAATAGCATTCGCATCATCAACTGCCCGTTGGCGTGTTGCCTTCGTTGCCACTTTTATGACTCTTAATGCTTACCCCAACATGCCATTCTCATTCCCCCAACCTCCCCTCCATCCATTTGCAACGACAGCTTCTTGACATACACACTCTCACACACACACACACACACATATATATAGATAGGGGGAAAAAGGGGTAAGCGCTTCTTTGGCAAGGGGGGGAGCATTTTTTTGTTGTGGGGCAACTTGTGCTTTTTTTTTTGTCCGTGTGACAGTTTTGTTTTGTTTTTTTTTTCTGCTTTTTGTATTTATTTGCTGCAGACTGTGCCACGCCCACAGCCGATGGCACTAGGCAAAGGTCGGTGCAATGTTGTTGTTGTTGTTATTGCTGCTCTATGTATGTGTGTGGCTTTGTGCACCCTCTGCCTCATCTACTTCATCTATTATTCAGCCGCTACAACACCCCCAACCACAACCGCTTCCCCTGCACCGCTCCCTGGAAGGCAGTGTCCTTCACCTTCTCTAGTCGTAAATCGGCAGTGCGTCGACCGCTGTCAGCGTGCGTCTTCTTGAACATGTATTCCTGCCTCTCATTGTTGCTGCCCCATTATTGTGATTGTTGCTGCTGCTGCTGTTGCTGTTGCTGCTTATTAGTTTTAGGCCATTTTGCCACTTTGGCCATGTCGTTGACGCTGTCACCGCTTCAAAGGAGCCAGCAACCAACCCAAAAAAAAGGAGAAAAAAAAACTGAAAGCACAACAAAAAAAAAAATAAACAAAAAAAAAACTGTCAGCCGAGAAAAATGGGGCGTGTTATCTTTTTGACGTTGATGATGCGCGATTCGTTAGCAGAACAACAAACAGCAGGAACAACAACAACAACAACAACAACAACAATTCCAATTACAATAACAGAAAAGGACGTTAAAGGAGCAGCTGTCTTCCATTATACTACATGCATATATACATATAAATATATATATATATGTACACACACACACACACACACACACACGCGCAACACACAATGAATTCAGTTGATAAACCTTTGTTTTTGTATGGTGTTTTCGTGTTATTGTTTGTGTTAACTTTGTTTCAGCTTTGCTTCGACATCATGTGTGTGTGTGTGTGTGTGCGTGTGTGTGTGTGTGTGTGTCTGAGCCATAACAACAACAACAAGAAAAAGCTAACACAAAAACCTTGTACAAAAGTTGCAACAATGCAATAGCAGCAGCCGCAGTTGCTGTTGCACACGAGTCTCTCAAGTTGCCAGCCTTATCAAGGAAGGGGGAGTGGTGTGTGCGGGGAGCGAGAAGCACGAAACGTGCTGGGAATTGTGGGCACTTAGCGGGCGCATTGTTAACCATCGATTTCAAGTTATTTACTTCTTTTGTTTGTTTTGTTGATGTCACTTTTAATCGGCTTTGCTGCCGACTCTGATGCACTCGAAAAAAAAGTACGAGCCAAAAACAAAAAAAAAAAACGGAATATATGTATTTATACACATGCAGCACACAGTTGTAGTTCTGGCAACACTGTTCGCCCGGGCATCTTGCCGCACTGGCTGCTGAGGCACATTAAAAAAAAAAACCGTTGCATACCTTCAGGCGATCCTAAAAACAGCGCGTAACTATTGTCTCTGTGTGTGTGTGTTTGCGTGTGTGTGTGTGTGTAAGCATAACTTCAAAGAGCAGATTCATTTGTGTGCTGTGCAAGAAGAAGAAGAACAGCAAGCAACATAATTTAAGCATGCACTTTGATCACTAACTGTTCTTGTTGTTGCTGTTGCTGTTGCTTCTGGTGCTGTTAGGCTCTTTGTAGCGGGTGACTGCAGCTTGAGCTTGGGTGTGTGCGTGTGTGTGTGTGTGTGTGTAGGGCAGCAGAAGGAGCCGAGTTAGCGAGAAAAGAGAAACACAGCAGCAGCAAAATATAACAAGAAACAAGTCCACACCCAAAAATTCAAAGGCACGCACGACGCCGACGTCGACGCACACACACACACACACACACACACGCACAGAGCCAGCGACACACTGACACAGAGCCACAGAGACACACACACACACACATACACACAGATATACGTTAATAAGTATATATAAATATATATATATATATATATGTATATATTTGCGAGCTAAATTTGTGGCCTGGATTTGCGTTAACTGTTTTTTGGCTTTTGTCAATTTTCTGCGTGCTAAGAACTAAGAGCTGAGAGCTGAGAGCTGAGAGCTAAGCGACTAGACGCATAGCCTGCCCCGTTTGTTTGCTTACATTCACTGTTTTACTGTTTACCGTTTACTGTTATTATTATTATTATTATTATTATTTGTATTATTATATTTTTCCTTTCAGTCGGCAGTCGTCACTTGGTCAGCCAGGCCAGTTTAACTGACACACGCTTGCCTGCAAGCCAAATGGCCTGTAGCCAAATAGTCCCAGTCCCAGTCCCAGTCCCAGTCCGAGTCTCAGTTCCAGTTCTGTTTTGTATTTTAGTCCGATTCTGAGTTTAAGTTGAAGTCTGCGTCTGAGTCTGAGTCTGAGTCAGAGTCTGGTGTCTGGTTTAGCGTTGTTGTCGTCGCGCGTTTTGTTGGCCACTCTTGTTAAGCCCGCTGACGAGATGCGACGATGCCGATGCGGACTGTATGCGACGAGCAACGAAGTGGCACTGCCAACCCGGGCCACAAGCACAAACGTTACTACCAGCAGCATCAGCAGCATTAGCATCAGCAGCAGCATCAGCAGCAGCAGCATCAGCAGCAGCAGCAGACAAGCAACGAGCAAAAAAATGGATGCTGATTATGAAATTTACAGAAACTTCACACACACACACACACTCACACACTGCTGTATTTGTGATTTTTTGTGTGCCATCAAATGCTCTCTTGTCTATGTGTGTGTGTGTGTGGCACACTGGCCGAGGGGCCAGAATGCAAAAGCATCCTTGCGTTCGTCAATGTCAAAGGAGCGCGCAGACTTTTGTGCCCAAAACAACTCTCTCATTTACTGCGCGCCAAAGCGTCGCAAAAACGCCCTCAGCCATTGCGTATACGTATTATGGGGCCACTGCCCGTGTGTCAGCCTCTCACGCAGGCTCACTCACACACACACTCTCTCTCTCGCTCTCACTCGTGCCCAAAAATCCATTTTGCACTCTCTCTCTCTCTCTCGCGCTAGCCTCAAAAGTCGCATTGATTTGGCGCTGCCAGTTAGTTTGATTGCAAATGTTTCAAATTCGCACAAATCATATTTAGTCTTTAACCAAAGTTAAGTCAAGGCGCAGTATTAAATATGGAATTAAATTAAGTTAAGAGAAGTTAAAAGTCATCACTGATCCATTGGTGATTATTATTATTATTAAGAGGAAGCCAACGAGTTTTGTCAACAGTCTGGCAGCACAGCCGGTCTGCTAAGCGCGAGAGAGCTAAAAGCGAGAGAGGCAGCAGAGCAGAGCAGAGCAAAGCAGAGCAGCGAAAGAGAGAGCTTTTGCTGCGCAAGTCAGAATAAACAAACATCGGCTGCGTCAGCATCCTGAGCTGATGAAGCGACTTGCCCTACTGAGGTCACAGCTGGCTGTTCGCGTACTCGGCTGCTCGGCTGTGGTTCGGCTGTGATTCGGCTGTGATTCGGCTGTGGTTCGGCTGTTCGTGTGGTCAGTGGTGAGAGTTTCGCTAGCTGCGACAGTTTGACGCGGTTCGGCTCTTCTGGCAAGGCTGAAAAACCACGTGTTGATTTGTTTTGATTATGCGCATTTTGCCAGCGAAACTTTTTTAATTGAATCCTTTTGCCTGGCCACGCCACGCCAGGCCAGGCCAGGCCAGGCTTGGCAACGCCAGGGCAGAGCAGGGCTAAACTGGGCTGGGCTGGGCTGGGCTGGGCTGAGCGAGAGAACTGCTTGAGAGGCTGGAAGTACTGTTATTACTACTACTACCACCACCAGCATTGCTTATGCTGCTGCCTCTGTCTTTGCCCCATGGGCAACGTCATCGTCATTGTCGAGGCTATTTGGAATTTTAGCTTTGACTTCGACTTCGACTTCGTCTTCGGTTATTTTTGTTGGGTTTGTGTTTGGGTTTG
This sequence comes from Drosophila kambysellisi, assembly GCA_035042185.1. Classification (NCBI taxonomy): domain Eukaryota; kingdom Metazoa; phylum Arthropoda; class Insecta; order Diptera; family Drosophilidae; genus Drosophila; species Drosophila kambysellisi. Next base: position 3,170,874 of record JAWNLS010000691.1, on the reverse strand, counting down.
GGTTGGGTCTTGGGCTTCCATGCGTCGTCGGCGTGTAAACGTTTTGCGGCTTTGGTTCTGGCTCCTCTGGCTGCTAACTTGGTAAATTAATAAATTGCCTGTATAAACGTGGGCCCCAAAGTGCGTCATTTGACGACATTTGATCGAGCAGCGACAGCAGGGACAAGCGATTAACCATTAGACCGCTGACATGTCTATGATAGATTCTGTCCCACCAATAAACACCACTTGAGACAATTGACCAGAGACAAACAAAGAAAGAGGAACTGGGAGAGTAATTTACAATTGATAGATATGGATGGATAATATTGAAATTCCGCTTATGGACTTGCTCAATTGCTCATTGTATTGCTCCAAAATCGAATTAAGCAAACATTGCATTTGATTGCAACTCATCGAATAACAACAAAACTAAATAACATGGCCTCCAATGGAGCATGTGTGTGTGTGTGTGTGTGTGGTGTGTGTGGATATGTGTGTGTGCATAGCACATTTTGTGTGCTTGGCGCAGATTGCTTGTGGAGGCAAGCAGAGAGTGGGTTGGCTTGGGTTGGGCTGGGTTGGGTTGGGTTGGGGCGGTGGAAAGAAGTGCCTATCGGGCACAAAGGCAAGCAAGACAGTTGCAAGGGTGGTGGAGGCATTGGGTGGCGGTAGAGATGCCCAGGGGCATATCATAGTCATGGGCAACAAAAATATGCGCATATCTTCAAAGCGCACTCACGCACATATGCGCACACATGAGCAAACACAGGAACAGAGCCAGAGTTGGTAGCTGGGAGAACAGTCATCCTCATCCCCATCCCCATCCCCATCCTCATCATCATCATCATCATCATCATCATCATCATCATCATCATCAGCTTCATCATTATCATTCATCGTTTTCATAGTTGGAATGAAATTGGAAGCGCTTAAAACACATTTTTTGGGCGTTGTACCAGCGAGCATTTATTGTGTTTGGCTTTTGCTTGTATTTTGTATATTATAAATTTGCTCGTCACGCACACACAGCCACGCACACGCCACACACACACACACACAATGATGTAGACTGTGGCAAGTTGGCTGCCACAAGCTTCATTTAAGGAGCAGAGACGCAAATGTGGTTGCGTTCGTGGCCGGAGAAACTGCTTTTCTGCTTTTTGGGGTTTTTTTTTTATCTGCTTTTCATTTTAGAGCTACGCCTGGGCCGACGATTAAAGCAATTTTCCACATCATTGAATTGTGCTCAATTTACACAGGATGTGCGTCAATATGTCTGAGTCGCTCAGGTTAAGACACACACACACACACACACACACATACGCACACCCAACCACCGACACACCCACTTCTTGGATAGTTTCGAGCTGGCGCTGGTTTTGATTGGCATGTAATTTGCATAATTATCTGTAGGTTGATCATTTGGTGCCTCGCCAATTGTCGATTAATGCAATTAGATTCCTGAAGTGCAATTACAGGTTTCACACGAGTGCGAGGGAGACAGAGAGAGAGAGAGAGAGAGAGGAGGAGAGAGAGCTCGACTAGGCAATAATCACTGTTACAATCATAAATTGTACACACCTCTGATAAATTGATTTCTTGCACAACTGATTAAGAATATATATATATATATATATATAAATATATATATATATATATTATTATTTTTTTTTTTTGGTGTAGATTTCTTTCTGATTCCTATCGAAAATCAATTTTTATCCATAATATTAAACACACATTTTCCAAAGTTGGGAGTTATTAGTTGGACATTTAAATTTACTCAACTGTTCATCGTGATCAAGAATATATATAAATACATTATGAGCTCGAAGAATGTATCCTGTGACAAGTTCTGTATACCCTTTAAAACCCCTTTGTAATGATTTCAAAGCATAATTAATTCTGTTCTATGCACACACATGTACACAATCACATATCTATATATATATATATATATATATATATATATATGCATATATATATATATATATATGTATATATGTGTATAGCAGGTAGAAGCCCCATAAACGTACTTTGAATCACTTTGGTTGCAATAATTGATGTGCATCTGCTGCAAATGGCATTTCATAAAATAATCATAAAAATCACTTCGCACGCATCCAACTGAGTTCAGATTCGATAAAATGGAATCTTTATGTGAATTATATATATAAATATATATATGTATATATATAATATTGCGCATATGGATTTTGACATAAATCATAACAAATCACACACACAGCGTGAGAGAGACGAAGAGAGAGAGAGAGACAGAAATAAAAGTCCAGAATCGAATGGCAAAAATCCATTAATTCGTTTGGCTTTTACCGCCAACGGCTGAAGTAACAGAGTCGCCACCCAACTCCCCCCTTGCAGTGGCATCTGCCTTTTCTGTGTCTCGTAGGAGCACACACACACAAACACACACACACACATGTATGGGTGTTAGCTGGGGTAAAAGCGAGAAGCGTGCAGACGCATAATGCGCAGATCAAACACATTTTACAGCTGCAGGCGCTGACAGCGAAAGCAAAAGCAAAAGCAAAAACGAAAGCGATAGCGAAAGCAAAAGGAAAAGCGTGAGCAACAACAACAACAACAGCTAGTTTGGAATGTTGTAGTCGAGAGTGCTCGACTGGAAGATAACCGCGGGGCCAAAATTATATAAATAAATTGCTTCGAGTGAAGCTGTGCAAGTTCCTATTTCTTAAGCTATTATCCTCACTTATCAATCACATTAAAAACAGAAATATATATACATATATATTTATATATAGATATAAATAAATCGATAATAGATAGTTAGATAAAAATATAATAGATATGCTTGACTTGAATTCATGCATCTTTGTTTCTTATCCAGATTCCAATAACAAATCGTATTGATTAACTTAATAAATAATAATTATCAATCATTAAAAAATGTATTAAAAATAAAACTAAGCTTAATTCAAATAAAATGGAGTTTTATATTTACATTTGAAAATAAATAGAATTATCTTAATTTGTAATTACAATTTATGCTCTGCACTCAATTTTACTTTAAACTTAAATAAGGCTTTAATCTACTTTCAAATAGAATTGTTTACTTACTTCAAGAGTTATATGCTTGATTCAATGCCAGATGTTCAGAATATATAAAACTATTAACGTATTGAATAAATCATAAATTGTCGATGAGCAAAAAAAGCTCGTTTTGATTTTGGGTTGTAATCTGTTAATGATTACCTAAAATCTGTTTTCCTTTGCCAATTTGATGGCAAAAGGGTCTAAAAGGATATGCCCAACTAAAATGTGGAGAGGAGTAGGCAAACTTAAAAGATAAAAGCCCAAACACGTCTGCAGTCGTTTAGGTGCGATGAACTTTAGCCCCCAACCCCCCCCCCCCCCCCCCACATCCAAAATATGGCCAAAACAATCAGAGCATCTCATTTACGTGTTAGCCACACTAGGCCAACTGGTGGGCTTCTTGTCTGGCTGCTTCATGCCTCACACACGCAATGGTGTGGCACGAAAGGTAGTCGCATTTAAATTAAATACGTGCCTGCCACCAAAGATGCAAATCGTGTTTGTGCTCGTTGCAAATAGCTAGTTTCTTGTCGCAATTTAATCAGCAGCAGCTTTGAATTTTCACAACATCAATTGTTGCGACACACAAAAAAAAAATAACCTGAATTGCTGCATGCCTTCAGGCGTCAACTGTTTATATATATATATTTATATATATATATATATATATATATATAGATGTGGCAGATGACTTTATAGACTGCCACGTGTGGGAAGCGACAATAGGGCACCAGGAAGGTAGCTTGTGTGTGTGACAAGTACATGGACAGGACACCGATTTTAACAACACACACACAGATAGCAAGAGAGTTATGCAGAGATAGATGGGAGGGGTGGGGAGGGGAGAGGTGGAGGGAGGGGATGCTAGCAAATAACTAAGTGAATAAGCACAGAACTACTTAGAAGGCTCTAAGCAACTACGAGTTACCCTAAGCTCAGCTATTAAACATATTTTAATTTTATTTCTCACTCAAATGTAAGCATGCATGGAAGTGCTTCCATTGCTAAAGGCTAGTACAGGTACTGAAATTAAAGGTACTGCAATTAAAGGTACTGCAATTAAAGGTACTGCAGTTAAAGGTACTGAAATTAAAGGTACTGAAATTAAAGGTACTGCAATTAAAGGTACTAAGGCAACGCAAACAGGAGCAATATTTGCAGTCGAATTACTGCCAAATACTCTGATACCATAAGTAATATAAGCTGATAACATGTGACACAGAACAGGTTGGAAAAAATACCGTTAAAAACAAATTATTTGAGGAGATTCTTGGTAAACTACCTTCCAAATTTGGTAACTGTAGCTCTTAAATTCCGGGAGATATATGCATATTTGAGCATTTTTGGGGGCTAACTAAAGGTCCTAAATTGCGTATGTGTGTGTGTGTGGGGGGGGGGGGGGTGTATATCGTTGATAACGGAATATATACACACACATATTTATGCTGGCTTCGATCATTAGGCATACAGAAAACGTATAAACCTGATGAGGTCAGAGACGTCTGCTTAATGACAAATTTATAATACTCTCTCTCTGTATTTCTCACTCTCTCTCTCTCTCATTTTTTTTTTGTCTCTCATTCTCTGTCTCTCTCTATCTGCAAGGGTGTGATAACAAACAACTGAATAACTGAATGTAAACAAGGAACGACGAACAGAGAACGTGGAGCGGGGAACGGAGAACATCTGTCAGCTGAAAGAGTCGATGGACAGGTGGGCAGCAGCGAGTCTGTGTGTGTGTGTGTAGGTGTGTGTGCGTTACTAGCTTGCTGACGAGGCTTACTCTGTGTAAACGTCTGCCTGTGTCACTGTCCTGTTCCTGCCTGACTAATGTTTGCACAGCACGCACTTGGCGGCTTTTTGGCTTACCGATGCGAGGAGCGCATTTGCCACTCCTACTCAATTACAGTGTTTGCTTAAGCTACAGTGGACACACACAAGCACAAACACACACCCAATCACACACACACACACACACACACACACACAATTTGCACTTGTTAGTTGTGCGCTGTTCTTCGAATTGAAATTGGAATTGGAATGGAAATCGAAATTCGAATTTGATATCGTTGTTTATTTAGCGGCACTTTTCTTTTATTAGTTATTTCCCACTGATCTGGCAACGCTGAATGTTGGCTGAACAAAATAAACTTGGCTTAAACACAGCAATAGTATTTGGAAATTTGGATCATACTTCTGCTAATCACTGTTCACTGTTAACCTGGCTAAAACGAATAACAAGGTTTGTGCAAAAGTATGCAAAAGGCAGAAGGAAGCAACTCCGACCTCGTAAAGTATACATATTCTTGATCAGCACTTGGATTTTAGCGACTATTAATATTTGGAATCCCGTATTCCCTAAGCAGATCAAGTTTATTTTATTTTATCGATACATATCGATAAATAAAAGCCAAGCAACAAAAGCAGACGTTTTCTATAATTATATAAAATACCTTGATATATGATTGCTCAACTGGACAAATTTAATTAATATATTCAAAAAATATTCACATATTAATCTCAAATTTGGGTGTGTAAACCTGGTTGAAAGTTGCTATAAGACTAGAATATATTTAACAGTTGGGTACAGGGTATATCGTAGTCGTGCTCACTCCGCTACAGCAATCTTACTTGTTTTGTTTTTTATTCTTTTCTATATTTTTCAATTCAATTGGATTTTGTATGTGTGTGTGTGTGTTTGTGTGTGGGTGTGTGTGGGGATGTTTTCAATGTATTCCTCGGATTTATCGACATCAGTCACTTTCAACAACAACAATTAATGATAACTGGCTGTTTATCTCTGTATCTCCTGTGCTCTCTCTCTCTCTCTCTCTTTCTCTCTCTCTCTCTCTGTCTATTTCTCTCTCCCTTTTTTCATGCGTTTTACACACGTGCTCTGCGACAACAACAACAACAACAATAATAACAAATCGGACTTCATGTTTGGCTCGTTTTGTTCATTTTTTATGAGAGCTATTTGTCATTCCCTCCCACACACACACACACACACACACACACCCACACCCACACACACACAGACACGCACACGGGTATTTAGATGATATACTAGAATATATGGGCGAGAGTCCGTCTTGCTTTTGTCCATCACTTAACATCCATCTCACTTTGCTCAGCCATTTTTCTTGTGGCTGCTTGTTGTTGTTGTTGATGTTGTTGTTGTTGTTGTTGTTGTTATCCTTGTTGTTGGTTGTCTTTTCTTGTATTTTCCCGTCATTTTTCGTTTGATTTAATCATAATTCTGTCAGAGCATGTCAAAATGGCATCCCTCCCCCAACCCAATCCCCTCACTATCCAAGCTTTCCCCCATGCTAACAAAAGAGAACTCAGAACACAGGACACAGGACACAGGACAATCGACGTTGAGTCAACATTGAACAAGTGTTTTCCGGAGCTGCTAATATTGTTCTTCTTATGCTGCCTGTCAGTTGCCACACCCACACCCACTCCCTTTCCCGCCCACTCCTTCCTTTGCTCTCTTAAATTGCATTATGTAACATTTTGATTCGATTTGATGCGATTCGATACGATTCGATTCAATGCCAAATGTGAAATCCTTCAGAAACAAAGTGTTCCTATTAAATGCTTATTAATAATTATTAATTATATTTATATTTAAATAAATAATAAATAAATATTTAAATAATTACAGGTCATTTAAGATATATTACTTTACATTTATTTTCCATTTATACGCAGTAATTATGAGATCTTCAGATCTGTTTTCCTCTCCATGGAGCAGGGCGTGCTCATTTGAGCGAAGGAGGCCGATGGAGGCGTAGAGCCAAGGGAAGTAGCTGAAGATTAGATGAGGCTAAAGATTTAAAAATCAATGTTCTTACAAGTTTCCCCAAATTCCAAATACTCAAAAAAAAGTTTGAAAAATTGTCTCTAAATTGCATATGAAAGGAAAATTACATTAATTTAATTAATTAAATTGATTCAATTGTTAGATAAATTATTCATCCTTATTTTCTCTTCCACATTCATCTTCTATGTCCTGTTCCTTATCCTGGTGCTCGAGGCAACTCAAAACTGCTTTGATTTTGGTCTCCTCATTTTTGTATTTTTCATTCTGTTTTGTTCCAAATGCGATTGCGATTTTCAAATAATTATTGCTGGAGTGCCACGTCTGCCAGGGGGGCTAAAAAATCGATTATCGTCAATCGATAATCGCCAAACGATCATCAATAATCGCAAATCGAAAATAATCTTCCACAATTTTCAGATGGTATTACCACTAAGCAATCAATAGAGACATAGAGGCCTCAAATCCACAAAAAAGTGCATCACTTTTTTCTTGAGTGCTTGTTTTTCTTGGAAAATATGAAAATTGATTGCTTAGTGGTATTACTTATGGTATCAAATTATTTGTATTCAGACGTTTTTTATATACATATATACATATATGTATGTACATATAATTATTATTAATTGTTTAGACATGCCAAATACAGAATATATTTATTTATTTATTTATTTATCCGGCAGCTATTGAAGATGTTCAGATGTGACGTCATCTTGCGTTAATTTTTGGCCATGCTGCCAAATTAGGCAAAAACCACTTAAATTGTTAGATTTGTTTTTTATTCGAGTCGAGGTTTTATTAACTAGGCAATTTACTGTTATTGTTGTTGTTGTTGTTGCTGTTGTTGCACTGAGCTCATCGACGCCCACTTGGAAAAGTAGTATTTCTTTGAGTTGCACTTTGTGGCTGCCACAGTTGCCGTTGCACAGACTAAACGGCCTTCACCTTGGCCGTCTGCAGCAGCTGCTGCTGGGACTTAACTGAAAGTTGATCGAGTTAGCGAGTTGCACCACTTTTTTGGCCAGTGTTTTGCTGCAGCTACTGCGCTTACCTGTGATCAGCACATCTGCGTCGCTGCCGCTGCTGCTGTTACTGTTGCCGTCTCGCTCTAGCAGCTGCTTGCGCAACTTTCGCAAATAGGCAGCTTTGTAGGCATCGCTGGGCTTGCCCCCTAATCCGTAGCTCACCTCGAGCACCGTCAGCGGAATGACGGTCGAGGACACTGCCACCAGATCTGCAAGTCAATCAGAGCATACACGCACACATATATATATACACACACACACACACACACATAAATATATATATATATATACAGTTGCGAACAAAATAATAGTCTCCTTTTCAAAATATTTAATATGAAGGAAAAGTCAAATCTGCAAAACAAAATATGTTTGGTTTCTCATCTGGGAATGTTTTAAAATACTGTTATTTTGTTATTCCATTTTTTAGAAATATTATTCAGCCTCAGGGAAAGCTGGGAATTCTGATGATAAATTTCAATAAAAATAAATGTAAAAATTAGGTAAAAAGTATTTTTTCTTTATTGTTTTTACATTATTCGAAACATATGTTGTCACCACTTTAATTTTGACCGCAACTGCATATATATTAATTATAATTACTATATATTTTTTACATATATATGTATATATATATATATATATATATATATATATATATTAGTCTATCACTCACCCGCCTCGTATTTCTCGTCCGGATTGCGCTTGTAGAGCATGGGCGAGGGCACTGCGTTGGCCAGGCCCACAGTCAGAGCCACAATCAGAGCCACGAGCATCAGCAGCTTCCAGGCCGGCATCGTTGTCATCGTCATCTTACCAATTTGTCGTCGTGTTAACAATTTCGTTGAGGTCTGCGGCGTCAAAGAGCTGCTCGTTAACTGAATGCGAATGTGCGGCTTTTGATACAATTTCGCTTTTATTTTTGCACGTGGGCGCTAACGGCCTTCGAGGTGACACCTGTTTTCGAGTACAGTGGAGACCCGCTATGTGCAGTAAAAATAATAATTATTATTAAATAATGGCAAAATAAGTGCTAGTTGCTAGTGATTTGAATTTTAATTATTTTAGTAAATTCCCAGGTGCAAGCTATCGAGGTACGACTGTATTTACATTTTACATTCTCTTGGCGCTTTCTCGTTACAGTTGCAGTTTAAATTTAAATTCAAAATAGGGGCTCGTTTCACAGCAGGCACCTTTTGTTTGGTCCGCGTAAAATGAGGCACACCCACATGGTGTTGTAAAATGGCAAATTCTGTGCTCACGCACAGCTGACAGTCAGAGATGCACACAAAACTATCGCTACTATCGACCCGTAAAATGGTCACACTCAGCGCCGTACAGAGTCGCAGACACATCAAATTGATAATCGAAGAGCCACCACAATCAATCGGTAATTGGCAGTGTTTTGTTTTTTAATGCACGTTCAATGAAAAATAATTCGCCATCATCAATTGCAAATGGAACGGTGACATAAATAAGTTGCACAAACTGAAACGCGCTTGAATTCGACGGAGACTCGCGCAGCATAGCCCAACACAGTAGAATAGTGTAGAGAACGCAACAACAGCAGTAGAAAAACAAAAAGCATGAGCTGAAACTGGACAAACAAACACATTGAAAAGATTATTTCAAGGCAACGCTGCGCAACGCAGGGGAAAGAAACTTCAAGCAAGGTGACGAAGAACAGACAATAAGCAAGGCGCAACCAACAAATTCCAACCACGTGTATATATAATTATATCTATATATATATATACATTTACATACATATATATACATATATATATGCATATGAGTGCGAACTGGCCTAAAGGAATAATACGAAGATCAAATGCAACTGTAACAAATAACTCAGAACCTTACAGCAATAATAACAGAGCAGCATTCTCATTCCCCCACCCCACAAAACCATACTTGACTGCAAACGAATAACAGCAACAACAACAAAAGCGTCCCCAGCATCATCATCATCAATAGCAGCAGCAGCAGCAGCAGCAGCAACAGAGGCTGTAATAGCAACAGCAACAAACAACAAACTACAAAATCAACAAATATGAGCACAGTGTTTATAAACTCACGCAAGAGCCCCAATGTGCTAAAGAAACAGGGCACAGACCAATGGGTCAAGCTGAATGTGGGTGGCACCTACTTTTTAACCACCAAAACGACGCTTTCCCGTGACCCCAATTCGTTTCTTTCGCGTCTTATACAAGAGGACTGTGATTTGATATCAGATCGGGTGAGTTTTACCACATATAAACAGTAATTTAGTACTCGATACTCGTGGCATGCCCAATGCATGCATTGTATTTATAGCGGCCATTGTGCTCTTGTGGCTGCCAGCTATAATTATAGTCATAAACACCCAATACCAAAAATTCGTAAACACACACACCCACACACAACACACCTACACACAACACACCCACACACAACACACACACACACACACACACGTAAGCAAGCAAGCATAGCAATGCAGGTCATTCTGCAAACAAGTAGCTGAAGCAGTAGTAGCCGTCGCAGTCGCAGTCGCAGTCAGTACTGTAGCCCCATCCTCCCACCCGTCTTCCACAACGGTAAAGTGCATATATAGCTTTGACGTCGGCGTTGGCGTCGCAGTGGGCTGCACAGGCTGCGTTGCACTAGTTTGGAATCTCTACACCCATGCATTTCAGCTGGATATGTGTCAATGGCTGAGTGTGTGTGTGTGTGTGTGAGCTCTTTGGTCACTGGAAATCAGAACACGGTGCAAAATGCTATTAATTCCAATATGTAAATTATTATAACATCTGCAAAACATAATTCACAACAAACACCAATAAATAAATAAATATTGTATATTTAACAAATATTTAATACAAATTGTACACAAAAAGTGTTTTCGAAAAAAAGCAATCGTTTAGCATTTTTCCTTAGTAATAAAATTTCCATAATAAATATGTATGTATGTATGTAGGTATGTAGGTACTCAAACACACACACACACACACAGACACACACACTTATGGGATTATTGCACGATTTTGTAAACAAAACAACAAACCAAATACGATATGCCCAAATACCGCTATCTCTGCCAATTCCTTGTTCGCTTTTCTTTAGCTTTTCGCAACAAATAAAATAGTTTCAATCAAAAGTTTTCATGCTTCTTCCTCTTCCTTGTCTTGCTTTTGGTTTATTATAAAAATGTTTGATTGTTTTTCTAGCTGTGCGCGCTCGTTTTTGTTATTGATTAAATTTTTTGATGCAAGCCAAAACGAACAACATCCTTCTCTCTCCCCTCCCCTTCCCTCCTACGCTTAAAGCTCAGAACACGCCAATTAAAGCACCCCACACAAGTGTATGTGAATATACATATGTATGTGTGTATATGTGGGTAAATGAATATTTACTTAGATGAAGGGCAGGAAGGGTTGGGTGTGTCAAAAATATGGGTAGCTTCATTGTTTTTGATGCTTAAATTGTTTAAAACCCGAAAGAAAACACGAATAAAACAAAACCGAAGCAACCACAAAAGCCAAAAAAAAAAGCACGCACACACACACACACACACATGACATATGCACAAAGAACACAATGGGAAATGACATTTACTGCATGCAGAAGAAAGAGACCGAAAGACGGGCAGAGAGACAGAAAGCTGACTGGCGCACAAGTGGCTCAACTGCTTATATATATACATGTATATACATACATATGTATATATTGTGTGTTTGTGTGTGTGACGCATATTTGCAATGCATGAGCCATCAAATCAAGAAGAGATTGTCTGCCATGCAATCGTTTGCCTGTCTGCCATAAAACTGACACATTTCCAATAAGAATGAGAATTATTATGCCTAATTGGATTTTGCTAGTTGTGGCATGCATTTATTCAATTGTTTTTTTTCTTTCATTATTTCAGGATGAGACGGGCGCATATTTAATTGATCGAGATCCAAAGTACTTTGCGCCGGTGCTGAACTATTTGCGGCACGGCAAACTCGTTCTAGACGGCGTCTCGGAGGAAGGGGTGCTGGAGGAGGCCGAGTTCTACAATGTGACGCAGCTGATCGCCTTGGTCAAGGAGTGCATCAGCCACAGAGATCAGGTAAAACGAATGCCACTCCAATTTATTCTACCACTAATCTGATATCTTCCTTTTCCGTTCTCCATTCTCAAACAAAAGCGACCTCATGCGGACAAGAAGCGCGTTTATCGCTTGCTGCAGTGTCGCGAACAGGAACTCACCCAGGTAATGTTTGCTTGCTGTGATGATGGTGATGATGATGCTGATATGCTTTGCCTATTTTGCAGATGATCTCAACATTGTCGGATGGCTGGCGTTTCGAGCAGCTTATTAGCGTCGGCATGCAATACTCGAATTACGTTCCGTTCGAGAACAACGAGTTCCTCTGTGTCGTCTCCAAGGAGTGCGGCTCGACAGTCGGTCGCGAGCTGGAGCTGAACGATCGTGCCAAGGTGTTGCAGCAGAAAGGATCGCGAATGTAAGCACTAAAAGAAGAGCATCAGCAATGCGAATCCTCTATCTCTCTCTCTCTCTCCCACACACATTCTTTCCATCTATTTGTCAGTCTGTCTCTCGCTTACACCCACACACACACACACAAACACACACTTTTCCAGTCAACTAATACATATGTAATTATTGACGTATGTATGTGTGACTTATTTAATTGTGCACTTGTGATGTGAGGTGTGGACACAGTGGCGGGAGAGGGGAGTGGTGATTTGCACACCAAATCAGGCCATTTGGCATGTGACATTGTTGCCCCTAATTACAAAGTCATTAATAGCTGATAAGCTGATAAGTCGGCTATTTTTGCTATCTATTTCCGCTCAACGCATTTTGAAATTGACAGAAACAAAATATACGTTGCCAATTTATGTGTGGCTGCCAGCATCAATGTCCCCACCGAAACAAAAAAAAAAAAACAAATTGGCCATAAAATCCACATCAACAATGCAAAGCAAAAAAAAAACTAGGCATAGGTATACGTAACATGCAAGACAAGAACAACAACAGCAACAACAACAACAACAACTTTTGTCAATTAGTCCAATATTCAATATGAGTAGTTGTAAGCGATTCAAAATGTTAACGGTTAACTGCTTATGCTCTCTTTTATACATGTGTGCATGCATGTGTATGTGTGCATGCACAAAGCACAGCTTAATGTTAACTGCGTATGCTCTCTGCTATACATTTATGCAAGTGCATGTGTGCGTGTGTATAAAGCTCCGCTTAATGCTTACTGCTTATGCACTCTGCTATACATGCAGATACATGTGTGTGTGTGTGTATGAGTGCATGTTAAAGCACTTTTAAATTATACACTGTTAAATCGTAGCACATTTCATAGACGCAAAACTTTAATAAGCTAATGTGTAAAGAATACGACTGTTAACCAACGAAACCGCTAAAGCAGCATTTATATGCATAGCAGCATTTATGAATGTGTGTATTACATGCACGCCCACACACACACCCACATACATACATATTTGTAACTTTTATGCTTATACATTTGTATGTTTATCCTCGCACACACACACACACACTAAATTGTTGTTAAATATATGTGTGTATGTTTTAGTTAGCCTTGATTTTCTCTTTTGCTTTGCTCACTCACTCACTCTAGCTCTCTCTCTCTCTCTCTCTGTCTCTGTCTCACTTTCTGTTTCTTTCTGTCTAATTGCAGTCTTGGAATTTAAAATGCTTTCACTTAGAGCGCGTGAACCAAACACCCCCAACCAAAAAAGTAATTCCCATCATCAAACACCAAGTTCAAAGAAAAACAACAACAACAATTAACACAACAATCAAGCACAACATGCATAACAAGTAATTCAACAACAATAACATTTGAGATCCTTTTCCCAAAGGTTCTGCTGCTATCAATTGGAATTGATGCAAGCGCTCAATCAGTCAGACAGTCAGTCTATCAATATACACATAAATGTTAATCACATCAATTTGGTAGCCAGCAAGCATTAACCCTTATGTAAGTTTTTCACAACGCAATTTAAAACTTTTTTTCTTATATATATTTTGCATTATTTTGAAAGGGGTTAGACAAATACTTTAATTATTAAATCAAATTTTAAGTTAAAAATACTTTTATTTTCGCTATTTTTTAATTTTTGATGAGTGTGTGTGTGTTGATATTCTCAAGGCTTAGTGAAATTTCAAAGAATCTAACTTGCAAATACAAATATCCCTATCGATCGATAGAGGGCGTTCTACAACCCAACCACACTCAACAGCAGATGTCGCTATTTCTTGATGCGCTTCCCTTTTGCCTTCCTTCCGCACTTGAAGTGTGCATTAATACGCTAAATAGTTGAAACGTCAAAAAAAGATACATAAGTAGGGTGTGGTGTGGTGTGGTGTGTGTGTGAGATTGTGATTGTGTGTGTTGGATTCCTTGCTGTACATCGCAAAGCAAAGCACAAAAACCAAAGCCAAAACATGCTTAGTCTGAAGATACATATATGTATGTATTTATCTGTGTGTGTGTTTTGCACCAAACCAGTTGAATGAAATACATACATATGTTTGTGATTTTGATACAAGATGCAATGAGATGAATAAGTAGCCAAACACTTTTCAACGCACACAGATTGGAAGCGAATTATGAAATAGAACAGATTAAAAGATAGCATATAACAAACAAAATAAGTAGAAGAAGAAACACCAACGACAACAAAAACAACAACAACAACGTTTATAAGAACTTAAGGATAACAAGTAAGAACGCTGTAGTCGAGTGAGCTCGACTACCATATACCCTGAACCAAGCTTTAAGTGCATTATAGGTTTATCGATTTTGGGGGCTGGAGTGGGCGTTGTTATCGGTTCTTAAAGGCGACTACCAGTAATATACCTACCAAATTTTACGTTCCCTACTCAAAAACTGCGGAAGATATAGCCATTTGAACATTTTTGGGGCGGCGGTGATGGGGGCGTCGGAGGTGGGCGTGGCACATGCCGATCTTTCAAGGACCTCGCCAACAACCTACCAACCAAAATTGATGACTGTATCCATTAAATTGTGAGAGATATCTGGAATTTACTGCTATCGGAAATCTAAATGTATCGATAATTCAGAAACTGAGGCAGTTATCGATAAAATACGGCAAACTTGATCTGCGCCTGGTATACGAGATCTTATATTCCAAATTTGAAGTCTCTAGCTCTTATAGTCTCTGAGATCCGCGTGTTCATACAGACGGACGGACAGACAGACGGACAGACAGACAGGGCTATATCGACTCGGCTATTGATCCTGATCAAGAATATATATACTTTATGGGGTCGGAGATGCTTCCTTCTGCCTGTTACATACATTTGCACAAAACCATTATACCCTTTTTTCCCATTTTTAATGTGTTCAGGGTATAAAAACTAAAGTAACGTGTACTTTTAGGTGTTTAGCGGTTTTTATTGGGCTTACAATATACAGAATAGTAGTGTTGATTAACGAAGAACGATGAGGACACTGATAAAAAAAAGAAAAGAGAGCTCATTTATTATAGAGACTTCTAAACGCACACACTTATTATAGTATATATAAATGGTAGATGTTAAAAAGGAAAAGAAATAACAAAAAACCAAAAACAAAATAAAAATATGTGTATTAGTCGTGGAAGCAGCAGAAACATATAATACAGTGAAAATCGTTTGCTTTTAAATGTATTTCCAAATTGTTGAACTCAATGAATAACGTGAAATTCGCAACAGGCTCGCTCTTCATTGATAATCAATTGTTTTTTTTTTCGATTTTAAATTGACTATCAGGATATTGATATATACATATATGGAATGAATATACATATATACGGAATGAGAATGTGTGTGCTATGATCCTGGTATTATGATAATACTAATAATAATAATAATTGTAATTGTAATTGTAATAATAATAATAATAGAAGCTGGCCATTATTATTATATTAGCTGCCTGCGCTGACACACAATTAGAGAGAAAGAGAAAGGGAGAGAGAGTGAGCTTTGGCATTTTGTCTATTGATTGTTGCGACGACGACGCTGATTGGTGTGTTCATCATTTATGTTTAAGCTGTGTTTAAGCTGCATTTACATGGACACACACACACTCACACTCCCACGCACATGCACACGTACATAAATACATAATAGACACATTCAAAGATAAATCGATCGTGTGAGCTTGTGTGTGTGTATGTGTGTGTGTTGAGCGCCCGGTTTGCATTACAACCTTGAGCTTTATTTAACTAGCATTATTGCTTATTGCGAAAGCAAAAACAAATAAACAAAAACAAAAAACATTTTGAATCACGACTGAATATTTATGTGAACTTGCACAAAAACAAAAACAAAATAAATACAAAAATAAAAACTCAAAACAAGAACAAAAAAAAAAGAAAATATAAAAAATAAATGCGGCGTTTTGCTAGTTAAACGCATTATTAATTAATTCTTATATGTATGTATGTATATAATTTTAAACTAGTAAACTAATTTATATACAAGAATTCGAGGAAGTCAAATGGAAATTGAGAAAGTCAAAACGTCGCCAACCAATTCGTAATCATTTTTTGTAACCATTTTGAGTAATTCCATTGTTCGATGTGCATCTAAATGCTAAGTAGAATAATGCTTACAATTATTTCGTAGCCTAAGCTGAAGCCCGACTCGAGCCTGGAACACAACTTTACAGTTAGCTTCTAATTATACTGAAAACAAAACTGTTTACTTTGTTTTGTGAAATACGAGAAAGACACAAGCACAAAGCAAAAGAGAAAAGCAAACGCACAAGCAAAAGCAAAATCAAAGTCACACAAATGCAATATGAGCCTTAGCTTTTAGCAGCAGACTCACCATACACACACACACACACACACACACATATACGTGAGGACAATTGCGGACGTTTGCAATAGGCCTATGCATATGTAGCGATTGCGTCGCACAAGAAGAAGCAGTAGCGAAAGATGAAATAGAAGATGAAGAAACAGAAGAGAGACTAGGCATACGTGTGCATATGTATGTGCATGAGTGTGTCGAAGAAGAAAAGGAGAACGAAGAAGATAATGTAGCGAAAGCTAAGGAAGCACGAACGAGGAGAAGTAGAAGAAGAAGCAGCAAGCAAAACATACAGCATACTTATTAGAATAGCCCACGTGTGTTAACCTTGAGTACTCATGCCTATGGAGAATGGAGAGCGCGTTAATTGATCAATTTTCAATCGGTTGCAGTCGTCTCAGCTGCCACAGCCGACATGTGTACATTCTCACATATGCAAGTACATCTAATAATAACTACCCACAATACCTACAATACTTATACAACACTTGTATCCAAATGTAAATGTAACTGTAACTCTAACTGTAACTGTAACTGTAAATGTAACTGTAAATGTAATGTAAGACGACACAGTTTGTCACAAACCCAAATACATACATACATATATACATACATACAAACAAACAAACAAACATACGTGTATAATCAACCGAAATGTGAAGGCTTTGGCTCACAGAAATAATATTTCAATAATTGAATTAAAAATCCCTTTTCTAAAAAATAAATTCTAAGAACTGAGAACACGTTTTTTATTATACTACTTAAGATCGCTTTTGTTTATTCAACATCTTGTATCTTGATTGTCTGTAACTACGTGGGAACAAATGATGGACAACTTTCGTATAATAGACAAATCAGATGTACATACATACATATGTATATACATACATACATATCTCTTTCAGAATCATCAATTTCGACGATATTGTCTTACCCGATCGTCTGCCTCTCTATTGATATTTGCTCAATTGGCTAAAGCTGCGAAACGAATTGGAAAAGCTTGTGGAAACTTTGGCAAGTTATTCGGGTTGCAAGTATTGGTATTGGTGGCAAGCTTACATTTTTTCACTTAGTACGTAGCTTTCGCATTGAGCTTTTTCTGCAACTAAATTTGAAGTCTCAAACCTTTTGAGCTTTTGTCAACAAAAATCTAATTTGGTGAAATGCTTTAAGCTGAAACAGTCCGTCAGACAATTATTTTATATACATTTCTATAATATATAAATATTTATTTATTCCCAATCTGTATCTGTTTTTTGTAATTTTGGAAAAATGAACAGATTTATGAACAAAATGCCCTCGTGCTTAAAATGTTGAAAAAAGGTAAGTTGTGGAAAAATTGAAAGTGGTTTGTTGTCTTGAAAAGGTTATTGTTAGGAACTTGGGCCAAAATATGCTTCATGAAATAATAGTCATAATAATCTAAAAGACTGGTCAAAGTCAAAATGTACTTGCAAAGATCGTTTGAGTCTTACCCAATTTATGGTTGTTTGATTATGGGAAAAGTTAGTTCAGGGAACTATTTACCTGGCCAGGTGTGCTTAAATTGATATTGCTATATTTTGGGAATTTGGAATTCAAACTGATTAATCCACAACGTTACTTACCAACTTTCTTTTCGTTGTTTCGAAATGAATTTTATCCGATTGTCACACCGGAACCGCAATCGCAATTCGAACTGCATTTTTATACTATGATACCGAAGTTATATAGTATATTGGGTTTGTGCTATGTACGTCATGCTGTCTGTCCGTCCGTTCGTCCGTCTGTATGAACGCGCGTTTCTTCGACACCCTTAGAGATAGAGACTTGAAACTTGGAACATATACTTTAAAGTACCCTCTAAAGTTAAAGTGGTAAGCTTGGAGTCCTACGTCCACTAGGTAGCTAGAAAATCGATATAGCCACATTTCTCCCACGATGTTGTTGGCGATGTCCTTCAAAGATCGACATATGCCACGCCCATCACCAACGCCACCAGCCGATTTTCGGACTTTGACTTATGCGTTGAGTTTTGACAAAATTATGGCATTTTGAAGGTTCGACCTATGCCTATATGCCGATTTTCGGATTAATTTTTTGACTTATGTTCCGACCCAAAATCACGTTTTAAACTTTAAATGTACGATTGATCTAGAGGCCAAGCTATGACTGAAACGCCCTTGCTTTTGAAAATGCGTTAAGTTGGCAAAATTATGGCATTTTGAAGGTTCGACCTATGCCTGTAAGCCGATTTTCGGACTATAATTTTGCCCAAATGCCGACTTCGGCTTTAGAAAACTTAAGTGCGCATATATTCCATACTTTTAAGCTTGAGTCACCAAATGTTGAAAGTATGTTACTAGTATATCCCCTAAGAGATCGATAAAAAATTGGATGGTTACGCTCACTCCGCCTACCTATACCGATACACATGTTGTTGTAAATCGATGAGACCTTATATCTCACGCAAATTTAAAGCTTAAGCACCAAATGTGAAAGGTATGTCGCTAGTAACACCTTTCAAAAATATGGAAAAACTATTTTGGCCAACAAAAACCGATAAATGCACAAATCTCCCGAAATTTAAGAGCTAGGAACCTTCTCCTCATTTTTTTCAACCACTCCCACTCCCGCCCCCAAAATCCCGAAAGGTTCATATCTTCCGTAATTTAACAGCCACAGTTGCCAAACTTCGACGAAGAGTTACTATCTTATAACTACCTCAATCTAAAAGGCAAACTTGGACAGTATTTCTTGAATGCACACAAATTTTGGTATCATTGCATATCACTGTCGGATACGTTCGACTGCAACGTTCTCTCTTGTTTTTTTTTTTTTTATCGATTTATCGATTATCGTTTGGAAATTGAATCTGAAACTAAATTCAACATATTTTGTAAGTTCAAAATGAGAGAAATCACATATTTTCCAAATTTGAAAATAGCTCTACTATCCTCTGAGATCCGATGGATGAGGTTGGAACGACTCGATGGTTGATCAATGAGGGGTAAGTAAAATTATTCATTCTCATGGTGTAAATTTTATTTATACTCTTTTATAAACTAAATTCGTTGAAATTCAACAGTTTTGAAAACCAACTGGGCGAAAACAATCAAATATCAAACCGAGCATCGATATTCGATTCCATTCCCGTTATCTTTTTTTTTTTTGGCTCTGCCACATTTGTCGACTAAAGGTGCAGGGCGGAAAGTGCGGATTGGGTGGGGCATGGGGCATATTGATTAGAATTTTGCGTCAGTTGCGAACTTATGCAAAGTAAAAAGAAATGTTCAGTTGCGTTCGAGCCACACAAACACAGCTCATGAGATATTCATAGGCAAATTGCACACGTGTGTGTGACTCGGTGTGTGTGTGTGTGTGTGTGCGTGTGTGTGTGTGTGCTCACAACGACAATTACAGCTGACGCCCAGGACACTTTTAGATTTGCACTCGCACACTAAACAATTGCCTCAGCTTCAGCTGCAGCCCTTCCCTTACCCTCAACCATAGCCTCAATGCGCTTAACGAGACTGCGACGGCGACTGCGACGGCGACGGCGACTGCGACTGCGACAATGACTGAGGCAGCGACGTTTTTAGCACGTTCGAAATGTTATTTCATATTGTATATTTGGCAAAACAGATTCAAGCACGCATATCGATATGGCAACATTAAAATTTAACTGCGAACTGCGAACTCCGCCAGCAACCCCAACGCAAAATCATCCACACCCCCATTTGAGGGTAAGGGGGTGGGGGTGGGGATGGTGGGTGGGGGTGGGGATGGTGGGTGGGGGTGGGGATGGTGGGTGGGGGTGGGGACAGCGCTTACCACCACTAAAACGCAGGCCATTTGCCAAAACACGTGCACATTTATATTTATTCTAAACAAAGGAATAAAAACTTGTGTCGCCGCGCACATGAGACCTAAAACCGAGACCGGCCACTGACAGGTCCAGGCTCAGGCCCAGGACTCAGTACCCAGGACCCAGGACCCAGGAGAGGGAGCAGTGGAGGGAAAGGGACCATCGTCACACATAAACGACAGCAAAGTTTTCTTTTATTTATATACCCTTGCGGGGGGGCACTTTGGTTGCGTCACCAAATGTGCAACAGAAATGATGTTGCCACAAACTAGTCTCCACGTCTTTTATTCATTTTGTTCATTCATTTGTTGTTTAAAAAATGTTAAAAAATTAATAAAGGATAAACTTTGAATTGATTTTTTCGTTTAAAAAATATAAAATATGAGTTTTTATCTATTTTGTTTTCTTTAATAAATGTAAAATATAAATTATTTTTTTATAAATTGTAAGATTTTTTTTTATTAAACTTGGATTTTTTCGAAACTACATATTTAATTGTTATTCCTGCCACAAAAAAAAAAAACATTTTTTTTATTGCTTTCTTCGTCAGACAAGCCAAATGTCTTCCAGGTGGCTATAACCACAATAGAATTAAGCTAGTATTATTCATAGGAAAGTACAGACTTGGAACCAGTTCTAGAAAATCACATGGCAGACGAAGGATTCATCTTGCTAAACTAGGTGAACTGAGACGATTTTGTGGTAATGATGAAGATACCTTTAAAGCAGAACATAGCAGAATATGTCACCTCAGCCAGGAACAGATGTCGAATCCTAGGGAAACATGTTTTAAGCTCGGAGCATATAGAGAAGAAGTCACCCAATAATAATAATAATAATAATATAATAATACTAATTTTTCTTTTCCTTTACATTTTCTTTCTTTTTTTTGCCTTGAATTGTTTAACTTGAGTTGATGAATCAAATATTCTTAGGAAATTTCGGTTTAATTATTAGTAAAACTAAAAATATTAAGCGACTTAATTTAAACTATACTCTTAGTGGTTTCTTTAATATATATATTAGATACAAATTTGAGAAAATTATACTTTATTTTGTCTTAATTAAAAACTCAAAATTGTACAGTTAAACTTGAGTTATTTTATGAACAACAGCATTTAACGACTTTAATTTTTTTATTCTTATTATTTAATCGTTACATGAGAATTTCAGATTAATTTAATCGAAGGTGCTGAAACTATATATATATATATATAAATATATATATATAAGAGTATTTCGTTTGCGCTAAGACGCAGTTAACCGTTTCCGTTTCCATTTCGATTATATAATTTTATTTTTTATTCAAACAGTCCAAGTCCAAGTCGCGAAAAACGCGTGTTTTTCTTTTTTGTTTTTCTTTTTTGTTTTTGCCGTTAAGGACATTAGTGGGTTTGGCTTTTATTTCAAGGTTTTTCTTTTTCGGGTCGTAGCTGTAACTATAGCCGAGCTATAGCTATAGCAGTAACTGTAACTGTAACTGTAACTGTAGCTAAAGTTGTAGCTGATGTGGATGTGGATGTGGATGCGGATGCTCCTCTAACACCGGTCAGGACCTTGGGGAGTGCTCGTAAAGCGCAGCACGCAACGAGCATAAGCGAAATTTCATTGGTTTTTATGGTAACGATGCTTGGTGACTGCCACCTTACACACACACACACACACACATATATATATATATATATATATATATATTTTATATATATAAATGGAAAAACATTTCGCATTCGCATTGAGTTTCACTGGAGAAGCTTTCACTTTTCGCGCCCGCTAACAAGCGTCGCCAGATTGAAGACTTGCCCCGTTGGGGTTGCAGTTGCATCGATGCCACTTCAGTCTCTCAGTTCCAAGTCATATTTGCACCTTCAACTGTGCAACAACGACATTGGCATTGACTCAGACTCCGACTCCGACTCCGACTCCGACTCCGACTCCGACTCCGACTCCTGCTCTGACTTTGAGTCTTGTCTGCCACACAACCCTGCTGCGTTGGTTGTACGCGGTACGCCTGCCGTTCGTCCTTCAACCCCACAAACAACCCCAAAAAGTGCAAGATGTAAAATTGCACCACCAACGCACCCACACACACACACACACACACATAGTCGATACACACCCACTTTAACTTTTGAATAGTGCAAAAAGTGCACTCAAGCAGCAGTCGCAGCTGGCTGAAGAGTTGGCGCGACATTCATGTGGCAGCCACCACCGTTTCACTTTCGTTTTGCACCTGCCACAAGCGGGGGTTGTTGCTGCAACTAACAACTGGGGGCAAGCAGCAACAGCAGCAGCAGCAGCAGCAATAATTCTATGTCAACATGACAAGAGCCAGCGGCGTCGCAGTCAACATTCTAATGCATGCTGCATGCTGTATGCCCCATGCGGCACTGTTTGCCATAACTTGAAAGGGCTGCAGCTAAAGTTGAGCCGCCCGAGGGTTGCATGCATTGGGCTTTCGTCTGGGTTTGGTTTGAGGACTAGACAAGCGTCTGGTTGCGTTTCGCTGCGTCTCGTGTCTGTCTAGTGCATCTAACTGTGCTGCCTTTCTTCTACAGTGTGTGTGTGTGTGTATGGGTGTGTGTGTGTGTGTTGATATGAGTGGGCCTTTGTGCAACTCAAGTGCATGTCGCCAACGCCGTGTTAAGTGCGACAAACAAAAGCAGCGACTGTCGAATGTCGACTGTCATCTGCTGGGGGCTGCTGCTCTTCTTGCTCCCATATATAAATATATATATATATATATATATATATATACATGTATGCGAGTGTTTGTGCTGTATTTTTTGTGCAATTTAACCCCATTTTTGTGAGGCATCATCTGACACTTCCTGACGCTGCCCCCTGACTGTTCTTGCAACGCTTCAATCGACAGCCAGCATCAAGATTAGAGACAGAACTAATACTCTCTCTCTCTCCCTCTCTCTCTCTCTATATCTGTCTTCTCTCTTCTCACTTCTCAGTTGCACTCTATGCTATTTAATTGCAACTTCTGGATGGGAACCTTTCCCTGCCCCCAAAGCTGGGTTTTCCTTTGCGTTTGCGTGTCTCGCATAAAACGTTTGTCAAACAAAAGCCCAAATCTATTATATGCACTTCATTTCCTGCACAGACTTTTGTATATATATATATATATATCTGCATTGAGAGCTTATGAAAATGAAATTGCATTGAAACGGTTATGAGACAGCGGTTTAACCGCTAACCGAACCGCCCATACACTTTTCCAGCTGACAAACCCATAATTAGTCTTTGGAAATATTTAAGAAAAACCTATGAAAATCTTTTTCCTGGCACCAGCAATCGATACTTATCATAATTAAAACTAACAACGTTGGGAAAGCTTTACCGTTATTAATTTAAAAAAAAATTAAATTATAGTATTGGAGTATTAGTGAAAGTTTCTTGGTGTTCCCTGCGCCTAATTAATATTTCCAAAACTGGATATGATCTATTAATGTAAGTAATAAAGTTTTTTTTGTTTGGTTTTATAAACCTTTTTAGAAAAAATACACCCGTTTGGAGAGTCCAAAATTCGTTCACCTTCTCCCAATCCCAGATCGAAATGATCGGTTTCGCTAATTTTGGGTATGTTTTGTGTTTTTCTAAAATATAAACAAACATTTAGGTTTTCATAATAATTTATATAATTTCATTTTAAAAAACAGTTCAAATTTCATTAAATTTTTTATTTATTTGTTTTATTATTTATTATTATTAAATTTAAAATCCGAAATATTATTAAGAAAAGAAAGAAAGCTTTCAATTTTTTGGTTTTTTTTTTTAATTTTTAAACATGCTGTCCAAACTTTACTTACTTTGAGCTCGTTTCAAGGATACAGGCTCAAGTGAAGTGTTCAGTGACCAACGCCTTCAGTTAGCTAAAGGACTCTAGGCTAAGCGAGGGCAGCTGGCTAAGTTTTGCCGTCTAAACTAGGCGCAGGGAAACAAATATGCTTTAAAAAAAAATGAAAACATGTCCGCTTAAGAAACAGAAACGCCAACAACGGCTAATGAATGTTAAAATACACAAACACACTCATACACACACACACACACACACACACACATGTATAGAAAAGGGGACGCACACAAAGAAATATTTGTCAATGCAACGAAATGGAAAGTTTGAGGTGGCAGCCACGTCTGAAATAACGATCCAGTTCCATGTGCTGCTGATTCATATGAAGAATGGAGACACAACAAGCAAAACACAACAACAACAAAAACAACATGCCACAGACATTCTGGAGGAGGGGACGGGGAAGTGGTGGAGAGGGAGAGGGAGAGGGGTGCTGGGTGCTGGGTAGACCTAAAGAAACTGAACCTGGCCAGAGGATTCAAGGATGTGCGTGCAAGTTGTGAAAAGTGAAATGAAGTGAATGAGGCGCAAGGATAGAGGCATGGATAAGGGGCACGGGGCACGGGGCAAGGGGTAAGGGAAGCAGGAGCAGCCGAGCCAAGCCGGTACAGAGCAGCGGGGCAGGGGACTGCAGTTCATGTGCCCGGGAAGCTTTTGTTCTGACCTTTTTTCCCCCTTTTTTTTTGTGTATATTATTTTTGTGTTTTTTTGTACTTGTGCATGTGTCAAATTTGCAGGACTCGGGCGTGGGTGGAGCTGCACTTGAACTACGCCAAATACGGCAATGTGACGCACACTGAGCAGGTGGCGGAGATGCTAGCCGAGATGGTGATGCTGATGCTGATGCTGATGCAAATGGAATTGGAGATGGCAATGGAGATGGAGATGGAGATTGAGAAGCGTAAGCGTAACCGATAGCCGGGGCACACTGTGTCGACTGCACTTGAGAATATGCCGGGGATTGCATGGTGTATGCGGCAAGGGGAATGGAAATTGAAAGTGGAAATGGATGTGGAAGAGGAAGAGGCATTGTAAGTGGTAGTGGTAGTGGAAGTGCAAGTGCTCAGCTCAGGGGGAGGGGGAGGCTGCGCTATTAAGGGATGCAAATGCAAGTGATTGCAGTGTCGTCATTAGGGGTTTCTCCGTCTGTCACGCTGTGTCTGTGTGTGTCTGTGTGGGTCTGTGTGTGGGTGGGTGTGGCAAGGAAGCCAGTTGCTCTAATGATGTGTCTGCTAGCTAGCTGCTTAGGCAAACAAACTGGCAAACTGGCAATGCCAATGTTTACGGGTTTGTTGTTGTTGTCGTTGCGCCTCAAAGTATGCAGCGCTTTATTTGCATATTCATATTGTAACACACACACACACACACACCTACAAATGCATACACATATGTATATTGCACATATGTCTGATTACTTGTATATTGTATACACACACACACACACACACACACACACACATACACACAGAATAAAATAAGGTATGCGTAATTAACTCGTTCTCAAATTCGTCTCCGACACACTGAAGATTTCAATTTTCTTAAGCCCAGTTCAAAAAATGGGGGAACCTTACAGTTGGCCCTAACTAACTGCAAACTCTTCTTTACAACTATTTTAAGGGAATTTCCCATTTTCCAAGCTTATTGAGTCTCGACTTCATCACTTTGAAATTAACGATTCAGTTGGAATCGAGGAAGGTTTTTCTTTTCAGATATTTTAAATGCAATATTTTCCGATTAAATATATATTTTAACAAATGAAAAACTTGTAATTTTCCGGGCCAAGGCATATCCGGTGCCTCATTGTCATATGTCACTTTGATTAATCGAAGTTAAGAAATTTTTGTAATTACATCTCAATAAAATCATCGATTCAGTTGAAATCGGAGAAGGAGACTTAAATCGCTCCAATTGTTGATCCAATTTGGACCTAGTTGCTCGATAAGGCGTTGAAAACTTGGCTTAAACATTATTTGATTTACGATCGAATTTTATATAGCAGAAATGTTGATATATACACAAATCTGCATTAAACAGCTGCGCTTCAAATAAAATCTAATATCTGAAAAATAGGGGGAAAAAAGTCATATGAATTCTGCTTGCATGTTTTTGCCTTTACGTGGCAACAACTTTAGATAGATTAAGTAGGGTTTAGAAAACGGCTAGTTTTCTAGGCTGGGTATCAGTGAGTTCCGATATATCTGTAAGATTATATATACATACATATACATATATCCCATAAATTGAAGTCCTCTACTCCCAAGGACTGTGCAGTGACAGAAGAAGTGCTGCTCCGTTTCCTCATCTTGATGAGGCAGTGGGTTGCCAGCTCCATTTTCCTCGTTGTTCTGATGACTTAAGAATTTCTTTGAGAGAGCGAAAGATAGAGAGGAACAGGGAGACAGAAAGAGAGAGAGAGAGAAAGAGAGATCCATCTGATCTTAATAGATAGAACCAAGAAATCGCCGTTTAAGTTAATAGCAATAATAATAATATAAGTAGTAATAATAATAATAATAATCATAATAATAACATAATTAATAATAATAATAATAATATAAGTAGTAATAATAATAATAATAATAATAATAATAATAATAATAATAATAATAATAATAATAATATTAATAATAATATAATTAATAATAATAATAATAATAATAATAATAATAATAATAATAATGCTTTCCAACTATGTAAATTGTTGCAATTGTTTTTATCATTGGTTTTTTAACAAAAATATGTTTTATTATTATTATTATTATTATTCTATTTTTTAAGCACAGCTGGACTTAGACCAAATGCGTGTTGTGTAATCAGCTTCGGCTAGTTGGAGTCTCAGTGTAAACCTTCAGCTGGAGTTGGAGTTGGAGTTGGATCAACCCTGTCTGTGGACGGACGGACCTATTTTGTAATGTGTATTTAAATTTTTTTTGGTTTTGCTTATTGTTTTGTCCGGCTATGCGGTTGTATTAGTGGGTCTTGTGTGTCTATGTATGTGTGTGTGTGTGTGCGTGTGTGTGTGTGTGTGTGTGTTTGTCAGCTTGCTTTCTTTTTTGGTTTTTTGGGGAGTTTTCATTAGAAACTTTTTTGCCAACATCATTCTCAGCGAAACGTCAAAACAAAAAGGGTTCGTACACACGCATACATGCATAAGTGTGTGTGTGTGTGTGTGTGTGTGTGTGCCATGTGTGTGTGTGCCATGTGTGTATGTGCCATGTGTGTGCTCGTTTGCATATAGAGATAAGCGCGGACGCAGATTTAGATATTTTAGACATGCGTGTGCACTTCCGTTGTGACCTACCCCTCCTCCTCCTGTCTCCCAGTGGGCGTTGGGTGGCTCTGTTGCTGACATGTTTGTGCCGCGCTGACCAGCGGAAAGTTGGCAGCCTGCCCACTCCCCCACCAGACCCCATCCCACCCCCTAATGGCCTACCCATTCCCAGGAAGCGCTAACTAAACATGCTTAATTAGAAAGTAGCTGCGGTTGCCAAAAGCAGCAGCAGCAGCAGCGGCAGCGACTGCGACTGCGACCGCATCTACTCGACGGCTCATATTTCACTGACCAGCGAAACACTCAGTGTAAGCCTCCGCCTCCGCCTCCGCCTCTGCCTGCGCCACTGCCTCTGCCTCTGCCTGCGCCTCTGTTGTTGTCTCTTCTTTGTGCGTTGTTCGCCTCAGCTTTGGCTTCGCTTTTAAATGTTGCTCATTACGTGGAGCGTGGGCTGCGGCTGCTTCTGCGGCTGCGGATGCGATTCGCCCGTCCATCCCCCCCTCCCCCCACCTCGTCCCCACCACCGTTCCCGCTCCGCGCGTCACGCACATATGAATATGTTGAATTAATCACTTGGGTTTTGGGTTTACTCCTTTTTTGTTCTTGTTTTTTTGCGTTGCCTTCTTTTTTTTTTTTGCGCAGCTTTGGCAATGGGCTCGGTTTTAGCCAAAACCAACTGCCACCCAGCCAGCCATTGCCCCCACCCCCCCTCCATCCACACACACACACACACACACACAATACGAGCGCAGAGCACACATTGACATGGACATTGCTCTAGACATTTTTGGCTGTCCCCCACCCCTCTCCGATCCCCACGCTCCCCACGCTCCCCTCGCCGACCGCTTCTATATTATGCAGCAAATCGATAAAAAGTTTGACCACCGCCCCAGCGTTGCTGACATGGCGGTCGCAGCGCCGTCGACATGTGAAATGTGTGAAATGCGCGCATTAAATAAAAAACAACAACAACAACAACAAAAATACACAAAAAACACACACAAAAAAAAAAAACAGAAACCAATTTCAAAAGGGGTTTGTGCCCTAGCACCATTACAGATGCCCCCACCCCCCCCATTCCCCGTCTCCACGGATTTTTGAATGGTCATTGTATGGCCGATTTTGTATCGCCCCAAAGGTGTAGCTGTCAGCTGCCCCTCTCCACTCCCCTCCCTCCCACGCTTTTTTGGCGGGGCCAACTCGTTTTTCTTTTTGGCCAACTGCGGCGTGTTTTAGATAAGGTAAATAACTGCGATTGTTTGAATTTTTAATGTACGAGTAAAAGTTTTTATGCAACATCCATGTGCGCTGTCCAGCGTTGGATCAATTGAGCCGGGCTACCATGGTGGCGGCTTTACGGCGGATTTCGGGCTACCTAATGGCAACTTTTTTTTTAATGCTCATGCCAACGTGTGTGTGTGTGTGTGTGAGTTTGTGTTTGTGTGTGTAGACACATACATGCACGCATCTATTTATGTTTACAAATGGATGTGAGTTTGTGTGTGTGGCCATAAATGGACTTTTATAAATGCTAAATGTTGATAAGTAGACACTTGGAAGAGTGTGCAACCTGTAATTGTATAAACCTGTACACACACTTACCCCCCCTTCCCCTCACACACACACACACACATACTCATCTATAAATGTACTCCGATTTTTATAACATGTACGCATTAAAAATGGAGAAAAAAGTGAATAATTAACTAAAATTTAATACATTTTTTACGTTATCTGATTGCGTATTGGAAACTTTATTTTTACAGTTAAAAATGTACAATAAAGTTATGGAAAGAAGGTAGCATCTCCAAATCAACAAGGTATATATATGTATATATACATATATAGATAGAGAGATTATAGCAGCAATAGAGACTTTCAAGTTATCGTATACCCCGAGCAGATCAATTTTGCTTAATTTTACCGTTAACTTGTCACGTTTCGCTAGTATTGAAGTATCCTTCTAATTTTTATATAAAAAATATATCTTTTTTTTCGATCAACAATATCGAATTGATGTCTTAAGATAAAGTCGAACAGTTTTCAGTCAGTCAATCAATCAATCAATCATTGGCATTTCTATTTGATGTTTGTGCAAAGTGAAATGCTAATCAGGAAATTTAATTTCTAGTATTGATTCGATAATAAAATGCTGGTATGTCTGAGGGAGGAATAGTGGAGGGGAGAAGGGGGAGGGGGCTATTAATTTATTTTTAATTATTCATGTTGGGCAGCTGCAGGCTGCAGGCTGCAGTCTGGAGTACAAATCTGAAAGATAGCGGCACAGGAAGATAAAAGCGGACGACAAATGACTAAAATCAAAGGCACAAATTGTTGCTGTTGTTGTTGTTGTTGCTGTTGTTGTTGTTGTTGTTGTCGCTGATATTTTTAATATTTAACTGCAAGCTGCAGAAGCAAAGGACAAAAGACAAAGGACTGACTGACTGACTGACTTTGTCTGTAGCCGAATTTAAAACCATTTGCAACCGAATGGATGTGAGTGTGGGTGTGAGTGCGAATGAGTGTGAGTGTGAATGAGTGCATATGTCTTTGAGCTCGTCGACTGTCAGCAGCAAAAAGATAAAAACAAAAAAAAAACAAAAAACATTAAAAAACAAGATAACAACAAACAGCAACAAAACACATTGCTGCCACAAAGGCCCGCGGAAGCGCTGCAATTGCAACGGCGCTCACAAAGCATTCTAACATGATTTTAATTACGATGACGAGCGTTGCCGTTGCCGTTGTTGTTGTTGTTGTTGTTGTTGTTGTTGCCGCCATCGCTGGGCTCGGCCCAAACTTGTGCCACAAAACAACTTGGTTTGCCCATCCGCATCCGCATCCGCTTGCACTTGCAGCAGCCACATCCGCATTTGCATCTCCCCCATGCCACCATGCAGAGTGACAAAATAACGCAAACGAGAGGAGTGGTGCGGCAACAACAACAACAACAACAGCAACAACAGCAACCACAACTGAATCAGAAAGAGAAAGAGAAACAAAAACAGAAAGAGAAAGAGAAACAGGAACAAAGAGAAACGTGTGAAGTGCTCGAATCGCTTGCAGCAAGTTGAAGCTGACAAATGTTTCGCACTTTTTTTGTCAGCCTCATTTCGTTTGGCCTTGTGGCATGTCTCCGGCACTGCGGCACAGCTGCAGCAGGGAGGCGGGGGCAAGCATTCAGCATAACACGCACACATCTTAAACATGCCTCGAGTTGTGCCGCCTCAGAACTCCGAACTAACTCGTCTAATTACTTCTCAGCCAAAAAGCCAAGTTATCAAATCGAACAAGACTCAAATATCACTCGGATATATCCTTATCTTCAGTTATCGCTTATGAACTCAATCATTCTTGAAGTTGCTTTCAGATTATGCGAGTCACAAATGTTTTCAAATTACATTTTTTATTTCATTTACAATGTGCAATTCTTTTAAGCTTGTGTTTATTGTTATTTTCTACTTAATTATTGAATAATTAATTGAATTATTAATTATTGAATAATTAAGCAGAAAATAACAATAAACACAATATATATATATATTTATATATATATATTTATATATGCACTTTTTATGGCAACATTTTTTTATTATATTTTTTAAGCCCAACTGTTTATTTTTTTTATTGATGAAAGTATTATAATTTTGTTTTCTAGCTCATAAAGTATATACATATTCTTGATCAGTGAAAATTGTCTTTTTCTTTAAACTTTCATTAGATTAGCGTCATAAGCACAATTTTACATCATTGCATCATTGGTCTTAGCCAGTTTTACTTCAGCTGCTTTTTGTACCCTTAACCCATTAAAAATGGGTAAAAAGGTAAACAGGCAGAAGGAAGCATCTCTTGATCAGGATCAACAGCAGAGTCGATATAGCCCTGTCCGTCTGTCCGTCCGTCCGTCTGCCCGTCCGTCCGTCTGTCCGTCTGTATGAACACGCGGATTTCAGAGACTATAAGAGCTAGCGACTTCTAATTTTGTGTACCAAGCGCAGATCAAGTTTGCTTTATTTGATCGATAACTGCTCAGTTTCTGAATTATCGATACATTCCGATAGCAATAAATTCCACAATTTAAGAGGCAGAGGCTTCTTATTTATACATAATATGCATATACATATTATTGATCAATTTCATTAAGATCGGACAAGAAACACCAAAGTTATAGTCGAAAATATATATTCATATTGATCTTCTTGCCGTCAGCAGCCGCAATAGGCGAGCGCATGTGTGAGAAAGAGATGGCATGATAATCGCCGCTAGCGTTAATATATTTGTGTGTATTCTGCAGAGCCCCGATAACTACTATCGTATGTATGTATGTATGTATATGCACGTATTTGTAGCCATTCAATTCGGGCATTTGAGTGCAAATCATCAAAAGGGAAATTTGCCAACTAGAATATATTTAATAACTGGGTTAAGGGTATATCGTAGTCGAGCCAACTCGACTATAGCATCTTACTTGTTTCTTTTTTTTTGTAGCAATCAAAGTTGATTTCATTTACAATCCAGTTGTTGAGTTTTTTTTAGTGTATACTAAAGAAATGCTTTTAAGATTCCACGATTTCATATTTCTTCGTCTAAGGAAGTTAATCTGGATTTTAAATGCAAACTGGATTCCAAATTGGGGCGCAATATTTAAAAGATGCGCAGATTTCTTTAACGGCAGCTATGCCAAATATTCCACAGGAGCGGGATGCGGTCAGGGTTATGAAGAAGCAGCAAAAGACGGAGGGGAAGAGATGAAGGGGAAGAAGATGATGAAGAGGAGGATGAGGATGCTGGAAAAATTACCAGTCCCAGTAAGCACATATTTCTACTACTCTTGTGAAATTTATATGTTGGCAGGTTGACTCCAGTCACCAGAATGAAGATTACTGTTCCTTTGTAGACTGACGGAAGCATCTCTAATTTCATTGGATATATTTATATATATATATATATATATTAACCATTGTAATATTAGTGCTCATAGATGAAGCTCACTTCATTTCATTAACACCCTTCGCCGTTTCAATAGCTGTTATCAATTTGAATCGATTATCGATAGTAATCAATTTTATTCGCTAGGAATATATCGAGGAATATAATATGATATATAAATAAGTGATATCTCTTAGTAACACCACTTGTATCCATATGCTGTCTGCTTAAAATCTTATCATGAATATCATGAAAATCTCTCTGAGGTTTATCAATTTGTTGCTACACTTGAATTTTCTAAAGCCCATCGAAATGGGTTGTTTAATGCCACAATTAATGGTTATTTAGTGGGAAATGCAAGTGCCAATTAATCTGAAAGATTTTGCTGCTGAAAACAGCATTTTGAACCGCTTTTTTTCCCCCATTCCATAAAACGCTCTACCCCCAAGCGTGCTTACGCTTTAATAGGCCTATGCGGGAGATGGGCGCTGGACGCTGGACGATGGACGATGGACGCCGGACGATGGGCGGTGGGCGGTGTTCGGCTGTGTCATGTGGTATGGTGTGGTGTGGTGGGGCAGACGCGATTAATGCGGGCTCTGCGCTATATTATTTTGACAAATTTTTGTTCGTCTTTTTGTTATGCAAGCAAAAAGTAAAAATGAAAAACAAAAAAAAAAAGGAAAAGGAAAAACAAAAATGAAAACAGGCAATGACAATAGTATATACGACAAGTAAGTATATGCGAGTACATACTGAAAATGTCGGCATGGCATGGTTGGGAGCGGTTGGGTGGGGGTGAGGAGGAAGAGGGGGGTGGGGGGTGGTGTGGGGGGGTTGCTGGTAGCTGTCGAAAAATAAATGGAAAAGGCAACACACATCATTGGTGTGGCATGTGCATAATCAAGCGACGGCCAGGGCCGATAGGCGTCATAGGCCCGAAATCGAAAGCCGAAAACTGCAGCCACGACGGCAACAACAACAACAACAACAACAGCAACAAGAAGAAGAAGAAGAAGAAGAACGACGGCGACTGCGACGGAGAATGCGCAGCTAGCGGCAGAAATAGTGTCCAAAGTGCGTTGCAAATGAGCAAAAAAAAGGCCACGCCCGCTCTGCTGCCAGCTCCTGATGCTGGTCCTGCTGCTGCTCCTGCTGCTGCTGCTGACGCTCCTACTCCTACTCCTACTCCTGCCTATTCGTTGTCCTTTGCAACTGCAGTTTTGCATGTGCTTTTGCACTGCTGCTGTTGTTGTTGTTGTTGTTGTTGCTGCCGCTGCTGCTGTTATCGCTAGGGGTGGAGTAGGCCTGGACGTGTTGGTGCGTTACCTTCCTTCTTTTTCTCTTTCCTCTTGTTTTTTATTATAACTTTTTATTTTTTTTTTTTGGTTTTTCTTTTATTTTTTTTTGTGGTGGCGATTTTCGTTTTTTGATTTTTTCCTTTTTTTTTTTTGGTATATTTCCTGCACAATTTTAATGGATTTTTTTTGTAGGTGTGTGTGCGTACTTGTATACACAGACATGAGTGAGTGTGTTTGCTTTGTGCGTGTGTGTGTGTGTGTGTGCGTGTGTGTGTGCGTTGTTTTACTTTATGCACATGGGCTCGTTTTTGTTTTTGCCGGACTTTTTATTTTATTTGTACCATTCTTCTTTTTTTTTTTTGTATTTCATTTTATTTTTTATTTATATATTTCTTCTTCTTTTTTTTTTGGTTTGTTCGCTAACGTCGCTGCTGCCGCTGCTGCTGCTGCTGCTCATCATGATGAGCATTTTTTTATTCAAGCAGATAATTACATTTAAATAAAATAAAAATTTCATGTAGCGCAAGGTAGACATATACCTACAACTTTCAGCACCCAGCCACACAGTCATAGCTATAGTCATGCCACCCCCCTTCCCCTTCCACTTCCACTTCCCCTCCGCAGCCCAACCCTTCCATCACATTTCCTGGTGCTTACTGGCACCCGCACCGCTTGGCTAGGATCTGTGGCCCTTGGCCCGACGGGAGGACCCCCAGTCGTTGTTGGTTTTGTTGGCATGTTATTTTATAATTCATTTCGTTGCGTTGTTTGACTTACGCGGCGTTGCACGTTGCTGTCCAACACTGCCCACTGTACAGCATCGCCCAGATCTGCAACTGCAGCTGAATCTGTATCTGAATCTGGGCGCTGCAACTGTAGCCGGGAATTGGAGTTGGAGCTTGGTGCTGGAGCTGGAGCCAGAGCCAGAGCCAGAACACCGTGTAATTTCGTACTGTGTTGTCACAGTGCCGCAAATTGCGCCGCAGTTGTCTGCTCTTAGGCTGGTCATCTACCGGCAGCGTGTAGTGGCCTCTGTCCGTGTGCACTCCAAGTGCCCCAATATACAAGTCATTCGCCTCGACGCTAGTCAACTGCCCAGCTCAGCTGCCCAACAGTTGCCCCCTTTCTGCCATAGCAACCATAGCCCCCCAATCCCAATCCCAATCCCATTTCACCATCTGACCACCTGGCCAGTAATCGCCAGGTTTTTTGTTTGTTTGCAAACTGCAGTCAAGTTGTTCTGTTAATGCTAATTGCCACGTTTCTACAGCTTCGCGAGTCGCACTTTGTGTCCGCTGAGGACTGCATCCTCATTTTCTGTGCCTGTCTCGCTCTTTGGGGTCATTTCGGATTCTAAAAGTGTTGCAGTCGAAAATCATCAAAAGCCTCCCCCTCCCCACATCTTCCACTTACTTTTTTAGCTGCAGTTTACTTCCCAACTTACACCAAAATAAATGAACAGAACAAAAAAAAAACAAGGAAATAAATGAAAACAAGTAAGAACGCTGTAGTCGAGTGAGCTCGACTACCATATACCCTGAACCAAGTTTTAAATGCATTATAGGTTTATCGTTTTTGGGGGCTGGAGTGGGCGTGGCACGATCTTAGTAATATACCTTCTAAGTTTGGTAACTGTAGCTCTTGAATTGCGGGAGATACAGGCATTTATCGTTTTTTGTGGGCGGGAGTGGGCGTGGCCCAAAATATTTTGGAGTTCGATCTTAGTAATATACCTTCTAAGTTTGGTAATTGTAGCTCTTAAATTGCGGGAGATACAGGCATTTTTCGTTTTTTGTGGGCGGGAGTGGGCGTGGTCCAAAATTTTTTTTTCACATTTATGAAGGGTGTTACTAGCAATATACCTTTCAAATTTGGTGACTTAAGTTTTCAAATTGCGTGAGATATATGGGTTTATCGATTTACACCAAGAGGTGTATCGATTTAGGTAGGTAGAGTGGGCGTGGCCATCCAATTTTTTTATCGATCTTTGGGGGAGTTACCAGTAACATAGCTGCAACATTTTGCGACTCTAGCTTGCAAATTACGGCAGATATGCGCATTTTAAATTTCTAGGGACGAAGTTCCTGGGGGCGGCGGATGTGGGCGTGGTCAAAAAATTGGTATGCCAATCTTCGGAGGAGGTTACCAGCAAATTACCTTCCAAGTTTGGTTACTCTATCTTTAAAGTTTTCGGAGATATACGGAGTTATCGATTTACAATCGGAATTGTCGATTATAGGCGCAGGTGTGGGCGTGGCACCACAAATTTGTTATCGGTTCTTAAAGGCAACTATCAGTAATATAACTACAAAATTTGACGTTCCCTACTCAAAAACTGCGGAAGATATAGCCATTTGAAAATTTTTGGGTCGGGGGTGATGGGGGCGTCGGAAGTGGGCGTGGCACATGCCGATTTTTCAAGGACCTCACCAACAACCTACCAACCAAAATTGGTGACTGTATCCATTAAATTGTGAGAGATATCTGCAATTTACTGCTATCAGAAATCTAAATGTATCGATAATTCAGAAACTGAGGCAGTTATCGAAAAAATAACGCGAACTTGATCTGCGCCTGGTATACGAGATCTTATATTCCAAATTTGAAGTCTCTAGCTCTTATAGTCTCTGAGATCCGCGTGTTCATACAGACGGACAGACGGACAGACGGACAGACGGACAGACGGACAGACAGACGGACAGGGCTAGATCGACTCGGCTATTGATCCTGATCAAGAATATATATACTTTATGGGGTCGGAGATGCTTCCTTCTGCCTGTTACATACATTTGCACAAAACCATTATACCCTTTTTTCCCATTTTTAATGGGTTCAGGGTATAAAAATAGTTTGTTTCATTCGGATATTGAGCAAAAATAACCGCGGAATCTAGGTATATAGAAACTGATTGTAGTCAATATCTAGCAATCATAGTTTGGCTTCAAAGTGGATAACACACATTTATCACATTTATCTAAAACTTTATATATTTTATATATATATTTTAGATAGTTCATAGTCCCTATAATATTAGAAAACTCACCGTTCTCCTGACGGGACACTGTAGACTAAGAAGTCACCTAGCCAAGCTAGGTATAAATAGTAGCGGACTCTGTAGGTTCTGTGAATGTGAGGAGGAATCCTCAATGCACATCCTAGCAGAGTGTGTCGCCTTATCGAGGAAAAGATGTAGCATCCTAGGGACGCATGTCATGAAAACCAATGACATAATACCCCTCAACCCAATAAACACTCTAGCATTTGTGCAGGAGCTTGGGTTTTATTTTAATATAAACAACGAACTTAAGTTGTGAACAGGTGGTTTATTGAATAATCCGTGCATTGGACATCTTTTGTGTGAGGCAAGATTGCTGGCAAGGCAACTAATTATAAAATAAATTATAAAGTTAATAACTGATGCACTCTTTAATCAAATTGCAAACCGATGTGGATGTGAATATGGCTTGTGCAACTCCAATGCGTGTGTGTGTGTGTGTGTTTGAGTTGCAAATGGTGTGCATGGAAGGTTGACGCCACAAGACGCAAGACACACAGGCAGCAGGCAGCAACAGGCCAATCAACGAACTGGAGTTGACGGTAACTGGTTACGAGTTACGGTTTACGGGTTACCTGTTATTATTTACGGGTTACGTTCACGTGCTAATGAGCAGCTCGTTGGCTCGGCCACTTCTGCATCACTTTAAGGAAAGTCAACTCAGACGTGGCTGGAAATGACACTCCACCGCCAATTTTCATCGAACCGATAAAGTAAGAAAGAAAACAAGTGCGAACTTTGCAGGCGGACGTATCCGATTGCGTAATACTCTGTTAGCAAGGTAACACAGGTGGCTAAGACCAAGTTTTGCATAGCCAAAACCAATCTTTGGAGGAGGACTCACTCCAAATTTTGTGACTATGGTTTTAAATTTGTGTGAGGAATGTAGTATTTATCGATTTGCACATATCGATTTTTATCGATTGTGTAGCATCCAAATTTGAATACTTTGTCTGACGCAAGTATATTTTTTAAGTATTAAGGCTATATTTTCCTGCAGGACGAGCATTGCACAAAACCAATAAGCTCATCTATCTTCGTCATCAGAGTATAAATATGAAGGTAGAGAGTAAAAAAGCAAAAGAACGTCTCAATAATATCTATAACATACAGGTCCGATATCAAATCCGATACAGCGATCTTGAATATGTTACAAATTTTGAAAAGCTCCTGCAACTGGGAGTTGCGAGTTGCAAGAAGTGGACAGTGGACAGCAACCAGTGCATGTTTCGATGTGAAGTCGCCTGGTTGAGAGCCCAGTAAGTTGCTGCCAAGTGGCATGAAATCAATAAATGAACACAAGGATGGGCAGCTGCTTGACGCACCGTCAATAAGCATCGCCAGTTATGTGTATATATATTTATATATACATATTTGGATATATATATATATATATACCAGACTTTTGTTTAAGTGATTGCTGTGCAGCGCTGCGTATACGCAATATTGTGTGACTGCCTTTGTTGAGGTGTGCAAGCGTGTGTCGTAATGCATGTAATGTAATGTCAGTAATGTATCCTGTATCACAAGACAATCCTAATGGCTCGCACAACAAATACGACAGACAGACAGACAGACAGACAGAGAGACAAACAAGTGTGCTCTTCAGGCATACGGACCACAATACGGCCTCTAAGCTGATGAATGCCGCCAGTTGGGGCGTGAAGGCATCACAAGTGCCCTAATCAAATAGTCGAAACTGTCTGTGATCTCAAAATTAAATAAATATATAACCACAATTCTAAAGATGTATTGGTTTTAACGGGTTTTTTTTCTAGTGTCTTCCAATGCAAGGGATTCACAGTTCGACACTGGCTCCACTTTTGTCGACTGAGCTTTTAGCCGGGCTTTTAGCAATTTGCGCTTTATGTAGATACACATATGTATGTATAATAATATAATTCCCTTTGTTTCGTTCATAATTAAATTGAAATACTTTGTGCTCATCACTTAGTGCTTGAATAGGCTGCATGAATGATTCGCAGCATGCAATTTTAACAATTGCTCAACCAGCTTCAACATTTCATATGAATCAACAGCTTTTGTTCTTCACAACAGCCATCTAAAATGTATAAGAATGTGTCGAATTAAATCGCATAACTTATTAATATTGAATAAAATACTTAAATGTGTTATCATATTTTTTTTTTTATAATTTCAATGATAAAATAAATGTCATCAGCTATCTTAGATAAATACTCAATAAGTTAATCATCAAAAACTCTTGATAAATAGTGTTTATAAAGCTAAATGGTGAAGTGATTGATAGATGTTAAAGCTTAACCTTAACTAAAATTAAGTTAAGCTGAGCTTAAGTTAAAGTCAAAATGGTCAATTCTTCGTTGAGGTTAACTAAAATTAAGTCATGTTTAAGTATTTATGTTATTATTATTTTCATGTTGGTTTATTATAATGTTTATTTTATTTATTTTTAATTTATTTATTTTAATATATATTATAGATATTTTTTTGTATTATATTAAATGCATATTCTTAAAATTCAACTTCCTATTTCAACTATGTGGGGCACATTAACCAAAGTCTTATCATCTACTTGGGCTAATGGACTGCCATATAACAAGATACCCCAAGGTCTTTGATTAATCAGTATGCACTTATCCAGCGCAGCTTTAGGCACATATATGGATTCGATTACCATACAAATGTCCCATAATCCTGATTCCTTGTCCTTTAAGTCGAGTGATAGCTAAATGCGGTTCTGAGCAATAATTTGGCCATTTCATTTGGTATCACATTAAAAATGACTATCGATTTTTATTCCAAGATTTCCTGGGTTCGAAAAATACATTTGTCGTAATATTACACAGGGGTGTATATACATTTCCATTAGACACTTGTAGGCTATAACTTTACCATTTCGCAAGGATCACATATATTTTCGAGCTCACACTTAAAAGGATTATCGATTTGCAATCAAAGATTTGCAGGATACCACAAATAATTTTGATAAAAAATTACACAAGGTGGGGTCTAAAAATATGACAAATTTCAGAGACTTTCCGGTTGTTCTTTGGAGAATAGATAGCCTTGTATGCAAATTTGAATAAAGCAATAAAAGGAAGAAAGTTCTCTAAACAGCTGAAAGAACGGAGCATTTTCAATAACAGAAAACTGGTCACAACTTGTATTAAACTGTTTGTTTTGACCAGGTCTACCAATTGATCAAAGCACTTCCACATCATCCTTGTAGTTTCCGAAAAAAGAGTATTTTCGGTTTTAATTCGCTCCTCGAGTGAAAATTTACAAGTCATTGGGAACTTAGTTAACCTTTGAGATTCTAACGCGTCATGTCCTTCGATCTAATCTCTAAGGATATCGCCGAGTTAAGACTTCTTCTTCGCATATGTGCCCCTAAAAGTATGCCGCATTTTTTGCTCCAACTCCAATTGCCAACCCAAATGGTTCGTGCACTCGCTATCCCATTCAAGAACCTGCAAGAAACCGAGAGAACTGATCATATTTCCAGCCCTGGAAAAGAAAACAGTTTTTGGTACACGAAATGTTTGTTTATTTGTAATGATTTTTTGTTTGTTCTTATAATTAAATACTACTTTGATACATGTATGATTGTAGGTAGCCAACAAAATTATGTTATATTTGACTATATACTTTGGCGATATGTACAGCTTAAATATATATTTAACAGTCGTTCTTTATCGGACGAATACACATTGATGTATTGAACATAAAAAATTACAAAGCACTTACGGAAAACGTTGAAGGCACTATTCGATATTTAGGTTTTCATCTTAATAAAGATTTAGTTTGACAGAGTTTTCTGCTTATTTTTTCAATTTACAAAACGAAATGAAAAATCAGAGGGAAATCGTAAATGCTCTGCAGGCTACAACTATAATTGACTACAAGCAAAGCTTACGGACTGAAAACTTATTTAAAGAACGACTTTTCAAGAGGGCATTGTACACTTGAAGAGTAGCTCCAAAATAATTAATGCAAGTAAGTTAATTACATTACTTCAGATCGTCTGTAAAGTTCCTGTAAAGAAATAAATAAAAATAAATCATTAATTAAGATTAAAACACGAAAGAAAGAATAATCTTGTCGGAAGTGCCAGATTAGAGATAGACTGTACTAAGCTGTTTAATGTAATTTAGTTGATTAAATTAAATATAATTTATAAATTTGAAAACAATTAGCAATTTTGGCATATTTTTTTATACCCTTAACCCATTAAAAATGGTTAAAAATGGTATAATTGTTTTGTGCAAATGTATGTAACAAGCAGAAGGAAGCATCTCCGACCCCATAAAGTATATATATTCTTGATCAGGATCAACAGCAGAGTCGATATAGCCATGTCCGTCTGTCTGTCCGTCTGTCCGTCTGTATGAACACGCGGATCTCAGAGACTATAAGAGCTAGCGACTTCAAATTTCGTGTACCAAGCGCAGATCAAGTTTGCTTTATTTGATTGATAACTGCTCAGTTTCTGAATTATCGATACATTCCGATAGCAATAAATTCCACAATTTAAGAGGCAGAGGCTTCTTATTTATACATAATATGCTTATACATATTATTGATCAATCAAAATTTCATTAAGATCGGATAAGAAACCCCAAAGTTATAGTCGAAGAAAATATATGCTCATATTGATCTTCTTGCTGTCAGCAGCCGCAAGCATTTTATGTATAAATAAATAGGCCAGCGCATGTGTGAGAAAGAGATGACATGATAATCGACGCTAGCGTCAATTTATTTGTGTGTATTCTGCAGAGCCCCGATAACTGCTATGTCTGTATGTATGTACGTATGTATATGCACGTGTTTGTAGCCAGCCAGTTCGGGTCAGTTCGGGCGTGTGAGTAAAAATACTCTATAAGAAATGCACTTGCAGAACTGAATACTTGAGTGCAAATCATCTTAAAGGTAAATTTGCCAATTAAACTTGAATATATTTAACAACTGGGTTAAGGGTATATTGTAGTCGAGCTAACTCGACTACAGCAATCATACTTGTTTTGGTAAAGATTCGTTCAGAAACGCTATCTTTCATTATAATTTACTTAGCTTATATTCATCCTAATCTATGTATGTGATAGTGAGAGTATGGGAACAATCCATGGATTTATATTAGCAGGCTGTTTCCATTGACTTTCCTATTTTAGATTTAGATTCCAAGCTTCTATGAAATAGTCCAACTAATTAGGCGCATTAAAGATAACTGCAGAAAGCCCATACAAGAAGGTTGACAATAAGATTGGGTCATTTGTGATTAAATCTAGAAGAAATAGTCTGAAAGTGTTCAACTGTAAACACATTTTAAAATATTACCTAATTTGCAATATGAATAAAGTGTTGGGAGTGTGGGAAATGTTGGGAGTTCGGAGTGTCTCAATGTAGATTAAAGTGAGCTGAATTCGTCAAGAAGTAACCTCTTTTTTATTACGACGAATTTGAGCAACTAAATTAATTAAAAAATTGTCTGCACCTCAGTGTGGTGTGAGTGTGTGTGTGTGTGTGTTTGTGTGTGGGTGTGTGTGTGAAGGATAGAGCCCAAGCATGTGTGTGTGTGTGAGCAAAAATGAGCAAGTTGCAAAGGAGGAACTAAGCTTGTTAGCAACTTGGCACAGCCAGTCGCACGCACTACCGAATTGGGCTTGAGAGACAGGCAGGGTGGGTGAGGAGAGGGTATGGGGATGGGGAAGGGAGAGGTGGTAACTTGGCAA
This sequence comes from Drosophila kambysellisi, assembly GCA_035042185.1. Taxonomy (NCBI): domain Eukaryota; kingdom Metazoa; phylum Arthropoda; class Insecta; order Diptera; family Drosophilidae; genus Drosophila; species Drosophila kambysellisi. Next base: position 3,128,148 of record JAWNLS010000691.1, on the reverse strand, counting down.
GTTGTTGGGCGGTTTAGTTAGCGTGGCTCGGCGGTGGTTCGCTTTCTTGACAGCACCACCACAAGGATGGGCGATGCCGTTGCCTTATTTTGCAAATTATTATACATATTTTATTTCACTTTTTTCTTGCAGTTTTGTTGTTGAGTTTTCGGGCTGTTGCGTCTTCTCTCTACTTCACTTTCTTACTCCCTTTCATTATGTGTGTGTGCGTGTGTGTGTGTGAGTGTGTGTGAGTGTGTGTGTGAGTTGGATTTCTGCACTCATATGTGCTTGTAAAGTTTTTACTTCGTTAGCATAATGAGAAACCGCGTGTTCATATCCACACGCCTACACACACACTGGCACACCACACACACACACACACCACACACACACACACACACATACACACACACACACATACATAAGCAATCAAGGATATGCTTACACATAAGCAAAGGCAAGCTGATTGTGCCGCTTGCGTAAGTATTTTGCGCCGTTGTGCCTGATGTGTGTGTGTGTGTGTGTGTGTGTGTGTAAAGAGGCGGGGCTAAGGGCGCTGAGGCTCGGATTGTGGGCGTGGGCGTGGGTGGCACACCAACACAGCAAATTCTATTTAAATTGTGTACAACATTATTAGAAAGTTTTCCATTGCGCGGACAAACAACAACAACAACAACAACAGCAACTGCCGCCGCAGTGAAAGCCGAAAAAAATAAGTACAAAGCACACAACCAGGCAGGCAGCCTGGTGAACTGTGTTATAGGGTAGGGGATGGGAGGGGGGTGGGGGTGAGGGTGTGTGTGTGTGTGTGTGTAGAGAAACGCGTGCAAAAAGTTGCAAAGAACGCCAACATAAGCAAAAAGAGAATATGTTGAAAAAGTCGAGAAACAAAATTTTTAATTTGCCTCGCGGAAACACACACACACACACAAATAACACATCTCCACACACACATGCACATTAAACTGTCTTGACAACGGGAGCCCCTGATCTGCTCTCAAAAAGGGGATAAGTGGGTTTACAATTGCCTTCCATGCCTTATGATTTTCCTTGAATGCGCAGCATTGTTTTCAATTTCTTTGCTCAATTTAATTTAGTTGCGCCAAGGACAACTGTTGTGGCTTTCCATTTCATCCTGACTCTCGACCCTTGAGATCTTAAAGCTGACCACTATGGAAGGACACTGGGTCGTATGAGTAATTTGTGTCAGTTCATTCAATAAACGCACTCAACTGACTTTTGGCAATGTTGACAATTGCTTGCTGGGTTCCACAACATACCGATGTATGTATATATTAACACACTCACACACATTCACACACGCACACACACTCACACACGCACACACACTCACTCACGCGAGCCAAGGCAAAAGTTTTCTTATTCTTTTTCTGCTCGAACTGCTCGAAGTGCTTGGCTGCCCCCGTCAAAGGACTCACTGTCGTAGTGGCATGTGGCATGTGCTGGGCTCGGGGCCAAGGACACCGCTAAAGAATTAAAACCGCAAATGTTGCTGTGCACATTATGCAAAATTAGTAGCAGTACCTACACACACACACACACACACACATATATATATATATATATATATGTATGTGGGTGAGCACACACAAAAAGAATTTATAAAAAACTTTTCACATGCTTGTTTTGCTCTACCCAAAAATACCGAAGGCAGCTCAGTCACTTCTATCCGCAGTTCATTTGGAAGACAACAACTCAGACTTCAGACCCGGACTCACAATCAGAGACAAAGTTAGGGACTCCAGTAACTGATAGGTGGCCTTGGGTAGGGTATTCACAGTGCGGCCTGCACTTGTACGGTTGCAGAGCGAAACAAAAAAGTTGAACAGATAGAGAATGAAAAGAACTTCAGGCGTTGATGCTGTTGCCAGTGGCTCAGAATGAAGGATGGGAATGGGAATGAGTATGGGTATGGGTATGGGTATGGGTATGGGAATTGGGGATGGGAGATGGGAGATACTTCTTAAGCATATTTCATTACATGTACGCAGAGTTACGACGACGATGATGATGACGGCGGCGGCGGCGGCGGCGAAGAAGATGTTGGCATCTTGTGGAACGAGAGTGGAACCGAGTTCAGTTTCGGATGTCAAAAAGGATCGCGCCCAGCATCCATGAACAAAAACAGCCGCAACAACGGCACCGTCTCCTTGGAAACATTAATCGCATCGTAAATATGCTGCCATTTCCAACTCACAGCCAGCTAATTTAACCCTGAACCTTCTCAGGCACGCATCCACACACTCACATACACACACACACACACACACACACACGCACACACACGCACATGGAAACAGCGACAAGCCTCAAGCTCCTTTGGGAGATTCGCGCTTTGCTCCTTTTGTCTAGAAAAATTGTTTTTGTGAAAAAATTAAAAGCGCAAATGCTATTCGTTTCCCACACACACACACACACACACACAAACACACACACCTACTCAGAAACGCAAAAGATTTTGACAAGGAAACCCCTTTCCCCATGTATGTGTTGACTGGTTGCGTTCCTACTCATGATTATTTTACAATTAATTTGAAAGCCCTTTTCTGTGGTAGCCACATTTTTGCGCCCAAAAATGTCTCAAACTTTTCCCGAGCTCAACTTCATTACTCATCTTTCTTTGCATTTCTTTGGCATTGTATCGTGCCCCAGACAGACACATGTGAAGAGTACCGTCTCGTGGGGAGACAGGGGAGGAGGGTAGGAGGGAAGGCTAGAGTTACTTGAGTGTGCTACGCGTGCATTTAACTGCTTTTGGCTCATGGCTTATCTAACGAATCCATCTACTCAGAACTCTTGCGGCTGATGGATACAAATTATTCTATTTTGCTGCCAAACATTCGATGGGAAACACCTATTTCTGCTTAGCTGTGATCGCGGCTAGGGACAATAAACCAACTAGTTTTCTTATTTTAATGCAGACCAGCTACTAACTACTAACTACGGCACAACTGAGATTTAACAAAGATTGAGGTTCCTTGCAATGCAAGAATTATCGTTTGAATTGGAGCTCCCGATGTCTTCAGTTTCTTAACTGTGCTCGCCCAGAAAGCCGCTTTTACTTAAGCGATTACTTTACATACCGATAGTTTGTCTTGTGAAGATTCCTCCTCAACTGACTGTAGAATCTTGAATCATGTCAGGAGTTCAACATGAATCCCAAGAGCTATTCCGGTCTTTGGCTTGTGTGAATATAAAAGTGAATAATAATACAGACAGTGTTGAAAAATAGCTATTGTACTATAACAAAAAAAAAAAAAAGAAAAATATAGTTTGTTATCACTTCTAAAACATTGACTAAAACCTCAAAGCCCAAATTGGCTTTTAGTGGGATTGGGGTCATTTCGATCTACACAATTTTTGTGATTTTTGACTTAGAATATTAATGTTTGTTCAAGGGATCGAATATGCTGTATAGTAATTTACAATGAATGCTCTACAAGGAGAACTACCAGACATGAAACTCTACTGTATAGTAAAAAGTTATTAAATGTAAATTAATTATGTTTAATCGCAAAGGGATAATAAATGACCTTTCAGGACGGAACCATTATACCTACCTACCTAATTATTTGTTAATATATGTAAAAGATTGAAAAAAGCACTGCGGTTGAATAGCAACAGATAGATACATATATGTAGAGTCGATCAACAGACAGACTGAAAGACTTACTTCAGAGACTTGTTGTTGATCTGAAAACTAAACAAAGTTAAAGAAGAACATCCCTTTCAGTAGCCAAAAGATGCCACATATTTTGTGTTGTCAGTTATCCGAAACTAATACCAAGTTGAGGAGCTAATGGCTGAAAGGGTTTCCATTCGCTGGAGCTACATAGTTCTCAATAGGCTCGATCATTGGCTGTCAGGATGCAAAACGCAATGTTTGCTTTGCCCAATGCGAGTTGAGAACTTTCTAAGCGCTCCCCCCGCCCAGCTCCCCTTGTGCGAGCATATGCAAATTCAGCCCTCAGTCGGTAGCCTATCACAAAAACTAAATACACCCACACACACATGTGCATGCGTGTGCGTGTGTGTATGGGTGTGTGTGTGTGTGAGTTTGTGACAGGCACCAACCACAAACCCGTAGACTCGTTTGCACTATTCGGAACCGACGACACCGACACGCATTTAGGTCAGGACACAACTCTATTGCGACTAAACATCTGCAATGCTCCGATTGGCTGTTGGCCAAAGCAGCTAAAACACACACACACACACGACGACCCGAATGGCGGGGGAGGGGGTCGCGTGGCGGTGGCGGTGGCGTCGTGCCCGGCAAAAGCCAATCACACTATCGCAAATAATTTAAACAAATCTAGGACAACGCCGTCGTCCGCCCGCACCTCGCTGCGCACCCACAAATAAGCGCAAAACATAAGCGGCAGAGGAGGACCTACGCCAGCACACATACACACACGCACACACATACACACACAGCCGAACCGACGACAGCGGCAGACGAGTGAGTGAGCGAGAAAGAGAGAACGAAAGAGAGAGAGAGAGAGGGAGAGAGAGCGAGCAAGCAGACAACCACACGAAGGCTCAGCCGATGTGAAAGCTCCCTGCTCCCTACGTGTGGCGCAGGCCAGTGCTAGTGTTGATGTGTGTGTGGCTGTGTTGCTCTGCAAATGCCGACGGAGAAGTACGACCACACACACACACACATATACACACACACACGCTTGCACACACATGCTTACAGTAGCAATAGCAAAAACAACTATGTCCGTGTCCGTGTCGGTGTCCGTGTCCGTGTGTGAATAGAGCGAATAGAATAGATGAGAGCTCAACGTGTGCGAGTGGAAGCAAGCAAGCTGGCATTTGGCAGCTGGTAGCTGGCGCACGCAAGGACGATGTGGACGAACCGAAGGCTAACGAAACTTTCAGTTCCATATGCCCAACCAGCCAAACAGCCACCCACCTAGCCCCATTCAGCCCACGACTCCGCCGCTGCTGATTAGAGGTGGCCCGGCTCCAGTTGCTGCCTCTAAAAAGCAAGGCGCAAAACTTAGCAAAGCCGACGAGGGCCGAGTGCGTCGTCTCGTTGGCTGTGACGAGAATGCGCTGCCCATGCGAGTCTCACAGAGGCAACCGAATGTGGATGCAACAACGATTTGAAGGGTTTCTAAGTCTGCATTGGCAACGGCGATTGGCGCACGACCAACTCGTGAAATCGGTGGCAGGCAAACATAGTGTGGGCGCTGGCCCAGTTGCCACTGTGGCACTCGTGTGGGTTGCTGCAAACTAATTCGACAGACTTGCATTGCCCACACACCCACACACACACACACACACTCACACACACACACATTTATATGTGCACACATGCTAGACAGCGAATGGAATAGAGACACAAATGTGGTTGGTTTTGGCCAGCTCGGAACATGCATTGTGATTGCAGCCAACCAATTCTCTATCTGTCTTCTAGAAACTTGTAACCTTCTACAGATACATATGTACACATATACATACATATATGTATTATTTACATATATGCATACAATTTTGACATGTTTTAAATATGGATTCCTGATTCAAATTAAGCTCCTCTTTGGGGTTTACTTTGTATGATTAGAAATCTAAACTGAATCGCACATATAAAAATAAATACTCAAAAACAATAAATAACGGTTGTCTGATATACTTTGGAGATTACAGCTAATCAGCTGACATTTAAATTAACCTGCGCAGTTTAAATTAGTTTTAGATAATAGTAGCAATGGTAGTGTCAGTAATAGTAGTACAAATATTAATAGTAATAGTTGCAGTTGAAGTTGGAGTTGGAGTAGAACTCCTTGTATTAATAGTAGTATTAGTAGAAGTAGAAGTAGGAGTAGTAGTATTATTAGTAGTAGTAGTAGTAGTAAGTAGTAGTAGTAGTAGTAAGTAGTAGTAGTAGTAGTAAGTAGTAGTAGTAGTAGTAGTAGTAGAAGTAAAGGTAGCAATCGAAGTAGTAGTAGTAGTACAAGTACAGGTAGTAGTAGCAGTAGTAGAAGGAGTAGTGATATTTATTTATAGTAGTAGTATTATTAGTAGAAATAATTGTATTTATTTGAAATAGTATTGGGTATTAGTATTATTGGTAGTACTAGTGGTAGTTGTTATATTACTTGTAGTAGAAGTTTCATTAGTAGTAGTATTAGTGGTAAGAGAAGTAGTAGTATTATTAGAAATAGTAGTAATAGTAGTAGATTAGTAGTAGTAGTAGTAGTATTGGTAGTATTAGTGGTGGTAATTGCAGTAACCTAATCATCTTTGTCTAGGCCAATCTCAATCCCAAAACTTGAAACTCATCTTTCGATCGACTATTTCTATAGCTATTTCTATAATATAATGATTACAATTATTCTAAAAAAAAAAATAAAGTTGAAGAAATCTTTAAGCTGATTGTTCCTGTGACAACCAAAGCAAAATAGTTTATGGCTGAGGGAGGTACTCCTTCTATGCGCCACACACCTCAAAATTATATTACTTTCTAAAAGGTTAAAAATGAAAATAACCTCGATAGATTCCTTTAGATTTATTTAGATACTGTAAACATTATTCTCCTTAAAGATAATGATGTGGAGCAAATGTTTGTAACAAGCAGCGGGGAGCATTTCAGACCATAATTATTTTCATACTTGGTGATGGTGGTATATATCTGTCTTTATCAACTATAGACTATCAGGGATAAAGCCTGTAAGTAGGAATATAAGTTAAGGTATAGCTGAGTTCAAGATTCATATTTATTTTATTGAATTGATACATTTCTGGTTTTGTGAACTTATCGATTAATATCGATTATGAACGTAAGTTTTGTCTGGGTACAGGGTATCTTGCCATCTAAGCGCTCTTACTTGTATCTTGTTACTGATTTCCGGATGATCTCTTGGTATGTAACACTTCTTGCTCGAGCCTCTAAGGTCAGCTCTGATCGACTTAGGGATCCCCAAGGTTCAAGGTCAAGGGTCACTTCCTATATATCTTCTCCTGTTGGAGTGCGGCCTGTTGTTTTTTATGTTCGATTGCTTTGGGTTCTTTGTTGCTTATTTATAAGTCGTCTATGCATGATGCATTATGGACGTGATATTAGCACTAAAACCGAGCGCCCGGCTACTCAGCATCAGATGGAACACTTGAGTTACCAAGAAATATTACACACACACACATGCACAGGCCAACTGGCTCGTAAAGCTTGAGTGAAGTAAGACCCGACTCTGGATCTGGATTTGGGCCTGGGCCTGGGCCTGGACCTGGGCATGGGCATGGGCATGGGCCATCGCTTGTTTGGTAATATGCGTAAAATGTATTTATGATAATGCAAAAAAGAATTACGTTAATGTTAATGCAAAACTGTTACGACAACAAGAACAATACGAGAAAATGATGACGGCGTAGAAAATGGCAAAAAATGGCGGGCAACGATGTAAAGGCCCTGCTACACCGCTATACCGCATACCCTGCTCCCTTCGCCCACCCACACTCTGCCCAACCCGGCCATCCGCCTTCTGTTATCATAAAAGCTGATAAATTTACCCGAAAGACAAACTCGTAAAGGCAAAATGTTTCATTCTATTAAAAATTTTTATTGCAAATTTGTAATTTACAATTTGCATTTCGTGTGTTGGCTTTTTATGTGGCCTACACTCATGCCCCACTTCCCACCCCCACCCCCACCACTACCCATCTACCTCACCATTGCCACCACTCAGCCATTTTGATCCCGTTACCATTCTTGTACTCATATGTACGCCGTGTAACAGTCCCGGGTTATTTGACTTGCGACTGTTGCTGTCGTCGCTGTCGCCGCTGTTGTCGTTGTTGCTTCTTGTGTTGCTTTTGTTTTGCTCGACAATTTTATAACCGTTATTCATAATAAAAAATGTTATAGAACATAATTTTGCAAACATAAAAATGCAGCGCGATATGAAAGGGCACTCGGTGGGGCATCAATAGCATCAGTGCCATCAGCGGCATCATCGATGGGAGCAAGTTCGGCTTTCTCAAAAAACGCGCCAGATGTCGCATGGGGCAATTTCTTTCTAATAAGAAAGGATGCTGTCCGCTCATTGATGTCGACCTGGCTGGCATCTTGGCTCCGGCCCACACGGCCTTGGCCAACCCAATCACCTGACGACGCTGCCGATGTCGATGCCGATGGCGACGCCGATGACGATGCCAATATCGATGGCGGTACCATTGCCAAAATTTTAATAACATGTCATAAAATATTTGTTTGCCTATAGGGTCATAAAAAAGTCATTACACATACACACACATATACATTCATACAGGCCTGACCGGGACTGATTTTGGCTTTATACTTATCCGGCCGGTTCTCTATCGCCAATTGCATCGTCAGTGAGTTTCAACATAATCTTTTGCGCTGCTGACCAAATTGCATAAAAAAAAAAATATATATATATTGTTGCCCATCGCTGCCTATCTTGCCACAAGGCATCAGTTGTGTGCCGCTTCTTGCATCCTTTTACGATTATCCATAAATGGGCTCTCTCTCTCTCTCTCTGTGTATCTTTGTCTCTCCCTTTCTCTTGGGCAGCTTCAATTGGGCCGGCACAGACGGCCTGTTGGGAGCCATACTTTAGACTAACCACAATTCCCGTACAATGCATCTCACCAGACACGGAAAAAATGTTCTCAGCCGGAAACAAATTAGAGTTCAAGATTGTCGTTTCACGATAAACTAAAAACTGAAAAGAAAAACGCAGGAAAATAAGCCAGTAGGAAAAACTACCCTCGGGTCGCCGAAGATAAAATGCACTTGCAGACCAGAGTCAACGTGCCCAGATACAAAGTTTACCATTAATTAATATAAAAAACTGGTGTTTTTTTTCTTATGAAAACAAGGGTTTAATAAAAAACGGGTTTTTAAACAATAACTAATCTTTACATCGATCGTTCCATTGCCATCTACATGATATAGTCATCCGATAGATCAACATCCATCCGTTCATAAAAAATCCTAGAATTGTGCGCATGGAAACAGATAGGGTACAGTTATAGTAACTCAGGTTGTGATGCTGATCAAGAACATATATATACGTTGATCTGGTCAAGATTAAGCACACATTCATCTGGAACAACCAATTCAAATAAATCGTCGAATCTGAATTAACTGCTCTAAGAAAACTCACAATATATAAGAATTTATTGTATGTCTTGGATAAATATTATCTATTACTCTTAATCATTTTGGAATGACAGGGTGCTATTCTAAAACAGTATATAAGGTTATTAATTTACCTTAGTAATGACAAGAAGCAAAGGTGCTCTGGTCTCCACAGAGCTCAACCTACAGATACCCCTTTAAATTTTGTATGCCTATAAGTCTGAGATATTTAAGTTCACACATTGCAAAATGTATTTATGTATGCATGTATATATGTATGTATGTATGTATGTATGTATGTGTGTATGTACGTTTGCATCCTTGCAGCTGCTGTGTGTGCTTTGTTTTATTTTAATATGAATAGACACGATTTCCTTAATAATTTCAGCCAATATTGCGCCTATCCAATTGGAAGGCTATATCCTTAAATTTTATTTATTATATTTAGTAATCGATTCTTATCGATGTAAAAGACAAAAATGAGAATCTCATCAACTTGTCACGCTCGGCTCTAAGATATTCTAGGGGCATCGGTTGTGTGGCGGCACATCAATCTGTACACACACATTCGCACACACACTCACACACAACAGCTCAAACACACACACGCGTGGACGTGAGTTCTAAAAATTGCGCAGCACAATTTGGAGTTAGCTGCGTTTTAAACATGATAATGAAGATGCTGATATGATGATGATGAACTTAAGGATCACAACCATTTTTGAATATTAATCACGGCTCTTTGCCACAAACAGTAGAGGTCAAAATAATAGTAGTGCTGCCTTGTAAAATAATAGTTCTCAATTATTTTGAAAGCCTCTTTCATTTTCGTCTTACATGCATTTCCTATTTTTGTTTTAGTTGATTTTTTTTTCGTTTAATTTAAGTAATAATGCAATATTAACTTATTTGCTTATCTAAAAGTATTTTAATCTCAGATTTCCTTAAAAATCGTCTATATGGAAAAAATGAATATTCTTTAAAAAGCAACAAATGATTAATTTCCCATCTAGGACAAATATTTGCAAAACTAGCTGTTGAATTTATTTGGACACATTCTCAGGTGGCATCGATTTCGATATAATTTGTATTTATATTTAACTTTCTTTTTTATTAATTTGCCCACTATTATTTTGATCGCAGCCTTAGCTATATGTGGTTAGTGTTGTTGTGCTGAGGCAGTCCTTAAAGGACCTGCTGCAACTTGCTTGCCATCCACTACAAATAGGCTGTCGGGTCTTCAGTTTGCAGGGGCTAATATTTCGCTTAATATAATATTCATTCGTATTTGTATTTGTATGAAACTAGAGGACATTTTGCGTACAATTGAGAATTGGGAGGGGCAAGACGCGCTTATCGTGTACACGCATCGTGGGACATTTGGGGACGTGCATGCCACGCTTAATGCCACTGCTACGGTTACCCCTACCCTCGTTGTTATGTCGTCAATGGGCCCGAGTCCCTGCTTACCCACTTAGGGCAACTAACAAGAGCCAGAAGAAGCAGAAGAAGAAAAAGCTGAAGAAGCTGATACTGAAGCTGAAGCAATAGCAGAAGGAGAGCCCGGGCCTAGGCAGGAAAAATCTTTAGCAATAAAATTCCTCTAAACACTCATAAAAATTGCAGGAATATTAAAAATTGTGTTTGTTCAAAAAACAGCAACAGCCGCGCAAGGTTGTGTCCTGTTGGTGGTGGTGCTGCTCCTGCTGGAGTGATGCTGGTGCTGGTGGTGATGCTCGGGGTAGTGGTGGTTATATGGATGCGAATATGCGTGGGTGCTGTTTTGCTGGATGGCTGGATGGGCGGATGATTTGGGGGGCGGGTGAAGTGGAATTTCGCTCATATGCGCTTTAAAAAACGGCCACGCTCCGGGCTCGTTCGTAGATGTCGCTACTTGGTGTGTACCCATACCGGGACCCATAAAAATGTATGGATATTTGAATAGAATTTGCAATAAAAAATGCCGTTAAAAGGCAGCAGAGCTCCGACCTACGTGTGTGTGTGCGTATGCGTGTGTGTGTGTGTGTGTGAGTGTGTGTGAGTGTGTGTGCGTGGGTGGATGGCAATAACAACTTGTGCGTTATGAAAAACTAATTTCTCTAAACATATGCGCATCGAGGTTTAAGCCAGGCCGAGCGAAGTGGGGTGTCTTGTTTTATGACAGGGTGCACCCTCAAGTAAACAGCCTCCCACCCCCTCCCGCCCATTCACCATCACTCATGGCATGCGCACGTTAACAGCCTCGTGGATTGCTCATCGGGATCGGGATGGTTCTGCTGCTCGACTCGACTCGACTTGACTCGACTCGACGAAATTGCAAATTTACGAGTGTTTATATTGATGTCATTTTACTTTGATTTTAATGCGCGCCCAAAATGCGTGCAGAGATTTTTAATATTTTTGTTGGTGTCCCCGCTGTTTGTTGCCATTTCCCTTGTTGTTGTTATTGTTGTTGTTGTTGTTATTGTTGTTGTTGTTGTTGTTGTTGTTGTTGTTATCATTGTCATTGTCATTCACATTCGCTTTGTGTTTATCGCTATCGTTCGTTATTATTGCAAGTTTGCCACCATAGATTCGCTTCCCTCTTGGCACATCCAAACCGGTCCATCGAAATGATCATCTTTAGCAATTCTACTTATTTCATATGTATTTTTGCTCCCCAGATCGCTTTGGTCAAGGACAACAATAGGCAGGCTGGCCGGGGATGGGAGGGGCGTGGCAGCAGCAGCAGCTAACTAAAACAACAATTGCCTTTGTTTCCGGCCACACTTGAAGCACCCTGAACCTGCCCTGCCCCCTAACTGAATAATCGAAAATAAAAATAAAACAAAAACGAATACAATTATTAGCCTCGTTGTCGAGAAAAAGTTGTGTCCAGGTGTTCAGCTCAGTTAGAAGTCGTAATTATACCAGCACCACAATGCTCTCCACCAACCAACACCTCACACCTCACACCTAACACCCAATGGGCCAATGGCCAACTCTTTGTTGTGCTTTTGCATAGTTTCGGCTTTGGGCTTTAGGGAATCAAGCCACTAAGTGTGGTGGCGGAGTCGAGTGTGGCGGGTGCCACAGCAGCACATTCTCACATTGTGAAGGGTTCCGTGTAGCTGTGGCTGTGGCTGCAGTTGCTGTTCTTGTTGTTGTTGTTGTTGTTATGAATGTTCCAGCCACTTGACAGTCAAAGCGTTGAAAAATTACACACAAAAGGCGTCGAGTGCTTCAAACGCAAATGTTTGCAAAAATAACCAAAAAAAAATTTAAAAAAAACAAAAGAAAAACGAAAAAAAAAGCGAAAAATAAAAAATAAACAAAAGCGAGCGCAAATCGCCAACATTATCTGAATGGCTTTTATGCCCGCTTGGTATGTGAGGAGCAGAGGAGGAGCATTAGTTGTTTGACCGTAGGGATTCTGGCCCGAGAGATCGCACCCTTCACTTGATTTGGACGCGGCATAGGCGAATAATCAGCTAGGCGTCGCATTGTCCCGGCGCCCCAATGCCTCAATGCCTCAACTGCATGCAACTGCATGCAACTGCTGGGCCCAAATGTGTAGCAGATAAACGCTGTCCAGCAACTTGAGGGCGGCCCATTGAAACGGGACAATTGGGCAGTTGCAGTTGCAGTTGCATTTGCAGTTGCCGTGGCTGCGGTGGCCGCATTCAAATATCAGTAATTTCGTAATAAAACAAAATTTATGTGGGATATACAAAAAACAGCAGTGGCACTGCCTCTGGAAAGGGTCAGACAGACAGCCAAAACAATAGGAAAAACAGTAAACGAACGTGAAACAAAACATGACAGCGACTGCAAACAAAAAACAGAAAGCAAAAAAAGTCCCCCAACGCAAAAATGCCGAAAAAAAGGCGATGCAATCCCCGTGTGGCGGAGGGCCCCCCCTGTTGCGATGCATCGCTCCTACTCTGACCGTGCCCAGGCACAGGCAGCGGCAGCGGCACAGACCCATGCTCAACCTATGGGTCAATTGAACAAGGAGTGCTTGCAGCACAGTCGGCCGGGTGTGAAGCTGCCGATTATGCGACTCGCTTGACAACAAAGACACAACCAGCTTCAGCTGCATCAGCAGCAGCAGCAGCAGCAGCATCAGAATGCAACAAAGCAACGCAACTGCGACCCACATTCGACCCACAACAAAACAACGCCCGCAATCGGCAAGCGTTCAACGTGGCCGGGCGTGGCATGGGCCATTTTTAATGGCGGAAAATAAAAAATGTTTGCTGAAATTTGTGTGCGTGAAAAAAGGACAACCAGGATGCAGGATGCAGGATGCCGGACTGCCTCCTCAATACCCCCAACGCACACATCTCAGCCTTATCAGAGGGCAGACCCCTCCGCACACCACTCAAAACGCTCCACACCCCATCCACCATCTGTAGTAGTAGCAACAGCAGCAGCAGCAGCAACAGCAGCAGCAGCAGCGGCAGCGGCAGCAGTGGCAGCACCATCAACAACAGCATCAGCATAATGCAAGCCTACACAAACATTTTATTTGCATTAAGCGCAGCAGCAGCGCCAACAAAAGTTGCACGAAAAAATCCAAAACAACCAAAAAAGAATCAAAACAAAAAAAACCAAACCAAAAAAAAAGAAGAAGAAATGCACGCCGATAGCTAAAATACATGCATATGTGTGTGTGTGTGTGTGTGTGTGTGTGTGTGTATGTGTGTGTGTGCATATACGCATTTGCATGTATGTATCTATGTGCATGGGGCTCATCATGTACATGTCCAGCGTAGCTACTTATCCCACACATACACACACGCACACGCACACACACACACACACACACACACACATCTACACACACGCACGCACCGACACTCGCGCAATTGCAGCCAATAAAAATGCAGCGGCAAAAATTGCGTGCAACAGGAAAAGTAAAAGAAAAAAAAATGCAAAAATCAAACAAAAATCCGCCCAAAAAGTGCAACAAAAAAAAAAAAACAAACCAAAAAAAAAGCGAACCAAAAAAAAAGCGAACAAAAATTAAAAAATGAGTCGAAAAAAATCAAACATTTGCCACATCAAATGGCCTGGGTGCGAGTGAAATAACACCAGATTGGTGTCCAAGCGTCGACTGCGCTGCAGCAGAGCCGTGCGGCGGCAGCAGCAGCAGCCGCTATTGCAACGGGCAGTTACACATGGGAGGGTTGACGCTTGGCCATCAGCAAAAAAAAAAACCAAATAAAAATAAAAATAAAAGATAAAAAGAACCACCACACTAAAAAAAAGCCCTAGAACAAAATATATAAAAATTGTCCAAAAAGAGCAGCAGCAAAAAAAAAAAGCGAAATGTAGTAAAAAAAAAATTTTGTTATTGCGCCTCCTAAGCTCAAGCGTGTGCCAGAGCGAGACAGCGCAAGCAGAGAGCGGGAGAGCAAAAAGTGCACATGGACAGTTGTTGTTGCAACAACAGCAGCAGCAGCAGCACCAGCAGCAGCAGCAACGAGCAGTTGAGTTTTTTAGTTGTTTTGCCAGCAAATGCATTTGCCAGGTGCGCAATGGCAACACCTGAATTGGGCCAACAAACACAACAAAATCTGGCCAAGTCTGTGTGCACAAATATATATATATATATATATATTTATGTATACTTAATGCTGCTAAACTTTATTCTAATTATATTTTTCTTTAATTTAAAATTTGTAATTTAATTTTTTCCTTTTCAAAATAAAATAATTTGCTAATTTAAAATTTAAAATTTTAATTATTAATAAATATAATACATATATTAAAAATAATAAATAGTATCAATAGTATGCGTCTGCTCAAGAAGCGTGCAGAAAAGTAGGCAACATAATGTGAGCCCTAAAATGGGCCCAAATGTGTGGGGCCCCAGTTGTACCCTCGCTGCGCTCCTGTGTTGCGGCCAATGCATTTGTCGATGCACTTCGCGGCTCGACTGCTGACTTTTGGTCGGCAGCACGACGTGAGCGACAGAGAGCGGCAACGGTAGTGTGAGACGGCGAATGCGGCAGGCGCCTCGCATGCATCCAGTGCATCTAGTGCATCCAGCATCCAATGCAGCATATGTGCTCTGCAGCCGATGGCGGTGCAATGACCACCCAACGTGCAACCAACTCACACACATGCACACACACACACACGCACACGCACACATGCAAAATGGACCAAACCGAAAATAAAATAAAAAGTCCATAAATAAATAAAATTAAGCTGAGAGCGTAAAAAAAAATGGAGAAAAAAATGAGAAAATGCGATGGCAGCGAATAAAAAAATGGAAGAATGGCTGCTGCAGAATGATGCAAACAGCGCACAAAAGGAGGAGAAATGTAGAGCGATGCAGTTGCAGTTGCAGTTGCAGCGTTGCAGTTGCACTTTACATACACACACACACACACATCTACATATATATATATACGAGAATACTCACTCACACTCGCATAGGCTGCAGTTTGGCAATTTTGCGACCAACAAAAAATGAGGAAACAAAACACACAAAAATTGCATGTGCAAAATATAAAAAAAAAATACAAAAAAAAAAGGACATGAAAAAACATGGAAAATATATTTAAATTTGTTACTTTTCTTGTTGCTATTGTTGTTGATGGCCACGCACTCTATATATCCATATATATATATATATATATATATATATATATATAGATGTGTGTGTGTGTGTGTGGGAAAGAGCAGCGTAATGCGAGTTCAGTTCTCTCGTTCGGACGCACGGCGCAAAATAAAATTGAAAAACTCCGCCCTAAAAAGCGCTATTGCACAAAAAGACAGAATGGAATATGTAAATAAAAATCAAACTAATAAAACTAAAAAAAAAAAACGAGCAGCCGAAAAAAACAAAAACAAAAACAAAAAAACAAAACGAAATGATGGCGGATGGATGGATCCACGATAGATCCATATAATGTGTGTGTGTGCGTGTGTGTGTGTGTGGGATGTGTGCATGTGAATGCACTAATTTAAAATGCAGCATTTTCGAGGCGGAGGCAGCACAAAGTTTCTGCCTGCCCCAAACCCCCAACCCCCAACGCTGCCTTAGCGCCCAACGCAATTACCATTTATGGGCAACAGAAATATTCGATTAAGCGGCCCCCAAAAACAAACCACACCCAATTCAATCGAAACCTCATCAGCAGTAAAAATTAAAAGAATTTACTCATCTCAACTCATCCCATCTCATCTCATCTCATCTCAAATCAACTCATCTCACCCAATCGACGACACCACAAAGTAAACAAATCAGTCTTTCGTTAATTCCTAGTTTAAGAAGAAGACTTGAAGCCAACATTTCGGGTAACTGCTTGGCTTGAGCCGAGAACAAGCAGCCCCAGAGATTTCAGACTTTAGACTTGAGATTCGAGACTTGGGTTTTTGGGACTTGGGAGTTGGGTCTTGAGACTTGAGACTTGAGATTGCCAAACGCAAACTAAGGCGCTGCCAAAATACGTCGATAACTTTTTTATTTCGAAGCTCTAAAAATGAGACATTTCATATTACTTTTATGGCTATAGCAACTGCTGCTGCTGCCGCTGCTGCTGCTGTTGCCACTGCTGCTGCTGCTGCTGCTGTTGCTGCCACTGCTTCTGTAGAGGCCTGCGTCTTCAGTGGGTTAAAAACAATTCGGCAACTGGGTATCCATGGCAAGTTTGAGGTTAGGTTACTGTTAACGGGTGCCCATACTCCTTCTACTTGTATACACACACACACACACACACACACCCACTCACACACACACACACACACATTTAACGGCACTCAACGCATACAAAATTTCAAAATCATCAAAAAGTAGAAAAATACGCGTTTCATGCACATTCGCGGCATTTATGAGCCCATCAACGTCGCTCATGGATGAAAGTAACGCGTTTTATGCGTCGTTTGGGTGGCTGCAAATGTATCTTTTTATGTGGTTGCCGATGGTGATGGCAGCGGTGGAGTGGAGGTGTAGGTGGAGATGGAGGTGGAGGTGGAGTGCCACTGTAGAGAGTAGATGGAGATGGAGTCAGCTCCTCATGACCACATGAGAACATTGCCGTACGGAGCACACGCCAGCGCCGTAAAAGGAATCGAGCAGCGGCAGGAAAACCATCAAGTTCAAAGTTTGGCAACGTTTATGAGCCGTGCTGCTGTCGCCAGTAAAAACCGAAGAGCTGGCCCGCTCCTGAACTGGGCGCGTTCTCCAAAATGCCCAGACGAGGCGAGGCGAGGCGAGGCGAGGCCAGATCCCAGATCCCAGAGCCAGAGCCAGAGCAGACCAGACCAGTTCACCTGGCTGCAACTGCGGCTGCTGCTGCGGCTGACCCACAACGACGATTTGCTAGCGAGCCGCATTGTTGCCATTCGGCATTGGGCATCACTCATCGGGCATTGGGCATTGGGCATTGGGCATTGGGCATCTGTATATTGTATGGTGTATGCTGCCCCCTTTGACGAGCCGCCCTCGTCAAACTACCAAGTGCTTTTACGCCCTATTAAAAATATACTTTTTATAAGCCATATAAAAAAGGCGACGACGAAAACGAAAACGCAAACACAAAACCGTCAAATCGTCAAATCGACTAACCGTCGAACTGGAGAACTGGAGAACACCAGAAACTGGCCCAAGTAAATCGCATAACCGAAATTTATTTGGAAATGTCTGCGCGCTTTCTCGAGAGAGACATTTTATGCGCACCTAAGTCATTTCGAACAATTTCGATTAAAAAACTCATCTAAACAATTTATGGCGGGGCGTAAAAATCAAATCAAAATACACGCGCAACAGCAACAGCAACAGCAACAACAACAAGAACAACAAGAGAGGACAGTAAAACTGCAACATTCAGCATTCGGCATTCGGCATTCACCCACCCTGCCACTTGGTGGCAGGCAATCCAACGAGCAACCCTCGCCTCGTAATGGCCAGCCATTATTCACATTTTACAGTTTACAACTATGCGAAAAAACCATAAATTTAGAAATTAGATGGCCTCGATGACTTTACTTCACTGTACCAAACAGTACAGTAAAGTACAGTACAGTAAAGTACAGTACAGTACAGTACAGTACGGTACGGTACGACTGTAATTTAAT
The DNA here is from genome assembly GCA_035042185.1 of Drosophila kambysellisi. Classification (NCBI taxonomy): domain Eukaryota; kingdom Metazoa; phylum Arthropoda; class Insecta; order Diptera; family Drosophilidae; genus Drosophila; species Drosophila kambysellisi. The sequence continues at coordinate 3,109,961 of JAWNLS010000691.1, read as the reverse complement.
ATTCTACTGTTCCATTGTATTGTCTGCCCCACAAGATCACCGCACAGACTCCTATGCACTGTTGGCTATTAAGTTCAAGGCAGGTTAGCTTCTGTTTTAAAGGTATTTTTATAGATAGAAACATAAAAAAAAATAAAAAATAAAAACATTTCGTTTGTGGGAACCTATTAACAAAAATCTCTGCAGTTGGCCAAAACAATATTTAATTAGTTTTCTCGATTCTAATTTTATCTCGACGCTTAAAATTACTTAACCAGGAAAATTGTCATTAAGTTTATCTTTGGTGGAGCTGCCTAGCAATCAACATTTCAAATTTGGTGACTGTTTTATCGATTTGTATTTATCGATTTCTATTTATCGATATTATAGATTTATTATTACTTAATGTGTCGAAAAAAGTTGCGATCAAGTAGAAAGACAGCTAGACAGACAGCTTGACGGACACCAATTCACACTTGCTTTGATATTGTGATTTCTACTTTGCATGCGGATGAAAACTCAACTTTTCTAGGCACAACAATCGAAAAAAAAATATACATATGTATATATGTATATATGTATATATAAATCTATACTGCCAAATAATAATCTCTTGCTTGTTATTTACAAATTATAAAAAATAATATTAATAATAATAATATTTGCTTTCTTTAATTTGCCTACAGTCAAAATGAGAAATGTTGTGTTATTTTGAATTATGTCGTTGCTCAATTTGACATTTGTCAATTCGATTGCTGGAACCGCTTTGTGGTGGATATCAGTTTACTGATTGCTGCAATCAAAGTGTGTGTGTGTGATCCTCGAATGCAACTGACAGACGACATATCGTTAAGTTCCGGAACCAACGTAACACACATGTCAAAGGAATCTTACAGAGGCAGAGTTGTATTTCACATGCTCTCAAAGAACTACAAAGAGGAAGCTGCTGCTGCCTCTGACGACGCCGTTGACGTTGACGTTGACGCTTATGATAAAAAGTGAGGGATAGAAGGCAGCTAGGGAACGGGAGCGGGAGACCGGGAGAGTGGGGAAGCGGGCAGCGGAAAGCGGAAAGCGGAAAGCGGGCAGCGGGAACAAGGGCAAAGGCGAAGAAAGTTAAACCGTGCGGGATATTAAAAAGTGCACGGATAATGTTTCTTTTATGACTAAAGTGGCAGCGGCTGAGCCAGCATCGGTGAGGGGGGGGGTTCAAGAAAACTTGGCAATGAAAACAGCGGCACTAACCGGGCCGAGGGGTGGGAGCCTGGTGGTTTGGGTTGGTGGTGTTGCGGCTACGGCAACAGTGGCAGCGATGGATTCAAATGTCAGCGGCAGGCGCGCATGAGCCCTGAGCTGACGGCTTGGCGGTTGACTTTGCCTGGCTTGGGTTTGACTTGGCTTGGTTTGGTCTGGGTTTGGCATGGGTTGGTTCAGCGTCATTTCGTTTTTAATTTCCGTAATTCCGTCAGCAGAAAAATTTTTGCAATATAAAAAGTAAATATCGAAATTTATAGACCTGCAGATGTGCGTGGAGAGCGGGCGCGGCACTTGTAGGGTTGCCACGGGCAACGGGCAGGGGACAACCCCGAGCGGCGTTAGTGTGCGGCCGAAGCGACATTAAAAATGTTAAATAAAAACAAACAAACAAACCAACGAACCAACCAAGGCACAAGCAGCCACACGCACTCACAAAGATACACGATACAGACGACAGGCGTAGATGGAGCAGCTCCAGCAGCCCCAGAAGCATCCGAGCAGCTCCCAGTTACTGTGCAACCAACCCCCTTGGCAACTTACACGAGGAATTTAATGACAACACTAAAAAGTTTAAGCGTTATTATTTCTAGGGTAGCCGAACCCCCAAAATCAGCTCACGGATAAGAGCTTAGACTCCAATGGCTGGGATGGGGGGCAGTGGGTTGTGGGTTGTGGGTTGGGGGTAGTAACAGGCTTGCGAGCATACGAAAAAATACGAGGCTGTAAAATGGCAAATTCATGACCTGCAACTGCCGGCTGCTTACTCCCCTTCCACATCCACTTCCACATCCCCATTCCCCGCTTGCACAAACTCTTTGGCCCTTTTGCAATGTGTGTATTCTAACGGCAACTAAAAATGAGCAGCGCGATTGTAACGATTCAGTTATTACCGTTATATTGCCGAAACAACGCGCGCTCGCCTCACTTGCCTCACTTGCCCCACTCGCCTCACTCGCTCGCCCGTGGCCGAAACAAAGTCGAAACGCACATAACTCAATCTTCGACGGAACCACGCCAACAACCACCCCACCCCAACCCCACCCCACCCCAACCCGCAATCCCAAGCCAAGCCGTGCAGCCCCCCTTTTTATTGCTAATAGCAGCGGCAGCAGCAGCAGAGTAATGGCCAGAGACGAGCGGATGTTGCTTCTACTGCTGCCGTTGGTGCTGCTGCTGCTGCAGTTTATGCGCCGCTGTAAAACTTACTGTAGTTTACCGCCTCCGCCTCCGCCTCTGTTGACGTCGACGTTGTCGCCCCCTTCAGCGATCCGCTTACAACCGGAGCGTTTGCTTGCTTGCTCCTTAAAAACGAAACAATTTTTACAACTTTGTTGTTTGCCTGCGGCAGCCTTTGCCATTTCTAGTTGCTACCCCCTACCCCCTCCCCCCCTCCCCCCTCTCCGCTGCCACTGCCACCGCATGCAGCAAGTCAGTAAAGTGAATGTAGTAATTTTTCAAAAAATCTTTGTATTTAATGGACCATCAAGCGGCGCTGCCACTGCCACTGCCACTGCCACTGCTACTGGTGCTGCTGCTCGAGCTGCTTCCGTTTTAGTCTCCACCTGCAAGCGAAACTTGACTTGGCTTTTTGGACCATGGCTAGACGACTTGTGGGCCAGGCCTGGTGCTGGGCCGAGGCCTGACTGCGCTCATCGCTAATATTGCACTTGGGTTGTAAAAATGCGTTTTAATGCTTCAATAAAATAAAAAGTTTGCATTCAACGCAAACGGCTGCCTGCCTCTCCGGGGATATTAGAAGCTGTGCAACCCGTCGGGGGAAGGGGCTGGGGCAGGGGCAGTGGCAGGGGTATGTCGTCGGAAGAAACAATTAGCGTAAAAAATACACATTGCATCAGCTTACAAATATTTCTGGAGAGCTTTTAAACACCAGTCCCCTACCCAACACCACCTGCCACGCCCACACCCCCCGTCAATGTTAATGCACAAGGCTTGTTCTGATCTTTGTTGTTGTTGTTGTTGCCTCGTTTGTTGCCAAATAGTTCGTTGGCATTTTTATGCTAAAAGTCGACGAACATGCATTTTACTTGCACTGTTTTTTCTTTATCTTTTTTTTTATTTTTTATTTTTTTTTTTTTGCTCAATGAGAGCATCACAGTTTGTAGCAAGCAGCAAGTGGTAAGTGGCAAGCAGCAAGCTTCGAGCGACCACAGCAAACAATTTGCTTATGAATGCATTTTTAATCAGCAGCAAGCATTTTTGTTGTTGCGATTAAATAAAAAAAATATAGATATAATATATATATATATATATGTATATATTCATCGTAAGTTGGAATAAAAAAAAAAAAATAAATAGGAAAAGTTGATGCAGTAAAAATGCGATAATGCAAATAGCAAATTAAAAACAAAACGCACACATGTGGAGGGGGTGGGGGGGGGCAGATGAGTGGCATGGGTGCATGGACACCGCATGGCATCCTCATCATCCTCATCATCATCATCAGCGGTGGCAGCTGAAGCTGGGCTGCTAATTGAAAGCTGTTTGTTGCCTTTGCGTTTTGCAGCCAAAGACAAATATTGCAAATGCTTTATGCATATTTAAAATCAATTAAGTCAATAAATAATAAAGACGACTTTAATGCAATTAAATATAGTCTATATACATACATATATCAAAAATATATATATGTGTATGTGTATGTGTATAAGAACTGCGGCAAATGTTTGCAAATGCAGCAATGCCACAAAAACAAACCAGCCGAGTCAAGAAACGCAATCAGGAAGGACTGCGACCCGTAACTGAGCTCGGACACGGAGCCGGACACGGACAGGGACAGGAAGAGGGACAAGGAGTGAACCGTGCCTCGTACCTCGAGTCCAAATGCGACACGCCTCGAGTGCCCTCCATGCAACTCTTGCGCGCCACGTTTTTCTCAGGTGGCCATTTAGGCTGTGAAGCGGCTCAAAGCGGTGGCGCCACCAAGCACCACATTTTGTGACCATTCAAAACGGCAACGGCAACGGCAACAGAAACGAATCTGTGCAACCGACGATGAACTCAGACTGTGCTTTTTCTGGTTTTTTTTTTTGTGTTTTGTGTTTTGTGTGTTTTGTGTGTGTTGCTTGTTGCTTGCTGCTTTTTTGTTGCGTTTTTTGTTGCGTTTGTTGTTGGTTTTTTTGTTGTATTTTGTGTGTGGTAACGGGGCGTGTGCGGGACACGCGACTTGCCACTGCTGCTGCTGCTGCTGCTGCTGTTAGCCAGCTGCCCAGCTGTGCATGCCGCATGCAACGTGCCACAAAGCAGTCGACGAAGCATGCGGTTGCACGCCACGGAAACTCACTCGGCCACAAAATCGGCCACAATGTGCCACAGCCATGTCCACTTGAACAACTACTCGGCCAAAGCCAAAAGATAAAAAGGCCAGAAGTCAAAAGCTAATGGCTAAACGAGCTGCTAATTTAATTACCAGTGCCACCAGTCTCGAGACTCTGCCACCTGTCCGCCTATCCACAGGCACTTGTCTGTTGCAAGTTGCAGACTAAATTTGAGTAAATCAATTTTAAATAACGTGCCACTTAAAGGGGCAACAAATACGCAATGCACATAATATGCAAAGTCAATAAGCGAAAAGTGTTGAGTTCTGACACCAGTACACACTAACACACCCACACACACACTCACACACACACGCACACAAGGCCAATAAAATGGGTAACCAAAGCAGGGAAGCATTCAACAACAGGAATAATAAGAAACAACTGGAGCAGCAGCAAGGTTGCCGGAGAAATATGTGGCACAAAAAGTGGCCGCGTGTCGACCTGCAAAAGGAATCAAAACTCGTAACTGTAAACACCAGAAATCCCCGTTACCCCCACATACACACACACACACACACACACACACCCTCTCAGCCTGTCACACCAAATGCCAAAAAGTATGCAACAAAGATGAAGCAGCGCAGAAGACAACAAAAACAAACACACGCAATCACAGAGGTTCATTCATGGCGTTGACCTCAAACTCAACCTGCTCCTGGTCCCACTCCTTCTCCTCCCCCTCCTCCTCCTCCTTTCAGCACCAGCCTCTGTTCACAGCTCCCAGTTCACAGTTCCCAGTCTCCCAGTCTTTAGGCGGCCAGTTTATCCTTGCAATCCCAATCGCCTCTCTCCCTGTGTGTGTAAGTGTATGTGTGTGTGTGCCAGTTGTGTGTGTGTGTGTGTGTGTGTGTGTTGAATGCATCTTTTTGCTTTCGTTTTAGAAACTCCAACTCGCACGACATTCAAACAGTCGCCGAAAAAGAAACTGCAACGAAGCAAGGACGAATTTTTTGGCAATTTTTTCGCCTCTTGTCTACGGCCATATGTCCCGGTGTGTGTGTGTGTGTCCGTGTGTGTGAGTGTGTGTGTGTGTGTGCTGCCTTTGCTTTTGCTCTGTTTTCTCCTACTCGTCCACATCGTTTTATTGCTGCTGCTGCTGCTGCTCGCAATGCAAACAATTTTTCCTTTTCTGATCGCATACACGTTACGGAGTCGAGCCGGGGTTCGAGTGCCAGGACTCGCACTCACACTCGCACTCACACTGGCACTGGCACTCACGCTGGCACTCACACTCGCACTCACACTCGTGCGGCGATTCCTTGCTCGTTTTTGGCCACATGTTCCTGACATGCGACAACTCTCTAGGGCGCCAAAAAGATGACGCAAATGCAAAATGGCTAAAAAGAAACAAGCTGTGTGCAATTGGAGCAAAAGATATGAACTGAACTTGCCCCAAACAGGTGGCAGCTGTCTGCGGCATGCAAATTGCAGACACATTGTCAACTGACTGGTTGACATACACACACAGCTTGAGACCATCCATATATTTGTTGTTGTTGTTGTTATTGGTTGTTGTTGTTCTTGATCTGGATTGACTCGGAAGGTTAACGCACTCCCCCATTTTGACCCTTCTATTGACCCTTCTATCTAAATGCCACCCACATTGAATTGTAGGTAAATTAAAATTCCATTGTATTGATTCTTTTTATTATTATTATTTAATTAATAATAATAATAATAAAAAATTATTATAAGTTGATATCTTAAAAGAAAATTGTAATTTTTTCACTTTGTCAAGATGAAAACGGTTGCTTGATTTTTGGTCAACAATTCGTTCTGCACCGGCAAATTGCAAAATGATGCACTTCAATTCTGGTTACACTTTTTTCTACTTCAAACCCAACTGCACCGATTTTCTATCTTTGTATCTTTCTATCTTTCTATCTGTATCTGCATCGGCTCTGTTTCTATTTATTGGTTCAGCAAATTCTGCATTAATCAGGATGTTAAAACGAAATTGGAATCGGAACCAGAACCAGAACCTATTCATTCATCAACATTCTCTAAGGAACCAGTTAACGGAATACCGTAAGAAAGTTTGAAAGACTACCCGAATCTTGACCACAATTTGATGTGCTTTACAATCACCAGAATCGGAATTGTAACCTAAAATTCGTTCTGGTTTGACAGCGTGGCCTTAAAACATTGTTAAAAGCAATGTGGCCAATAAACTGCCGTTACGAGGCTAATGCTCAACAGGCTGGTTTTGTTGTTGTTGTTGTAGTTGTTGTTGCTGTTGTTTGCTTGGATTCCAGTCAACGATGACAACGCTTAGATTATATCAGAGTAATAGTAATGCCAACTGAATGCTTCAGATTCGCAGGATTTTTGTTTACGCCGCTCATCGAACGGCTTAGAGAGATAGACAGAGAGAGGGAGAGATAGAGATAGAAATAGAGAGGGAGAGGGAGGCGAGAGTTAGGCACACATCGAGCTAGTCACTATAATATATAACACATAACGAACTCCGGATGTTGTGGCTTTTGTAGACAACGCGGCGTATACATAATCAAACTTGCAACACCAACCACTCCCTTGCCCCAAGCCCCCACCACGAATGTTGTGATAAGCGTGCGGAGCAACATGCAAAAGCGATGCAAGTAGGCTCTGAAGCTGTCGATGTTGTCGACGTTGTTGTTCACGTTGTTGACGAAAGCAAAAAAAAAAAAAAAAAAAAAAAGGAAAGAAAGCCAACAAAAAAAAAGAAGAAAACCAGGCCTAAATAAAGGCAGAACAAAAGGCGCCAAGCATTGTGGTGCAGACAAATCCCGGTTTGTAAGCCAATTTGCACTTAGGCTTATCTAATGTCATATCATTTGTATAATGTTGTGTTGGCCTGATACTTGATACCTACTGTAGTATTGGCCTGTTCTCCCCTCACCACCAATCCACCCACCTCTTTTTTCTTTTGCACTATGCATGGATATGTCTTGGCATGTGTGTGTGTGCGTGTGTGTGTGTGTGTGTGGGTGTGTGTGGGTGTGTGTGCGTGTGTGTATGCGTGTTTTGTGCGTACGACGGCCTTATCCTCCGGGGTTCATTTCTAAGCTCATTTATGTTTATCACAAATGCGTGCCAAAGTGTGTCGTTATTCTTCTTCTTCTTGTTGCTCTTCTTCTTCTTGTTGCTCTTCTTCTTCTTGCTCTGCCTCTCGTCTTCTACTTTTGTCGTGGCGCGAACAAAAACATTTCAAATATTCAAAAAAGCCACACACACATGGCAATAACACAGCAGCAACAGCAACAGCAGCAACAGCAACATCAGCAACACTTGCTATGCTGGGAGGAGTGAGGGAAAGTGGGGGAGCGGCGGATGAGGTGTGTGTTGCCCCACAGTGCTCAACTAGTCGAAGCATGTGCTGGCCGTAGAAATTCATCTAACGGCTGTAACAGGTAATTGAACCTGGGTTATATGGGGCACGGAATGACGTTCGGCTCAGCACTCAGCACTCAGCACTCAGCTCACAGCTCACCACTGGCAGTTTGGAGTTCAGCTCGCGGCTCAGTTCAGCTCAGTTCAGTTCAGTTCAGCTAACGGAAATGGAATTGAATGACGCTTGCCTCATGCGCCAAATGTGCCCCATTCACCCACCCCACACCCCCCCTTTACCCACATAGATAGCAAATGCGTGCGAACTACATAATGTGAACATAAAAAGGATTTGGCAAACAACGCCAGCAACGCCAACAACGCACACGTGATAGCTGCCTTGTGGGCCACGACAATTGCGGGTAGCAAGGAATAGGTGGAGAGGGGATGCAGGAGTGGTTGGGCGGGGGGAGTGCGTTGCGTAGTCAATTTCGAGTAACATTTGCCCCGCAACACGAAAGTTGCAAATTGTATGCCATAGTTTCAGACACAAACACATGAACATGAAGTGAGTGTGGGTGTGAGTGTGAGTGTGAGAGTGATTCTGAGTATAGAGGTATAGACATTTATATATATATATATATATGCGTATGAGTATGCCAACTGTTGAATAATTCATGGCCAACTGGAGATTTGTGCAGATGCTGCATGCAGATCCAGATCCAGATCCATAGCCAGAGCCATAGCCATAGCCATAGCCACAGTCATATCCACTGCCTGCCACACATTCGTGCCACATCCACGGGCAGATGGCGAGTGGAGCTCAGATGGCAGCTAAGCGCTTTTGATGCCGATTTGTGGCGCACATAACTGTAAATCGCGTATGTGAACAACGAATATAGCCGCATCCAAATGTGAGTGCCACTCACAACGACTCTGAATGTCAATGCATATTTGAGCAGCTCGATGTGAATGCGAATGCGAATGTGAATGTGAATGTTGGAATGGGCTCGTTATGCGCATTTCTGGCTAAATTACGGAGCATTGGTTGCCACATGCCCCAAGCCCAAGGCACCAAGCTTATCCTATTCATTTATCTGATTATCAGTATGCTCATACAGTGGTCGCTCGCTAATTCAAACGCTGCGGTTCCTCCACAGGTGATTCTTATTCCTATTATTAGCAATGTGTGCTCAAAATGCCCATATAATATAAATAATACTAAAACAACTAGCAACAATTGAAGTAATAATTTAAGTTTTCCCAATTGAAATGTAGTTTTCCCTTAAATGTCAAAACATGACAAGAAAAAAGTTACTTTTGAAAAACGGTTCAATTTCAACAAACTAACGTTTTTGTTGGCCAATTTTGGATGTGGAGCAAACCGCATATTTACAGATTTAAAAGTAGTATGATATTAAAGATCAAACCAAGTCAAATAAAGCATTGCTTACAAAAAATCGATTTAGTTTCAACAAAATTATGTTCACTGTTTGAATTAATCGAAAATTCCATTTCTGGCTGAATTTTTATAGCGAAAATAGTGTTTGCCAATTTAAACTTACTTTAAAGATTAAGCCATGGCAAATTTCCTAAGGAAATGATCTCAATTCTTAGGGACGATACCGATATTGAAGTGGTAAAAAAAGATAAAACTAAAGCAGGTTTACACCCAAATGAGATTTATTTCACACACTTTTATGGTTAAGCAAGCAAATGCTGCTTCCACAACTTTAAAGTATCCTTTTTACCAATTTCAAATTTTCTACTCGATTATTCTCTGTCGAGAATATCAGAGTTATTTCGAAAATGTTAAATATACTCGGAAGGTTAACGCACTCCCCCATTTTGACCCTTCTATTGACCCTCCTATCCAAATGCTACCCACATTAAATTGTAGGTAAAATAAAATTCCATTATATTAATTCTTTTTATTATTATTATTTAATTAATAATAATAATAATAATAATAAATTAGTGTAAGTTGATATCTTAAAGGAAAATTGTAATTTTTTCACTTTGTCAAGATGAAAACGGTTGCTTGATTTTTGGTCAACAATTCGTTCTGCATCTGCAAATTGCAAAATGATGCACTTCAATTCTGGTTACACTTTTTTATACTTCAAACCCAACTGCACCGATTTTCTATCTTTGTATCTTTCTATCTGTATCTGCATCGGCTCTGTTTCTAAATATTCAGCAAAATTATTCAGTTAAATATACATATATGAATTTTAAATATTTAAATCGGAAACTATCGGAATATTACAGGCTTTGCGTTTGACATAGTCTTCAACAGACGGAGTTAGCTCATTGTCTCGATTGAGAATTCTCCAAATTGAAGGATTACGATATCCTAAACATTACGAATCTAGTCATTCCTTTGCTTTTGGATGCATCTCACCTGCAGCGATTTTATCGCATTTCATTTGTGCTAACACTTCACTCTCTCCACTCTTCACTTACCTTTCTCTCTCTCTCTCTCTCTCTCTCTCTCTCTGTTTCTGTGGCAGCCAGGTGTGCCCTTAAAAGTCAAATGTTGCCATTGTGCTGTTTTCCGAATATTCATTGATGGCATAGCTGTGCTCCTGATACTTGCACCTCCAATCTGTTTGTGTGTGTGTGTAAAGTAATTTGGTGTCGAGTTTGAGAATGGGGGTGTTCGTGGGGCAAGTGCCGGTTGCTGCATTTATCCGGCTGTGGAGAACAATGCTTTGGTCTTGGTCTTGTTGCTGACAGGCAGACCCACAAAAGCACGCCGGAGTTGCTTTCTTTTGTGTGCAGCTGCATCCCAGCTCCAGTCCCAGTCCCAGTCCCATCGCATCGCATGCTGCTTGCAACAGGTGGCGCCAAGCTCCTGGACAGCACGCGCACTTCCATAAGCCACCTACATTCCCGTCCCCATCCCCGTCCCCGTTCACATCCACATCCACGTCCGCCTCCCCTTCTCGCCACCCTCAAAAACACATCCACATCCACATCCACAACACACTGTGAAGGACGTTCAGTTTTCTTTCGTTTTGTAGTGTAACTTTTTGTGTTGACTGCAAATTTGGGCTGCTCCTTTTTGGCAACAGTTTCCGCACGTTTTCCTCTTTTCTTTTGTTGTCCCCTGCCGAGGGCGCTGGTCGCGGGAGGGGGGTGGGGGGCCCTTTGGGCACCATCGGATTCGCTTGTCGTCAGTGGGTATTATATCAACTTCTTTTTGTTTTTCCTTATTTTTTTCCTTTGTTTTTCACTTTGCTTGCAGCCGCTGAATTTGTGTCAAAAATTTCGACAGTTGGAATGTTTAGCCGGTGCTCACCTATTCTTTTTGTGTCCTTTTTTTGGAAATGGTGAACCATGAAATCTGCAACGAAATATGTGATATAAAACTGCATTTAGTTAATAAGTGAAATCTTGTATCATTCGACCTAACATATGTACTTAATTAGAGATGCAGATATCTCTAGAAATGGCAATCTATGCATAAATGCATAAATATGAATGGACATATGAGGCATATCTGGTCACGTCTTACAAGTGCTGCTCAGCAATATCATTACATATTATATATGCTATAAGATGGTGTCTTAAGTATATTTTAATTGCCTTTATTAAATGCTGATTTATCGTGAAACGGTAGACTGGTTTGCGACTCGGCTAACATCGGTTCACGATCAAGTTTGCGATTAAGTTTCGCACCCGTTTGCAAAGCTTCGAATCGTTTGCACAAAAGCTCAAGTGTCGCTTTAAGCTTACGCACTTGAGCGTCTTGCTCCCGGTCCCGGTCCCAGTCCCAGTCCTGTTCCCGTTCCCGGGCCCACAAGCGAATTGTAGTTCTCTTCACTGCACAACCAAACGAAGCACATCCAACTAAACAGAATCAGCAACGGGGCCGATTTTGGGAGAATGGGAGATGGGGGCATGTCAGATGGGGCAGCCATCAAAGTAGATATAAATCAGCTTATGCCAAAGCTGAAGACCAAGACTGTGTTGGCCGAAACTAAAGCACTCTTAAAACTCACATTAAGAGCGCCAAATACGAAGAGAATACGCCGAGTGGGAGGCCCAACAAGTTCTCTTTGTACCGCAGTAAGATTGTGCGAAATCCGAAGGGAAACTCGTTCAGCTGGAGTTGTGGGGGGGCTTTAGTAGGAAAATGGGAAAATCCGACGCATAAAAACGACTAAAATAACAGTAGCTGCTGCTGCAGACGCGGGGCAGCTTCGGTAACCAGCACCCAGCAAAATAAAAAAAATAAACCAAAAAATGAAAAGCAAAAGAAAAACTCACAAGGGCAATACAAAAATGGAGAAGAAAACAAGACGAAATGAAAGAACCGTGCGCACTTTGGCGTAGACGTCGACGTCGACGTCGACGTCAACTTCAGCAGCGCAGCTTCCTTTTGCTAGTAGTGTGCAAGTGTGCAAGTGTGTGTGTGTGTGTGTGTGTGTGTGTGTCTCGGTGTGTCTGTGTGAGTATGCTTACATACCGCCGTGTCCTCATGTGGGTAGACAAAACTTTCGTTTTCGTTCCATCGCCTTCGTTTTTCCACCAGCTCCTTTTGCTCATTGGCAACGGCAGCGCCAAATCCAATGTCGACGTCAACGTCGACGGCGCAGCTGACGTCAACGTCACTGTCAGCGCGCAGCTTCAATGCCAATTTTTCTTTTTCTCGACCAGTTTTTCGCTGCTACCACATCAACGACAACAACAACAAAAAATCAAGAGGAAAAAATTACAACAACAGCTGCCCCGAAATCGCACAAAAAAGACATGTTGAAATGTGGCAACAAATAAATTTCTACACCAAAAAAACAAAAAAAAAGAAGACGAAAATAATGCAAAAATTTCAAGGATACAAAGGATACGCACAAAGGGAGCAGCAGTTTAAAGCAGCGGCTACCCTGTCTGCTGCTACAGGTACAAAGATTACAGCTACCACCCCACTTGCCCAATCGTTCCGTTGCGTTCCATTCCGTTTCGTTTCGTTCCTGGCAAAAATACAAATCGATCTTTGCTCCGTTTTCTTTAGCTCTGCTCACATCGACCAACTCGACCAGCTAATTGGTCTGCGAGCGTAATTAGCGACAAATGTTTGCGACCTAATTCATCACACTTCTCACTCCGACTGTGACTCCCACTGTGACTGCGACTGCGACTGTGACTGCGACTGCGACTGTGACTGGGACTGGGACAGTGACTGTGGTTGTGACGTCACACGCAATGTGCACACACACAAACCACCTGTAAGCTGAGTCGCTGCTGCTGTTGACCAGAGGCGATGTCTTTGACCATATATATGTATGTATATATAGATATATATGTATGTATATATATATATAATTGACTGACTAGACTATGCTTGCCTATGTTTGTTTCCATGCGTGTGACTACACATGTTTTTATGTGTGCCTGTGTGTGTGTGTGCTCCTTTCTAGATAAGGGCCAGTTTTAGTCGCAGTCGCAGTCGCCGTCGCCGTCGCAGTCGCAGACCACACGATGCTCTTTGCTGGATGCTCGATGCTGCTGCCTCAGCAGCATCCTCAGCAGCATCCTCAGCCGCAGTCGATGCCGCTGTTCGCATAACAAGAAAAGAAAACAGAAAACCGAAAACCGAAAATATAAAGGATTTTCATGTGGCTTAGCTTTCTCTTTTGGCTTTCGCCGTGACGTGTCATTCCACAGTTGCTTATTGCTCTTAAAACTTTCTTCAACAGGTTGCAAGCTGCTTGTTGGCTGTTTGGCTGTTTGGCTGTTTTGGCCTGTTGACTGTTTTGGCCTGTTGGCCTGCTGGCCTGCTTTAAGAACGGTCTCTCTCTCTCAGCTGTTGTACAAAATGGACTCGTATGGATGTTGACCTTGAGCACTAGCTAAGCGCTCCCATGGCAGCAGCCACCTAACGGCCAGGTCAGGTCAGCCCCTTGTTATCCAGCCTGTCAACCGTTGAAGCATCGACCCCCCCTCAACCAAACGCAGCCTGTTGCACACGCCACAAATCCTGGCAACCACATACACACATACATACACACACACACACACACACACATACATAAATACATGTGTACACGATTACGTGCCCCGTAGCTCTATCTATCTATCTATTTATCTATCTGCCACCCTGTCGCCCTCATCATATTCGTATAGCGGATAGCAATAAAAATTGCATATACAACATACATACATACATACATACATACATACATATATACGTACACACACATATACATAAATACACACACACATACACTCATTACAAAAAAACGACTTTATTTCATACTATTCAGAAAGTAGATTTCTATAATTTATGTTGGTAACTTTCTAAATTATAGGTTAGATTTTCGAAAATTAAGAAAAAATATGTCTAATTTCCAGATTATTGTTGTTCATTGAAGAGAATTCATACATATTATTTTAGACTTCATTTTACATAGTTTTTATAAACTAGTATTTACCTAAACTACCATTTACCTAAAACTTAACGATTTCACTGCAAGCTAATCCCGAAGGCTTCGAGTAGTGTCTGCTTCGAAAATGGATGGAAAAGGGACCCAAGGAACTAGATCGATGTGTTTTTATTATCGAATATATAAATATATGAGAGATTTATATATTTTTGTGACCAAAATCTAATCTCATCCGGAACCACACGGCTTCCAAAGATCATCTGTTAGGCCAAATCTTGTACCATTTTCGATAAAACGATAACTGAATCCATCGATGGTAAAAATTATCGAAGCAACGGCTATCGGTTTCACTTGAAACGAGACTGACTGAATAACACCAATTTATACCTAAGAATTTTAGATCCCAATAGCATTTACAATTCCAAGCAGAGGGTCTATAAAAAGCCAGATTTTTGCTATCAGCTCGATCAGTATTCAATTGAATATTTGGCTTGAACTACAATGATAATGCCTTAATCGGGCAGAGGCTCAGCAGACCGTTACGTATTACTTCTGCTTCTCGGTCCTCTCCCCTCTCTCTCTCTCTTTCTCTCTCTTTCACTCTCTCACTCTCTCTGTGCCTGTCAGTATGTGTGTCTCTTTCCCTGATAGATATCGAACAAAGCTCAAATTGTGGTTTCGCCGAGACGAGGTGTTTTTCATTGCAAATAACAATGCAACGAATATGTGTGGCATCGAAACCAGTTTGATAACTCTCAACTGCTCAACTCCTCAACAGCTCAACTGGCTCGACAAACTGCCAGGGTTACTTGAATTTTGTTGTTGTTGTTGTTGATGTTGTTGTTGTTGTTGTTGTGGTGCGGCCGCTTCTGTGGCTGTGGCATTAACTATGTCTCGCTAAAAGATTTCAAAGCTCAGCTGCATTCATGCAGGCATACATAGGCAAAGGCACAGGCAAAGGCGAAGGCCGATGGAGGGCGGGGCAGGAGCGGAGCACGGGTAGGGGTAGTGGTGAGAGGTGGTAAGGGCGCCGAAAAGAAGCGATGCAGAAACTGAACTGGCCACGATAACGAAACCGAAACCGGGCACAACAAAAAAAAAAAAATAAATAAAAAAATTGAATGCAATACAAACGATAAGGGAATGTGTATAGCTATGTGTATGTGTATGTGTATGGGTATGGGTATGGGAAAGGGGAAGGGGGGAATTCGGGGGGGTGGGGAAAACACACAGCGAGCGAAGCAAACATGAAATCCAAGTATTAAATTGCAACGACCTATATAGAAAGCAGGCACTCTGATGATCGCCAAAAAAACAAAAACAAAAAAAAAAGTCGGGAACACACTCTTCATTATTATGATGTGCCCCCTTATCCTGCTGATACTCGTTTTCTGCACAGAAGTCAAACTTAAAAAAAAAAAAAAAAATCACCAGAGAAAGAGAGCGCGAGAGGGAGCTGGAGAGGAAGAGCAGTTGGAACAGAAAAGAGAGCCAAAGATTGAGCGGGCTACGTTTAAATTGAAAAGTGCATTCTCAGCTCGAGCGACTAACGCAAGTCTCTTTCTATCTCTCTCTCTCTCTCTCTCTCTCTTGTGTCCCTGTCTCGCTCACTGTGTTACCCCCTCCCCAACCCCAATGAAGATGATGACGCTGGCAATGTTCATGCAACGTGACCTGGCGCACCAAAATGTTTCAGCTTGAGTTTTTTTTTTCTCTTTTTTTTTTGGCAATGCCAATGACAGAGGAGCGCAGCACCCTGACGCGGAACTAAGTAAGAAAACTAGTTTGCAAAGTCGAATTCAGTTTGGGCTTCACCGGTTTCACCTCACCGGTTTCACCTCACCGGCCCCGGCACCGCCCTCACCCCGTCACCCGCCATTAGCCCTTGGCCCTTGCTGCGGCTACGGCTGCTGCTGCTGGTGCTGCTGCTCCCTGAGGGGGGAAACTGGTTATTTCCAGAGTCCAGTGTCTGCCTGGTCATTTGATTGAAGTTTTTAGCACAATTTCACTTGGCCAAGTTGCTGTTTGCTGTTGCTGCCCAATCTGCTGGCCATCTAACTCATCAGTTGGACCGAAACGCGAAATCCCTAATTAGCAGCCAAAGCCTGATCCACTAAAATATGTGCATAACTCCAAACAGACAACAGAACAAGCAGACTTCCAAGCCTGGCTGTGGCACATCAGCAGTTCATCAACTGGGGTCTGGTCAAATCAAGGCGATCTTCCGACCTCACTACGAATACTAGACGATGGGGTTTCATTCCGGCGAATGCTAGATGAAGGAGTTTCGTCAATCAAAAGTATATATATAAATACATATATATATATATATATATATATATATACTTATGTAGATTCAACAACTCAAGGCTAAGCCTAAACCTAAGCTTGACTGGTCTTTGTTTTTTAGCCTGTGCGTGTTTTTGTTCTGCTTCGCTTCGGTTTGGTTTTGTTTTGTTTGGTTTGGTTTTGTCAGCACCCTTAAGTGTTTATCATGTAAAACACCAAGGAAACATGTCAAACATGCCAAATATGTATGACCTACAAATTATGCGAATGCGACACCCGTCCCCACAAACACACACACACACACACACACAGGGAGATGAGAAGGGAGAGTTGCCGTTGCCGTCTTGAGTCTCATGCAGACGAGACTCGCACAGAAGCGTAGCCTCGCATGAACACCAGCAAATCTGGGATTACAGGGCACAACAACAATGGCAATGGCACTGGCAGGACTAGTGTTGAGTACGAGTCCAGCGAACGTAGCTGCTCGGAGACAAGAATGTCGTTGATTTTTTTGTGTAATAGGGTCGTCTTCCCAGGGTCTCTGCCAATACAGACCCTCAGTCTCAGTGCCCCTTCCTTGTGGCACCCCTTGACCCGGGCCGGAATGTTGGCGTGTGAAATACTTTTGTGGTCGGTCAAGTGTGTGTGTGGGTGGGTGTGTGTGGGCTACACACACATACAAGATATATGTGAGCATTCAAATTAGAGCAAATGCCTGAAAGTCGACGAGTCTATTACAATGTCGTATCTCGAATGTTGTGGCAAACAGACCAAGACAAGACCACCAGCTGGTCGGCTGTCTCTCCTTGTTCCTCTGCTGGCAATACAGAACGAAAAAAAAAAACTTACACAACACATGCCACATAGCATAAACCATAAACCGTTTGCAGCAGGACGTCAAAGGAAGTCATAATTGGAAATTACACACATAATCATCACACAGACACACACACACAACAAACAAATGCTGCCCAAGACGACTCGAGGCAGCCCTTATCGAAATCCAGTACTCTCCGACTACTATGAATTTATTAGAAATTCTAGAGTGAAATTCTCGGATTTCGGTTTTCGGTATTTGGTTTTGCGGCACACGCAACGCCCAGCACGTTCTAGATGGACTGACCCCCAAATGCGTTAAGGGAACTCAAGCCAAACACCCGAGGGGGGAAACGGGGGTTGTAAAGGTTGCCCTTGGGTGAAGGCAAAGAATTGGAAGGGGGTGTGGATTAATGCCGGGGCTCCAGAGGAAAAGGCGCAAGGAGCACAAGCAGCAGCTCGAGTGGCATGCGTGTTGCGGCGGCGTCAAGCAATTTCACTCGTGGATAACCCTCTCGAAACGTGGCATCATCTCAGCCAAGTCTCGCAGGTATTATGTAAATTAATTAGAGCAGTCGGTCATGCATGGCAACGGCATAGCCCCTGTTGCATCTCAATTCGAACTATGCGCCAACTGCGGATGTCAAGTGTCAAGCTGTTTGTAGTTGTGGATGCTCTCGATGTGGATGTGGATGTGGACGTGGATGCTCGGGCTCAAGATATTCACTCAAGTCGCTAGGCACTAATGATAGCCACTTAAGCAGTCGCATGGACAAGCTGCTAACCCGTCCGTCTGTCTGTGTGTCCGTTTGTGTCAGTCTGTCTGTCTGTCTGTGTGCCTGTCTTTCCACTCGTCCTGTGTGGCTTGTGTGCTTGTGTCCCAGGTCGGAAGACGGAAGTCAACCCCAAAATGATTTTTAACACTTTTATGATACTTTTGTTGCCGCTTCCTAGTGGGCGCCACAAGACTCGACATCCTCTCGCCTCAACATCTCATATCTCTCTCCCTCTCCCACTCTCTCTCTCTCTCCCATTCGCTGTCTCTGTGTGGCTGCCTTAAGCGTGCCACATGGGCGAGCATAAGGCATTCAACTGTGTGTGTGTGTGTGTGTGCTTGGGCACATTTATTGATATGGGCGGCTGTCCGTCCGTCCGTCCATCCGTCCATCCTTTTGTGTGTTTAGTTTAGTTTTATGGGGTGTCCGGTTGCCGTTCCACACAAAAACACAACACACAAGAAACGGATAACGGGGCAACGGGAAAGTGGAAGGGAAAGGGTCAGGGACTGTGTAGGAAGGACACGAATCGGAAGCCAAGTCAAACGAAGTTGGCTGTCCGCAAATTAGCATGATATGTGCGAGTGCGAGTAGTGGGCTACGTCCACGATTAGGCCCATCAAAGGATTAGGCAATGACGCCCATAAAATAGGCAGGCAGCACGCCACGGGACAAACGGTGAAAGGGTGGAAAGGGCGAAAAGGGGCCAGAGCAAGGGGTGCGTTGCTTTCGAATCCCATGGAATGGGTTGCGATGGGCTTCCGTTCGTTCGTTTGTTTGCCTGTTGGCTGCTGCTGCTAGGCAAGTCATGGCAAGGCCAAAGGTTTAAAAGTTTTGACACGCAATTACTTGAACACATGTGGGATAGGCCTGTCTGGGGAGGGCAACAACAACAACAACAATAACATCGACAACAACAACAGTAACAAGAGCAAAAAGCACAAGCGATTGGGTTAGGCAAGCCAAGAGGCAAAGGGCAAAGGGCAAGGGTTGTTAATATCATTTTAAGTGATTTTATGATGAATTTGTGCCCTAAAATTCCAGCTCATTTGCACACACACATACGCACACACACACGCACACACATCATGAACAACATCATCATCAAGTCCGCCTACTTTTGTGGGTTTTTGCCTGCAAGTAAGTTAGGGTAAAAGTTTTAGTGTGAAATTTTCACAGTAATTTTATAGGCGCACTTAAGCGGTTTGCCTCTTGGCAACACTTCTAAATCCTGCCCCTGCCCCTGCCCCTGCCCCACCGCCATTTTCCCTTCTCTATTCGTTTCACATATCCCACAGTTGGTCGCTCTATTTAGCCTGTAAATATCTACATACATATGTATTTGTGTGCGTGTGCGTGTGCGTGTGTGCGTGTGTGTGTGTGTGTGTGTGTGTGTGCGTGTGTGGTTTGTGGTGTATGTATACGTGTTGATTTTGTGGCATTTCAGCCTTTTTGAACTTTGAACTTGTTGGTAGTTTTAAGGATTGTTTTGCCGCCTGCAGGATTCCTGATTATGGCCCATCATAGGCTAATACCATTTGTGTGTGTGCCTGTGTGCTTGTGTGTGTGTGTGTGTGTGTGTGGTGTGAAAGTGTTAAATTGCTTGTACTTCATGTTATATGCGTGTGTTTATTAGCGTGTGACAAATCATTTAATTCCTTAATCGTTTCTTCTTCTCATCTTTGTGTGTCAGACTCGAATTTTCAGCTTCTTAATTTGCATGCGAAACTTTTGGCCAACTTGATTATTACTAAATGGGCAAGGGGGTGTTGCTGTTGGTGTTGTTGTTGTTGTTGTGTTGATGTGATGTGTATTTTGAACATGCTACCCTCAAAACTAAAACACGCTCTGCATTTTAGAAGGTTTTCTTATTCTTAGAAATCATGCTTTAAATATTAGGAAAATTAATTATAAAAACACTTTTCAAAAATATATTTCATGGCAGTAATCATTTTATTTAATTTTGTTATTTAATGCGAACTAACAATATTTCACAGTTTTTTGAAAATAATTATAAATGTAGAAGAAAAAAACTAATTAAAAATATACAAAATAAATGATATATTGGATTAATTTCATAGTAGATATTATTACAATAGTGTTAAAGTCAATGTTAAGTTTATGTGTGATTATGTTATGTGGAAACACATTTGTTATGTTGAAGCTATTAATCTATAGACACAAATTAGACCGATAAGCTGAAAGTATGATCTTTATTTATTAATTTAAACAGAATTACAATACAAGTATCTTAAACACAATCTACGATTCTCATTTCAACTTAGACACTCCCAATAATATAAAATAAAATGGAAAATTGTAAACTCCGACTGAATTGTTTGCAATTTGTGCCTTTTTGTGCAGTGTACACTACACTATAAATAAATAAATGCATATATATATATCTATATAAATAAATATATGTCTATATACATAAATATATAAAGCTATCTGACTCAAAGGTTTACCTTGAACGCTGGCAAATAATCCATTTGTTCGCTTATACAACGATGTGAGCAGAAGAGATGAAAAGTTGAATAGTTGCTAAAAAAAACACAAAAAATAAATAAATAAAAAAAAGAGGATCACCTTGAGGCTTGAGGAGTTTGTTTGACTTTTGCAACCCAAAAAGGCCAGCCAGCAAAGTGTGTCTTAACTTATTCACTCACTCACTTCAGTCTGTTTTGTGCATATGCATATTCCACGCTTATTTTGTCTTTTCGTATTTTTACTCGCTCTCCACTGATTAAGAGACACTAAATTAAAGGAACCCTCAGCTCGCAGTCCACCACATGGGGATAAACTAAAAACCCAAAAAAAACAAAACAAAGCAAGCAATTATTTTTCAAATTGCAAAAGAAGCGCGCAAATAGAGCAAACACAGGCAGCGGAGAGTGGAGAATGGAGAATGTAGAGTGATGAGCGAAGATCGGAGAGCGGGGGAGACGCTGAGCAGTTGAGACGGGTGCATTGATCCCAAATCCACAGAACAGAGTGCCCAAAAAAAAAAAAAAAAAATTCAATTTCGAAACCGACATCTACGAAAAGCAAGAATGAGCCGAAAATTATGTGTGTGTTGCGTGTGTGTGTGTGTGTGTTGCGTGTGTGTGTGTGTGTGTGCGTATGTGTGTGTGTGTGTTGCGTTGTTGGCATGTATGCGAAAAGAATGTAAGGCGTATTCGAAAACAAAAATGTTATGCTGTGTAAATCTAAAGACCTTTTCCTGCACCACAGCATCTTTGACTTTCAATCTGAGAATGCATAGGCATCTGCATGTGTGTGTGTGTGTGTGTGTGTGTTGGTGAAAGAAAAAACGAGAGAATGAAATGGAGAAGCTCTCTAAGCAGTAGGCAGCAGCAGAAGCGTGTATCCCCAGTTATCTCCATCTCCATCTCCATCTCCTGATCCATCTCCATCTCCCTCTCGCATAGTTGCAACGCTGATCTTGCGCACTTGTACAGTCAGCCAGGGGCTGCAGTAGTCCCTGCTTAAGCTTTGACTCTGTCCGAGCTTTTCGATCTAAGAGAAAGCTACGAGCATACGAGACAAGCTTTCCATATTTTGCGCTGCTGTAGATTTTCATAGAAAATAGCTTTCGATTATTGGAAGCAATTGGCCCGAAAATGCAGTTCATTGCAGGATGGGGAGGGGGAGCGGAGGGGGAGTGCAGGGGTTTGGCTTGAAAATAGACGGAAGCAACAGCAGCAGCCAAGCAAAACAAAAAGCAACAAGGGGGGGATGGGGCTGAGAGGCGGCAACTGCGGTGCAAGGCAAAGTCGCGCTGCTGTTTATCGCCGCTGCTCAAACTGCGGTCTTTGAACTACCAAAAAAAATAAAAATATACAAAAAATTATAAAAATTCTGCTGTATAAAGCAAAGCAGCGAAACGGGGCGAAGCCAACCGATCTATGTAAAGCTGCAGTTGACGTCGCAGTTGCAGCCGCCGTCGCAGTTGACATCTCTGCCGACGTCGTTGCAGTCCAGGGGGCATCGATAGGGGTGCAAATGTGCTCGTGAGCCAAACACACATACAGAGCGCGTGAGAGAGAGAGAGAGAGAGAGAGGAAGAGTGGGAGACCAAGAGACAAGGAGATAGAGGCAACTTTTGCCGAAAAAATATCACTTTTTTGGCAAATTCACTCAACTCTGTTGAAGCTCGCGCGCTCTCTCTCTCTCTCTCTCTCTCTTCTTATTTTTGAGAGAGAGAGAGTCGCATTTTGTAAGGAGGGGAAGATCGCCGTCAGTAGTTTGAAATATGCAAGCACACACACAGATACACGCAAACAAAGCTTTGTGTTCATATGTATGTATGTGTGCTTGTATGCGTACTCTGCTACCTCTCACCCTCTCGCTCTTCCCAACGAGGTTACAGGCATCCATTCCTACTTCCTAAATTCTCAGTGTGCCCTCGCTAGGTCGCTGCGCTGCGATCACAATTGCAAGCTTTCCTGTGTGCGTGTGTTTGTGTGTGTATGCTTTTATTTATATATATATATATATATGTGTGTGTGTGTGTGTGTGTGTGTAGAGAAACCTCAAAAAGTTGTACTGAAGCCGTTAACCTCGGCTACGCGTTCGTCGTCCGAGTTTGTTTTTGGAAATTATCAACGCCGTTCGGTCTTAGCGAAGCGCAAGAGAAGAGCATGCTGTTGAGAGGGGGAAAGGCAGGGGCACGGGTAGAAACAAACTGCGACATTGATGATGATCGGCACATGTGCAGCGAGTGATAGAGAGGGGTGTGGTGCGGAGAGAGGGGGTAGAGCGAAGCGTGGGCAAGGGGTGAACGCTTAGCCACGATAAAGTAAATAAATATGTGAAGTCATTTGCTAAAATGTTGGCAGACGCAACGCACCGAAGCACATGTGAAGCAATAATAAAACAACAACTACAAAACCAACAACAACAACAACAAGCATTTTAGTCACATGCACTTCAAGCAGCGAGTACGCACATACATACATACATACATTTGCTTGTCAGTGTAAGTGTGTGTGTGTGTGTGTGTGTGTGTGTGTGAATGCGCTGCACAAAAATTACACAAAAATTACGCAAAGAAAAAAAATATATAAAATCAAGAAAATAAGAAGAAATAAAACACACACACACACACACACACACACACACACACACACACGCACACTTGCATAAACTTGTTGGAGAGCTTTTGTGTAAAAAGATCAAGATTTGTGAGTTGCAATATTTGGCACACAAACGAGTTCCGGACATGCAACTGCGCTCCAAACTCACCCCCCACCTCCTCTACCCACACACACACACACACACACACACACAAGACCCATTTGGCAGATCCACTTAGTTGCCGTCGAGAGCGCATTTTTGAACATTATTTTATTTTTTTTGGGCACAGCTTTCTATGCGTTGGCAGGGCGCGCAGGCGCATCACTGACTGTTGGACAAGGGACGAGTGACGCGAGGGGGAGGGGTATGATCGACGACGAAAAACGAACGGCAAAAGACGTGCGGCGAGTGGAGAGTGGCGAAGGCAAACACGAAACTGAAGCTGAAGACGAAGACGAAGATGAAGATGATTCCCCATTGGCGTCGCCCTTAAATCATGTAAGCCTCTTCCTCAGTGTTTGTGTGTGTGTGTGTCGACAAATCTGTTTATATGTATGTATGTATGTGTGTATGTATATAGAGACTTGCATAAGGCGGCCGTGTTGAAAGTTTGAGTTTTCTTTGCTGTTTGCATTTTGCACTTTGCATTTGTTCGCCAGATTTGTTTGCTTTGTGCCGAATTTGTGCTCGATTTCTCTTTTTGAGTGTATTTTAACGGCACACACACACACACACACACAAACATGATCACAACACAACAAAGCAATGACAAACAAGAGTTGTAGATTAGTGTAGAGTAGAGCTGTATAGTGTAGAGTAAATGATGGTAGTAGATGAAAGCTTTCAAATGTGCTGCCAGAGAAGCAAGACGCATCAGTTCTCTTAGAGGATATGCAATTGGTTTGTTGGAGAGTAGTCGAATAGAGTAGTGTAGAGTGGTGTAAGGTAGTGGTGTAGAATAGAATGGTGTACAGCCTGCAATTGAGTATAAAAGCTTTGAAATGAAAGCTTTGATAAACACAGTAGTTGTTCAAAGCTAAACAATTTGAGTGATGGAGCGTAGTCGAGTAGAGTAGTATGGAGTGGAGTAGTCTGGAGTGGAGTAGTATGGAGTGGAGTAGTATGGAGTAGAGTGGTGTAGAATGGAGTGGTGTAGAGTAGAGTGGAGTAGAATAGAATTATGTAAAGTAGATGTACATGTATGTAGAGCAGTCTTCAATTAAGAATTCAGATTTGAAATTAAAGCTTTGGAAGACGCTTGAGTTCTTGGAGGGATAACAATTGAGTACTTTGGGCCAGGTGGTGCAGGGGGTGCTGCTACTGAAATGTTAATGCTAATTTCTTATCACGCCTAAAGAGCAATGCAAACACAATTAAATAAAAACAGAAGCGAGGGCGTGGCAGGCAAAAACACACCCACACTATCGCTGTCTCTGCCCCGCCCTCACCTCGCCCCCACCGCGTCAGTCAAAAGCCCTTTTTCCGAGCCTAGTAAGTATTATATTATTTTAAAAATTTGTTTAAAAAAATTCCACCTTTTTTGTATAGCAACACAAACAGTTAGAGAGAGAGAGAGAGAGAGAGCGAGAGAAAGAGAGAGAGTGAGGCTGTTTATATGTATTTACATAGGCACATCCTAGCCTCATATATAGATGCACATATCCATATGTGTGTGCAAATTAAATTGATAAATGCATAAAAAAAAAACACAAGAAAAAAAGAAAAATGAAGGTAAAATCCCATTGAAATACAAAATAATAAAAATCTATAAGTAAATAACTACGCGTAGGCACAGCAATTTAATGTTTACATAAGCCCGCAACAGGGAAAACAAAAAGCAAACAAAGAACGAATTAAACTACGCAACCCACACCCTTCCCCACCATGTGTGTGTATGTGTGTGTGTGCATAATAGATAACTACACGCACTGGACACACCAAAAAAAAAAACAAAAAAAAAATCAACAAAAAAAAACAAATTAAAAAAGATAAAAATGCAACCACCGAAGCAACAAAATCGAACTTGGCGTATTTTGAATTTGGCTCTACGATCTCTCAGCTCTGCTCGGTTCCTTAACCATAGCTACATAGACATCTACACACACGCACACACTCACGCACACGAATTCATATATGTGCATGTATTTGTTACACATACGCTGTGCTCCAATGCACGCATTTTTATATGCTATTCCTGACTGCTGACTGACGCTCTCTCTCTCTATTTAGCTCGCTCTCTTTCACACACACACACACTCTCTCGCGCTTTCCCTCTCTCGCAATCTCTCACTCTTCCTCCATCTCGCTCTAGCATAGGCAACACATGCTGCAAAACAGAGCAGGAGAGTTTTGAGTACGCACTTTGCCTACGGTCGGTCCATCCGTCTATAACTGCCTACCTCCAAACTCTCCCCACTCCACCCAATCGACGCACCAACAATCTCCACAGTGTAGAGAATGGGTTGATCGGGGCGTATGTGTAATTTGGCGCCACCCGGAAACCGTTGTTGAAAAACAAAACAAAACAAAAAGTGAAAACAACACAAAAATAAGGCGAAAAAAATGATGTCAGTAGAGAAAACGAGCAAAACAACCAGAATAAAAATGAACCAAATGGAAATGCACACAAATGCGTATGTGCGTGTGTGTGTGTGTGTGGCTAACGAAATTGCAATGGCGGCCAGCACATCCGGGCCTGCTCTCCCAGTCCAGGCAGCCTCCGAATTTGCATTTTATTTTCGTGCGTGTAATGCAATCGGCTGGACAAAGTGACAGTCCCTGTGTGTGTGTGTGTGTGTGTGCGTGTGTGTATGCTCATGCATAAATACATGCATGCATTTGTTGTGTGTGTGTATGTGTGTGTGTGTATATGCAAAGTTTTGGACATGCTTTTTAATTTTAATGCTGTCATTTTTGTTTTTTGTCACTTTTTTTCTGCAACAGAACAGCAGCCATTTTTTCGTTTTATAACATTTTTAGCCATTATTATTTTTTATTATTTTTTTTTTTTTTTTGTTTTTTTCACATTGCCCAGGCATGGGCATTTTTGTACATAAGTAAATTATATGCACATACATACATATATATATATATATATATATAAATATATTTATGTGTGTGTGTGTTGTGTGTGAGTTGCGCTGATGTTAATGTAAATGTATTACTTGGCAGCCCACGCAGCATTAACCGTTGTTTGCATTTAGTTGCCCACGCGCACGCACACACGCACACACTCACACACACACTCACACACACACTCACACACACACTCACACATACATGTGTGTAGATTGCATGCATGGCGTAGCGCCATCTACGCCATCTACAGCAGTCAGCTCATAATTAAGTTTAATCTTGTCATAATTCGATTTGTACGCAATTGCAGCGTGTGTGTGCGAGTGTGTGTGTGTGTGTGTGTGTGTATTTGCGTATAGATGATGAGCTACTTGCTGGGGGACGAATATATCTACTATTACTAAGTAGGCCGGCTCACGATCTATGCTGCATGAATCACCCTGTGCCCTCTTTAACGGCAACAACAACAAGGGGAACCACAAGCAAAGCAAAAAGCTTCTTTCTCAGATGTGTGTGAGAGAGAGACAGCGAGAGAGAGAGAGAGAGAGAAAAAGAGAACGCAGTTCCGCTTTGTAAAAATTTTGTACCGTTTCTCCTCATTTCTTT
Source organism: Drosophila kambysellisi (assembly GCA_035042185.1). Lineage (NCBI taxonomy): Eukaryota > Metazoa > Arthropoda > Insecta > Diptera > Drosophilidae > Drosophila > Drosophila kambysellisi. Next base: position 3,083,048 of record JAWNLS010000691.1, on the reverse strand, counting down.
TGTTTCTTCTTCCACTCCTATCTATGGGCTTTAAAATGAGTATGAATGGTATAATGATGGAGAAGAAGTAGGCATCTCCCAACTATGAAGACTAGATGTACATACATGTATATATATTGTGAAATATATATATTCTTGATCAGCATCAGAAGCAGAGTTCATTAGCCCTGTCCGTCTGTCCGGCTGAGACTCCAAATTCGGAATATAAGTTCTCGTACACCTCATTTAACTTTATCGATAACTGCATTCGTTTCGCAAATATCGATATTCATCGATGTTCGATATTAAAAATTTGTAAGGGGTTAATAAATGAAATGCATGCTAATGTGAATATTTCATGCTTAATTCAAATACTTTTTTGCTTCTAATCACATCTGAGTTGCATGCAACGCGAGGACAGTTGCACTTGCAAGTATGCAACAAGTCAGATGTAACGGTAAAGATATGCCATGCCTTAAAAGGCCAATTAATATTCGTTTGCGACTTTGAATGCGTATGCACTTAAAATACTGAACAGCTAGATGGATAAACTGTACACATTTACAAATATGTAATTTCCCCCACTCTCTCTCTCTGTCTCTCTCTCTCTCTCTCTATCTCTCTTTCTCTGTCACTCTCTCTCTCTCTATGTGTGTGTTTGCCTATGTGGATGGGGAATTATGTATTACTGATGTATTCCTGCAAATTTCATCATACATAGGCTGTAGGCCTATTAAACAAACATATTACCAACACCAACACCAACACACTCACACTCACACACACACACCGCTGCCTACTTGCGCCAATTGCAAAAAAAAATCAAAAAAAAAAAAGAAAAAAATCACTCATACGCCGCGTGTTTTGCGTTGGCTGCCCAAATTCGCTGCGACGCCCAAAAACAGGCAACACAAAAAAAAAACACACAAAAATGCACAAACACATAAATGCGCATATGTACTTTTTTTTAAGCCTAAATATATATATATATATATATATATGTGTGTGTGTGTGTGTGTGTGTGTGCGGAATTGCATGTGCGTGCACATTTTAGCGCATTTTTATATAATTTCCACATTGTTGCCCTGCGTTTAATATTTATTTTGGTTGTTTTGTCCTCTTTTTTTTTTGCTGCTGCTGCTGCTGCCACGACCTTGCCGCACCACACCCGCTGGCTGCGCCAGCATTAACTTTGACTGCAGCAGTTGCAGCCGCCGCTGCTGCAACTGCAACTGCAAATGCATTTTATAACATTTTTCCATTTTTTTTTTTTTTTTTTGTTTTTTGTGTAGGCGCATAAAAAACGCCCATAACTGCCGCAGCGACTGGTCGAGTCGAGTCGAGTTGAGTCGAGTCGAGGCGAGGCGAGGCGACTCGAGTGGTTGAGTGCTCGGTCAGATAATCGTCGCTGCATGCGTGTGCATGCATTTTTTGGGGGTTGTTTTGCACACATACGCACAAAAAACGTGCAGCAAAATTTACAAAAAATAAAAATAAAATACATACATATATATATATAAATATATATATATATATAGGGGAATACAATTTCTACATTTGTGTGTGCAAATTTCACTTGGCTTATTTTTTTACATTTTTTTGTTTCTTTTTTTTTTTGCCGATTTTCCTTCTAGTGGGGGTTGGGGATAGGGGTATGACGCCGACAGCGACAGCGACTGAGCGAGCTGCTGCTGCTGCTGCCCCAGCTCTGAGCTGTGCGTGTGTGTGTGAGAGCGCAACGGGGCCGCCCACATGTCTGGCATGTCCTTCGCCTGTGTCCTAGCTGGCAATTGCAGTCAATGTCATTGCAGTCGCTCTGGCTCTGGCCGGGAGAAGCGGATTGGGAGCAGGGAGTCGAACGTTTGCTGACCAGACCACCTAGGCTTTCTAGGCTTTACAGCGGCGGCGTTTTTGTTTTTTGCAACCTGCTCCTGCCTTTTATTTTTTTTTTATATTTTATGTGTTACTTTGATCGTTTTTTTTTTTTTGGTTTTTATTTTATTTTATTTTGTTTTTTTTTTTGGCATCTGGCGTTGCATGCGTGCACTGCGTGCCAGAGCGAGCCGGCTGCAGTGGCATCATTTGGCTTCTTTTTTTTTTGTGATGCATTTTATTTTTTATTTTATTTTTTTTTTTTTTTTGGCGCTATTTTTATTATATGGCTCGCAACTTTTTGATAGGCCTACTCACACGGCTCATTTTTTTTTATTTGTATTTTTTTTTTGTTAATATTGGGGAGGGGATTTGAAAAGTTTGCCTATGTGCGTGTGTGTGTGTGTGTGAGTGTGTGTGCGCGAGTAGAATAATCCGCCATCGCTGACCCTCTCTATTGTGTCGGGCGACTGTCAGTTGGCGGCGGTGCGTAATTATTGGTGTTGCTTTGCTCTTGCGCCTGTACTTGCAGCGCTGGCTTTTCCGCTTGCCCCACTAGCATCTGTGTGCCTGTGTCAGTTTGTGTCAGTTTGTGTGTGTGCGTGTGTGTAGGTATTGTCCTTAACTAAGTAAATATAATGAGTTGCACAGTGGAGCAAGAGCAACAGTAACAGCCATCATCGATCTGCAAAAGCATAAATTGCACCCATCAACATAACAAATAAAATACGAACAAATATTCATTCAATCTTAATTATCTTTATTTATTTATTTTTTATTTTATTTATTTAATTTTTATTTAATAATACACTTATTTTTAATATTTATTTAAATTACATTTATTGTTATTTTTCTTATGCCTTGGAATTAGTTTAACTTTGAGCCTTGAATTTTGACAGTGCAATAAAATAAATTTGTGTGCAATAAATTAAATAAAGAAAAATATTAATTCATTAATTTACTTAGGTCTAAACTTTACAATAAATGTTTTATGCACTAAAAAAATGTTAAAAAAAAACATCTATTCGCCTTCTTCTTCTTTTTCCTGCCTGGAAATCTGTGAAAAAAGCATAAATATAAACATGATTAAAAAATAAATTTCATCTTCATTAATATATATTTTAATTTTATTTTATTTTTTTTTTACTTTTTCTTTACTTTTTTTTAGTTTGGAAAAAAAACTGGTTACGGAATGAATTTGTAGAATCTGCCTATACTTTAAATAATCAGAAGCTCGTGATCGCTGAGCGATCAGCGGCAACACAACATGAATGCGGCAAGTGTGCAACATGCGGCACGTTGCACAGTGTTGGGGCGAGCACAAGGGTTACAAATTTCTGAATTTTAGCAACGAATAAAACAAAAAAAAAAAAAAACAAGCAAAGTGTTTAACTTGATTTCCATTTGAAAGTGCCGTTGTTGCAGCAGCAGAGGCTGACGCACGCACGCACGCGCTTTCTTGCTGGTGTTGGTGCAACTGCAACTGCAACTGGTGTTTGTGCATTATAGTTATGCATGTGTGTGTATGTGTGTGTGTGTGTGTGTGTGCATATATGAGCAAATGTATGTATTCAACAAAAATTATTGATAAAAAAAAAACAACAAAAAATGGTTCATTTATTTACGTGCGCATTTTGTTGCAGCAGCGAAGGCAGCAGCGAAGGCAGCAGCGTAGGCAGCAGCGACGGCGTTGACAACAGTATCGACTACGACGTCAACGTTGACGTCGGCAGCGCAGTCGCCGTTAGTGTCCACATAGGCCGAAAAAGGACGAGTTCGGCGCTCATTTGCCAGCATATATAAATATATACATGCATAGGCAATATGTACAATATGCAATATATGCGAATGTGGGGGGCGGGGCAAGGGGCAAGGGGCAAGAGGTAAGGGGGTTATACGCAGGTATTGTGCACACATATTTTTATAGGGTTTCCATTGCATTTTTATTTAATTCTTTTTTGTTTTTATTCTCATCTTTTTGTTTTTTTTTTACGCTCATCTTTTTTTCAGCATTTGGATTACGCTTTGTTGCCTGCTCGCTGTGTTTTTGTGTTTCGTGTCGTGGATGTGCTGCCCGGTGTGTGTCTGTGTGTGTGTGTGTGTGTGTGTGTGTGTGTGTGTCTGTGTGTGTGTGAGTATGTGAGTGTGTGTTTCGCTTCATTTTTGTTGTTTCTGCTTGCCTCGATTTCTTTTTGCAGTGTGTGTTTTGGGCAGATTTTTATTTTTCGGTGGCAGCAGCGCCGGCTCCGGCTTTGAATCTAAGGAGAGCTGTGGGGCATCTGGAGGGGCGGCCGGCCGGCCGTCCGTCCGTCCGTCCGACTGCAGTTCAATGCAGCACGGCCGCGAAGGAGAGCAACAGCAGGAGCAAAAGCGAGAGAGCGAGAGCAGGAGAGCGTGCCCCAGAGCGAGAGAGAACGACACGTTCCATGCCAGTGTTGGGTCGGAGCAGAGCTTGAGAGCTTTAAGTAGGGGTAGCCAAATTGAGCACGCACACACTTGCCTGCGTGTGTGTGAGTGTGTGTGAGTGTGTGTAAATGTGTGTGCGTTGGTGAAATGGACATGAACATCATCGTCGATGCTGCTGCCTGCTGCCTGCTGCCTGCTGCTGCTGATGATGATGATGATGATGATGATGTTTGGACGCAGCTCATTATGAGATTGCCTGCATATAATATGCAAGCCCCGCAGCGACTCAGAACGGACTTTGCCGTTGGAGCATTGACAACTGCAAGTTGACACACACACAGGCACAGGCACACACACACACACACACACACTCAGACATACACACACAGGGGCTCACACGCATAGGCAGGCTAAAAATCGACGCGACGCCGGCGTCAAATGCTGCAGCTGCGACGCCAGCGAAGGCGACGACGACGACAGCGACGCTGATCCCAAAAAAGTTTCTGGGCAACATTATTTTCGAATAGTTCAGATCCATTTAGATGAACATCAGTTAGCTATCGGATTGGACGTGCGTCGCAACCAACAGCCAACAAACCAAGCAGCAAGCCAAACAACCAACCAACAACCAACAACCAACAACCAACCAACAACCAACAACCAACCAACAACCAAGCAACACACAACCAACACAGCTGGCCACAGACAACAACTAGCAACTAGCAACACTTGTGCCGATTTTTGGAGCGCCTCTCGAGGACGAGTCTGCTCGGAAAGGATTGAAAGTCCTGGGACTGCAACTGCAATCACAATGCTAAACACAACTTGATACTGTTGCACGTTGTTCCCTTGACGTTGCCACAACTCAAAAAAAAAAAAATCAAATAATATAAAAACAAAGCAGGCAGCGAAAAACGCGTTACGATTTTTTTTTGTTCAAGTGAAACAATCAGAAACAATTGTTCTCCTTTTATTTTTTTAATGTGAACTTGAAAATATACCAGTGAAAGACAACAAAAATTAAAAAAAAAACAAACAAAAACCAAAAATCCAAAAAGATTATACGAAAAACCAGTTTAATAAACAAACAAGTGAATGCCAAGTGTTATCTGCTGTTCTATGGACTATATGCCACACACGTCGTGCCACAAACTCTAACTCAAATCCCAATCAAATAACACAGATCCGGGTGTGGATCGACCGCAGAAGCCCTTAAACCCACCCCAACCTGCCAGCCCCCGCCCCACCCACAGGCGCAACTAAACTTGGATCTGAACAATCAGGTAGGTAATGAAGCCCTATATCCAAGATCCATATAAGTAAGTACAGATCTTGACATTTGCAATTCCTCCTCGTCCTTGATATCCTTGTAGAGGATGATTTAATTTGAAGGTGAAGTCTCCGTCGATACCATATATATATATATTCCTAATCAGTGTCGGCTGGCGAGACGAGACCCCATAGGGATAATCCATCGAAAGAAAATAGCTCAAATTAATTTCCATCTGCTGCTTGGGTTATCACAATGTAAGTAAGGACTTTGTGGCAAGCTTAGTAATTTATGGACCTCTCATCCTCTCCGTTTCAGTTTCCGTTTCCGTTCAAAATTCAAAATTCATAAATCGTATCTAACACTTAACAAATAACTAGTTTTTAAAGCTGCTTCTAAAGATAAACTCAAAACAAAACTGAATTTAAAAAAAAAGCCTTACTTTTAGCGCCAAGGATCAAATCATTATTTTCAGCAAGTTTGTTTCTAAAAATTTGCATTTTTCTTTGCATATTTTAAGAACTTTTCTTTTTGCCAATATTAAACATTATTGAACATTGGACATATAGGATAGATAGGATAGGATATTAGATATTTTCCAATGCTTCGTACAATTCAATTCGAAAAACTCACGATTTTTCGGCAACCCCCTGTGAAAATTGAAAAAATGCCGTTCTAATTTCAAGATATTATTTCGGAAATTTAAAGAAAAAAACCTCTCTAGTTTTTCTCAAATTCTGAACGATTATTTTTCTGAGTGTACAGAGCTTATTATTGACTATAAGTGGAGTCCTGAAATTTTTTTTAATTAGTTCTTAGATGCCAGCTTCGTCAGACCATTCTGTGTATGCTTCACAAATTGTCATCGATTCCGTAATTATCTTGTAGTTCTTGGTGATGTTAATGGTATATATAATTTATATATATATATATATTTGTTAGATGTCAGCCCTTTAAGTCAATTCTACAAGGGTATTTAAATTTTTTAAAACAAAATGTTATTTTTTCTTGTTTTTAAATGAATTTTGGTTCAGATTCCGAGTCAAAGAAATGGTTCTCAGAGACTATAAGAATAAGCGACTGGAAATTTGAGAATATAACTTCTTCTAAATAATGGAATCAATTATAATGATATTCATTTCGATATTTGTGCTTAACAAAAATTGTATTAAATTTAGTCTTCCGATGTTTGATTTGAATCGCTGAAAATGCGGTCCCGATACCCATTCCGATTCCGATTCCGGTTTGACACCCTGCTTATTACTCACCCGAAAGTTAATGAACATATTGATATATATATATATATATATATATATATATATATATATTCATATTGCTACACAAATTGAGAGATTGTGAGTATAACTTTCCGTCCGTTTTCTTACATATCCAACTTCAGCAGGCATCGTCGTAAGCTATAAGTAAATACATAAGAATAGTCCAGATTAATGACTAATAATAAGCAATAAATCTATTAAGCTTCCATATACTAAATATATATCTAATATATATGCAAGTGAGAGCCCAACAATAATATTTACTATGATAATAAGTGCAAACACAACACAACACTCCACTCGACTCAACTCAACCAACACTCAAAAAGTAAAAAACAAAAAATGCCCCGCGGCGTTACAAAATTACAAAGTTATAATAACAATAAGAAAAACATTTACTTTATCATTTTTGACACCCGGCCAAATTGTGGCTTGCAACAAAGGGCAAAAAAAAAAATAGAAAAAAATAAAAAGGAAAAAGAGCTACACTCACTGCAACACAGCGTTGCATAGAAAACTACTAAAACGGCGCTTAACACGCGGAAACGAAAACTTCCCGTTGCCTGCAATGTCCCCCCCCCCCCCCACTCCCAACCCATCATTCCCCACTTGCAACGTGGCATGTGCTGCGGTTGTCCAAATACAACATCTGCCCCAGCACCCATGCCACAAGGCACCCAAAGTCATGCCATGCCCCAGTCCCTGCCCCGTCCCCCAGTGGCTGCAACTCGTATTCGAGAGCCACTCTCCTCTGCGGGCAACAAAAAAGAAAAATCGCAAAATAAAAAATGTAAACATAGACAGAGTCAACAAAGTTGGCGCGTCCAGCCCCAGCTTCAGCTCCAACTGCAGCTCCAACTGCAGTGCCTGCCCCCCTAAAACCCTACTCCCGCTGTCCCTGTGTCCCTCTGTATGCACAAAAAAAGAAGAGCTCAATTGCTAAACAATCTGTGTTGCCTACTCAACGCTATTCACTCGATTTGATGGCCTAATTGTAGGATCCATTTTGGCCCTCTTTAACTTCGCCGGGGGTGGGGGTGCCAAGTGTGTGTGTGTGTGTGTGTGTTTAGTCAACCCCCGCCGCCTACGCACCCCTTGTTGCGTTGTTGAGTGCATGCAACCGCTAACGTGTGCCATTTAATATCAATTTGCAGTCGCATTAAATCGCTGCTTATTAATTAAGCGAAAATTGAATTGAAAACCGAAGTCGAAAGAAAAACCGACGGCGCAACAAAAAAAAAAAGAAAAAAAAATACAAACAACTGCATTAAACAACTCGAAAGCTATGCAATATGATTGTGTGTGTGTGTGTGTGTTTGGGTGTAGGTGTAACTGATGTGTGAGTGTGTCGAATTCTAAGCCCCACGCTACCAAAACCAGTATTTAATTACACGGCCTTTGTGCGCTTAATTGGCAGTAATCTAATTTAATGAGTTCAACTGCAGCGCTGCAAACACTCCACTTTTTTCTTTCTTTCTGTTTTTTTTTTTTTTTGTTTTTTGTGGCTTATACACTCGATGTGTGTGTGCTTCTCGCTGCTCGCTACTCACAGCTCACTTCACGTTGATCGCTGCTCGCCTCTGGCTTCTCATTGCCTACGAGTTTAGCATTGAAATCAACTAGATTCTCAGAGTTGAAATATACTTCTCGCTAATTAGTTCTCGCTTCTCACTACTCGCTACTCACTACTCGCTACTCGCTACTCGCTACTCACTACTCGCTGCTCTATTCGTAATTGAAATCAAATAGTTACTCAGAGTGTCGAGTATCGATGCTTTTCTCGCATCTCGCTTCTCACTCCTCATTTCTCCTGCTGCTCACTTCTCACGCCAGCTAATTACTCATCGTGGTGTCGAGTATAGACTTCTTTCTACATTACTCATACATCGTCTGGTTTGGCTACAGCATTCATTATAGATATACAAAAAAAACAACAACAACAACAACAAAAACCCAACACATTTCGAATGTAAATAATGATTTGTGATAATCATCCATTTGTTATTCAACTTTAATATTGAATCGCTGCAGCTTTGTGCTCAGTTTCAGTTCACTTCCTACTTTTTTGGCCAGTGAGACAGCGAACTTAACCCATACCCATATAAAGATGCTCCTATGCCCATGCCCATGCCACATGCCACTTGCCCCTTCGGGCGATCGACCACATCGCCAAAGAACAAAACAGAGCAGAACACAGCAAAACACAGAAAACAGCACAACAATTGAGAGGCATCAACGAAATTCCAGCCAAAAATTGTCCGCAGTTAAATTGACTGCAATTTTTTGTTTTTAGGCAAGAACGAAAATTTACAGTCGGTTCAATGACCTATAAAAAAAAAAAAAAAAACAAAAACTGAAACCAAACAAAAGCCCCAACAGCCAAAACCAAAAACCAAAACAACAACAATGAAAAAAGCAGCGCAGATCACCGAGATTCTTTCTGTTTTTGTTTCTATATGTTTGTACAACAATCTCTCGCATTTGTGCATTTGTGTGTGTGTGTGTGACGATCTTCAAGCTGTTAGAGAGAGAGAGAGAGAGAGAGAGAGCGCGACATCAAGAAAAGGAGAGCGCACACAAGTGAAGAAGAGTAGAACAGAGAAGGGAGCAGGCGGCGGAGGTGCTGCTGCCAAAAGAGAGGCAACGCGTGCAGTTGCCAAAAAGCGCACAAAAATAAAAACCCGAAACTTGCACACACACACACACACACACACATGCAGTCGCACACACACACACACACACACACACACACACACACACACACATTGGCAGCGCACACAAGCAGAACAAACATGCATACAAAAATATCAAATAGCAAATTACTCATGCGCCAAACGATGAAGTCGACGATGACGACGACAGCGGGGAGGAAGCGCAAGGAGGGGGAAGAGAGGGATTGAGCTTGTAAAATGCCAGCATTGGCCAGCTGGCAGAATTGTGCAGGGGAGGGAGGTAGGGTTAGGAGGAAGCCCGAGGATTGCATGAGGCTGACTACCGAAAGTGCTCAAAGTGCAATCAAGGCAAAGGATCGCAGTTAGCAACTTAGACGAACACCAATACACACATACAGACATGCATGTGTGTGTGTGTGTGTGTTTGTGTGTTGCAACGGGCAGTAGAAATCATTGGCAGTCCAAATTTGGACGGGACCATTGGGGACCATGGGGACCAACATATGGCGCACAAATCAACCCGTCCCTGCAAAAGTCATCCATTAAAGTAATTGCCAAGCACTTGAATCTTCGGGATACACACACACACACACACACATACATATGTAGATATACATAGTCCCTATTATCCATATTATTCAACAAGTTTCAACTTGATCCAGATCCATGTTTTATCCTTTATCCACGGGATTACTCAATCAAAGAGCAAATCCCAAACGATGCTTAATAATTCAGTTAAATAATCATTTCATTACAACACACACATACATAAATATATGTTACGCATATTACATAATGACTGATCGCTTGCAAGATATCCTATATATAAGAGCACCAACTAAAATATATATATTTATATAATTGTTAATGCTTAAGTAAAATTGCTTCATCGCTGAATGCAGCAGCGATGCTTATCAAGATGATCTAGGTGTGTTTCTATATATATATATATATATGTGTGTGTATGTGTGTGCGTGTGTGTGTGTGTATTAATGCATTTTATTTGCGCATAAAAATACATACTCGAATAATATATTATTTAATTTGGAGGCTACAAAAATTGTATTTAAATTTATTATGTTTGCATTTTGTTTATGCGATCAATTTGCGAATAGTTGAGTGTGTGAGTGTGTGTGTGTTTGTGTGTGTATGCATGCATGTGCGTGTGGGTGTGTGTTTATTTAATATTCCGTATTTATTTCGCAGTTGTCTCCTTTCGGCTGTTACATTTGCGCAGTTTGTTAAGCATTTTATGGGTAGAGCTATGCACACAAATGCATACATACATACATACATACATACATATGTATAGATGTACATATGTATGTAATAAGCAAATACATATGGTGTACCAGGAAAAAGGCAAGGGCCCGAAACAATGCAAAATAATGCACCCAACCTTGTATCCGGTTAGACTAGAATTTCGGGTATTAAATGACAACAACAACAACAACAACAGCAACAGCAACAACAACAACAACAACAGCAACAGCAGTAGCAGCAGCAGTGCCAGAGAAGCCACTCTAATCTTGCAAAATACTTTCTACAAGCACACACACACACACACACATACATATGTATATGTATGTATGTAGTTCGAATGTGGAACAGTCTATGTACATGCTTACAATATTTATACACACACACACACACACATGCTTAATTTTTATTTATTGTTTTTATTTTGCACAATGTCAAACGCCTACGAAAAAATGCTCAACTGCATAGGCGACAACAAGAAGCGAGGGGCGTGGTGTGGGGTGTGGGGTGTTAGGACAGGTGAAGGGAAATGGGGTGAGGAGGGTGCTGGCAGCGACTTCGAATTGGAATGAGAATATGGATGAGAACGAGAATGAGAACGGGAACGAGAAGCAGAACAAGAACGACACTTGTATGCCTTTTACACACACACACACACACACACACATACAGAGACGCACAGCTGCAGCGACAGCGACAGTGTGTGTGTGTGTGCGTGTGTGTGTGTGACGACTATTCAGTTTGCTGCTGCTAAAAAGTCGAAAAATAATTTTGTATTTTTTTCGGCAGTCCATTGACCCGCACTGCGAACTGCGAACAGCGAAAAGCGAAACAGCAAACGGCAACAGCACCGGCCATGGCCAAGGCGAGAGCCGATGTAGAAAGATAGCAAACAAACAACTTAAACACAGAGAGAGCGATAGTCTCATCACACACACACACACACACACACACACACACACATACACTCAAAAAAGCTCCTGACCTGGCGGTGATCTCACTGAGCTGAGCGCTTGCTGCTTGCCTGCCTTTGCTTGCACTTCTCGTTCTCTTTCTCTTTCTCATTCTCGTTCTCGTTCTCGCTCTAATTTTCGTTCTCATTCTCTCATTCGCCACGCACTTGGCACTGAGTAGGCAAAAAGCTTTTTTTTCGGCATGACTGCAACAATGTGTGCGTTTGTATACATCTATGTGTGTGTGTGTGTGTGTGTGTGTGTGTGCGTTAACATACAGGGTGCTTAGAAGCTGGCGTGCAGCGCGGATCGGTTCAGTTCGGCTCGCATCGCTTCGCTACATAGTCAGACAAATACCCAAAATGATTCACGCGAGACCCCCGACGACAAATGCGTGGTGAGAAGTGCATTGACTTTTCTCCTTCTCAGCGATTTGCGTGGCATTGACACACACGAACACACACACACGAACACACACACACGAACACACACACGAACACACACACACACACACACATTGCATACAAATGTAAACGCTTGATTATGAATGCGAATACAAATATAAAAAGTGTGTGCGAGGCAAGGCTAAGGCTTTGACCTCGTCACTAACTGACTAACTGCAGTTTGCCCACCTTTCATAGATTATTACAATGTGCTGCTAATCATCAGTGAACATCGAATATCGAATATCGATTATCACTGATCGCATTCTCGCTCATACACATACACTTACACACACACACACACACACACACACACACACAGTGCGCCCAGTTTGGTTTGGCCGATAAGACTCAGTTCAGTGCACGCAACACAAAACAACTGCGAAAATCGACAAAATGTAACAACAAAAAAATGCTAAAAATACACACAAAATAAACAGCGCAATGCTGTTTATCAAATTCACACACACACATGCGTACACTTACATACATACATACACACATGCACATGCACATTTATATACATTCATATGTAGACATGTTGTCTTATTACATTTCAGTCAATCAACTAATTTTTCGCAATAGAAATTATTCATTATTCATTATTAATTATTCATTCTTGATTAGTGCTTGCAATAACACTCATTACTAGTATCATAAGTGAATACTCCAAATGAACGCAGAAACACAGCCAAAACATGTCTTTGTCATTAAATGCGAAAGTTATCAACTATGCCCCATGTTGGCACACCTAGCCGCACTCGCACTTGCACCCCGCCCCTCGCCACACCTGCCACCTTCCACGCATTACGCGCTGTCAAATGACTACAGACATTTTTAATGAAAAGTGTTGCAGTTATTCGACTACTTCTTCTTCTTCTACTTCTGCATCTATGCAAATTGTAGAAGCAGAAGTGCACATGGCAGATCCATTCAATATCCATCACAACGATATTAAAAAGTGAACTAGAACTTATTGCTGACATACCCAGACCAAACCCAGACCAAATCCAGCCCAAAACCAACCCAAACCAAGGGCTCCTCTATTTTTTCCGTTTTATTTTTGTACGTTCTGCACAATGCTGAAAATCACTGAAAAAGGGTATGCTGAAGTTGTTCATTTTTCTCGTTTTCTATTTCTATAAATCGATAACAAAAAGAACGAAAATTTTAATGACAAATCCCTACCAATTTTTAGATCATATATATATATACATATGTATATTGATATATTATTGATAGAGTGCAATAATTTGATCAAGATTCTCAGATTGATTAAAGCATTTGCTGTCTACATAAATATGTGTGTGTGTGTGTGTATGTGAAAAGGAGTTTAAATATATATGTCTAACTATATATACATATTTACAAATTTACACATATTGGTAGACAAGCCTTACTTTTTTTTTATAAGCCTCCGTTTATCATTAGCAGCGAGAGCCCTTTAAACCATGCTTACATTCGAAAGGAGAGTTTGCAGCAATAATGTATTTTCAAAGGGTATCTCGTCGTCTAGCACACTTTCAACTTGCTGTTGTTGTTCTTTCTTCTCTTTTTTGGCGCCTTCCTAACTCGCTAAGAACCCCCCCCCCCCCCGCCCTTCCCAATTCCTCCTTTACCCTTCTCCATCCACCAGCACAAGGCGAAGATGTTATAGAAATTTTTTAAACATGTTTCAACTACGCATTCGCCCTCTTCCGCTGCTTCTCCCTCCCCCCCCCCCCACCCTCTGACCCTATGTTCCTCTGTCCCTCTGTCCCATTGGTTGACGTCGTATTTGAGTAACTCTATTCATCATTTTGCGCGCTTCTTTAGCATCGTCCTTGTCTCCTCCTGCTCCACCTCCACCTACACATCTCCTCTCAACGCCTTGTCTCCTCGTCTTGTTCTCGTCGTCGTTTTCAGCTAACCAACAGAAGCAGAAGAAGCAAAAAAAAAAAAAAAAAACAGCCAGAAGTGAAAACTGCTTACAAGGATTTCACTCTGCATCTGCTACCCCCCACACACACTCACACACCCCTCCCTCTTTCAATGGTGCTTGCACTGGTTTTTTAATATGTATGTACTTACTAAAGAAAGCTCACACACACACACACACACACACACACATGTAGGCATGTGTACACAGACACATTTATACTCCTTTATACTCATGTATGTACAAATATATTTATATATATGTGTATGTGTGTGTGTGTGTGTGCATATGTATTGCTTGTAGTTGTAGCGAGAGGGGGAGGGGTGCTTGGGCTACGCTTTGTATAAGTATAAAATTCTAAAAAGAAGTATTAATCCTTAGCTTAAACATTTGCCAACCGCAGCAAGCTACACACACACACACAAACACACACACATCCACACAACCAAAGCGTGAGGAGAATGGTGCACCATTTTGCTGCTCTGTGTGGCATACAACGCTGCGCACAATTCATGTTGCAAGGCATAGTGTTGCTTCATGTATCTCAGTCCTTACTAAAATGTCCGCTTATTGCATATAAATTGTGTTATTATTATTATTATCATTATGATTATTATTATTATTAATAATACTATTATTATTATTTTTATTATTGAATTGTAATCATTGATTATTTTGAGCAAGAAAGTTAGTTCGAAACAGTTTAGAAACAACAATAATCCAAGCAAAAAACGTCGAGATCCAGCACTGCTGACTTCATATATGTATTTGTAAATACACACACACACACACACACACACATTCACACACAGAGACAGAAAGAGGACAACTACTCGTTTCTTCTGCAGATTCTTTCATAGCTTGCAGTCGCCGCTTCTAATCCGCCCAGCGAACGTCGATCCCCAACAGAAGAACAACAACAACCCTGTGTTCTTAAGCGGCAGCATAAGAAGAAGAAACAGCAGTAGCAGCAACAGCAGCAGCAGCAGTGCTGACTTTGTACTTACTTTTGGCTTCGTATCGCTTTTATTCAAATTCATAATCGCAAAATTTTTATATTCTACTTATGCTCAAAGGACGCGTGTCTGTATGTGTGTGTGTGTGTGTGAGCGGGGCAAGAGGAGGGGGCGATACAAGGACTAGTGGTTGGCTTTGTGCTGAGCCTACAATGGGGGCCACCCATTCGATACCGCCCCGATACCGCCCGGCAGTTCTCGAACGCCTTCGCTTCCTACTGAGCATCATCCATCCTCACAGCCAGCACATCCTTAGTCCTTATGCCTTATGCCTTAGTCCTTAGTCCCATTCCATGCCATACCATTCCATTCCATTCTATGCCGACCCGTTGTCGACGTCTTCTTTCGTCCCGTCTCGGTCTGTGGGCCTAACCCCAAACCCCACACCCCCCACCCACATCCCCGCCCCCTTGCTGTAATCGGAAACTTTCCTCTTTCTTAACATTTTTCATCTTTTTTTTTTTTTTTTTTTTTTGCTTTCATTTTGCTTGTGCCAAAAATACAAAAAGTACGCTGGAATGGGGCGGGTGGTGAAGGGGGGAGGGGTTTGGGCGGGGTGGGAGGTGGTACAAAAGCGCTGAGAATGGAATGAATGAATAATAAAAGCGAAGCACTCGATGGCGTAGAATTTGAATAGAAGCTTAGTTTTTCGCTTATACAACAAAAACTTTCTTTTTTTCGGGGTTGTTTCCAATTTTTTTCTACTTTGCTCGCGACGTCGATGGCAACTGCAAACGGCGAAGCTGTGCGACGAAGGGGGAGGCGGGGGCGGGGGCGGCGCGACGCTGGTGTTTGCGGGTGTGTGTGTGCGAGTGTGTATTTAAGTTGCACAGTCAGAAAAGGGCAAGGAAAGCGTTTTTACAAAACGACACACACACACATAGAAACACACACACACACACACACATACACACACACACTGTAAGCAAGCAGGCGTGCGAGCGAGATAGATAGATAGATAGAGAGAGGAAGCGAGAGAGATAGACGCATAGTAGACGCAGACGCAAGACGGCTGAAGAAAAACTGAAAAGTTTATAATTACTTATTTTTTGATGAATTGGGTAAATATTAAAAAAGAAAAAGAAAACCGAATCGGGGCTGTGGCAGGGACACGGGGTAGCATGAAGGGCGGGAGGGGGGCAGTTTGGGAGGGAGTGAGGCAGCAAGCAAACGGTAATAGAACTGAAGCGCTAACTGGGCACGGCACGGGGGCGGCCTGGGACCAAAACTTGAAGCGCCAGCAGCGGCAGCGGCGGCGGCAGCAGCAGCGGCGGCAGTGGCAGTGGCAGTGGCAACAACAGCCAAAAAGGTACAGCGCGCGAGCTTAAAAAGAAATACGACTACATTAAAAATTATCGATCGAATTTGTTTTTCTTCTTTTTTTTTTTTTTTTTTGTTGTATATTTTTTTATTTGCCAGTTCCCGTTGCTGCCATTATTGTTGTTATTGTTGTTGTTGGTTGAAAATTACAAGCAAGGCAAACTATATGGAAAAAACGAAACAAGCAGTCGCTTATTCTACTTAGTTGCTGCAATCATTATTGTTGTTGTTGTTGTTGTTGTTGTTGCTGCTGTTGTTATTGTTGTTGTTGCCGTCGTAATGGCCATTAAAGTTATGTCAGCTTATGGATTGTCTGTCAACGGGAAAGCTTAACTAGTCGCAGCAGCAGCAGCAGCAGCAGCAGCAAGCAACAAAGTGTAGCCAGTGGCCAGCCACTCAGTGTGGCATTGCCGGGGTTGGGTGGGGGGCGGTTCGTGCAGCATGCAACTGCCACTTTGAGAAGTTTATGCACTCAGCATAAATAATCAGTTTGATTTAAAAAAAAAAACAAAATCATCCTGAGAACCAGCAAAACTTTCTTATTTATTGCAATAGTTTCTAAAAATTAAATTGACTCTTTTAAATTTTTCTTTATTTAATAATAGAAAAAATTAAAAAAAAAATAAATGCAAATTTCTGATTATCACTAATTAGTAATAATTGTTATGTCCACTGCTATTTCACAGTCCTGTTATTCAACTCAGCTCGGTTTCGAATCAACGTCAAATCGAAAGTTTTTTCAAATTTAAATAAATACATTTTTAAAAAAGAAAATCGGAAAACTATAGCATATATGTATAGCTCGATCGCTACATTACACATACAAACAACCAATTATAAACATTTCCTGTATTTGGGTTTTTGAGAAAATATTCAATTTCGATTCTGATTCTGACTCTGATTCCGATGCCGATTCTGAATTTCAAGCGGAAAACAAGCGGTTCCGATTCTGATTCCAATTTTCCGATTTGACAACCTGGTCACAACAACAAGTTTACCAATAATACTACTGTCAGAGTTGGGCGGCGGCTGGTGGGCGTGGCAAATTCTTAACTACATTTGAGCAATTAATTTTGTTAAATATGTAATTAAATTGTTCAAGGAAGTGTTCACGACAACATCAGCAACAACAACAACAACAACATCAGCAACAACAACATCAGCAACAACAACAACAGCAACAACTTAGAAGACGTCGCAACGTCGACAGACATCCTTATTAAGTTTAATTGAATTTGTCGTTTGTATTTTTGCATTGCGCATGTTGCATGTTGCATGCTTCATGTTTTGCTTGTGCGCCCTTTTTTTCTTTCTTTCTTTTTGTTAATCAAATAAACTCTAAATAATCAAAGAGCGCAAAATAAGAAGTTTTTCAGTCGGAGCAACCAAGTCTTACCACTTACCCCTTCCCCCTAACCTAACAGTGCCACTGCCCCGTTCTGCACCTTCTACCACTTATTTATGTTATATGTTATGTGGCAGCAACTGAAGCAACCAGACGAGGCAAAGCGACGCCAACGTGCGATGCCAAAGGAAATGCGCTTTATGAATTTTATTTAAAGGAAATTCCCAATCCACCCCCCACCCTCCGTTTTGCGATTAGTCTGCAGCTGGATGTTGCAACAGGAGCGTGGAGTGTTGCAAGCGTTGCATCTGTAAGTAACTTCAATTTGGATGGAGTCTTTCGCCACTCCGACTTTTTATATATATATATATATATATACACCTGTCCACATCAGGATTCTTTATCTTAAAGCTGTCAGCTGTCAGATTTATAGTGAAATTGGCGTATAGTTGCTCCTTAGTCAAACGGAACTTAGCTGGCCTTAACTGTTTAGTCATTGGGCTCAAAGTTGGCTTCATTGGCCAACAAGCATCGAGACTAATCCAAGCTAACCCAAAATATTGACTCGAATGGGGTATGTAATCTTCGTTCTCACTATTCTTCGTCTTCGTCTTCTTCTTTTTTTTGTTTTTTTCCTGTTAATCGCTGTGTCGCGTGGTCGCTTTGTCGCGTGGTTGCTTTGTCGCTTTGTCGCCCTGTGTTTATCGCTCTGTTTGTCACTTTGCCTGCTCTGAGTTATGCTTATCGTGGAACCGGGCTTATCAATGCCAAATATATGAAGAGGCAAGCAGCCAGCCAGGCAGCCACAGCATGAGGCAAGAGGCGAAACAAACAGAGACCGTTAAGAGGCCGGCGATCGTGACTCATCCTCATCCACATTCCCATCCGCAGTGGTGCAGTATTATTCCCCTCCTCTTTCTCTGTCTCTCTCTCTGTCTTTCACTCTCCCTCTCTCTCTCTCGTCATAGACAGTAACAATCATTCCGGCTGTATACATTCCGGGCCGTATACAATATCCCAACCACTAAGCAGCAATGCCTGCCCCATCAAAGCAAAGCCTCTCCAGTGCCCCATTGTCGAATGTAAAACTTTGCCAACTAACTGCCAAATATAAATATACACACACTAGTAGTAAGTGTAGAATTACCCTACCCCCTCTCCCCCACCCTACCTCTTTCTCTCTCTGTCTCTCTACTTACTTACTTTCAAATGCTGCCAAGGGGCGGCTCATCAGCCATTGCCATTTCCATCGCCATTTCCCTTTGCTTTTGCTTTTGCCCGCAGCTTTCTTAGCGCCGGGAAAATCTGCGGAATTTATAAAATTTTCATAGTTACAACTTTCTTTATGCTGTGCGCGAGGTTCTGGGGGATGGGGGCAGGATGGTTTGTAGGAGCTGCCGTTAACTTAATGTGCACTAGAGTCGCAGCTAGGAAACCGAAACCCAACCAACCCTCAATCCCTCATCTCCCAATGTGCCCCACCAAATGGCCGCTTCTATTTTGCAGTTTAGTTTCAAATACATTGCCGCTGTTGCTGCTTATGTTGCTGCCACTTCTGCCACTGCTGCTGCCACTGCTGCTGCCACTGCTGCTGCCACTGCTGCTGCTGCTGTTCTTGTTGTTGTTGCTGCAATCTTTTTTGGCAATATTTTTTGCGTGCTGCTTCTGCTATACACAAGACTCTCCATTATTATTATTATTATTATTATTCTTTTTTTGGCTCCTTCTTTTTTTGTGTTGTTGGGATTAAAAGAGAGGGAGCTAACGAGGAAGGGAGAGAGAGAGAGAGACAGGCACATACATATATATCGAGAACAAGACAAAGAGGGAGTGAGTGAGAAAGAGATAGCGAATAGCGTAATAAAAGGCTGCTGTCTTCATGTTGTTGTTGTTGTTGTTGTAGTTACTATGAAGCAACTCTCGGCTCGACGCGAACCCAACGAAACAAAAAACCAGCAACAAACCAGTGAAGCCCCAACGCTAAACCCCAGCCTCCCCAGCTTCCCAATTCCCCCCACCCCCCTCCACCCGCTTCCTCAAAAAGAGCTCCTTACGCCTGCCGCTGCTTGGCAAACAGACGCAAACTTTTCAGCGCTCTAACAGTTTCTCCTATACCTAAAATATACCGTCAATGAGTGAGAGGGGGGAGGGGTGGGAGCAGGGGTAAACGGCAACCGAGAATGAAAAGGAAAACCCAAAAGAAAATGTACGCGCGCGAGAAATGTTAAAAAATATTTTTATAGCTACGCGAACGTTAGAATAGTGTTTGCGTTCAAGCTGTGTCTGTGTCTGTGTCTGTGTCTGTGTGTGTTTGTGTGTGTATACATATATATATATATATTCATACATTAAATGTGTGTGTGTGTGTGTGTGTGTGTGTAAATGGTGCGACTGCTTCTGCTGCTGCCAAAGTTTGAAGGTCGACAGCGCCAGCAGCGACGTCGACGTCTTCTTCTTATTCTACTGCTGCTGCTGCTGCTGCTGCTGCTGCCAAAGTTGTTGTTGTTAGTCAAATGGGGTGTTGATTGAACGGTTGGTTGCCCGCCCACCCGCGTCTTGTGAACAACCTACAACGCCCCATCCCCCCGCTCCCGCTCCGCCCCTCGATCTGTACTGTTTTTTGTACGTTGTATTGCGCTTAGACACAAATTTTACAATCCACCCACACAACAATTTCTGCAGCAGCCCTAAAAAAAAAAGGCAGCTATTGGCATAAGCAAAATGTGAGGAGGGGGGAGAGGTGGCAGGGCACAACAAGGTAGTTGAAGAAAAAGTCAGAGCCGGATGGTTATGGATAGGGTGGGGAATTGGGAGCAAGTTGGCAAAAGTATTACTTGAGCATGTATAGAAAGATTGGCAACTAACGTTGAACAGCAGCAGAGAAAGAGAACCTTCCTCCTCCCCCATTCCCCTCACTCAATGTTAGGGATGGTAGGGGATGGCAGAGATAGCGGGCGGCTTCTGCACTTAACGTAGTCAGCGGCACCAAACCCCCATGACACCCCACCCCACCTTACCCCACCTAGCCAACGACTGGTGCTGGTGCTGGTGCTGGCGCAGTTAGCAAGCTGTGTGCACTAAATAAATTGTAATACAAAGTTTCGCTGAATTATTATGTATTCAAATCGATATCAGGCCGAGAGTTCGAGTTATGTGTGTGTCTGTGTGTGTGTGTGTGTGTGTGTATGTGTATGTGTGTGTGATTTCGTGTAGTGCGATTTCTTTGCTTGGCTCAGTTGTTGCGTACAGTTGTGCGTGGCGCACATAGTTGTGAGCTGAGCGGGGACCAAGGGTTGACCTGACCCGACCCGACCCGACCTGACCTGACCTGACCAGGCAATAGAATTAAAATATGTTTGGTTCTGCTGTTGTCTGTCTGCTTTTTGATGAGTGCCTCTTGCAGTTGCCGCAGCAGCATCATGTGAGCCAACATTTGCACAACGATCAACGGGGTCAACGATAACGATAACGATAATGGTTATCGCATAACGCTGCGGCACAATGTCAGCTAATAAATACCAACCCAGGTCACCCGTGCAGCGGGGTTATTCCTTGCCACTGACTAAGCCCAAATAACTCTATCTCGGCTCATTATCTAAGAAATTGCGAACAGAATAGAAAACAAAATGTATCATGGCATCTACATATATAATAAATATTATATATATATATATATAATATATAAATAATATAATAAATATTAAATCCAATTTTGGACATAGCAAACTTGAGAGTTTTTTAGGGAAGGAAATTAGCATCATAATAAAAATCAGTTTTTGATAGAGTTTTTCGTCTCTTCCAAATCAATGAAATCAGCTTTTAATTGAATATCTTCCGTATATTTGTACACTGCTAAAAATATATGGCTACTAAAATAAAATATATCCAAATTAGGATTAATTGTTGTTGTGCTTCTTAATGAGAGCTCTGCGTGCGTTGAATATATACATTTGTTGCACTGCACTGCGGTTGTCGTGCCACATCGCGTACACTTGATACGAATTCGCATGCACCAAAATTTATGGCAGTTCGTTCAGTGTTTATTAGTTTTATTTATTTGGTTGATGTTTTTTTCTGGTGTTGGCCGTTGGCATGCGGCACACACGAATTTAGAAAACCCATCCTTGGACCAGGAGCGAAGGGCTCAAAGGGCTTCATCAAAGCTGAGTGGCGAATAGTTTTGAGCTTAGGGTTGAGACGGGCTGAGGCATCTGTTACAGCTTACACACACACACACACACACACACATACACACACACACACAAACAAACGAGGGTCCGGCTGCAAAAGCTCATTTAGTTATTTTCAACGAAATTTACAGCATTTTCATTTATTTTTTGCACAAAAACACACATTTTGTGTTTATACCTTGAACCCATTAAAAATGTATAAAGAGGGTATGCTGAAGTTGTGCTAAAGGATGTAATTGGCAGTAGAAAGCATCTACAACCGATATATATATATATATATATATAAATAAATATATATTTGCCTGATTAGTAACAACAGCTGAGTTGAGCTAGCCATATCCGACTGTCGAACTGCATATTTGGAATACAAGTTTATTTAATTCAAGCATTTATTAATTAATTTAATTCTTTATTTATTTATTAATTTATTTATGTATTTATTTATTTATATATTGTCAATTAAAGTCAGTCGACACCAAAAATACAAAAATTAAAAATTTGAATTAAATTCAATTTAAAATAAAATTAAAATGTTAAATAAATTAAAAAATTATAAAATATTTATAAAATTTTTAAGATCTTAAAGATTTCTGGGGGTAGAAAACAAAATGGTCCAACATTTGTTGCATGATTTGGGGAAAACCAGGAAAACCCAATCAGACCAAAAATAATTTGTAAGAAAATAATTAGTAATTATAATTGATTATATTTATTATATACATATATAATAACCGTTATTACATAATAATACACATTGAAATATCCTTTAACAACTACACAATTTTCAGATAGATCGCATAAGGAACACCCAAGTTACAGTCAGAAATTAGGTTACTTTCGAATCACATTCAAAATTTTGCAAAACTCTTTGCAACTGTTGAGTTGAACAGGGTATGTTGTCGTCGAGTTCACCCGGCTCAGTCGACATTCTTGCTTCTTTTGTATTTTTTTGCATTTAATGCTTTTTTGTTGCACTCGCCTGCCTGCTTGCCACAGAGAGTCAGAGACAGAGTCATAGCCATAGCCATAGTTCTAGAGTTTTGACTGTCTCATCCTTGCACAGTGCAGAAAAAATGAAATGGGCCTTGGGGCATGAGGCATGGGGCATGTGGCATGGGCCTTGGCAAAGGCTGGTGTGGACAGTCAGACCGCCCGTCGGTAGCATTTTAAATATAATTATAATATAATTTGGAACGGTATTTTTTCGCGTTGCTGCTGCCACATTATGTGTGCGCTCCTCTCATGTGTGTGTGTGTGTGTGTGTGTCTGTTTTTGTTTCGGTATTAGCAGCACTTTGCTGATAAGAGGGTGGGGGAGAGGCGGCAGAGTGGGGTATTTGGGGGGATCACTGCATTGTTAATGCAATTTCGCTTTGCTGCCGTGTTTTTGTTATGCTTTCGTATTAAAATAATTATACAATTTTTTTGTTTTTTTTTTTTATATATTTGGAGCCATTTTATGCATGGTGTAGGAATACTTCTAGCCGGCACTGTAAATATTGTTTTTGCTTTTGTTTTGCATGTGTGTAAACTGTAAATTGTAAAAGTCAGTTTTGATACTTTTTTGCCATTGTTGGCGCTTCTTCTTCCCATATATATATATATATACTATACACACATATATATATATATATTATTTTTTTAAACGAATTCTAGCATGTAATTTCGTGGAAAGTTTAGTAAGTGCTATAAATAAATTCAAATGGAAATGCAAAATGCGAAATGTAAAATGTAAAAATGGAAAATGAAAATGTGGCATACAACACACATATACAGCACGTTATTTGCCTCATTGCGCTAAGCCAACCCCCCACCCCCCACCCCACCAATAAAATAGTCTCTCATTCTCACACACGATTGCAACGGGATTCTCAATCATTCTCAATTCGTTGCACAAACCCGTGCAATCCAAAGTTTTTCAATAAACCATCGAGTCGCCACACAGCCCTATAATGTAAATATTCAGTAAACATATATCGATAATGCATAGTATATATATGTATATATATATATATATATGTATGTATGTATATTTAGTTTCACAAATAGCTGCACAAGTTTTTTAATAACACAACCAGCACAATAATCAGATACTTGTGGTGCTGTGGTGCTGTGGTGCAAGGCGAGGCAACCTTTAAACAGCCAGCTTATTTTTACACCTCGTGCAACTACAGTTTGAGGCGCCTCAAATAATCAACACGGCGAATGCGTAACACAATGTTGGCTGACCAGACTGACAGCCAGACTGTTGCCTGTCTGACAGGCTGATATCCTGCAACAGGTAGCTTGCGAGTGTGTGTGTGTGTGTGTGTGTGTGTGGGTGTGTGTGTGTGGGTGCGTTGGGTGTTCTGGCTACTTGTCTTGTGGATTTTCCACGTTTCGCTACGCCTTGTTGCGCCTGTCGCCGTGGTGGCACAGCAAGATTCTCGATGGCAACCAGCTGCAGACAGCCGTGACCTTCGTTGGACAATGCGAAACTGTGCCACATGCCTCGGAGTGAGGCGGCAGTTGGCTGCCGTCTGGCCGTAGTGAGGGAACCGTGGCGTTGGATGGGGTGGGGGTGGGGGTGGGGAGTGGTTGAAAACGACCAAAAGTAATTCACAGTTCGCAACCGGCAACTGGCAACCGGCAACTGGCAACTGGCAACTGGCAACTCACAAGGCAGGGAAGGAGCTTGCCACGGAGTTTTCAAACAAATAAAGAATCGAAGGAGTATTCGCCGACAAACAGGCAAACATTGCCACACACACACACACACACACCCATACACAGCGAGCAATGTTCAATGTTCAATGTGTTCCTCCTTTTCACTACTCCCGCTCCCGCTCCTCTCTCTCTCTGTCTCTCTCTCTCTTTTTATCTCTCGTTCTCTCTCTCTCTCTCTCTTTCTCTGCCATTCTTTTGCCATTGAAAATTAAAATGCCGGCTGCCCATTCCAAGTTGAAGTGTTTGTCGCTTTTTGCTGCCGCGGACTTTTAACTTCCGGCTTCTGTCTGCTGTCTCTCCCTCTCTCTCTACCTCTATCTCTCTCTCTCTCTCACTCTCACTTTATCTCGCTGACTCTGTCTGCTCAGCTGTGGCACGTTGGCCTTGTCGACAACCGACAACTGTCTTGACCTTGCAGCTGGCCTCTAACTGGCAGGCTGAGCGTCTACCTGTCTGCCAATCTTACGCGTGCTTCTGCTTCTGCTTCATGTGTGTCTGTGTGTGTGTGTGTGGGTGTGTGTGTGTGGGAGAGTGTGCCAGTGTGTCTGTGTGTCTGTTTGTAATGATAATCCGCATAAAATTACAAGCAAAGCGCAGACGACAAACGCCCACACACACACACACACACAGAGAGACACACACAGAAGGCGACACAAGGCGAACCAAAAGTAAGGCCAAGGTCATTCTCATGCCCCACACTCACATCCACATACACAACGACACACACACACACACACACACGCCAATTGGCCAAGCAAGTAAAGTCGTCGGCGCGTGGCTCACTTTCACTCGCATAGCCCGAAAAAAGCCAAGCAACTCATTCCCCATTTGCCACTCCCCCTCCCCCACCACCACACTCACAAAACTCATCCACAGCCAGACAGGCAGCTAGCCAAACGAACGTCCTAAGGTCCTTAGCAGCAGCATATGTGTGTGTGTGAGTGTGTGTGTGTGTGAGTGAGTGAGTGTGTGTGTGTTTGTGTGTGCTGTGGTGTGGTGTGCTGTGTGTGTGAGAGTGTGTCAACCAGTCAAGAGCATATGTGAATTCGACGCGGCGCCCAAAAACATTTCCTGCCCATGTCCTCCTCGTAGTCCTGGCGACTGTCTTTCTCTGCATGTCTATGTGTGTGTGTGTTTGTTTGTATGCGTGTGTGTGTGTGTGTATGTTCTTAAGTTTTTATGGCTTGCTGACTACTACTTCCGGTTCGGGGTCTGGTCTCCGGGTTGGGGTTGTGGTTGGGGTCTGAGTCTGGGTCTGGCTCTGGCTCCGGCTCTGAAGCCGGTTCTGTCAGGCAAGGCAATGAATATATTAACACACTGCCACACACACACACACACAACGCGACTTGCCGCCCACAGCACCAGACAATGTCTTATTATGCCAGTGTGTGCGAGTGTGAGTGTGTGTGTGCGAGTCCTTGACGTCCGGCGTTAAATATACACAGTGAGACAGTGAAACTGGCCGTGTCCGTGACTCCGTCGTCTGTGTTTGCCCTGCTCGACGAATGGCAACTTGCCATTGTTGCGCCTTAGGGCGTCCTCACGCAACAAGTTGACAGACACACACACACACACACACAGACAGTCAGACAGTCAGACAGACAGACACCAGCACACCCAAATCAACAAATTATCACACACTGCCAACAGACGTCGTGTCTCTCTGTATGTCTTCATCTCCATCTCCATCTCCATATCCATTTCCAAAGCCTATACAAATCTCCGAATCCCCCCCTCCCACACACACACACACCCCGCCCCTGGACATCTCTTCTATTCTATGCGTCGTCTGAGTGTTTGGCTTGTGTTTAGTGCTAGTTGAGTTCGATAATATGGAAATTTTTTTTATGATTTTCTAACCCGAATTCAGGAAAACAGACAACTTGCCACTGCAGCCAATTGTGCGTGTGTGTGTGTGCGAGTGTGTGTGTGTGAGTGTGCGTGCGCCAATAAGGAAAATCCTTACACAAACTTACCGTTATTGTTGACAAGCAAACAAAACGACAAACACAAGCGGCAAATCGAGAAATGTAAGCGAAAATATATGGAAAAGCTGTCCGTTACAGTCCGAGAAGCGAACCCAATCCTGAACCCGGTCCCGGACCTGCCCTCACTTACGCACACACATGCTTATGTTCATATGTAACACACGCACATACGCACACAGCGAGGGAGAGAGTGACCCTTGACCCTTGCGTGCAGGGCGGGCAAAGGGGGACAAACGGACGGACGGACAGACAGACAGACCGTAAGACTCATGAGCGCTATCACTTACTTATGTCATGTCAGACAGGTTTGCGCCCGTGGAAGGGTTGTCGGATTGTCGGCTTGGCGGATTGGCGAACGAACGATTGGCGGACGGATGGTCGGTGTCTCTGTCCGTCTGTCTGTCGGTCGGTCGTTCGACGTTACGTCCGCGTCTGGGCCGTGTCTCGTTAAGTGTTTTGCCAAAAGATTTGATGCACGCTTTGAGGTTGAGGTTGAATTTTTTGGGGTTGGGGTCAGGCTTAGGGTTAGAGCTCAGTGTGTGTGTGTGATTTGGGATGTGAGATGCGGAGCTGTGCGGGGTTAAGGGTTGAGGCTATTTACACGGCCGACTGCTGCCAACACCAGCCCGTTGTTGTTCAACTGCTTCATTTGCATTTGTCAGCAATGGGACATGTTTTAATCGACGCACACGAACACATATGGGAGGGCAGGACAGGACAGGGTAGGGGCGGTTTTAGTGGTCAGAGCAAAAGGACACCCCCTTTTGGATTTGGCATTCATTTGTTGCTGTTGTTGTTGTTGTTGCCGTTGATAATGCCTTTTAAATTGCTGCCTATTTTGCCGCATTTGAGGCGATCGCTTTTGGGACAAAAAATCTCCTGTCCAGGGTCACGAACTCTGAGGTCAATGGGCTTGTTTAAGTAAATGTGTGTTGAGTAGTAGTGGCTTGTGATTTTTGACCTGTGGCAAGGGTTCAAGGGTTTACATGACCGCCTCCCCCCGTAACCACAATGTTGTTGTTGTTGTTTTGTTTTTTTGGTTTAGATCTAAGCTAAGCAATCGCAAGGCGTATTTAAAAAAAAAAAGGGAAAAAACTATGCAACTAGACAAACCCCTTTGGCAGCACTCGCTTTAGGGTTGAGAAGTCAAGGGAGTTAATTAATAGCTTGTTGAACTTTGAGCCCAACTCGTGAGTGGACAGTGGCCAGTGGCCAGGGAGCTGCTGAATCTGCGTCAGGCAAGATCTGAGATATATTTTGAGTATTTTTAGTTGGCACTGCTAATTATTGGCTCACATCGAGAATATTTCTCCTTATATACATGTGTACCTATGAATGCCATGGGGAGTGGCGGAAGATGTGCAGAGCGTGGGTGAGGGTTGAGGATGAGGGTGAGGGGATGACGTACTCAACGCTCAATTTAAAAGAAAAAGTTTTAAATTAATTATTAGAAAAAGCATCAGCTGCGGTGCGGTGTAGAGCTCCCAAGAAAGGGTAGCGTCCCAGAGGTTTTTATGCCACATTCAGTGCACACACACATATCAAGCAACCGTCGTGAGTGTGCGTGTGTGTGTGTGTCACCTCCCTGGGCAATTTCCGTTGCCAAATTGAAAAATTGCGCTCGCGCAAAAGTTTCGTTGCCTTGATTTGGCGTCTCCACCCCACCTCACCACGAAAAACACATACCAACTCCTGGGTGGGTGAAGTGGTGGAGCACTAGTTAAGCGGCGAGGTAAGGCGTTTTTACTTTTCATACGCTTATTACATCATTCCACAATGTTCAATGTACGATGTACGATATACAATGTACAATGCACAACGTACATATTTAAGGAAAAACTGAAGCTGAAACACGAAACAGAAATTCGGGTTCCATGGTTTCTGTTTCGGTTTCGAATTCCGGATACGGGTGGGGGGGTACGGGTAAGTGGTACGGGTAGGGGCACAAGTACGGGTATTACGCATTTTTGGAACTCTCGTCTGCGTGTATGCGAGTGTGCACACACACCCAAACAAACTTACGCAACAAAAAACGAGTAAAACGCTAATGAAAATTAAAATGAAAAATTACAAACGACGTGTGGTAGACGAGAGACGAGACACAACGAGCGGGACGGAGGAGTGGAGCACTGGAGCTGCGGTATTAGTAGCAAGAAGCGAGGGGCTTCTCCATACACACCCACACCCACACCTTCACACACACACATAGTCAGGCGTACGCACATACATTAGATAATGTGTGTTGTGTGTGCGTCTTTGCCTACCGCCTGCTCTACCACACACACCCCCCTCCCCTCCCCTCCCCCACACACACCCACCTCACGCATGTCTCCACTGACAGCGCAACACAGAAAAAAATAAAATACAACAAAATTTTCCATTTTTACTTTGCGCTTTGGGGCTGACACAGTTGCCGTGGACAGGGCTGGGGGAGAGGGTGCGGTTATATGAATGAAGAAAGTGCGGGGGGTGGCAGTTTGTGGGTATGTGTGTGTGTGTAGCAATGAAGGCATGGGTGAAACGTCAAAGCCAATGCCAAGCTCGCGTCTGCCATTAGCATACACTACTCACATTTTATAATGCGTTTTTCTGTGCGAGTTTCGCTCTCGCTCTCTCACTCTCTCTCTATATATATATATATATCCCTCTCTGTCTCACACTGTGTGTGTGTGTGTGTGTGTGTGTGTGTGTATGTTGTGCTCATTTCATTACAACAAAAGCGCTGGGTACTTGTAATTTATATATTTATGTGCACACATACATACACACACTTATGTACACAGCATGTTTAGGTGTGCGTGTGTGTGTGTGTGAGTACTTCTGTGTGTGTGTGTGTGTGTGTGTGTGTGCGACATGCTAAACTACCCTTTTGCCTAATTTTTAATCTCAAGCATTGCGAAAGCAGCGCTGCCTCGCATGCTCCGCTCAGCCTACGTCGACGTCCACATCTACGTCCACGTCTACGTCTACGTCTATGCCCATCAAAACAGATAGACGTTTAGTCAATCCATTTCATAGGATGGGGGGTGGGGGGTGGCACGCATGGCATGGCTGGCCATTCGCTTTGGGCATTAGTTTAAGCTACATGGACTTAACCCAAGCTACTGAAGCTAGTTGCTCGTGCTGCTGCTGCTGCTGCTGTTGTTGTTGTTGTTTCTATTTTACACATACATATACAATTAAAAATGTAAATCAGTCGCCGCCATGCTTACGATGTACCCCCTCCCCCTCCCCCTTCCCCTTCCCCTCCCCCTTCCACTACACCCTACGCGCCCTTTCATATCTCGTCTCAGTTTTAATTTTTTTTTTTTTTTTGTTTTTGCTTTGCGTTACTCTTCGGCAGCGGCGTCGTCTCTTCAGTGTTGTTGGGTGGTTTAGTGTGTGTGTGTGTGTCTGTGTGTGTGTGTGATTGGGGAAGGGGGTGGCGAATGGTTAGGCTTCTGCCTGCTGCCTGTTAGCGCGAAATGTTATTTCTTTAAAATAAAAATAAAAAAAAAACGCCTACACGTCTGCTGGCATGTGTGTGTGTGTGTGTGTGTGTGTGTGTGTGTGTGTGTGTAAATACCATACATGCTCATATTATGTATTTATTTATTTCACGAGTGCGCTGAAAAAAATAAAAAAAAAAGTACAAATCCGACAACGATGCGGCAGCTCAAAGCAACTACAACAATAACAACAACAACAACAACAACAAGTAGGCGAACAAGAAGAAGAGGAATAACAAGAAAAGCAATAGCAACAGTGAAATTCAAAGGTTACACACAAACACACACAAGCACACACACAGGCACACATATGAACGTTTGTGACAGCCGCCAAAAACGTCGATCTTCTCGCCTATATATGTATGCATGTATGTACATATGTATGTGTGTGTTTGTGTGTGTGTGTGTGAAAGAATAAGGATTTGTAGCACATTTTAAAGTGTTTAGCTAAGCAATCGTTTTCGCATTAAGCGCTCAGAAATAGACTATGAAATACAGTGTTTGCTCGATACGACGAACTGAAACTAGACTCGTTATTTGCGTTATTTGATCACAGGTGGTGACCAAGTTAGGAATAGGGTGTTAGGGTGCAGCTGCCACATGCCGCTTCCCTCAACTTTACACAGGCAAAAACTAGTTTAGCTTAGCTACAATTTGCCTAGCCTCCACCCCCTTAACGTAAAGCTGGCTACGCCAATGAATTACCTTACTTTGTTTAAGCCAAGCATCTTTGTCCGCCTGCTTCATTTTATACATTTTAAAATTAAACATTTATCTTAAGAAAATATATAAAAAAAAAAAATAATAATTATGATTTAGAGCAAACTAAGAATATATATGTATGTATAATAGTTATGCATATACATATACAAACATATATATATATATATATATATGTGTGTGTGTGTGTGTATCTTTTTGCATATTGTTGTAAGTAGATTTTCTGTTGGTGCCGCTTCTTCTGATCCACGCCGGGGGTGGCAGCTGTGAGCTGTCTGTATAGGCACTTAAACACAGTTTCAAACACACACACACATATACACACGCTCACACACACACACACACACACACACACTAGCACTGACTCTGGCACTGGCAGTGGCAGTTAGAGCCAGGGCTTACAAACACAAACAGGGCCCTACATAAATACATATTTATTGTTGGTACAAGCAATTTAGCGAAAAGAAATCCAAATTATATCATAACTTTGTGTAGTGCGCCATCTGGGGTTTAGTTGCCAGCGCCTGCTTTCGCCGCTGCCGTCGCCGCTGCCGTCGCCGTCGTCGCTGTTGCCGCCGTCGCCATTGCTGCCTACGCCTACAACAATGGGGCCCATCGGCCCAGGCTGGCTGGCTGGCTGACTGGCTGGCTGGCAACTAGGCACACGGCACAAGCACAGACACCAGGCGCTTGACGTTGAGGGGGGTTGAGGGAGGGGGAGCGGTGATGAGGCGCGATGGCAATAATTCTATGCTGCCACCAACATAGCCACGTTAAAGATGTTGCCACACATTTTTGTGCCGTTTTCTGTGCTGTGCTGTGTTCTGCTCTGTTTTGTTTTGTTTTGTTTTGGATTTTTTTTTTGTATTTTATTTTCTTCTTATTTTTTTATTTTTTATATATTTTTTTTTTTTTTTTGCTCGTGTTCCTTTGGCGTTTTTTATTTAGCTGCCTCCTCGGGCGCTGCGCGTAACAATGAAAACAATTACAACAACAATTGCGAATAAGCATGCAAAACGCAAGTAGAAGATGAAGTAGCCGCACCAGCGAGAGAGACAGAGTGAGAGAGAAAGAGAGGGAGACAAAGAGGCAGCAGCAGCATCCAGAGAAAAGCTTCGAGCCAGCAGCGTGAGTTGAGTCGGAGTCGGAGCCACAGTCAAAACCAGCTGCGACGGCAGCCGCCGCCGAGAATGAGAAAATGAGAATGAGATTGAGAATGAGAATGAGAACGAGAATGAAATGTTTTCTAATAAATTTTGCTTTATGTGCGCGGAGCAGTGCGGAGCTGAAGGGCGACAGGCGGCGGGTAGCGGGTGGCAGGTGGCGGGTGGCGGGTGGCGGGCGACGGCAAACGGCCGGGAGTAGAAAAGGGAATAAATAAAAATAAAGTTTTATATTCATGTACCGCATACACATACATATACACACACACACACACAGACACACACACATGCCGCAAGGGCCGCAACACTTGCCACCCAATTGCCATTAATATGGCGGCTGACTAACAATCGTTTGTGTGTGTATGTGTGTGTGTGTATGTGTGTGAGTGCGGCTGTGTGTGCGTCTCTAATGCCAACTTGCAATTTATTTTAACTTTGCCGCGAACTTTAGAGGCAACCGAACCCCTCCCCCTCGTCTCACCTCACCTAACAAAATAGAAAGAAAAAAACAAAAAAAAAAAAAGCCACACAGCAAAGAAAAACAAAGAAGAAGCAAGAAAAAAAACTTTTTCGCCATTTTGTTTCTTTTCTTTACTATTTCAGCTACATTTTTTTTCAATTTCTCTTCTGTTTTTTTCTTCTTGTTATTCACCGACTTTTTGGCTTGGGTGTTTTATACTTACTTACTTACTATGTTCTTGCTCTGTTTTCTGCTCTGCTGCTGTGTTTCATTCTGTTTTGCTCTGTTTTTTTTTTCTATATTTTTACAGTTGTGCTTTGTTAATTTTAAAACGCATTTCACGTGGGCCGCCTTGACTTACATACATATTTGGAGGAAGTCGAGAAGAGGATCCTTCGGACGCCGAATTCCTCGACAAAGGTAAAAAGGATTCCTCTTTCGCTTATCCTATTTATGGTTGTGCCGTGCATTTTATTCGCATCTATATTTTAATACTCACATATTTGGCAAATGCCCCAGGTCCACAGGACTCCCTAATCCTGTGCCCCATACGCTCGTACACCTATGCTACTAAAATGCACACGCTGAGAATGCTGACCTCATAATACCATAAAAATCCAACAGTCCAAAAGGAGGGGGGTTTGGTTTATATATTCTTGCAACGACATCGTAAAGAAAATAGAGCCTGCTTGCAGCAGACAGTCGTCGCAGACATTTCATAATTTTCATATTAGCTGCAATAAAACGAGTTTCACTCAGCCAGCACTAAACTAAGATAGAATTGGATGGTGAGGGTGGGGTGGGGTTGAGGTGGTTAGAGGGGTCAGGGGTTGCATGGCTTTGGAGGCAGCCACAAAGCAAAATAACAAAAATCGAAGCGTGCACAGGTCATTAAAGTGAACGAAACGGGCTGGGAGAACTAACACAATTGTAAGTGTGTGTGTGTGTGTGTGCGTGTGTGTGTGTGTGTGTGTGTGTGTGTGTGCATCTTCCTAATCAACCCTTTTACGAACCCTAAAAACGAACGGAAAAATTGTGAGGCAACAACAACTATAACAGAGCATAACAATAAAATGTAAAATTAGAAGCGGCAGCAGCGCTGCCAGCAGCCGTTGTTAGGGGCAGTTTTTTATGCTGGCCGCCACGGCGCGGCCGACTTCAATTACAACAACTACATAAGTATGGCAAAAAAATAAAAAATAAAAAACCCAAATGAACCCCAACCAAAGAAAAGCAAACAGAAGAGAAGAGAACAGAACAGAACAGAACAGACCAGAACAACCTGAGCATCGCATCCATCGATGAGGCGGAATCAGGCAATGAACAAGAATCGTAGCACAACATTAGGCGGGCAGGGTCATGTCAGCCAACTCTGTGTGTGTGTGTGTGTGTGTGTATCGGAGTGTGTGTGTTGTGTGTGTGTGTGCGACCAAATACAAAACGCAGACCAAAGGGGCCTTAAAAAACTACTTTAAGCGCATGATCAGCGGTATTTTTGGTTTGGCCCAGCCACTAACTTGCAGCAAGCAAGAGGCACAGAGGCATTCAATACACACTCACACACACACACACACAGAGACGCACACACGCACAGCTTCCGCGGCATCATTAAGGGTAGTTTCCAGCATCGTAAAAATATAGAGAAATAAAATTGAAAAAAAAAAAAACGCAGCAATAATAACAACAGCAACAACAGGAGCAATAATAAGGTCGGAATACGACCAGGACGAAGACGACGATGAGGACGACGACGACGACGATGAGGACGATGAGGACGAAGACGGGAAGGTGTAGGACGAAGACGAGGACGACGGCGCGCACAACAACAAAAAGACGACTACAAAACACACTGTGAAAACAAAAAGCGTAATAAATAAAATGTATCAATATAGAAATTTTTGGAAGAAAATTGGCGGCAGCGCTGCCAACGCAATTGCTGTTCGCTTAGCCATCTGAAAACCACTTCGAACCCACTTCAAGCCCAAATCGAACCAAGTCGAACCATATCGAATCGAAACGAATCGATGCCAAGGCGCAGGCAGCCGGCAGCCGGCAGCAACTGAAATAGAAATAGAATTGCCAACTAAGCTGAAGCGTTAACCAACTACAATTTTAGAGCCGCGACCCACCCAAGTTGGCAGCCACTCTCCGTGCTGACCTCCCACCTCTTAAATATTAGACCCCCTCCCGTCCCACCCCACACCGTACCGCACCGCACCCCCACTCTGCACAATAGCTGCCTTGAAATCAATGAGCGGCATTTCAACCGCGACATCGACTGAGACTGCGACGCCAACGGCAGCGGCGACAGTGACTGCGACTGCGACCGCGAACGAGTACGAGTACGAGTCGGTGGCGAAGTGAAATCTCTGTTATTAAGTACTAGTTGAACTGGCCCTTGCGAGTACATATCGATAGTATCGAGTATCGGGCATATAGTTTGGGGCATAGTTAGGCCGCGCTTTATTGCCAAATATATACATATATATAAATATACATATATATATATATATATATATATACAGAGCCGAAATCAAACGATTAATGTGCCTGCTGCCCAGGCAGACAGAGGGGGGCCCCACAACCCTTGCGCGCCTACGCAACGTAGTTTGCCTCATCGTCTCGTCTTCGTCCCTCCCTTCTTACCACTTACCCCCTAACCAAGCCATACTTCTTCATGCTCTTCGTCCTTGCCCGCGTCCTCGACATCGTCGTCGACTTTGACGTCGTCGGCTGCTCTGGTGAGCAGCGTCTTCTCAACTTTCCTTTCCCATTCTCATTCCCACTCCCACAGCCGCCCCCTTACCGTTTCAATTTCCCTTTCCCTTTTGCTCTTGTCCTACCTACCGCCTGCCCTCCCCTGCCCGATTCCCTTTCCTATTACAGACCCCCTCCTCCACGGCTTCATCATTCTTACGGCAGCCATTAAGTTTTCTCGCTGTAATAAAAAATTTTCCTTTTTTGCCGCGCATCACAGAGCGTTTATGTATGTATGTGTGTGTGTGTGTGTGCGTGTGCGTGTGTGCGTGTGTACCTTTGTGTATGTGTAGATACTAAATTTTCTAGTTTTTTTTTTTTTATTTCCCTTTTTACTCTATGCTTTGCCTTGCCTTGGCATTAGTGTTTATTTTTTTTGAAAAGAAGATTTATGTAAAACGTTCGGGGAGTAAGTGGCAGAGCAGCGGCGCAGCTGAGCAGCAGCCAACAGCCAGCAGCCAGCAGCGGCGTCAACGTCGATGTCGATGTCGACGCTGACGTCGACAGCGCTAGCAAAATAGTCGCAGATGCTGTTGCTGTAAGTTTCACGGAGTCAAAAAACAAAACTGCCGAAAAACCAAACGCACCATCTCCTCCTCCTCCTCCTTTTTCCCACAACCACCCGACCGACCTCCACTCCCCGCGGTGCGCTCTTCGCCTACCTCAACCTCTGGCTGCCCCACCCCCACAACCGGCCGACGCGGCCACCACAAGACGGTGGCTGTGTTGCCACTGGAGCCGCTGCGCTTGACTGCTACTGCGACCGGACTGGCAACTGGAACGGCATTGGGAACGGGCTGGGGTAAGACATTCGTTTGCCTGGGGTTGCTTGCCTCCCCCATCCCTCGATCTCCACACCCTCACCTTCTTCTTCTTCTTCTTGCTGTGGCCCTAGTTTCCGCGTCGCGGCTTGTTCAAGTTTTGGCAAGTTTTATGTTTAGATTTCTAAGTCGCTTGCCAACTCCGGCAAAACGGATTTTCAACTATAAAATATACAGATGCATATATATATAAATATACATATATATATATGTAGATACATAAGTATTCATTTTTTCTGCTTCTTCTGCTTTTCCGTCTCCATCTGAGCTGAGCTGAGGCAGCGTTCGCTAATGCGAATAGTAGCTTCAGATACTGAATGTTATACTTTATTGCCCCGACTATTTTCCAGCACCAGCTAAAGTCTGAGGCAAGTTGGGAAAACAAAAGCCAACGATGCATGCCCAGCACTGATTAGGAATCATCTGAGAAATGAGTTGAATGAAGGAAGGAAGCCATTCCAAAATCAACTCCAGATTGGTTTGGCATCTCAGTCATTTTTGATCATAATTAAAAAGTGCTGGCTTTTGAAAATCGAATCACTCTTGGCAAAGTTGTGACTGAGTCAAGTTTGACCCGTCCCTGGAAGTAATTTTTGAATTTATGAATTTCGAGCAAAAATCGCGTTTCAAAACTTTAAATATAGTAGTAGTCGTAGCAGTAGTTACAAAGAAGTCATTGGTTTTCAACATTAAAGTAATGGTTGCAAATAGTTTTGAAGTTTTAGTTTTCGAATACGATTTTCTTCTTCTTTCTTTTCTTTCGAGCGCAAATCGTGTTTCCAAATTCAAAATGCAAAAAAGCGCTTCAGTTTTGAAAAAGTTACAACATTATTTTGTGTGTGTTAAGATTTGAATGCAGTGTTAATAATATGTGATATCGATATCGATATCGATATCTATCGTTTTTAGAGACATTTTGACATTTTTACTGGCCATCGGTCTGAACGGGTTTCAGTGAGGGTTGTGCGGCGTGTTTTTTTTATGGACCTTGAGTTGAGGGTTCATTGGACACATTGTAGTGTATACAGTTATTAACTGGCAACTGGCAAACAGTCGATTTACGCAAGTGTCAACAGAAGAAGGCTGGTTGGCTGTGCACAAAAACAAAACGGCTCCAGAGAAAACCCACAAACGACAACAATGCAATGACAATGGGTAACCAGCACACATTAAATATTTAAACAACAAGTCAAATGTGGCATTTTGGCCATTGTTTTTAACCAAGTTGTTCGGTTAAAGCTCGTGCCCAGTTAGCCGGAGCCGGTTATTGAATCAGCTGCTTTTGACAAGATCAACCCAACGATCGATGACTGCATCAGATGGCCAGGTTCAGCTATGTATCAACACCATTGTGTCACCTCAGTGGGCCACAAGTCTCAGCCACGTGTATCCACATGCAAACATACATATGTAAACAAGCCAACAAACCAACCAACAAACAAACAAACAAACACAAGACAACGCAAAACAACACAAAACAAAAATAACATCTAGCTGAAAATCGAAGTGAAAGAAACTTTTCTTTGGCTGAGACTAACACACACACACACAGGTAAACGCACAGCCTCAGTCGTTGGTGGCTGCCGCATTTTGTCTCTGAACTATGTGCAACACTAATAACAACAGCAGCAGCAGCGGCAGCAGCAACAACAGAACAACAACAACAACAACAATACAAGCAACGCGTAGCAAAACGAAAAATGCCACAAAACGTGCTTCTAAGTTATTTTTCATTTGCCCCAGCAGAGAGAGAGACGCTGATGGCAACGGAGCCAGAGTTAGAGGCAAAGGCACACACACACACACACACACACAGGCATAGGCTGAGCATCGCTAGCCACCTGCCCCTTCATCTTAGTCACTTGGCATAGTTGTTGTTGCTGCTGTTGGCGTCGCTGTTGCTGTTGCTCTTGTGTCATCCACACCCCTTCCAGCTATACCTCCCAGACACACACACACACAGACTCACACACACACACACACATACAGCACAATAAAAGAACGGCGAGTAGTTAGGTAACAGTAACGGTAACAGTAACGGTAAAGCTAACGGTAAGGGCAAGGGCAGGCATTTTAAGATTTATGTCGGTGATTATTTCTAAGTTTTTGTGCGCTTAGCAATGCGCCGGCTCCGGCTGCGACTCCGACTACGGTTCTGTCTCCGTCTCTGTCCGTCTCCGCGCCGGGGTTTGGGCACGTGGTCAAAGCCAGCATAAGAAAGGTAGCATTGTAAATGGCACGTAGCTCTGCCAAAATAGTGACCCGAAATGCCTAGGCCAGGGCCAGTGCCACCCCCGATTCCCACATTCGCCCCCCTCCCCATGTGCAATGTACGTGCCACTGGCCGGACAACATAACTAATACGCCGTATTGTTTACTTGCTTATCCGTTATCCGCCCCACTCGCTGCACTCGCTGCAAGCTCAACTTTAAATGAGCCAAAAATGCGAAGAAGGCAATCTTAATGAATAAGATTGTCAACCGTTATAAAACAGTAAAAATACACTGAAACTACAGTCTGCAGTTTACATTCGGGAAAATTAAAAAAAAAATAAATAAAATAAAAATAGCAAATCTCCACTCTTTTGGCGTCAAGTGAAACTCACATTCAGATTCAGAGAGCACTTTTCTAAAACTAGGATCTTTTCTCAATTACAGGCAACATTTTATTGAGAATTATATGTGTAGTTTTCAGTTATAGAATTCTCCCCATTTGAGGATTTTTCTAAGCTTCAGTTTTTGTATATGTATATGTATTTATTTATTTTTATTTATTTTTATTTATTTATTTATTTATTTATTTATTGTCAACTAAAGTCAGTCGACACCAAAAATACAACAATTAAAAATTTCAATTAAATTAAATTTAAAATAAAATTAAAATTAGGAATAACATAAGATTTTGTATATATATATAAAAAGATATGAATATAAATGATATAGGAAAGATCTAAAAGCAATACAAATTATCCCATTTTCTTGGCGATTATCTAAGATTCAAGTAGACTTTTATTCTGAGTGTAAGTAAGTAAGTAGCTAGGTAAGTGGCTGTTGCAGTTGCAGTTGCATTAGCTGTAGCCACAGCAGCAGCGGCAGCAGCAGCAAGTCAAGCATTGCTAACAACAATCGGCATCCAAAAATGTATTTGATTTTTATTATTTCTGTGCTCCTGTGTTCCTCTCATTCTCTGTCTCTCTCTCTCTCTCTATCTATCTCTCTCTCTCTCTCTGTCCATACCTTAACCAAACTGCTCTCCCTTTCTTTGTGTCCGCCATTGTTGGTGGTTCTCATGATTCGCCGTCGCCGTCGTCGTCGTCGTCGTCGTCGTCATCTCGTCGTTTTTTGTAAGCAGAATACTACTATTTTCTTATTTGCTGTTGTTGTTGTTATTATTATTATTATTATTATGCTTGCCTGTGCTTGTTATTGTTGTTGTTACATTTAAAATGTTTTATTTGGCCATTTGTATGTTTTATGGGAGCCCTGTCGTTACTGCTACCTTCCAAATCGACCCATGCCCCATGCCCCATGCCCCATGTCCAATGCCAAATGCTCAATGCCTAGTGCCTAGTGTATTCTGCTTCTTCTTCTTCTTGCTTATCTTTGTGCCTCGGTGCAGAGTTCAAGTTATTCACACATACACACACATACCAACACATACGTATATAGGTACTTGTGTGTGTGTGTATCCATGTATGTGCAGGTATGCCCATTTAGCACACACACACAAATATAGATGCTTAGATGTCATATTATATATCACGCAGCAGAATTGTAAGGTTTTTTTGTATTTCAAGTCAATTGAATTTAGTTTTACCTAATCGGAGCACTATTTCGTACAGCTATAGAAACAATTTGTTGAATCGAAATAGGCGTTGAAATATATGTGACACTTTCTAACTGTACAAATGTGAAATATTCACATCACAGCCAGCAGTGGAATCGGAAGCAAAAAAATAAATTTGTGGAAATCGAAGTAAGTGAAAAAAAAATTATTAAAAATCTCTTCAATCTGTGAAGCTGGTCAAAAAGATCATGTAATCTCTGGCGTGGCTACACTAAGAAAATTTTACAGAATATATGATATATCTATTTGAAAATCCCACTGAAATAGAATTCTTACAAATCATAAACGCTTTTTCTATTTTTCAGAAAAGAGGGTCTCGGGCTCAATCGCCGTAAAATCGTAAGTTTTTCATATCAAATTATATAATTCTTTTTAAGTGTGATAATAATAGAAAACATAATACTATAATCTGTAACATCCTGAAAACTATAAAAAAAAAAAATAGTCTACATTTTGTGAAAATGTAGCCCGTAATTAGGAAAAGTAAATGCTTAGTTTTGTAGTAGGCAATAAAAGATAAAGTTGATCTATTGTAATTCTTTATTTAAAAGCACGTCCACTCATATCAGCGATCCTCACAAGACTCTCTCTCTCATTCTTTACATGTCTCTTTGGTTTCTTATTTAACAGATGTTAAATGAGCTTAACATTATAGCTTAAAGTACTAGCGATGGCCTAATACCGATGTGTGTTAGTGGTGGCCTGCTACAGTTTAGAATTATATTTTCTCAATAATAATGTGAGTTAACCCTGGCAACAAATTTCCGAAATTTACCGAATTTCCCAAAATTCATAAAACTTTTCTTGTGTATATTGTAATCGTTGATCAACCGATTTCTTATATAAGGCATTGACCTTCTAAGGAACAGAGAATAATGGCAACATCCATTTTTAACTGTTCTTCTTTTTTTACAATCCAAATGGCAGCAATTCAAAACTGACTTCAAAAGTGCTTAGTTGCTAAATGCTGCAAATGAATACTGATCTAGACAACATTTTGATAACCTATTAGTCATGCCACGGGGATACCCCAACTATAGACTATATAAAACATATTCGAGTAAACTGTCACGGTCTCTCTCGCTCTCTCTCTCTCTCTCTCGCTCTCTATCTCTCTCTTGAGCTTATTTGCGAATTGGTATGCAATATATATGAATATATTGATTCATTGATCTGCCAACACAATTTACCCGTATTTTTTATTATTATATATATTTTTTATGCTCCCCTCCTTGTTAGCAGACAACTTTCGCTTTTACTCGGTGTCTGCTTATTTAGACCCCCCCCCCTTCCCCTCCCCCGCTGACAAACTAATCGCGATTGCTTAAAAGGAGCAGCAGTCGACGATACACAAACAACAATGCATAAAAAAGGCACACACACACACTCTCTCTATCACACACACACACACACACACACACACGCACAGACGAATTCTAAATTAAAAGTAATATTAAGTATGTTATGTTCGAGTGGGATGGGGTGGGGTGGGGTGGCTGGATGTCGCGGTGGGATGAGTTGGGGCATGCCGCGGCGAATATCCACCCTGGTGCCCAACCGCCACGAACTGACGACATTGAAATGAGAATTTTTAAATATAAAAGGATGCCATACACACACACACACACACACACACACACACACACACACACACACACACACACATACAAATATACATACACCCCTGCGCCCCACTACCTGACATCTACTAACAACAACAGCAGCAACAACAACAACAACAACGTGAACATCAACTAATACCCAAGCCTGTTGTTTGTTGTTGGCTCTACGTCTACGTCGACAGCGACTCAGACGCTGATGCTGATGCTGACGTCGACGTCGACGTCAACGCCGGCATCTCCTCAGCAGCCAGCAGCCAGCAAGCAATGCAAAAGAAATATTGCAACCCTCGACGCAGGGTTGTGTGTGCTTTTTATTTTCTAAACTTACTGAAGTTGTTTTTGGATTTTTTTCGTTTTTTCGCTTTTTTCGTTGTTGTTGTTGTTGTTGTTGTTTTCCTTTACTTCTCTTTGAATGCTTTTATTTGTATGTATTTTGGAGTACCCGTACCGAGAGTGGCCGGTGTGAGTTTCATCTACTTGTATTCAATTCGCAGCAACTCTCTGTGCCAACTAGCCACTACACTGCTACAAATCACTTGAGTAGACTTAACAATAACAACAACAACAACTACAAACCAAGTAAGAAAGTTGTGGTAGAGTAAGCTCGACTACGCTATACCCTGAAAGCAGCTGTTAATATACAGTGTCTCGCAGCTCATTTCGAGCAGTGTGAAGCATAAAATTTAAAGTTGCATAAAGTTTGAACAAGGAAAAAAACGCAAAATGCTTAAATGCCATTTTTTTAATATTACATCATATTTGAAAAATAAACTTTAGTTTTCATTCAAATGTTAATTAAAATTTTTGCTAGACACTGCTCGAAATGAGCTTCGAGACACTGTATGTTCTACTTTCCCTTTGATAGTTGTTGGTAAAGATATCATTATTAGAATACTTTTGGATTCGATTTTGATGCAATTTGTGCAGTCGATCAAAAATATTAATAAAATTACAATTAAAATTATTAATAAAATTAAAAAAACAGATCCGTTGGGGGAATTCCTCTGCTTACTTTCCAAGTTTGAAGTCTCACATGGACGAACCGACGGACATGGCTATATATATATATATTCCTTATAGTATCAGAGTTGCTTCCTTCTGCATTTTACTTAGTTCTGCTCAGCTAATTTCCAATTCAAATAGAAATATATTTATATGTAAATATATACATACATACATATGCATCTCAAGCATTACAACAACATTTGCAATTGCACCCAAAATTGCTTTCAGTGTATGCCTTATTTGCTTTGCTATGTTGCTATGTGTTGCTTCTGTGCTTCTGTCGTTTTCATTTTCGTTTTCTGAAAAGCACCTTTTTTCCACTACAATTCCGCTTATCCG
Organism: Drosophila kambysellisi; assembly: GCA_035042185.1. Classification (NCBI taxonomy): domain Eukaryota; kingdom Metazoa; phylum Arthropoda; class Insecta; order Diptera; family Drosophilidae; genus Drosophila; species Drosophila kambysellisi. The sequence goes on along the minus strand of JAWNLS010000691.1, from coordinate 3,040,213 downwards.
CCTGTGTCTCTGCCTCGGCCTCTGCTTCTGTAACAGACGGCACAACAGCAACACACACACAGACACACACACACACACACAAACATAGAGTGTTACAAGCAGCCAGCATAAAACATAATATGTATGAGATTTTTTTAACTACGAACACGTAGTTAAAAAAAATAAAAATGAAAAACGAAAAAAAAATTGAGAGCTGCAAACGAAGATGAAGATTCTCGCAATGAAGCGGGACGGTGCAGGGATGAAGTAAGTTGGGGGGGGGGGGGGGGGCGCCGCTGCCTACCTACCTAGAAGAAGCGCAACTGCGGCAGCAACAGCGGCATCGACGCCGACGTCACCGTGAGCTAAAATTGAAAAAATACAACTACAACGCACGACGACGTCTGCCTCAGCTTCAGCTTCAGCCTCAGCTGGCTTTGCCACAGCCAAGTCTCAACTACACAGACACACACACACACACACATATTGACACAGACACGCACTGTCGCACACACACACACACACACACACACACACACACACACACACACACACACTAACACTAACACACATGCATATATAAACCACCCTTGAAAAAATTTCGCGCAGCAAAATCTAAAGCAAAAATTTTACTGGGGACAACAGAGGACCGAAGTGAAAAAGTATAGAAAGAAATGGTGAAATAAAAACCTTGTTTCCGCGCAAGTTACAACAGCCAACCCTCCGCCCCATTCCCCCCTTTACACAGCTGACTAAAAAGCTAAGCACAAGCACACACACACACACACACACACTATTTCGCGCAGGGGTTACGAGTACGAGTGCGAGTACGAATACGAGTGCGAGCACATGGCTGTTGCATGCCGCATCCACCTTGAAGAGAAAGTACGATATTTGCTAGCAATAAAAGTAGTAATCAGTCGCGGTGCCTCAGAACGGGTATACAACAGAGTGGGAACACTCACACACACACACACACACACACACCCACACACACACACACACAGACGCAGACACACAACAGCAAACGAATCGCCGATGTTGCTCTGTCGACATTGCCGAGTTAGAAAGAGATGAGCATTAGAAGCAGCAACAGCATCAACAACAACAACAACAACAACAAGAACAACAACAACAGCAGTGGCAGTAGTAGGGAAGCTAGGTGGGCGGTGGGTCTAAGGGGTTCGTACTACGCGTGGCGGCGTGGCAGGGGGGCGTGTGGGGCGTACCAACTGCGCCGCGTAACGAGAACTTTTCATTTTATGTAATTTCAGTTCGCTTTTTTCCGGCGCTGCTTCGGTTTTTTTTTTTTTTTCTTTTTTTTTTGTGCCTTGCTCATTTTTCTATAACATTCGAATTTTTAAGTGAGTGTCGTCCGCGGCGTCGTCGGCGACGTCGACGTCGACGCCAGCATCCGCGTCGTTGTCGTTGTCGTTGTCGTTGTCACGCATGCCACTGCTTTGGCGCTGCTTTGGTTTTTACTTCACTCTACGTTACTTGGGCTTACCCCATTTTTGCCCCTAGCGGGCTGCAATGCTTTTTGCTAACTAAGACATTCGCAGCCAGTGCTTTAGTTCGCTGACGCTGGCGTCGATGCTGCCAGTGGCAGCGCTGCTCTGCCGGCAGTTTTTGTGTGTTGAAATTACGAAAGCGACATTAATTTTTTAGAATTACGCTTATGCGTGGCAAAGCAGTTAGTCGCGGGAAGGCAGCCGGTTTTGGGGCAGGGGATTTTTGGTGGCAAGGCGAAGCAGTAACGGCAGAGACAGCAAAACTTTCACTAGCAACAGCGACGAGAGGCTGATGGGATGGAGGGGGTAGGAAGTGGAGGATGGTAGGTGGTGTGTGGAGAATGGGAAATGGTTGAGGGAGCGACAGTCAAAGTAGGAGTCGCAGCGCAGGAGGCAGCTGAGCTTGTAATGGGTAGTAAACGCGCATGTATGTAGTTATATTATTTTTTACGAGCGCGATATGTTGTGTAAAATAGCATTCTGCCACACTCAACATATACACACACACACACACAAACACACATTCACACATACCTTACATACCCAAGTTCAGTGGAGGCTACAAGTTTTCACTTTACGCCCAGGTGGTGTGAGTATATTTAGGGTTAAGGGTTTGGGGTTAAGGGTTAATACCTGTCTCTATACGTCTCAAAAACACCGGCTTCGATTTTGGGACTACGGTTCACTACTGATGTATAACTTCCTAACTCCACCAACTCTCCAGACTTCTCTATATAATGCTCTAACGCCACACACTCCCGTTGACGGGTTCAGGTTTCGGGCTAATGGTTAATCTAAGATTGATCTATGCAGTCACAGCTTAAATACCTGTATACCCTGCAATCGAATTATCGATATTCTTGACAAGCATCGATAGTTAATATTATAATACAACCCTGAAACCCAATACTCAATCAGACAACGATATTATACGAGAGGCTTATGGAAGCAGCTATTATCATCAGTTTTGCACATATCAAACAACACTTGTGCATTTTAGTTAATTTATGGCTACACACACACTCGCACACACTCGCACACACTCTCACACACACTCGACAATCGAAATGGAATTTTTGTGTGAATAAATGAGTAGAAGCCCAATGAATAATAGCGAAAAATATTTGACGTCACATACTTTTTATATTGTAATTATAATGGCAAACTTTTTTCGTAGCAATATTTCGACACACACTCACACACACACACACACACACACATTC